>LR738709.1:488327422-488522446 GCA_902687465.1 Secale cereale | reverse complement strand
CGGAACCCCTGGGGAAGCTACGGGCCTTAATGGGCCGTAGGAGAAAGAAAGAAGGAGGGCCAGGGCTGGGCCGCGCGCCCCCCACCTCTTGGTCCGAATTGGACAAGGAGGGAGGGGGGCCGGCGCCCCTTTCTTTCTCCTTCTCCCTCTCCTTCCTTTCCCCGTTCTCCCTTTTGGTAGTTCCTACTAGGAATAGGATTGCAATCCTATTCCTAGTAGGATTGCACCTCCTAGGTGCGCCACAAGGGGCCGGCCGGCCTCCCCCCTTGCTCCTTTATATACGGGGGTAGGCGGGCACCCAAGGACACACAAGTTGAATTGTTTTAGCCGTGTGCGGTGCCCCCCTTCACAGAAACACACCTCGGTCATATCGTTGCAGTGCTTAGGCGAAGCCCTGCGCCGGTAGATACATCATATCCGTCACCACACCATTGTGCTGACGAAACTCTCCCGTGAAGCTCAATTGTATCAAGAGCTCGTGGGACGTCATCAAGTTGAACGTGTGCTGAACGCGGAGGTGCCGTACGTTCGGTGCTTGATCGATTGGATCGTGAAGAAGTTCGACTACATCAACCGCGTCACTTGACGCTTCCGCTCCCGGTCTACGAGGGTACATAGACCACTCTCCCCTCTCGTTGCTATGCATCTGGTAGATAGATCTTGCGTGATCGTAGGAAAACTTTAAAATACTACGTTCCCCAACAGTGGCATCAGAGCCAGGTCTATGCGTAGATGATATGCATGAGTAGAACACAATGAGTTGTGGGCGATACTAGTCATACTGCTTACCAGTATGTCATACTTTGCTTCGGCAGTATTGTGAGATGAAGCGGCCCGGACCGACATTACGCGTACGCTTACACGAGACTGGTTTCACCGTTATGAGCAATCGTTGCTTAAAGGTGACTGGCGGGTGTCTGTCTCTCTCACTTTAGCTAAATCAAGTGTGGCTACGCCCGGTCCTTGTGAAGGTTAAAACAGCACATACTTGACGAAACATCGTTGTGGTTTTAGTATGCGTAGGTAAGAACGGTTCATGCTAAGCCCGTAGCAGCCACGTAAAACTTGCAACAACAAAGTAGAGGACGTCTAACTTGTTTTTGCAGGGCATGTTGTGATGTGATATGGTCAAGACATGATGAGTTATACGGTTTTCTATGAGATGATCATGTTTTGTAATGTTATCAGCAACTGGCAGGAGCCATATGGTTGTCGCTTTATTGTATGAAATGCAATCGCCATGTAATTGCTTTACTTTATCACTAAGCGGTAGCGATAGTTGCAGAAGCAATAGTTGGCGAGACGACAACGATGCTACGATGGAGATCAAGGTGTCGCGCCCGTGACGAAGGTGATCATGACGGTGCTTTGGAGATGGAGATCAAAAGCACAAGATGATGATGGCCATATCACGTCACATATTTTTATTGCATGTGATGTTTATATTATTATGCTTCTTATTTTGCTTAGAACGACGGTAGCATTATAAGATGATCCCTTACTAAATTTCAAGGTATAAGGGTCCTCCCTGAGTATGCACCGTTGCGAAAGTTCGTCGTGCCGAGACACCACGTGATGATCGGGTGTGATAAGCTCTACGTTCAAATACAACGGGTGTAAGCCAGTTTTGCACATGCAGAATACTCGGGTTAAACTTGATGAGCCTAGCATATGCAGATATGGCCTCGGAACACTAGAGACCGAAAGGTCGAGCGTGAATCATATAGTATATATGATCAACATAAGATGTTCACCATTGAAACTACTCCATCTCACGTGATGATCGGACATGGTTTAGTTGATTTGGATCACGTGATCATTTAGATGACCCGAGGGATGTCTATCTAAGTGGGAGTTCTTTAAGTAATATGATTAGTTGAACTTTAATTTATCATGAACTTAGTCCTGATAGTTTTTGCATATCTATGTTGTTGTAGATCAATGGCCCGTGCTACCGTTCCTTTGAATTTTAATGCATTCCTAGAGAAAGCTAAGTTGAAAGATGATGGTAGCAATTACACGGACTGGGTCCGTAACTTGAGGATTATTCTCATTGCTGCACAGAAGAATTATGTCCTTGAAGCACCGCTAGGTGACAAGCCCCCTCCCGCTAATGTAGACGCTTTGAATGTCTGGCAGACGCGATCTGATGACTACACGATAGTTCAGTGTGCCATGCTTTTACGGCTTAGAACTGGGACTTCAACGACGTTTTGAACGTCATGGACCATATGAGATGTTCCAGGAGTTGAAGTTAATATTTCAAGCAAATGTCCGTATTGAGAAATATGAGATTTCCAATAAGTTCTATAGCTGCAAGATGGAGGAGAATAGTTCTATCAGTGAACACTTACTCAAAATGTCTGGGTACTACAATCATATGACTCAACTTGGTTGCAAAGTTGACGAGGATAGTGTTATTGATAGAGTTCTTCAATCACTGCCACCAAGCTATAAAGGCTTCGTGATGAACTATAATATGCAAGGGATGCAGAAGAAAATTCCCGAGCTCTTCGCTATGCTCAAAGTTGAGGAGGTAGAAATCAAAAAGGAGCATCAAGTGTTGATGGTTAACAAGACCACTAGTTTCAAGAAAAAGGGCAAGGGAAAGAAGGGGAACTTCAAGAAGAATAGCAAGACAGTTGCTACTCTCACGAAGAAACCCAAGTCTGGAGCCAAGCCTGAAACTGAGTGCTTCTATTACAAAGGGACTGGACACTGGAAGCGGAACTGCCCCAAGTATTTGGCGGATAAGAAGGATGGCAAGGTGAACAAAGGTATATGTGATATACATGTTATTGATGTGTAACTTACTAATGCTCGTAGTGGTACCTGTGTATTTGATACCGGTTCGGTTGTTAATATTTGTAACTCGAAACAGGGACTACGGATTAAACGAAGATTAGCTAAGGACGAGGTGACGATGCGCGTGGGAAATGGTTCCAAAGTCGATGTGATCGCCGTCGGCACGCTACCTCTACATCTACCTTCGGGATTAGTTTTAGACCTAAATAATTGTTATTTGGTGCCAGCATTGAGCATGAACATTATATCTGGACCTTGTTTATTGCGAGATGGTTATTCATTTAAATCAGAGAATAATGGTTGTTCTATTTTTATGAATAATATCTTTTATGGTCATGCACCCTTGAAGAGCGGTCTATTCTTATTGGATCTCGATTGTAGTGATACACATATTCATAATATTGAAGCCAAAAGATGCAAGGTTAATAATGATAGTGCAACTTATTTGCGGCACTGCCGTTTAGGTCATATTTGTGTAAAGCACATGAAGAAACTCCATTGTGATGGACTTTTGGAATCACTTGGTGCTTGCGAACCATGCCTGATGGGCAAGATGACTAAAACTCCGTTCTCCGGAACTATGGAGCGAGCAACAGATTTGTTGGAAATCATACATACTGATGTATGTGGGCAATGAGTGTTGAAGCTCGCGGCGGGTATCGTTATTTTCTGACCTTCACTGATGATTTGAGCAGATATTGGTATATCTACTTAATGAAGCACAAGTCTGAAACATTTGAAAAGTTCAAAGAATTTTAGAGTGAAGTAGAGAATCATCGTAACAAGAAAATAAAGTTTCTAGGATCTGATCGTGGAGGAGAATATTTGAGTTACGAGTTTGGTCTTCATTTGAAACAATGTGGAATAGTTTCACAACTCACGCCACCCGGAACACCACAGCGTAATGGTGTGTCCGAATGTCGTAACCGTACTTTATTGGATATGGTGCGATCTATGATGTCTCTTACCGATTTACCACTATCGTTTTGGGGTTATGCTTTAGAGACAGCTGCATTCACGTTAAATAGGGCACCATCTAAATCCGTTGAGACGACACCTTATGAACTATGGTTTGGCAAGAAACCGAAGTTGTCGTTTCTTAAAGTTTGGGGCTGCGATGCTTATGTGAAAAAGCTTCAACCTGATAAGCTCGAACCCAAGTCGGAGAAATGTGTCTTCATAGGATACCCAAAAGAGACTGTTGGGTATACCTTCTATCATAGATCCGAAGGCAAGATATTCATTGCTAAGAATGGATCCTTTCTAGAGAAGGAGTTTCTCTCGAAAGAAGTGAGTGGGAGGAAAGTAGAACTTGATGTGGTAATTGTACCTTCTCCTGAATTGGAAAGTAGTACATCACAGAAAATTGTTCCAGTGATTTCTACACCAATTAGTGAGGAAGCTAATGATGAAGATCATGAAACTTCAGATCAAGTTTTTGCTGAACGTCGTAAATCAACCAGAGTACGTTCTGCACCAGAGTGGTACGGCAACCCAGTTCTGGAAGTCATGTTACTAGACCATGATGAACCTACGAACTATGAGGAAGCGATGATGAGCCCAGATTCCGCAAAATGGCTTGAGGCCATGAAATCTGAGATGGGATCCATGTATGAGAACAAAGTGTAGACTTTGGTTGACTTGCCCGATGATCGGCAAGCCATCGAAAATAAATGGATTTTCAAGAGGAAGACCGACGCAGACGGTAATGTTATTGTTTACAAAGCTCGACTTGTTGCGAAAGGGTTTCGACAAGTTCAAGGAGTTGACTACGATGAGACTTTCTCACCTGTAGCGATGCTTAAGTCTGTCCGAATCATGTTAGCAATTGCCGCATTTTATGATTATGAAATCTGGCAAATGGATGTCAAAACTGCATTCCTAAATGGATATCTTAAAGAAGAGTTGTATATGATGCAACTAGAAGGTTTTGTCGATCCAAAAGGTGCTAACAAAGTATGCAAGCTCCAGCGATCCATATATGGACTGGTGCAAGCATCTCGGAGTTGGAATATACGCTTTGATGAGGTAATCAAAGCATATGGTTTTATACAGACTTTTGGAGAAGCCTGTATTTACAAGGAAGTGAGTGGGAGCTCTGTAGCATTTCTAATATTATATGTGGATGACATATAGTTGATTGGAAATGATATAGAATTTCTGGATAGCATAAAAGGATACTTGAATAAGAGTTTTTCAAGGAAAGACCTCGGTGAAGCTGCTTATATATTAGGCATCAAGATCTATAGAGATAGATCAAGACGCTTAATTGGACTTTCACAAAGAACATACCTTGATAAAGTTTTGAAGAAGTTCAAAATGGATCAGTCGAAGAAAGGGTTCTTGCCTGTGTTACAAGGTATGAAGTTGAGTAAGACTCAATGCCCGACCACTGCAGAAGATAGAGAGAAAATGAAAGTCATTCCCTATGCCTCAGCCATAGGATCTATCATGTATGCAATGCTGTGTACCAGACCTGATGTGTGCCTTGCTATAAGTCTAGCAGGGAGGTACCAAAGTAATCCAGGAGTGGATCACTAGACAGCGGTCAAGAACATCCTGAAATACCTGAAAAGGACAAAGGATATGTTTCTCGTATATGGAGGTGACAAAGAGCTCGTCGTAAACGGTTACGTCGATTCTAGCTTTGACACTGATCCGGATGACTCTAAGTCACAAACCGGATATGTATTTTTATTGAACGGTGGAGCTGTCAGTTGGTGCAGTTCCAAGCAAAGCGTCGTGGCGGGATCTACGTGTGAAGCGGAATACATAGCTGCTTCGGAAGCAGCAAATGAAGGAGTCTGGATGAAGGAGTTCATATCCGATCTAGGTGTAATACCTAGTGCATCGGGTCCAATGAAAATCTTTTGTGACAACACTAGAGCAATAGCCTTGGCGAAGGAATCCAGGTTTCACAAGAGAACAAAGCACATCAAAAGACGCTTCAATTCCATCCGCGATCTAGTCAAGGAGGGAGACATAGAGATTTGCAAGATACATACGGATCTGAATGTTGCAGACCCATTGACTAAGCCTCTTCCACGGGCAAAACATGATCAGCACCAGGACTCCGTGGGTGTGAGGATCATCACTTTGTAATCTAGACTATTGACTCTAGTTCAAGTGGGAGACTGAAGGAAATATGCCCTAGAGGCAATAATAAAGATGTTATTTGTATTTCCTTATATCATGATAAATGTCTTTTATTCATGCTAGAATTGTATTAAACGGAAACTTGATACATGTGTGAATACATAGACAAAATAGTATGTCCCTAGTATGCCTCTACTAGACTAGCTCATTGATCAAAGATGGATATGTTTCCTAGCCATAGACATGAGTTGTCATTTGATCAACGGGATCACATCATTAGGAGAATGATGTGATGGACTAGACCCATCCGTTAGCATAGCACCATGATCGTTTAGTTTTACTACTATTGCTTTCTTCATGACTTATACATGTTCCTATGACTATGATATTATGCAACTCCCGAATACCGTAGGAACACCTTGTGTGCTATCAAACGTCAAGATGCTCTACAGGTGTCTCCGAAAGTGTTCGTGGTGTTGGCATAGATCAAGACTAGGATTTGTCACTCCGAGTGTCGGAGAGGTATCTCTGGGCCCTCTCGATAATGCACATCATAATAAGCCTTGCAAGCAAAAGACTAATGAGTTAGTCACGAGATGATGTATTACGGAACGAGTAAAGAGACTTGCCGGTAACAAGATTGAACTAGGTATAGAGATACCAACGATCGAATCTCGGGCAAGTAACATACCGATGACAAAAGGAACAACGTATGTTGTTATGCGGTTTGACCGATAAAGATCTTCGTAGAATATGTAGGAGCCAATATGAGCATCTAGGTTCCGCTATTGGTTATTGACCGTAGATGAGTCTCGGTCATGTTTGCATAGTTCTCGAACCCGTAGGGTCCGGACGCTTAACGTTTGATGACGATCAGTATTATGAGTTTATGAGTTTTGATGTACCGAAGGTAGTTCGGAGTCCCGGCTGAGATCACAGACATGATGAGGATTCCCGGAATGTCCGAGACGTAAAGATTGATATATTGGACGACTATATTCGGACACCGGAAGTGTTTCGTAAAGTTTCGGAATTTACCGGAGTACTGGGGGGGGGTGGGTTACCGGAACCCCTGGGGAAGCTACGGGCCTTAATGGGCCGCAGGAGAAAGAAAGAAGGAGGGCCAGGGCTGGGCCGCGCGCTCCCCACCTCTTGGTCCGAATTGGACAAGGAGGGAGGGGGGCCGGCGCCCCTTTCCTTCTCCTTCTCCCTCTCCTTCCTTTCCCCCTTCTCCCTTTTGGTAGTTCCTACTAGGAATAGGATTTCAATCCTATTCCTAGTAGGATTGCACCTCCTAGGCGCGCCACAAGGGGCCGGCCGGCCTCCCCCCTTGCTCCTTTATATACGGGGGTAGGGGGGCACCCAAGGACACACAAGTTGAATTGTTTTAGCCATGTGCGGTGCCCCCCTCCACAGAAACACACCTCAGTCATATCGTTGCAGTGCTTAGGGGAAGCCCTGTGCCGGTAGATACATCATATCCGTCACCACGCCGTCGCGCTGACGAAACTCTCCCGTGAAGCTCAACTGGATCAAGAGCTCGTGGGACGTCATCAAGCTGAACGCGTGCTGAACGCGGAGGTGCCGTACGTTCGGTGCTTCATCGGTTGGATCACGAAGAAGTTCGACTACATCAACCGCGTCACTTGACGCTTCCGCTCCCGGTCTACGAGGGTACGTAGACACACTCTCCCCTCTCGTTGCTATGCATCTGGTAGATAGATCTTGCATGATCGTATGAAAATTTTAAAATACTACGTTCCCCAACACCCGGGTGCCCGGCCGCCTACGCCCAGCCGCCCTCCGGGTGCCCGGGCCTAGGACCCCCGGGTGCCTGGCCCAGATCCAGCTGGCCTCGGCCTAGTCCGGGTACCCGACTCCTCGCGCCCGGGTGCCCGGGCCCCCCTACAGCCGCGTCCCTCCGGGTGCCCGGACCCATACCCCCGGGTGCCCGGACCCCTCCGAGAGTGTGTGCGTTTTCAGGGTCATTTTGGACCTTTGTATCCCCCTCTCCCTCTATTTAGTCCCTAGACTATAAGTACCTCCCACCTAGCTCATTTGTAAGTGTCGTGGATTTAGCACGGCAGATGTCCTAGCAAAAGGACTTAGTCGTGAGGCCATCGCTACGGGTTAGCTTAAAGGGGTTAAAGCGGACGAAGGACACATGTATTTTATACTAGTTCGGCCCCTTCGATGAAGGTAAAGGCTTACGTCTAGTTTGGTGTGGTATTGCTTGGGCTTCGATGACCAGGGAGCGAATCCGCTTTGCCTGTGTCTCGAGCTGTTGTTTCTTGTTTTGAACCATCGTCGGGTCGTCCCTTTATATAAGAGGTGATGCCCGGTCTGGTTAACAGAGTCCCGAGGCCGGCTCATAAACGTGTCCGCCTCGGTCTCTGCTCTTTCTATCTTACATCCTAAGTTACACAGTATGACAGTTTACAAATCATGGGCCCTATCATATGGGCTCTAAGCCTCCTGGGCTATAATCTCCTACTCCATACTAAGCTGGGCTTCTGATAATACAATCTTGATAACTTAAACCGGACCCTCCTGGCCGGTTTATACCTGGTTGTAATATCCCTGACATTAGGCCCCAGATTGATTTGAACCTGTTCATGTCAATCTCCAAAGTCTTGCACAACTTTTCATTTCCGCAGCATCAGTATGCTTGGTAAACCAGCATGACGTCATCCCTCTGTGTCGCTTTAAACCGTCGTGACATCATCCGCGCATTCAATGCATGCACCTGTTTCTTACCTTTACTTATTAAAGCTCCGAAGATCGAGGCGACAGCTCAATCCATATCTGATTTTTGGTCTCCTCGATTCCCGCACTTGCCGTTTTATCTCCTCAGCCTATAAATAGGGCCGAAGGCCATCTCTTTATCCCCTCTGCTTCGTCTTCCTCTGTCCTCCAGCGCTCAAGCTCCGCCGCCGTCCTTCGAGCTCGTCATCGTCACCAAGCCCGGCCGCTGCATCAACCTGAGCGCGTCCAGATACTCGTCGCCGTCCTTCTGCTTCCTCGGGTATGTTACTTCTTCTTCCCCATAGATCTTAGTTCTAGGGTTTCTCGGGAGCTTGCTGATAAACCTCCGCTCCTCGCTATTCATCATCATAGGTGTTTCTTAGCTATAGATGTTAAATCTTTTTAGGTCAACTCTTGTATGCGCGACTCCGCTCTATCTTTACAGTCTTAGTTCCCCCAATACTGCTAGTAAAACTGGATCTGTAAAAACTTTTCGCCGTCTTCAATGAATATGACTTGAAATATCTTGATTTTTCCCTGTGCTGTAGATCTATATTTTACCACTGCTCATGTGAAAGTTGTTTCTCATACTTTAGATCTGCAACTTATCTGCTTATGTCGCCGGTTCAATTGTAACCTGCGCCTTATATGCCTGTGCTGACGGTTTAGATTTAGACCCGCATCCTGTAATTGGTGGTTTAACCTTTCACTTCTAAGCTTCATAAAGCGGTAGCTGTCTCGTTCATGCTAGGTCCGGATCAGTAGGTACCATTAGCCCCTTGCTTAAACCGCCAATTAGGTCAATATCTTCATAGAACATGCCTGCTTATATCTAGTGGATCGTAAACCGGGTCTTGTATTGTATTTTTCAGCATTTCCTCCTTGAAAAAGATGACTTTTGCGGCTAAGCAGTTCGTCGCTTGCAACTGGGTCCCATCCCGGATTACCGAGGATGACTTAGTAAAGGTGGCCTCCATAGGCGGTTTAGGTTCGAAAGAGGTCCCGCACTGGTGGGCCCTTGGGAAAGAGTGCCCTCCTCAGCCTAAGGAGGGAGAGATCATCGTCTTCTTCGATCATCTAGCCCGGGGCTTTAGCCCTCCCGGTTCAAAGTTCTTCTGCGATGTTCTAGCCGATTTTCAACTCCATCCACAAGACATAGGTCCCAATTCCATATCAAACATCTGCAACTTCCAAGTCTTCTTAGAAGCATATCTACAAGAGGAGCCATCCGTAGAGCTATTCCAGGACTTCTTCCATCTGAATCGCCGGACTGAATTCTTCGACGGGCCCCATATTAAACTTGGGGTATGAGCATCCAGAAGAGGAAAGATGTCAGCTTTCCTCATGCCACTCTTCACAGCCACCCCAAGGAGTGGAATTAGACTTGGTTCTACTGCAAGGACACTTCACCAGAGGGAGAAAATCCACTGCCGGGTTACCGCCCTTATCGCCTGACAGCGGATCACCCTTTCCCGCAGCGTCTGAGTGCCCAAGACCAGGCTCGATATGCCCCCAACTTTCCAAACTCAGGGCTTTCGTAGCCAACGGTTTAACCGGGGTTGACTTTGTCCGCTGCTGGCTCTCTTGGAGCATTCTCCCGTTAAGCCGGCGATCTGGTTTAATGTGCAAGTATACCGGTAATACGAAGGACCCTCAGCGTCACACAGCTACAGTGCTTCCAGACAACAAAGTCACTGAGTCTGCTAAGAAGATGCTGAATATCCCCCTGGAGGAGTGCAGCCGAACTGGTTTAGCACCTTTCTGTGTGAACAACAAACCGCCGTCGGTAAGATTCTTCTGTCCCTTTATTTTTGCTTTAATCCGTCCATATTGCTTGTCTTCAATATGTTTTTACCCCTTTACACAGGCCAATGACACATTCTGGAAGAAGAAGGCTCAAGACAAACCGGCGAAGCCAACTCGCAAGAAAAGCTTGGCCGTAAAGAAACATAAGAAGAAACCTGCCGCCGCTTCTGGTTCAAACCCCGAAGAAAATGATCCGACTTCTGAGGTACTGCTTGATTCTTACACCTTTTAACTTTCCTTTGTCTGTATTTATATTAACAATGTCCTTTCCGAGGATCCGTCGGAAGGGAGTAAAGCAGATGAAGTCGAGGTAATCTCTCTTTCCTTTGATTCAGAACCGTTGCCACCCAAAATTCGTCGGGTAGCCCGGAAGTATCCATTTTCTCACCCTTATGCTCAATTGGACCCCAATTTTCTTTTGAAGAAGCAGCAGCATGAGGCTCGCCGGACCACACGCCACAATGGTCACGTGGTTGAATCATCCGGATTACCCCACTCGCTGGCTCGAAGACGCCACTCAGAGGTTTTGCTTACTCCAACCACTCTTCATACCAAAACAGGTCTTATTCGCAAACCTCTTAAACCGTCTGATCCAAACTATCAGGAAACTCCTCTGTCTTCTTCCGGCGAGTCAACTGCCACCCAAGTCCCGCTGCTTAAGACTGTTCCTGGGTAAGTCATCTTTCAGTATGTCCGGTTTATCTTTTCCTTTTTGACTTGTGATTTTCATTACTCCCTTAATCTTTTTAGTATGCCCAAGCCTAGCAAGAAGGCAAAGTTGAATAAACCGGCAGCCGGAAATGCTTTTGAACCAGCAGAGGATCTTGAAGCTACCAATCCTCTGGAAGAGAACATTGAAGTTCCGCTCGATGAACCTTCCCCAATGGACCACGAAGATCTTGCTGCTCCGGAGGGTGATGCTACGGAGAATGCTGCTGAACCGGCAAGCCCTGCCCGGGTTAGTCCGGCTCCTGTTAGTCCGGTACGCACTGATCCTGCTGTCGCTAATGATCCCCCCAGGCCAACTGCTACCTCGACGGAAGATGTCGATATTACTGGGATAGGTTTTTCTGCTCCCGCGGAGCCTGTTATCTTGGCCAGACATACTGCCAAGGGGTAAGTTCTCCAGAAAGACAAGGGCAAGTGGAGCACTGACTTGTCTAGTTATGCCCAGCTCAGTGCCCAGGAGCTCCACTCTGGGTATCTAAACCAGCTCTTCACCAGTCGCGACCACGAGGCCGGTTTAGTAAACATGATGAAGGAAAAATATGAGGTAACTTCTTTCCCTTTGCCTTTCATTTCTGCTTGTATCTTACAAATGTACCATCAGGTTATTGTAGCCCCCAAGTGCCGATTTAGCCTTTAGGATGAACCGGGACTTTGATAGATTAACTGGAATAGCTTGATTTGCATGTGTAGCCCCCAAGGGCCGGTTTACTCCATTGCGGGTGAATTGGGACTTCTTCCATGTTTGAGAATGACCTTACATTAGCCCCAAGTGCCAAGGACATAACTTTGTTATGTGCTTGGGACTTGTTTGAAAAAATTGATTTCCTTCACTTCAATTGTACATTAGACCCCAAGTGTCGAGTGTATAACTTGTTATGTGCTTGAGACTTTAGATTAATCTGTCTCCATAAACATCTGACCTTCCTTCTCCTCTGTAGACTGACTTGAATCAGAGAGCTTCCGAAATCACTGAGCTCCGGAATAACCTGGCCTTCCAAGAGACTGCTTCGACTAAAGCCAAGGAGGAACTTGCCCTTGCTTTAGCTAGTATGGAGAAGCTCAAGAAAGACTTTGAAGCGGAGCGGTCCACTTGGGAGGTGCAGAAGGCTGCTTTAGAAAAAAGAGCCAGGGACGCGGAGGCTGCTCTTAACCCGATGACGGAGGAGTTATCCCGGTTAAGGCAGCATATAGACGATATGACATCTACCATCTTCGGTAAGTACTTGTTTTCATCCGCTTTATCCTTGCTATCTTATATTGCTCCGGCTTAACCCATCACTTGTACACAGGGAGGCGCGTGACTCATCTTGGGGATGACGTACGGAGGAAGCTGAAGGCTGCTTATACCTTGGTGGAGCAACTCTATGCTGGAGCTCAGAGGGCCATCAGTGCAATTTCGCACAATAAACCTGCGCCGACCACCACCCAAGGTACTCTGGAGAAATTGTCCATCTTGCCTACCCGAATTGTTGAAGTAAAGAAATCTTCTGCAAGAGCTGGTTCCCTTATGGCATTAACCCGGGCCAAGGCGTGGGTTCCTGATTTTGATCCGGCGGAGGCTATGAATGGTTATCCCAGCATGAAGGAAGACAGATCAGCCTTCTCCGCCGAAGATCTTTGCGCTTTGACCAAAGACATGCGCCCTCTTGCTAGTAAGCTCGCTGATGATGCAAACTTGACAAGGTATCATCCGGGTGACAATCTAGAAAACGTGCGGGTGGAGCGGCCGTCTTATGACATCGAAAATCTGATTCCACCCGTTCGTAAGCATACCTTCGCTCCTGACATTGAACCGTCAGAACTCATAAACGATGAAGTATATTTCCGCGCCCTTGCCAAGATTGACTGGAGCACTCCTGATTTCCAGCAGCTGCTAGAAGTCGTCGAAGATCCGGAGCAAGCTGACCCTCAGTCTTCACAGCGAGCTGAAGAAGAATCCTAAACCGGCTCCGGTTTAATCTTATGTGTTGACTACTTTGCAAGAAACATATATTCTTTTGGGCCTGCAAGTGCCTTGTAATAGAATAGCTGAGATACTGTCTTTTGTCCCACTCTTATCCTTCATGGCATTACTTTGATTGGCAATTCTTACGTTATCTTCTGCTTGCAATGTGTCCATGGTTTATGTTTACCTGTATCTGCATAAACAATGCTAAGAATGTCCTGGCGGTTTACCACCGGACGGGTTACACTGCCCTGCGATTAAGTGTATATATAAACTTTAACCCGGCAGGATCAATCCAGGGCATAAGTGCTGATAACTTACTTGGCTCTTTGTCGGCTTATCATGAAGGCCGATCCGGGTTGTGCTGAACGCCGGTTTAACTAGTACTGGTGTTCATGACCCAGACTATAGCTCTATAGTGATAACTTTGTAGCTATCCCGTCTTGAATCAATGGACTTGGTTGAAAAACCAATGACCTTGATGATAAAGATTTGTGAAAACAGAAAAAATGGAAAATAAAGTTTTTGGGCAAATAAGACCATGTAGTCGAGGCTTTTTATGAGCTGCCAGGCTCCAAATTCGAGGCTTTTTATGAGCTGTCAGGCTACTATCATTAACCATTTTAGCAAAGCCTGTTAAGATGATCCACAATCTTTAACCAAATCATCAATGTCAACAGCTACCCAATGTTCAACATCTCATAAAGATTTTGTCTTGGGTAATCACTTGATGATCGTCAATTTAACATGACCAAGTTTAGGGTCCCGAAGGATTGACTTGTGATACGTTCGACGGGTCATACCAGGTTTACCTGGACGGTGCGATTTACTTGATGCATGCAGGTTAATCCGGGGTTTTAGGTGTATACACCGGGCTTCGAAGCCGTGTTCACTACAAGAGTTTTCAACTCGCTGATGAACTTGCATCAGGAGCCCCCAGGTAGCGTGTGATCATTGCTTGTCGGGGCATATGTTTGAGTCGTGCTAGGCATCAAACCCTCTTTTGCAACTTCATCATCATGTGGAAATTGCCGAAGCAACCAGAGCAGTGCTCTTATGATGGGCTTCATATGGTCGCCGGTTCAAGAGGCCATGGGAAACTTCCTTGCCCGCGGAAGCCCCCATGTGATTCTTGTTTGTATAAAGAGGACGGCTGATTCCTTGATTTTATCAAGGGCGCCAGTTTAAGAGGCCATGAAAAACTTCCTTGCACGGAAGCCCCCATGTGATACTCTTTTGTGCAGAGAAGACGGCTGATTCCTTGATTTTACCAAGGGCGCCGGTGTAAGAGGCCATGGAAAACTTCCTTGCACGAAAGCCCCCATGTGATACTCTTTTGTGAAAAGGATGGCTGATTCCCCGGTTTACCGGGGGCGCCAGTTCATTTTATTAATCATAATATATACATTGTACATAAAGCGGAGCCGATGGCACACGTATAGTAAGGTCGAAGAAGAGCGATGTTCCACGGCCGCTTGGTCTCCTCCTCCGCCGTGCGTGAGTCCTTATGTTCTCGAACGTCGATGAGATAGTATGATCTGTTGTGCAGGTTCTTGCTGACCACAAAGGGTCCTTCCCAAGGTGGGGATAACTTGTGCATATTTGTCTGGTCCTGGATGAGCCAGAGCACCAGATCTCCTTCCTAAAACGTCCTGGTCTTAACCCGGCGGCTGTGGTACCGACACAGGTCTTGTTGATAAATCGCTGATCGTGCTGCCGCCGTGTCCCATTCCTCGTCCAGCCGGTCCAAGCTGTCTTGTCTTGCTTGTTCATTATCCGCCACCCGCGGCGAGTCGTGCCAGATATCACTAGGGAGGACCGCTTCAGCTCCATATACCATGAAGAAAGACGTGTACCCTGTGGATCTGTTAGGCGTAGTATTGATGCTTCATAAGACAGAAGGAAATTCCTCCACCCAACAACCCGGTGTTCTCTGTAAAGGAACCATAAGCCGGGGTTTGATGCCTCTCAAGATCTCTTGATTGGCTCATTCAGCTTGGCCATTAGATTGAGGGTGAGCTACTGATGAAACATCAAGACGAATATGCTCACATTGACAGAATTCCTCCATAGCTCCTTTGGATAAATTGGTGCCATTATCAGTTATAATACTGTGTGGAAAGCCAAACCGGAAAATCACCTTTTTGATGAACTGAACCGTTGTTGCCGCATCACACTTACTGACAGGCTCCGCTTCTACCCATTTATATCCACTGCTACCAACAGGTGGGTTTTCTGGTCTTGGGATCTCTTAAAGGGTCCAACCATATCGAGCCCCCAAGTCGCAAACGGCCAAGTAATTGGGATCATCCGTAGCTCCTGCGCTGGTATATGAGCACGTCGTGAGAATTTCTGGCAAGCATCGCATTTTCTGACCAAGTCCTCTGCATCAGCATGAGCCGTCAACCAGTAGAACCCATGACGAAAGGCTTTAGCCACCAAGGATTTTGAACCGGCGTGATGACCACAATCCCCTTCATGAATCTCTCGAAGAATATCACATCCTTCTTCTGATGATACACACCGCTGAAACGCTTTAGAAACGCTGCGGTGATGAAGTTCTCCATTGACGATAGTCATAGATTTAGACCGCCGGATTATCTACCTGGCCTCGACTTCGTCCTCTGGCAACTCACCTCGGTTCAGGTATGCCAAGTAAGGGAGTGTCCAATCCAGAATGACATGAAGTGCTGCAACCAATTGCGCTTTCGGATCAGGAACAGCCAAATCCTCCTCTGAAGGTATCTGCACCGACGGATTATGTAATTCATCCAAGAAAGTATTAGGTGGAATCGGTTTACACTGGGAACCCAGCCGGCTTAACGCATCAGCCGCTTCATTCTTTGCCGGTCTATATGATCCACCTGATATCCTTTGAAATGTCTGGTGACAGCGTCCACCTCTCGTCGATATGCTGCCATAAGCGGATCCTTAGAGTCCCACTTTCCAGATACTTGCTGTGCTACCAGATCTGAATTGCCAAAGCATTTAACCCAACTCAAGTTCATCTCCTTGGCCATCCGCAAACCATGGAGGAGAGTTTCATACTCAGCAGCATTGTTAGTACAAGGGAACATTAAACGGAGGACATAGCAGAACTTATCACCTCATGGGGAAGTTAACACAACTCTAGCCCCCGAGCCCTCCAACTGCCTTGAACCGTCAAGGTGTATAGTCCAGTACGTATGATCCGGATTCTCCTCAGGTTCTTGCAACTCTGTCCAGTCATTAATGAAATCCACCAGTGCTTGGGATTTTATAGCAGTACGGGGCACATACTTTAATCCGTGCGGGCTAAGCTCAATGGCCCATTTTGCAACCCTACCAGTGGCTTCTCTGTTCTGGATTATATCCCCTAACGGAGCCGAACTGACAACGGTGATTGGGTGGCCCTGAAAGTAGTGCTTCAACTTCCGGTTTGCCACGAACACTCCATATACCAGCTTCTGCCAATGCGGATATCTCTGTTTCGACTCAATGAGCACCTCACTGATGTAGTAAACCGGCCTCTGAACCGGATATTCTTTGCCTGCTTCCTTGCGCTCTACCACAATGGCAACGCTTACTGCACGGGCATTGGCGGCCACATATAACAGCAGTGGCTCATTAACAACTGGGGCAGCAAGGACCGACGGCTCTGCCAATTGCCTCTTTAAATCCTCGAACGCAGCATCAGCAACATCGCTCCAGACGAAACGGTCTGTCTTCTTCATCATCTGATAAAGTGGGATTGCCTTCTCCCCCAAACGGCTGATAAACCGGCTCAGTGCTGCAATACGGCCTGCCACGCGTTGGACATCGTTGATGCACGCCGGTTTAGCCAGGGATGTGATCGCCTTGATCTTGTCCGGATTAGCTTCAATCCCTCTGTTTGACACTAAGAACCCCAGGAGTTTGCCTGCCGGAACACCGAAAACGCACTTCTCCAGATTAAGCATCATTTTGTAAACTCGGAGGTTGTCAAAGGTTTCCTTCAGATCCTCTATCAGTGTCTCCTCCTTCCTGGATTTCACCACAATGTCATCAACATATGCATGGACATTTCTCCCAACCTTCCCTTGTAAGCAGTTCTGCACACAACGCTGGTAGGATGCCTGGGCGCTCTTGAGCAAAAATGGCATAGATACATAACAGAAGGCTCCAAAGGGAGTTATAAAAGCTGTCTTCTCCTAATCCTTAACTGCCATCTTAATCTAGTGATAACCTGAATATGCATCCAAAAAACTTAGCCATTCACATCCTGCCGTAGCATCAATGATCTGATCAATACGTGGGAGAGCAAAAGGATCAGTTGGGGAAGCCTTATTCAAATCCATGTAATCTACACACATTCTCCAAGTTCCATTTTTCTTATGTACCAGCACCGGATTAGCCAACCACTCTGGATGAAACACTTCCACTATGAAGCCTGCAGCCAAAAGCCCGGCCACTTCTTCTCCTATAGCCTTTCACCTCTCCTCATTGAAGCGGCGCAGGTATTGCTTGACCAGTTTAAACTTAGGATCAATATTAAGATTGTGCTCAGCGAGTTCCCTCGGTATACCTGGCATGTTAGAAGGCTTCCACGCAAAGATATCCCGGTTCTCACGGATGAACTCGATGAGCGTGCTTTCCTATTTGGGGTCTAGGTTAGCGCTGATAGTGAACTGTTTGGATGAATCGCCCAGAACAAAGTCCACCTGCTTGATCTCCTCAGCCGATTTGAACTTCAACGCCGGATCATGCTCTGTAGTTGGCTTCTTCAGCGGGGACATATCTGCCAGATCAGCATTGTCCTTATAGAACTTCAGCTCCTCCGTAGCACAAACCACCTCAGCATAAGCTGCATCTCCTTCCTGGCACTCCAATGCAATTTTGCGGCTCCCATGAACCGTAATAGTCCCCTTGTGGCCTGGCATCTTAAGCTGTAAATAGACATAACACAGTCTAGCCATGAACTTGGCGTAAACCGCCCGCCCAAACAATGCGTGGTATGGGCTCCTGATCTTTACAACCTCAAAGGTCACAGTCTCTGATCTAGAGTCATGCTCATCTCCAAAGGTGACCTCCAAATCAATCTTGCCAACTGGATAAGCCGATTTACCGGGCACTACCCCATGGAACATTGTATTGGACTGTCAAAGCTTTTTATCTGTCAGCCCCATGCGCTGAAAAGTCTCATAATAAAGGATGTTGATGCTCCTGCCTCCATCCATAAGCACTTCGGTGAACTTGTCAACCCGGGGTGGGTGATCCTCTCTGCTCCACACAATGGGTTGCTCAGACCAACGCAAAAAACGTGGTATCACCGGTTCAACAGAATGCACTACCCTCTTCAGAACCTTTTGATCCCGTTTGCATAAACTCGTGGTGAAGACGTGATACTGCCCACTGCTCAGCTCCTTCGGATTATTCTAGTATCTGGATTGTTGTTGCTGACGCTGTTGATTCCCTTGGTTGTTGTATCCGCCCTGACCATGCTGCTGGTTATGCTAATGCTAATTGTTGCCATTGTGGTTACTGTTACCGCCATGGTATCCTGAACCGGATCCGCCACCTGGATAACCCGGACCCTGGAAACCGGGGCCTGATCTGCCGGGGGGCCCGTGATCATACTTAGCCTGTTTCATAAATTCTTGCATAATAAAACAGTCTTTCCAGAGATACGTAACCGGGTTTTCCGATGTTCCGTGCTTTGGGCAAGGCATGTTCAACTGGCGCTCTAGATTAATAGGCGGCCTCCCGTTGCGTGGTGGCGGTCTACCCTTGCGGTGCTGTCCATTGTCCTGAACTGCCTTCCGCTTTACGCTTGCCATTGTATCCTTGACCCGCTGGATTGATCTGTGGCGGTTTACCGTTCTTGCTCGCCTTCCCTGACTTGTCTCCATCTGCGTCTGGATATTGGTGTTATCAGAATCTTCGTATTTCACCAAAGCACCCATGAGTGTGCCCATGTCGTTGCAATCACGTTTGAGCCGTCCCAACTTCTGCCTCAAAGGTTCAAACCGGCAATTGCCTTCCAAGGTTACTATCGCTGTACTTGGGTTGATGCTATTGGAGGAGTGCAAGATTTCAGACACTCGACGCACCCAACTGCTTGTGGACTCTTGCTCTCCTTGAACGCATGCAGCTAAATCGACAACAGACATCGGCTGCTTGCACGTGTCTTTGATATTATTGATAAACCGGCGCCGCAATTCACCCCATGATCCGATGGAATTAGGCGGCAAACCCTTTAGCCATGTCCGGGCCGGGCCCTCGAGCATCATTGTGAAGTATTTAGCACATGCCGCTTCGTGCACGTCGAGCATCTCCATGGCCATTTCATAACTCTCAACCCACGCCTCCGGAGCAAGATCCGCCTTGTAGTTGGGCGCCTTGCGCGGACCTTTGAAATCTTTGGGTAGTTTCACGTTCCGTAAAGCGGGGATGAGATATTGTACTCCCAGGGAACTGGACATGACTCCCGGTTCGACTGTGGCGGTGGGATGAACCGGCGTTGCCTGACGGGCGTCGTATTGGGCAGTATGCCTGGCCTGATCCACCACCTCTTGCGCATGTGCTTCTTCCCAAACCGAATTATCCTGCCTATGCCGATGCCGTCTCCGTGCGCTGCTTGATATGACCGGTTCATCCAGACGCCTCGTATAACTCCGGCTCAGGCGAGGGGTTGAATGAATCCTCTCCCGAACATATGAATAAGCTTGTTGTTGAGTTACCGCCGTATCGAGCAACTCCTTGGCCCATCGTGCCTCCACTGCTATGGGGGACGTTCCCTCAATGGGAAGAGCGGCCAGTCGTGAAGAGGCAACAACTATGTTCTCCAACGGATTCGAGTAATGACCCGGAGGGGTGGGCACATGCTGGGTCCGCACAACTTGGTGATTTGTCTCTGTGGCCGGTGGGTGAACCGATGCGCCTGTTCCTGGTGCTCCTCCCCGGTTTATCTCTGGATGATTACTGGTCCCTACGCCTGGCGTGCTAAAGAGATTCCTCGCCTCATAAACCGGCGGCAAACGAGATCATTGTCTTCTCCACATTACCTCTTGTGAGGCGTTCTGATCTAACCTGAGCCGATAAGCTTGAGAATCCAGCTCTGCCTGCCTCGTAGCCATCCTGGCTTTCTCAGCGGCCAGATCCAACTTGGCTTGCTCAATCCGGCTCTTCACCTGAGCGATCTCTGCATCATGCTACTCGTTGTCGGCCTGAGCTACTTCTACTATTGCAAGCGCTGTCAAAGTGTCGACTAAGATGGATAGAGCGTTAGAGGGTGACGGGGGAGGATCTCCAGCTCTAGCTCCCATCGCCTCCGAGGTTAATGCCCCTGTCGTTGAGGGCTGCTGCATGGGTTGTGATCCGGCCATGAAAACAGCAACCCTGTTTGGCGGATCGAGGTAGTCCGGAATACTATTGCCATTGGAACAACCCTCGGATCGGCCGTCCTGCAACAGATACAAAGATTCGGTCTCTCCGGACGAAGATTCATCGCCGGAATAAATAACGGTCTCGCCGCCGGAGTCCAATCCGTCCTCGGCTTATACTCCATGCACTGCTCCAACGAAGACGTGCTTCATGGAGGGCTGAATCCGGGCAGGTCTCGCACACTGTGCCGACTCGACGATGTTGGGGAAGGTGTCCGGCTCAGCGCCTGGTTCGCCGATCTTGCCGATGAAGATGTGGATGCCGCCGAAGGGGACCCGGTACCCGTATTCGATTGAATCGGCCTCGGGGCACCAGCCTGCATCGTCGATGTAGATCCGGCTGCGACGACTCTTAGTCATCCGGCCCACTGCGCAGCCCTTGAGCCCTTCAAAGCTGCCCTTCAAGAACTCGAAACCATCGTGTGATAGCCCCACGGTGGGCGCCAACTGTCGTGGATTTAGCACGGCAGATATCCTAGCAAAAGGACTTAGTTGTGAGACCATCGCTACGGGTTAGCTTACAGGGGTTAAAGCAGACGAAGGACACAGGGATTTTATACTAGTTCGGCCCCTTCGATGAAGGTAAAGGCTTACGTCTAGTTTGGTGTGGTATTGCTTGGGCTTCGATGACCAGGGAGTGAATCCGCTTTGCCTGTCTCGAGTTGTTGTTTCTTGTTCTGAACCGTCGCCGGGTCGTCCCTTTATATAAGAGGTGACGCCCGGTCCGGTTAACAAAGTCTCGAGGCCGGCTCATAAACGTGTCCGCCTCGGTCTCTGCTCTTTCTATCTTACATCCCAAGTTACACAGTATGATGGTTTACAAATGATGGGCCCTATCATATGGGCTCTAAGCCTCCTGGGCTATAATCTCCTACTCCATACTAAGCTGGGCTTCTGATAATACAATCTTGATAAATTAAACTGGACCCTCTTGGCCGGTTTATACCTGGTAGTAATATCCCTGACAGTAAGGGTAGTAATTATGATAGCTCATTTGTATGTGAGCTTTGCTCCTACCTTCTCCTCTTGAGAGAGAGAGACTACTCCATTGGAGGCCAAGACCTCCATCTTGGAGAAGATCCCTAGTGGATTCAAGACCCCATCTAGGGAAGGATCCCCATCATAGGATCATCAAGACCTCTCTCCTCATAGGATTGGGATGAACTTTATCATGTATCCATGTTCCCCTTGTTGTTGTTGTACCTTTGTGGATCTTGTGTGTATGTGAGTCTAGTGGATGTGTGATTTGGGCTTGTTCTTGAGTGTTTCTCTTGTGTTCTTCCCTTTGTGCTCATCTTGTTCTTGGG
The DNA here is from genome assembly GCA_902687465.1 of Secale cereale. Taxonomy (NCBI): domain Eukaryota; kingdom Viridiplantae; phylum Streptophyta; class Magnoliopsida; order Poales; family Poaceae; genus Secale; species Secale cereale. The sequence continues at coordinate 488,500,613 of LR738709.1, read as the reverse complement.
GATTCCCCTCCAATTCATGAAAGATCTCCACCTAGGGTTCCACCCTACAACAAAACCCTTTTAGTAACTCCAATCAAAGGATTAGCGAGGATCCAGAGTTCAGAGAAGGACGAGGGGTCCCAGGGGACCTGGAGCCAAGATCTGACATAACTCCAGACCAACTTGGCCAAAACACACTGAAAAAATATATGATTTGTGTTCTCCAAAGCACCAGAGAGGGCACAAAACTCCGATCCCGGGCCATTCCTTTTACGGATTTGGTCCGCCGCTGGCAGGTGGCCTCTAAAAGCTTGCCAACGGAAGATCTTGATTTTCGGGGGAATACGGGCCCGCCAAACATGAGAAAATCTGTTGGTGGGAGATCCACCAATGAGCTTAGAATATAGAGACTTAACCGAAAAGCGACCAGAGGAGGTGTGGGGACACACCACCGAGTTCGCTGTCTCCTAGAGCGTAGGGAAGAGAGCAGAGAGCCTTTGCCATTCTTCAAACTCTACAGGAGAAAGGGATCACCTGAAGGCCAAGTCCCAGTTATTGGTCGTAAGCTTGGCGATGGAGATATTCGGATTAGGACAATAAGAAGCGTGTGGGAAACTTACAGAGAGCGGTGAGTCTCCACACCACCAATCAAGCCATAAACGAACAGACGAGCCATCCCCGACAACAAACTTAACATTATCCAGAAATAGAGGTCTGACTTTAACCAAATCTTTCCAGAATTGTGAGCCTCCATGAGCAGAGGCAAACAACGGGTTGGAGCAAGGGAAATACTTAGCTTTAAGGATAGAGAACCATAAGGATCCAACACCAGTTGTCATAATCTTCCACCACCACCTAATTAAGATGCACTTATTCATGATGGCAGTGTTAATAATGCCCAACCCCAAAGGTTTTTGGGTCTGTACATAAGTTTCCACTTGAAAAATCTGTATTTGCACCTATTGTCCGCTGCATTCCAATATAAAGCACCTCTATGCTTATCCAAGCCTGCATGGTACCAGCCGAGAGAGAGTAGAAGCCCATAAGAAACATTGGCAGGGAGGATAAGCAAGCATTGATCAGCGCCACTTTCCCAGTATTAGTATTGTATCTACCTCTGCAAGGTAGTACCCTGTTGCCAACTTTAGCCACAGCAGGGGCGCACTCTTGCGCGTATAGCACATCCGGGGAATGGGAAGACCTAGATATTTGAAGGGAAAAGAGCCCATCTTACAATTGAGGAGATGGGCCACCCTTAAGGCCTCGATATCATCCACACCAGTAACTATGAGTTCACTTTTAGAGAAGTTAATCTTGAGGCCCGACAAGGCTTTGAAGCAGAGAAGAATAAACTTGAGGTGAGTGTCAGGACCCCGATCCTAAGTCACACAGGTCTAGCCGGTAACACATCATATCGCTTTGCGGCCTCACGCACGGTATCCCCACGGGTGCCACCTTACCTGGCCCGGGACCGTTTGCGCATTTTGGCACACGTATATGATAGTGTCGCTAGCATCCATATGACAGAGAACCCGGGCCGACATGACTAGTTATAAACCAGAAGTGGCACTAAATTACAGAGACATGCATACATGACCCAGCAACGAACGTGTCGGTCATCAACGTATGAACCCAAGTCTTAGCAAGCTACAAGGACTTAAAGGAACAATGCGTGACATTTCCCCTAAGGGACAGACACAGGAACGAAGAAGGACACATGCCGGCCAGCCTAAGTGTTCCGGAGCAGTAGCAAGCTACCAAGGCTCAGTGGAAGCACCGGGAGACATTTCCCTGTAAGATAGGCTACCAAAGGTAAACAACTAGGTGTCGGATCCCACACATAGCAATACACATTACACGTACGCATAACATGCAAGTATGTGCTGTACAACATGGCATCACAACATAACTCAACAACTCATATAGATAAGGCCCAGAAGAGCCATCATAGCATTTATTACAAACAGAGGTCACATGACCCAACATACAGAGCATACAGGCAACAGAAGCATTACATGTCTGAGTACAGACATCTACATATGAAAAAGGCTGTGAAGCCTGACTATCTACCAGACCCTTCCAAGGGTACAAGATCGTAGCTGAGGTAACAAGCTAAACGTCGAAGTCCACGCGGAACCACTAGCGAGGCTGAGGTCTCTCTGCAAAATCATAAATTAAGCAAACGTGAGTACAAAGGTACTCAGCAAGACTTACATAAGAACTAGCTACATATGCATCGGTATCAACAAAGGGGGTGGTGGAGTTTGACTGCAGCAAGCCAGCTTGACTCGGTGGCTATCCTAAACTACGACTGCAAGTAACTCTTTTGAGGTGGCGCACACGAGTCCACATATTCACCAATCAATACACCACTATGGATCCGCTCCCGTCTCCCTACGAGAAGGCCATCCATAGCACTCACGCTTATCTTGCGCGTTTTAGAGTATCCACTTTCACTTGTCTATGAACTGTAATAGGCAACCCAGAAGTCCATTTCCGCGGACACGGCTATTCGAATAGATTATATTTAACCCTGCAGGGGTGTACTTCTTCACACACGCTCTCACCACTTACCGCCGTTTACACGACATGTACTCGGCAACCTTCAAGCGGAGGCCCAGCGAGGGTGTCGGCCACGACCTGACTAACCACACAAGTCTCTCGTCCAGGTTTATCGCCTATTTGGGTTCCATCCGTGGGGAGATCCGGCCGGGGTGTCGCTCACGGCCCCAAACGATGTGTACAGGGTTCCCGCATCACCAAACGGGCAATCGGTACACCGTGCCACGTACCTGCCACGTCACAGCCCACCCCGAGGGTCAGCGCTGCGCACGACCTCCAGTAAACTACAAACACCAGAAACTAGTTGCAACTCCTGGACAGAGATCATGTTGATTAATAAGTCGAGAGGGTCCATTGGTTTCGAGCCCAATGCATGGTAGTAACTGGTCATGGATCAACCAACACAGAACTCAGTTCCTGAGGACGGCTGCAATGAGACAACCCACCATGTACTCCTACATGGCCTCTCATCGCTACCTTTACCAAATCGTGTTCACACTTAGCTCTCAACAGTAGGACATGTTCACCACCTTCCAATTCATCCCCGATGAATCAGACCTGACACAACTCTAAGCAATAGCAGGCATAACTAGAAAGCATGAATGAGTAGGCGCAACATGGCTCAAACAACTCCTACTCATACTAGTGGGTTTCAACTATTTACTGTGGCAATGACGGGTCATGCAGTGGAAAGGGATTCAACTACCGCAGCAGGTAACAATTGAAGCGTTGTTGTCCTAATGCAGTAAAAGAGAGAGCAAGAGCGAGAGAGTGGGATTGTATCGGAATGCTCAATGGGGTTTGCTTGCCTGGCACTTCTGAAGATAATAATGAGTCTTCATCGGTGTCATCGAACTCATCGTCGGAACGTCGTCTACTGAGAGGGGACAAAACCGACAAACAGAGAAAGAACACAATCAATGCAATGCGACAATATGATGCATGATCATGACATGGCAATATGCTGTTTATTGAGCTAATGCAACTAGCAACACAATTAAATGAAGTTGATTTGAACCAAAGGTTCAAATTCAAACTTCATATGTGATTATTTAAATGCCATTTAATTGATTTGACCTGATCAGCAGGTTTAACTTGTTCAAACATGCATGAAAATGCCATAAACAGATTCCTTGGATTTTTCTGATCAATTTTCATATATAAATTATTTTCATCTGAGTTATAGATTATTTTCTATGATTTTTAGAAGTTTTGGTTATTTTCTGAAATAAATAAATCATTTCTGATTTATTTAAAAACCCAGAAAATACTTACTGCATCAGCACTGCGTCATCATGACGTCAGCAGGTCAACGGGCTGGTCCAGGTCAAACCTGACGGCTGGGACCCACTGGTCAGTGACTAGGCTAGTTAGCAAAGGCTGTAAGTGCTGATTAATACTAACTAAAAGTGTCAGTGGGGCAGGGGCCCACTGTCAGTGGCTAGCTAAACTAATTAAATGTAGTTATCATTAACCAAGGTTTAAGCTAATTAGGTTTAAGTTTAAACTAGGTTAGTTAGTCGTGCGGGGCCCGCATGTCATAGACCCGGGGGGGGGGGTCAAACCTGGGGTCAAAGACCCAAACAGGCCGGCGGCTCACCGCCGGCGACAGCGGGCACGGCGGAGGGGCTCGGGATCCGTCCTCCGTCGACCAAATGGCCGGCGAGGACCACCTACGTGACGCTGGCGCTCGTGCGCATCCAGCGGTGCCATCGGCACGAGTCGCCGTGGACCCAAACGACGGCGGCGACGACTAGGGCGGTCGCCGGAGCTCGGGCGACGATGGAAACAGTGTTGCAGTGCACGGCAGGAGCAACCGGTGTGAGTTTTGAGCTCCTGGCGTTGTGTGGAGTGCAGTGGTGTGCTCGGTTGCCGCTATGGGTGACGGTGGCCATGGCGGCGACATGGCCGGCGGGAAGGAGCTATCGGCTCCGGTGGACAGCGGGGCTAGAGGGGGAAAACGATTGCGGGGAGAGCGGGATTGGGTAGAGGAGCTCACGACAGGGTCGAAGAGCAGCTGAGTGGGCTCGGGGAGGCACCGGAGTCGGTAATTCGACGACGAGGATCGCCGGCGGCCAAAGAGGGGAACGGCGGCGATGACTGCGTCCAGGGCGTCTGGTGCCTCGTAGCTCGGCGGAGAGGTCTGGGGCGTCGAGGCGGAGCTCTTGAGCCAATCAGGGGGGAAGGGGGAAGGCGGTGGCCATGGCAGCGACGAGCGGCGGCGACGGCTGGCTCTCGGGTGGCTGCGGGAATGCGAGGGAAAGGAGGGAGAATGACCAGAGAGAGAGGGGAGAGGACGACGGGAGTAGAGGGCCTCTCCAGGCGCGTGGACAGGGAGGAGGACGAGCCTCCAGCGCGAAGCAGGAGGTGGCCACGGCCACGCGCGCCGCTGCTGGCACGCAGCTGCTTTGGGGCGAGGGGAGGAAGACGACGGAGGGGTCTGCGGTGGTGGGCTGGGCCGGCCAGCCGGGCCAGCAGGTGGGCTGCACAGGTAAGTCAGGTAGTTCCTCTCTCTCTATTTCTGAAAATAGTTTCTGTTTTCTATTTTTCTTCTTTTGTTTTGATTTAGTTTAGCCACTAAATCATTTTAGTAAATTCTGAAAAATAGTGGATGCACAAAGAACTATTCCAGAGACCCTCCACTAGTTTCAGAATTTATTTGGAGCTATTTAAAAATAAATATAGCATTTAAATGGCCCCAATTCAAATACTTATTGATTTAATTCAAAGCCCAAAAATTCCCCAAAATGTTCAATATTTTTGGTTTGGACCAAAACCCTTGCCAAAATTATCAAACATTACTGAAGGCATTTCTGGGTTTATTGAAAAGGATTTTAGGTTAAACCTAATTGCCTTGATTTGGTGCTAGGGTTTAATCATCCCCATTTCAAGTTTCCTTTGAAAATAAACATGATGACATGATGATCAGGCAAGGACCACAGGGGTTGATCTAGGGATGTGACAACTCACCCCCACTAAAACAAGAATCTCGTCCCGAGATTCAGGACGTGAGATAAGAAATCAAAGGGGACACTATCTAACACAATCTTCTCGATCCCGGTTCCCTCCTCGAAAATGTTGATTCATTGCATCTTGTAGGTCTTGGCATCTTTGATTTCAAAGCTTCATCCAACACGATAACAAAAGAACGTGAGTTCTACAGGATTTGATCTTCTCGAGGATCGAGCAATTCAAGATCAACTCATGGATTGAGACGTCGAAACTTCTCTTGAGCTGAGACACGGGACACACATCCAAAGGGATGGAGTGAAACAAACGATGAAGATTCACTTGACGGAAATAATTCCACACCTAAGGTGATGGTAATGATACCACAAGATGGGGCACCTTTGAGAAGGTGACTCGTAGAGGTATTTCCTTAAGTGGCAAAAAGAATTACTTTTGATATAGAGAACATTGAAATTCCCTATACCAGCCTAAGGCAAACACAATCGATCGTTTGACGGAGTCCAAAAGAATGACGTACTCGTCCAGAATGGATGATGTGGACTATCTTGTTAAAGACAACGCAAGGGATGATTTGGTTATCATCGGAGATGGATGGGATTCATGGCAATTCCACTCCTGAGGATAATCCTGAACAGCAGTGATTGAGAATGGTAACCCATGGAGAATTGGTACATTGGCGGTGCAAGCTGGGAACAAAATGCAAATGCTGGGAATGATTCTGGTAACTGGGGTGAATCCCAACAGTAGAGAGTAAATCTACTCTTGAGAGGGTATAATATAACCAAGAACACTGGAAGCAATCCCGGTTAGTGTCGAGGATAACACCTAGTGCTTGTGCGTGCTCTCAAGAACTTGAGCATTCCCATATTCATCAAGGTTTTACCAACATCCGTGTCAAGGATCCTGGCAACATCACATACTACCATGATGAATAACGATGGAGGATGCAGATGCAAAGGAGGATAACATATTCTCAGATTTCACCTTAGCAGAGCCAAGGGGTAAAATCTGGATGATCGACCGAGAGACATTTAGCACTCCGCTTCTAATGTTCTCCTTGATGTGCTAGCACAACCCAGTTATTATAATGGTTTGGTACCTAGAACGTCAAATAAAAGGTCGGACTTCAGGGGCACAAGAATCCATAAGGAACAACTAGGGAGTAAGTCCTACGAAGTCTTTATGGGGAGGTGGCCCACTTCTTCAAACAAGATACTACAACAATAGGTCTTCCGGTTGGGTGTGTTGGCCACAACATCCACTTTACCGGTTATCGAGAGACCAATATTATAGCTCTTGGGAAATGCACCAACCATCATATCTGCCTGAGATTCGGTTCTGATTGGTGTCAGGATATTCCAGACTCATCGAGTCTAGAAAGAAAGAATGTTTGCAACACAATTCGACAAGACGGCGTTGCGAGATTCTCGGGGAGTAAACTACGATAGCAAGCTCCAAAACATGAGCTGGTTCTGCTACGTACCTGTGAACACGTTGTCCCAGACAAACGTGACCACATAGTAGTCTTATAACAAAATGCTATCGAGTTCAGATTGAGAATCATCATTGGAGATAGCGAAGTCTTGTGCATGTCCGTCCGGGCCCTTCGGGAATAACATTTGAACTTCTTTTCTTTGAACAAATCGATCAGTGGCTTGGTGTGCTAGGGATACATATAGAGTGAAGGTTGCAAGTCTCCAAACCACAAAATACTTCGCACATATGCATGACTGACTTGGAATGATTCCATAGGAGGCAAAACAACTTTCTCGAACTCACGGTGACAACTTGCATCAATTACACATGAATTTGGGAAAATCTCTTCTCTCATCCAACATATACCTCATGAACGGGACACGAAGGCAATGCTTACAAAGTTTCCAACACTAGCTTAATGTCCTACAAAATCATGGAGAAGATAGCAGTGTTGCTGATGGGCTCAACAACAATTCATCCAGGTTTCCATGGAGATGGAATTCCATAATTATGTGAACAAGTGATAGTATTGGTCAGACCAATATACGTAATGGTGTGTGCTCGAGGGATCAACCACGAGTAAGACAACATTAAGAACATCGTTGGTTCTGATTTGATTTGATGATAGCCCACACTCAAATCAAAGTTTTAGTAAGACAATAGATCCAACAATTGATCACGAGGATCAATCGATCAAGATATCATCTTTCTTCAACACACACACAAAAGATATCCCTTGGAAGGAACTAAGTCAGGCAAGCTTTTATCTTCCAACTCTCCAAGTTGTCGTTTAGCTTAACCGGCTAGCTCAGGGTATCCATCACAGATTCTTGGAGAAGTGGTGGTTTATAAGGAACCAGCTTGATCACGAACTTAACATAGCGGTCAGGTGACAACCTGGTAATACTTCCGAGAAGATATTCAGAAAATCACGAACCACCAATATGTTACTAAGCTCGAGAACAATCTTGCTTTTCAGGGCGAGATGATATGATCAAATGAGCGAGGAGTTAACAAAGTCCTAACTCATCAATCAAGAGGTGCACCAGGAAAGTGGACTAGATAGCACGATCAACCTTAGGGTGATGATTTGGTAACCAACACACTAAGAATGAGATTATCGTCCATTTGCTACCAAGCAACAAAGTTGCTAGGAGTATAGATTTCACACATCACGATTCACTTGTCAGTATTCCGGTTACAACAACACGGAGACCGAGGAATGAACGGTGATGGTGAGAGGTATCACTGTATCAAGAGTTCATAGGAGGTTGTGCAATTCCCATGACATTCTTGACATAAAGATGGTAATACTCCAGGATAGAACAGTTTAGAAGCTGGATTAGCGTTCTTTATCTGTGAGGTACAACTTCTTTGACCCAATCCTGGATATGGATAAGGTACTGTAGTTTGTTTCTCCTAGTCATTCCAGAATAGAATGGCTTGACGGACCACAAGAGTAAAAGGCATCGATGAACACAAGTGCACGACTACTCCTGACTATCAACTGATAGACGAAGGTCATAAACAACTGAAAAGGGACAACTCAAAGGAACATATATCTTTCTGAGTTGTGGATGCATAGGTTAGTATGTCGAACGAGTTCAACATATTTCTTCCGGATAACCCATGCAGATAGGTAGGACTGGCAGAGTCACAATATGAATGGAGTACCACTCAGGAGCACTCTGGTTGTGATCTTTTGGTTCGGGAGAACTTCTGCCAAGGATGGTTCATGGTATTGGAAGAACGATAACCACGGACCTCGAGGACTATCACAAGGTTACTAGTATCCTAAAGGAACGAGCAAATACTATCAACATGAAGTAAGTAGGGTGAAGCTCGGGTTCGAGAACCCAGGAATAGAATACCTACCAACTAAATGGCATCACGGGATGCTTTCGAGAATAATGGCCAGAATCATCACACTGAGAATATAAAGCATTGCTAGATTATTGGGTGATCCTCTAAGACACCTAGGGTCATAGTAATAATTCCAACATATATGTCGAGGTAACAGAGTACCTCAACACACTGACTGGTGTGATTAATCTGGTCTAAAAGGACATTAAGAACAGGTAGGAATGATTTGCAAGTGCATCAGATTGTTTAGAGACCTGGGATGACTCGGACATCATAACGGCTGCAAATGCTCGAAAATACTTTTGAGATCCAAGCAAAAAGGGTAGCATATCCACTTAACATCATAATGTCAAGGTTCTGAGACCAATAGTTAAGCAAACAGAAGTAGTAGAAACTGAACTGAGGGTTGAATCCACAATAACGTGATCCTGATAAATAGAATGAGAATCCTAGTTCTTAATCCCCGTAGAAAGAAGAAGGTGACTCAGATCAGAAGGTCATAAGGTAAAGGAGTAAAAAGAGCCTTACGTTCCCTTCCACAAACAATTCCCTTACATAACTAAAGAGTTTCTAGACACGACTTCGACCAGTTTGGCTTACTAATCCTACAGGCAGTCAGGCTCTGATACCAAATCTGTCAGGACCCCGATCCTAAGTCACACAGGTCTAGCCGGTAACACATCATATCGCTTTGCGGCCTCATGCATGGTATCCCCACGGGTGCCACCTTACCTGGCCTGGGACCGTTTGCGCATTTTGGCACACGTATATGATAGTGTCGCTAGCATCCATATGACAGAGAACCCGGGCCGACATGACTAGTTATAAACCAGAAGTGGCACTAAATTACAGAAACATGCATACATGACCCAGCAACGAACGTGTCGGTCATCAACGTATGAACCCAAGTCGTAGCAAGCTACAAGGACTTAAAGGAACAACGCGTGACATTTCCCCTAAGGGACAGACACAGGAACGAAGAAGGACACATGCCGGCCAGCCTAAGTGTTCCGGAGCAGTAGCAAGCTACCAAGGCTCAGTGGAAGCACCAGGAGACATTTCCCTGTAAGATAGGCTACCAAAGGTAAACAACTAGGTGTCGGATCCCACACATAGCAATACACATTACACGTACGCATAACATGCAAGTATGTGCTGTACAACATGGCATCACAACATAACTCAACAACTCATATAGATAAGGCTCAGAAGAGCCATCATAACATTTATTACAAACAGAGGTCACATGACCCAACATACAGAGCATACAGGCAACGGAAGCATTACATGTCTGAGTACAGACATCTACAAATGAAAAAGGCTGAGAAGCCTGACTATCTACCAGACCCTTCCAAGGGTACAAGATCGTAGCTGAGGTAACAAGCTAAACGTCGAAGTCCACGCGGAACCACTAGCGAGACTGAGGTCTCTCTGCAAAAACATAAATTAAGCAAACGTGAGTACAAAGGTACTCAGCAAGACTTATATCAGAACTAGCTACATATGCATCGGTATCAACAAAGGGGGTGGTGGAGTTTGACTGTAGCTAGCCAGCTTGACTCGGTGGCTATCCTAAACTACGACTGCAAGTAACTCTTTTGAGGTGGCGCACACGAGTCCACATATTCACCAATCAATAAACCACTAAGGATCCGCTCCCGTCTCCCTACGAGAAGGCCATCCATAGCACTCACGCTTATCTTGCGCGTTTTAGAGTATCCACTTTCACTTGTCTATGAACTGTAATAGGCAACCCAGAAGTCCATTTCCGCGGACACGGCTATTCGAATATATTATATTTAACCCTGCAGGGGTGTACTTCTTCACACACGCTCTCACCACTTACCGCCGTTTACACGACATGTACTCGGCAACCTTCAAGCGAAGGCCCAGCGAGGGTGTCGGCCACGACCTGACTAACCACACAAGTCTCTCGTCCAGGTTTATCGCCTATTTGGGTTCCATCCGTGGGGAGATCCGGCCGGGGTGTCGCTCACGGCCCCAAACGATGTGTACAGGGTTCCCGCATCACCAAACGGGCAATCGGTACACCGTGCCACGTACCTGCCACGTCACAGCCCACCCCGAGGGTCAGCGCTGCGCACGACCTCCAGTAAACTACAAACACCAGAAACTAGTTGCAACTCCTGGACAGAGATCATGTTGATTAATAAGTCGAGAGGGTCCATTGGTTTCGGGCCCAATGCATGGTAGCAACTGGTCATGGATCAACCAACACAGAACTCAGTTCCTGAGGACGGCTGCAATGAGACAACCCACCATGTACTCCTACATGGCCTCTCATCGCTACCTTTACCAAATCGTGTTCACACTTAGCTCTCAACAGTAGGACATGTTCACCACCTTCCAATTCATCCCCGATGAATTAGACCTGACACAACTCTAAGCAATAGCAGGCATAACCAGAAAGCATGAATGAGTAGGCACAACATGGCTCAAACAACTCCTACTCATACTAGTGGGTTTCAACTATTTACTGTGGCAATGACGGGTCATGCAGTGGAAAGGGGTTCAACTACCGCAGCAGGTAACAATTGAAGCGTTGTTGTCCTAATGCAGTAAAAGAGAGAGCAAGAGCGAGAGAGTGGGATTGTATCGGAATGCTCAATGGGGTTTGCTTGCCTGGCACTTCTAAGATAACAATGAGTCTTCATCGGTGTCATCGAACTCATCGTCGGAATGTCGTCTTCTGAGAGGGGACAAAACCGACAAACAGAGAAAGAACACAATAAATGCAATGCGACAATATGATGCATGATCATGACATGGCAATATGCTGTTTATTGAGCTAATGCAACTAGCAACACAATTAAATGAAGTTGATTTGAACCAAAGGTTCAAATTCAAACTTCATATGTGATTATTTAAATGCCATTTAATTGATTTGACCTGATCAGCAGGTTTAACTCGTTCAAACATGCATGAAAATGCCATAAACAGATTCCTTGGATTTTTCTGATCAATTTTCATATATAAATTATTTTCATCTGAGTTATAGATTATTTTCTATGATTTTTAGAAGTTTTGGTTATTTTCTGAAATAAATAAATCATTTCTGATTTATTTAAAAACCCAGAAAATACTTACTGCATCAGCACTGCGTCATCATGACGTCAGCAGGTCAACGAGCTGGTCCAGGTCAAACCTGACGGCTGGGACCCACTGGTCAGTGACTAGGCTAGTTAACAAAGGCTGTAAGTGCTGATTAATACTAACTAAAAGTGTCAGTGGGGCAGGGGCCCACTGTCAGTGGCTAGCTAAACTAATTAAACGTAGTTATCATTAACCAAGGTTTAAGCTAATTAGGTTTAAGTTTAAACTAGGTTAGTTAATCGTGCGGGGCCCGCATGTCATAGACCCAGGGGGGTCAAACCTCGGGTCAAAGACCCAAACAGGCCGGCGGCTCACCGCCGGCGACAGCGGGCACGGCGGAGGGGCTCGGGATCCGTCCTCCGTCGACCAAATGGCCGGCGAGGACCACCTACGTGACGCTGGCGCTCGTGCGCATCCAGCGGTGCCATCGGCACGAGTCGCCGTGGACCCAAACGACGGCGGCGACGACTAGGGCGGTCGCCGGAGCTCGGGCGATGACGGAAACGGTGTTGCAGTGCACAGCAGGAGCAACCGGTGTGAGTTTTGACCTCCTGGCGTTGTGTGGAGTGCAGTGGTGTGCTCGGTTGCCGCTATGCGTGACGGTGGCCACGGCGGCGACATGGCCGGCGGGAAGGAGCTATCGGCTCCGGTGGACAGCGGGGCTAGAGGGGGAAAACGATTGCGGGGAGAGCGGGATTGGGTAGAGGAGCTCACGGCAGGGTCGAAGAGCAGCTGAGTGGGCTCGGGGAGGCACTAGAGTCGGTAATTCGACGACGAGGATCGCCGGCGGCCGAAGAGGGGAACGGCGGCGATGACTGCGTCCAGGGCGTCTGGTGCCTCGTAGCTCGGCGGAGAGGTCTGGGGCGTCGAGGCGGAGCTCTTGAGCCAATCAGGGGGGAAGGGGGAAGGCGGTGGCCATGGCTGGCTCTCGGGTGGCTGCGGGAACGCGAGGGAAAGGAGGGAGAATGACCAGAGAGAGAGGGGAGAGGACGAGGGGAGTAGAGGGCCTCTCCAGGCGCGTGGACAGGGAGGAGGACGAGCCTCCAGCGCGAAGCAGGAGGTGGCCACGGCCACGTGCGCCGCTGCTGGCACGCAGCTGCTTTGGGGCGAGGGGAGGAAGACGACGGAGGGGTCTGCGGTGGTGGGCTGGGCCGGCCAGCTGGGCCACCAGGTGGGCTGCACAGGTAAGTGAGGTAGTTCCTCTCTCTCTATTTCTGAAAATAGTTTCTGTTTTCTAATTTTCTTCTTTTGTTTTGATTTAGTTTAGCCACTAAATCATTTTAGTAAATTCTGAAAAATAGTGGATGCACAAAGAACTATTCCAGAGACCCTCCACTAGTTTCAGAATTTATTTGGAGCTATTTAAAAAAAATATAGCATTTAAATGGCCCCAATTCAAATACTTATTGATTTAATTCAAAGCCCAAAAATTCCCCAAAATGTTCAATATTTTTGGTTTGGACCAAAACCCTTGCCAAAATTATCAAACATTACTGAAGGCATTTCTGGGTTTATTGAAAAGGATTTTAGGTTAAACCTAATTGCCTTGATTTGGTGCTAGGGTTTAATCATCCCCATTTCAAGTTTCCTTTGAAAATAAACATGATGACATGATGATTAGGCAAGGACCACAGGGGTTGATCTAGGGATGTGACAGTGAGCGAGGCAGGAATCATTTAGGTCTACCATAATAATAGTGTCATCCGCATATTGGAGGTGGGTGACCCCTTCCGGAACGAGGTGTGAGATGATAGGAGAGATGTGACCATGTGAAGCCGCTCTAGAAAGAATACAAGATAAGGCATCCGCGACAAAGTTGAACAAGATAGGAGAGGCAAGGTCTCCTTGCCGTAGGCCCCTACCATTGGCAAAGTAATCACTGATCTTGCCATTAACTGTGACCGCAGTATGACCCCCCGAGATTAACTGCATAACCCTATGAACATAGGCCCCATCAAAGCCTTTGGCCAGGAGCACCTGTCGGGGGAAACTGTCCGCCACGAACACCTATGGGACCGGAGCCCCTTGTCTGTGCGGTACGAGGGCGGAGGGAGCACGAAGAGCAGATCGTAGCGAGCACGCGGGCAGTTTTACCCAGGTTCGGGCCGCGGTAGACGCGTAAAACCCTACTCCTGCTTAGTTGTGTATTGAGTTGGAGTGCTCGGGAGCTTGAAGAAGCAGCTACACCGAGCGTATGAGTAATCTAGGTTTCGAACCCCCTCCACGTTGTGCATGGGCATCCTTTTATAGTGCAAGGGGTCACCGACAGGTGTCAACGTAGGAGAAAGGGGTAAAAACGTAAAAGAGGTGGTAGTTGTAACAATGCGGGAATAGTGGAACTACAGTGCGCGAACAGTGGTCGCTACCTACTTTGACAGTGGGGGACAAGGGCATTTAATGCCCGTCGCCGTCGACCCCAAAAGCTCCCGCCCTTGCGTCTCCGTCCGCCACGGCGATGGATCCACCATCGTGGAGTGCCACCGTGTCCCCCAGGCTGCACAGCCATCCGCCACGCGTCCCTGGATAGGCCCCAGGGCGACGCGTGGGCCGATGAGCTGGAGCGCGGGCACACAACGCAACTCTCCCGGCAAGCACCTTGCCGGGGTCTTGATCTTGCCGGGCCCGGGTGCTTGCCGCTCCCCGGGCCCTCGCCGGGACGCATATAGCACCGAGGCGTGTCTTCTATGATGGAATCTTCTAGTCTTCCTGGCAAGCTCCTCTTGCCAGGGTCTTGTGCTAGTGAGGTAATCTTGAGCCTGGTACGGCCTTCCCGGCAAGCTCCACTTGCCGGGGTCTCGATCTCCTTTCTTGCATACTTTGTTTTTGAATGGTTTGATATGGAGCAGGAAGGTCTTCGGTGAGCGCGTGGTAAACCCTGCCGCGGGGAGCTGCAACTGCCCGTGCACAAGTTGGGGTACTGAGGTACCCCTACCTCAGTACACCGACAGGAGCCCCCGGGCCTGGGCCACACACGGTGCCGAGCGCTGTTGGGCCAGGCCCAAAACAGTGCACGGGCACACGCGGCCCACGGCGCGCCGAATCCACTTCCGTATCCGCCGCATCCCCCTGTAACGGCACGCGTCGATTGCGGCGTCGTGGGATGGGACGTGCCCACGTTCTCT
The DNA here is from genome assembly GCA_902687465.1 of Secale cereale. Taxonomy (NCBI): domain Eukaryota; kingdom Viridiplantae; phylum Streptophyta; class Magnoliopsida; order Poales; family Poaceae; genus Secale; species Secale cereale. The sequence goes on along the minus strand of LR738709.1, from coordinate 488,485,527 downwards.
TAATGGAAAGAGCGAAACGCCCCCCCCCCACTTCCCCATAAAAGCAGGGGAAGTAGGAGCGATTCCCCTCCTTGCGCTTTCATTGCATCTTCTTCTTCCTCCAGAAATCCCCTTTGCGCTCCGCCTCCACACCTCCGCCGCCGCCGTTCCCCCCCTTTCCTCCGCCGCCTCCGCCATGGCCCCGAAGACCGAGAAGGCGAAGGCGGAGAAAGCCAAGAGGGAGAAGTCGGAGCAAGCAGCGAAGCTTACCGCGTACCGGAAGCGGAACCTCGTCTTCCCGCCGAGGCTCGGCGCGCGGGAGCTCTGGAACAAGTACTACTTGTTCTGGGCCAAGGAAACCAAGGCGCACCCCCGCACTCGAGCTTATCCGGCCGCCGCCAAGGACAACTACCCCGGCAGGTACTATTTCTTCGCAGCCTTCTTTCACTGCGGTCTTTGCCCTCCTTTCTCTGATTTCTTCTGCGACGTCATGCACACCTATGGCCTCCACCTTCTTGACTTCACCCCCAACGCCATCCTCACAATGGCGGTTTTCGCACACATGTGCGAAAACTTCATAGGAATACACCCAAACGTAGCGCTGTTTGGTCACTTCTTCACTCCTAGAGCAGAGTCCGGCGCTCCCCTCTCCGGAGGAATTTCTTGGGTATTTCGTCTGAACAAGAAGGAGTCGTACTTGCCGGGGGAGCTCCGCGGCAAGTGGGAGGAGTGGCGCGGAGACTGGTGCTGGATCGTCGAGGATGAGCCGCAGCCCTTCACCGCGCCGCGCACAACGCCCATCGTGCGCGGCAGGGATTGGAGCGAGCTGGATTCGGACGACATCAAGCTCGACGTCGCCCTCGTCCGGATTCTTCGTCTTCGGGTAGCTAGGCTGTCCGTTGCAGAGGTAGGCGCAGACTTCCTCCGCCGCCGCATCACCCCTCTCCAAGACAGGAAACGGCCGGCCTGGGAGTACGGCAACCCGGCGGACATAATGAGGCTGCGCCCCGGGCTGAACTTCAACTTCACGACGCTGGAGCTGAAGGGGATGGTCCGGGAACTCTTCAAATATGACCCGGCCCACCCTGAGTGGTTCAGACCTCCCCGGGGAGTGGTGCCCCTCTGCAACAGCACAGTCCGGGACCATCTCTGCGCCATGATGCCCGCGTGTGATTCGCACGGCGTGGGCCGCACGTGGATTCCGCCCAAGCCCATAGACGTCCTCAGCTTCTTCGACAACCTCGTGGAGGTGGCGAAGAATAAGGATGACATCAAGGAGCACACGCGGGACACCACCGAACAGGAGCTTGCATACATGGCTTCTCGGGCTGAAGAGGCCGCTGCAGCCGCAGCGGCAGGAGATTTTGGATATACGCCTGAAGAGGCGGAGGCTGCGGATGCGTCCTGCCAAGCGGAGGAGGCGGAGATCCGCAGACTGCTGCAACTTCCTCCCGACGCGCTCGCCGGGGTCCCCTCTCTGAGGCACTCCGGGATCCACGGAATCGTGGCCGAGGCCGCGGCAAGGGAGGGCGCTGCCGGAGGGAACAGAGGCGCCGCGGGGAGCGGAGGCGCTGGAGGGAGCGGGGGCGCCAAAGGAAAAGAGGCCGCAGCGCAGGGCGCTGGGCCCAGCGAGCCAGCCGGGGAGGAGGAGGAGGAGGAGGCCGAGGACTCCGGCGGATCTACGGAGCTCTACGCCGACGACCTCTCCTCGTCGGAGACCTCCCCACCCCCAGCAAGCCCAAGGCGGTCTCCACCGAAGCGTCTCCGTAGGGCGGCGACGGGAGCGAGGGCGCAGGCGCCCCGGCAACAACCAGCTCGCCGGGCAGCTCAAACTTCCCGGGGAAGCCAAGCTGCGCCGGGGGCGACCGGCGCACCAGCCGCGGCGGAGGCGGCCCGCGCGCAGGCCACGGCAGAGGCGCCCCGCAGGTCGGCGCCAAGCAGGCAGGAGTCTTCTCGGAGCGGAGCAGCGGCTCCGCCCGCTCCCCGGGCTCCGGCTACCACAGGGGCTGGGTCTTCGCAGCCCCCAGCCCCCGAGACCGCCAAGCGCCCGAGGGAATCTTCGTCTTCCGCTTCTCGTGCAGACGCGCCCCAGGTGGAGTATGACTTCTCCGCCTTGAGCGAGGACGACGAGGAGGATCAGGATTAAGAATCCGAGATCTTACACCTTCTCAAGTTTCGTCTTGATTATTGTTGATGCTAATTTTGTTTGTTGCTTTGATTTCAGGACCTTGGTTCAGCGCGTGGCGAAGAAAGCCAAGGCGCCTGTGATCGAGGTCGCGGAAGGCTCGGCCACCGCGGCAACTGGGGACGCGCCGGAGCCAAGCCTGCCGGACCCGAGCGCTGCTCCGAGGAGCAGCCCCCAGCGCAGCCCCCAGCGTAAGTCTGGGGTTTCGTACTTCCATTTGTCGAGTGCGCTTGGGGATTTTGTCTTGTTTCAATATCTTGATGCCTTTGTCTTGACTTGTGCAGAGGTGGAGCCACAGCGGCAAGAGCGTCCGGAGACCGTCCTCGAGGAGCCGCAGGCCCCGCCGTCCCCGCCAAGGCCGAACTCTCCGGCAAGGGAGAGTGCTCCGCCAAGGGCGGGTACTCCGCCAAGGGCGAGTACCCCGCCAAGGGCGAGCAGCCCGGCGAGGGCGGCCACTCCGCCGAGGCAGAGCTCCCCGGCGAGGGAGCCCGCCGCTGACGATGTCCGCCAAGGTATGCTCTATAACTTGTCTTCTTGGCTTTGTCTCTTTTTGGATATTTGCTTGAACTTCTTTTTCTTCTTCTTCTTTTAGATCCTCCTCCCCCCGAGCCCATGGAGACGGAAGTCATCAACATCGAGGAGGAGGAGGGCGCGCAGGGCGGCGGCGGTGACGTCCCTGTCGCCGAGGACACGACGAGAGCCGCCGAGCCAGCCGCGCAGGAGACCGCTCCGGCTGCGGACGCAGCGGCCGGGGAGGGGGACGGCGACCGCACCGCCGGCCCGGAGGCGGTGGGAGCATCAAGTGCTGCGCCGGCCGCCGATCCCTCCGCCGGCAAGGAGCAGGGCTATTATCTCGAAGCCCCCAACGGCGTCTTCATCCAGGTGCCGTGGGGTTCTTCGTCGCGAGCTCCCGCGGAGGGCGAGGCATTTGACGGGGAGGTCCTCGCCTCCGCGGGCTTGAAGATTGTCGAGGCGCCCGGCGGGAGTGAAGGGCCCGAGGAGGAGAAGCTGCTTCACCAGCTCCTGGCCCTTTACCGGGCCAGGCAGGCGAAGCTCGCTTGTCGGGAGGCCCTCGCCGCCAAGGCCGCCGCAGAGATGGAGAAGCGCGCGGCGGAGCTCAGCGCCGCCAACCAGGCGGCCCTCCGCGAGGCGGCGGAGGAGCGCGAGCGACTCGCCGGCGAATATCAGGAGTGGGTGCTGGAGAAGGCTGAGGCCGAAGTGCAGCAGCGGCTCGCCGGGGTGGAGCTGTCCCGGCGAGAAGGAGAACTCGCCCAGCGTAAGGTCAACCTCGACTCCCACGAGGAGGACCTTGCCGCCCGGGAGGAGGCCCTTGGCGGGGAACTGAAGGAGGCGAAAGCCGCCGCGGCTGCCGCGGAGACCGCCAAGAAGGAGCTCGCCGCCAAGGTCGCGCAGCTGGAGAAGTCGCTGAAGGTGAGCGCGGAGAAGGTTGCCGCGCTCATCACGGAGCGTGAGAAGGACGCCCACACCAATTCAGAACTCCAGGTGCGTCTTTCGGAGAGGGGCGACGAGTTGAAGGCCGCCAAGGACTCCATCGAGGACTTGGAGTTGAAGGTCTCTACACTGAAGGATTCACTCGACGCTGCCCGGGCTCGGGAGACCAAGTTGAAGGAGGAGCTCCGCAAGGAGCGGACCTTGGTGGACAGCGCCAACAAAGCGGCTGAGCTCTTCCGCAAAACCGTTGAGGTATGGACCGAGGACTTAGTATCTTGTGCGTCCAACATCGACCAGGAGCTGCTGGCGTTGAAGCTGGAGCACCTCATCTACTCCCCGGATCCAAACCTCCCTCACAGCGCCAAGCTCAGCCTCTTCTTCAGGGGAATCGCGCCGGCCCTTGCAGATCTGCGGAAGAAGATCCCCGCGCAACTGGCCGAGGAGACGCGCCTACTCTGCACGGGAACTCTGGAGCGCGTGCTGACGAAGATCGTATACCGCAACCCGGGCATAAACCTCACCAACGTTCTTCGCAGCTTGCCGGCTGACGCGGACATGGAGGCTCTGAAGGAGCAGGTCGCCCACATCATTGCCAAGGTGGCTAAGATCTCCAGGATTGAGGGCGACCGCGTAGATTAGGCCTCCATTATCTTTATCTCTTTTTGTTGCTGCATAGGGTGTTATGAACTCATTAATCATTGCGACAAGTTATCCTTTGTAAGATATTTATCTCATTTTGATCAATCAGTGCAATGTTATCTTCCTTGTCTTAATCCTTGACTTTGTATGTTTTTCACCCTACGCTCCCGGGGAGCTTGCCGGCAAGGGGCCTTTGCCGCGAGCGCTGAGTGCTGGACTCTGAGCAGCCTGCTGGCCAAGGTCTCACCGGCAAGCAACCTCGCCGCGGCTAGTCGCAACGCACTTAACTTGCTGAGCGTACTCGGAAACGAAGCAAGGGCGCGACACTTGACGCAGCTCACTTAAATCGTTGAGCAAACTCGGAAACAAGATAAGGGTGCGGCAAGCTACGGGTAGGTTCCTCCGCGCACAGGTTTTCCATACAAAGTGTGATTGTTCAAGGAAGACAACTAAAATTTTAAAAATTTGAACTCGTCAAATTCTAATAACTTAGCTTTCATATATTGCTTGCTTCCCGGTAAGGCTTCTCTTTCTTGAACAGCACTTGGTTCCTCCTCCACTTCCTTCCCCCCCGGCAAACTTGTGCGCGAGGAACTTTCCTTCTGCTTAGGAGGCAAGGGAAAAGAAGAGGGAAACAAGTATATGGCCTTTCGGCGTGCTAATGCTTACCGGATACTTGAGTGTTGCACCAAATGCCAAACAACACATGCAAATACCAAAGAAAAGCATGCAAAAGGCAATCAGCGCAAAACACAAAAACTTTACTGATGCACGGGGTCTGCGCCCGGCTTTGTACAAAGGGTTACATGCAACAGCGGCAAAGCTTGTACAAAAGGTGGTTGCCGGAGCGGATCACGGCAACCGCGCCTTATGGGTGAAACTTGCGAAGATGCTCTATGTTCCAGGAGTTGCTCACCGGTAAGCCTTCTTCGGTCTCGAGGCGGACAGCGCCGGGCCTCGTGACTTGTCTCACCCGATAAGGGCCTTCCCACTTCGGCGTCAACTTGTTGGAATTCTTGGCGGACTGAACACGCCGAAGAACAAGGTCGCCTTCCTCGAGACTCCTGGCCTTGACTTTGCGGCTATGGTAGCGGCGCAAGGCTTGCTGGTATCGAGCAGCTCGTACAGCAGCCTGGAGACGTCCCTCTTCGAGGAGCAATGCATCATCTTGCCGCAGTTGCTCTTGCTCGAGCTCGTCATAAGCGAGCACTCGAGGAGATCCGTATACGAGTTCCGTGGGGAGAACTGCCTCTGCTCCATAGACTAGAGCAAAGGGTGTCTGTCCGGTGGCTCGACTTGGTGTCGTTCTGATTGACCAAAGAGCCGCTGGTAGCTCCTCTATCCAATTTCTTCCGCACTTGCGCAGCCTGTCAAAGGTCCTTGTCTTGAGTCCGCGCAGCACTTCAGCATTGGCCCTCTCCGCTTGACCGTTGCTCCTCGGGTGAGCAACAGAAGCGAAACAGACCTTGGTGCCAAGGTCTTGGACGTACTGCATGAAGGTGCGGCTAGTGAATTGTGTACCGTTGTCGGTGATGATCCTGTTAGGGATCCCGAAGCGGCAAACAATCGACCTGAAGAACCTGACTGCTGACTGTGCTGTCACCTTTCTCACTGGCTCCACTTCTGGCCACTTTGTGAACTTGTCGATTGCAACGTACAAGTACTCAAAGCCCCCGACAGCATGAGGGAAAGGGCCGAGGATATCGAGCCCCCAGACCGAGAAGGGCCAGGACAAAGGGATTGTTTGGAGAGCTTGAGCTGGCTGATGAATTTGCTTCGCATGGAACTGGCACGCTTCACACTTGGTTACTAGTGCAGTTGCATCTTGGAGGGCTTCTTGCCAGAAGAACCCTTGCCGGAAAGCTTTCCCGGCAAGTGCCCTTGCGCCAATGTGGTGGCCGCATATGCCTCCGTGTATTTCTGCCAACAGCTTCTGTCCATTTTCCCTGGAGATGCACTTCAATCTGACACCATTGAGCCTTCTTCTGTACAGCTCGTTATCCACGAACTGGTACATACTTGACTGCCTGGTTATCTTCTCTATTTCTTCTGGGTCGTCGGGAAGTTCTCCAGTTTGAAGAAAACGGACGATCTGCTGCGCCCATGCCGGAGCCTGGGGCTCGACGGCAAGAACTAAAGGCTCGAGGGCCGCTGCGGGAACCTCAGCTCCTACGGCAAGGACCTCTGGTTCTGCCGGAGCTGAAGGTCCCCCGGCAAGCTCGCCGGGGCGAGGCTTGTCGGGAACGCTTGCTTCAACTGTACCGACCCGAGGATCTGCAGGAGCAAACTGTTCCTCAGCGTTGTGGTTGTTGATCTTGGGGACCTTGGCGGCGGTTTCAGGAAGATCCGCCGGCAAGTAGTCGCCGGAGACCAACTTTCTCTTCTTGGACTGCCCAATTGACGGTGTAACGGATGGTTGAGTCAGCTTGAGCAAGAAGGTCCCTGGTTCCACAGGTAACTTCATCGAAGCACACTTTGAAAGGCCGTCTGCTATTTCATTCTGAGCTCTCGGGACGTGCTCCATTTGCAGACCTTCGAAGTGCTCCTCAAGCTTCCTCACTTCATCGACATAAGCTTCCATCAAAGGGCTCTGATAGCTCTTGTTAACTTGTCGGACCACCAACTGAGAATCTCCCCGCACAATCAGCTTCCTGATTCCAAGTTCGGCCGCAATCCTGAGGCCGGCAAGCAAGCCTTCATATTCGGCAGTGTTGTTCGTCACTTGCTCCCTGGGAAAGTGCATCTGGATAACATACTTGAGGTGCTCTCCGGTGGGCGCGATGAGTACCACGCCAGCACCGGCGCCTTGCAGCGAGAAGGCACCGTCAAAATACATTACCCATTCACTTGTCGCTTCTTGTACGGGTGCACTTGTTTCTTGGGCTTCTTCATCGGGCGTTGGGGTCCACTCAGCTATGAATTCTGCCAAAGCTCGGCTCTGTATGGTTGAAGTACTTTCAAACTTGAGTCCAAAGCTCGACAGCTCCAGTGCCCACTCAACAATCCTGCCTGTTGCTTCTGGGTTGTGCAATATCCTCTTCAGCGGAAAGCGAGTGACCACTGTTATCTCATGTGCTTGGAAGTAATGGCGCAGCTTTCTCGAGGCCATGAGGAGGCCGAAAAGCAACTTTTGCACACCAGAGTACCTTGATCTAGCCCCCTGGAGAAGGGAACTTACAAAATACACTGGGCGCTGCACCATCTTCTTTCGCACTTCATTTTGTTCCTGCGCAGAGTTGTCCTTGTCGGGGCCAGAGCTTGCCGGAGCAGCCCCCTGCTTGTCGCTGGATTCGCTTGCCGGTGGTGCTGACTCCTCGTCGGACTCCCTCTCCGCTACTAACGCAGCACTAACCACCTGGTTGGTTGCCGCTAGGTATAGCAACAACTTTTCCTGTGGTCTAGGTGCGACAAGTATTGGAGTGGAGGACAGGTACCGTTTCAAATCCTGCAGCGCTGCCTCCGCTTCCGGAGTCCACTTCATGGGACCTGCCTTCTTCAAGATTTTGAAGAAAGGTAGGGCGCGTTCTGCAGACTTTGAAATGAACCTACTGAGGGCAGCCACACAACCTGCAAGCCTTCTGACATCCTTGACGCGCTTTGGGGCCTCTATCTGCTCAATGGCTTTAATCTTGTCGGGGTTGGCTTCAATCCCCCTCTGTGACACAAAGAATCCGAGAAGCTTGCTGGAGGGAACTCCAAAGACGCACTTCTCGGGGTTCAACTTAAGCTGTATTCTGCGCAGGTTCTGAAATGTCTCTTCCAAATCTTGGATCAGGGTATCCTTGCTCTTACTCTTCACCACGATGTCATCCATGTAAGCCTCTACATTTCTGTGGATCTGTGGCTCGAAAGCAGTGTACACGACCCTTGCAAACGTTGATCCTGCATTCTTCAGTCCAAATGGCATGCGTATGAAGCAATAAGTGCCACATGGAGTGATAAATGCAGTCTTCTCTTCATCTTCTTTGGCCATAAAGATCTGATGGTAGCCTGAATATGCATCAAGGAAACAGAGCAGCTCACATCCGGCGGTGGAGTCAACGATTTGGTCAATGCGCGGCAAAGGGAATGGATCCTTGGGACATGCTTTATTCACATCGGTGAAGTCTATACACAGTCTCCACTTCCCATTGGCCTTGCGCACGACGACTGGGTTTGCCAACCACGTCGGATGGATCACACCTCTAACTAAGCCTGCTGCCTCTAGCTTCTTGATTTCTTCGTTGATAAATTCTTGGCGCTCCATGGCTTGCTTCCTCACTTTCTGCTTGATGGGCCGCGCATGAGGACAGACAGCAAGCTTGTGCTCAATTACCTTCCTGGGAACACCGGGGATGTCAGATGGTTGCCAGGCAAACACATCGACATTCGCCCGCAGGAAGGCAACGAGCGCGCTTTCCTATTTGCTGTCAAGTGTGGCACTGATGGTGAAGGTACCACCAGTGCCGTCCTCCTTGGCGGACACCTTCCTGGTTGCCGGAGGAGCGGCCATTCCCTTCTTACACTTGCCGGTGGAGCTCGATGGAACGTCCTCGACGGCAGCGCAGCACTCCGAAGAGGTGCGGTTGCCGGAGTGGGCCCCAGAGCACTTGCCGGGCTTGGTCTTCGTCTTCTTCCCCCCGGGAGCTTCAGCGGCAAGTGTGTCTTTTTCTGCCGCAGCTGCTGCATCCCGGTAAATCTTGTCGGCGCAGACAAGCGCATCCTTCTTGTCGCCGTGGACAGTGATGACTCTTATCGTCCCCGGCATCTTGAGTACGTTGTAAGCATAATGGGAAGCTGCCATGAACTTGGCGAGGGCAGGACGGCCAAGTATTCCATTGTAGGGCAATGGAATATCGGCGACGTCGAAAGTGATGCGCTCAGTTCTGAAGTTGAGCTCCCCGCCAAAGGTCACCGGCAGAGTGATCTTTCCCTTGGGCTTGCTCCTTCCCGGGTTGATTCATTGGAAAGAACCGGTCTCTTCGAGCTCGCCATCTGGAATTTGGAGTTTCTTGATCACAGCAGAGGAGATCAAGTTCAGCCCGGCCCCGCAGTCAACCAACATTTTGGTGACCTTGAGGTTGCGGATGGTGGGAGAAACCAGCATCGGCAAGCACCCGACCGCAGTGGTGCGGTCAGGGTGATCCTCAAGATCAAAAATGATGGGCGTGCTGGACCATTTGAGGAGCCTGCGCGACTCCACGGGCGGCTCTGCTGCATTCACCTCACGCACCCACTGCTTTAGTTGGCGGTGGGAGGTGTGCAGAGAGGCGCCGCCGTCGACGCACAGGACCTCCGTGGCCTTCTGGAACTCCTGCTCGCTGTTATCCTCGTCCTCCATGTCTTCGTCGTCATCTTCGTCCTTGTCGCGGCCCCGGGGAGGTCGATCTCCTTGCCGCTGCTTGGCCTTGCCGCGGCGTCCTCCCCGGCCGTTGAACGGCCGCTTCTTGCTTGGCTCTTCCCCGCCACCTTGGGCCTTCTCCTTGTCGCGCCTCTCGTACTCAGCTTTCTGCTGTTCGACGAGGTACTCGACGCGCTTGCAGTTGGAGAGGTCGTGGCCCTTGGTGCGGTGGATTTTACAGTATTGCTTGTCGGAGCCGTCCGGCTTGTCGGCTGCCGCTACAGGGGCAGGCTCCTTGCCGGAGCCGCCAGCCTGCGTTTGCTTGGCGGGAGCCTCCTTGCCGGACTTCTCGACGGCAAGCACCTCTTTCTTGCCCTTCCTTCTGTTATTCCGCCGCCGGCTCTTCTTTGCCGGGGCGGCGTCGTCGCTGTCGCTTCCTCCTGCGCCAGCGTCCTCCCCGGGGAGTCTCCTCCCCTCTTCTGCGCGTGCGCACTTGTCAGCCAGAGCATAGAGCTCGCTGACATCCCGAATCTTGGTCATCGCCATTTCTTCACGCATGCGGCGGTTACGCACGTTCTGGTGGAACGCGCTGATAACCGCGGCAGGGTGGACATCAGGGATGTTGTGCTGCACACGGCTGAAGCGTTGGATGTACTTGCGCAGGGGTTCTCCTTCCTTCTGGGCCAAAATGTGGAGATCGCTCTCCTGGCCGTGGGGTTTGTGGCCGCCGGTGAAGGCGCCAACAAACTGGTGGCAAAGGTCGGCCCAAGAAGAGATGGAACCTTCCGGCAAGTGCATAAGCCACGAACGGACGTTCGGCTTAAGCACGAGCGGGAAGTAGTTCACCAAAATCTTCTCGTCGCGCCCCCCGGCAGCCTGCACCGCGATGGTGTAGACACTGAGGAATTCTGAGGGGTGCGTCTTGCCGTCGTACTTCTCTGGTACGTCGGGCTTGAAATTCTTCATGCTGGGCCACTGGACGCGCCGCAGCTCGCGAGTGAACGCAGGGCAGCCTGCCGCGCACGGCAAGTCGCCTGGTTCACCGGGCGCGCGCGCGTCGACAGCTTTCCCAGCTCTATGATCTGATTGTCGCCGAGCTTCTCGGCGGCGCTCGATTGTGGTGCGAGCGTCTTCTTGTCGCCGGTCGTCGAGGACCTGGCGCTGGTCTCGACGGGCCCGCGGATCCGACGATGCTGTGGAGCCGTCGTCGGCGTTGTTCCGGCGGGGCGGCGTCTTCTGCTTCCGCGGCGGGGAGTGCACGCTTGTCGCACCCCCGGCGGTCTTGTCGCCGTCGGCCTTCGTCTTCTCAGCTTGCCGCGGCCGCGAGGCCGCCAGCTGCTGTGGAGAATCGTTGTTGGCGAAGGCAATCAGGCTCTGGATGGTGGCCCTCCAGTCCTCGGCCTTGTCTGCCGCCGGAGGGAAGTCGAGGAGCAGTTGCGCCCTTGCGAGCGCTTCTGCTGGAGTGGAGGGGAACGGGGGCGAGCGGTGCGAGGAGCGGGATATGCTCGGACTCCTAACAACGTTAGAAGGAGCAGGGTCCCGCGCCGGCGCCTTCGCTTTGCTTGTGCCCGGGCGGTGGTCCGGGGCGTCCCGCGAGCCTCCGGTTTGCCCTTGCCCCAGCAAGCGGATACCACCTCCTGTGGTATGGCGCGGCTGGGTTGTCGTGTGCTGAGATGGACGCGGCGCGTCCACGGAGACCGAGGCTCGGTCGTCCGTCCTATCCTTGGATTTGGTGGCGCCGCGAGTGTCCTCGCCGGCGACCACCCTTCCGACGGCGTCTCCCCCGCCCACCGTTGGCTCTGGTGGCGGCGGGTGAGACGCAGACGGGCCTCCGACCTCCGAAGCCTTCTTCTTCGGGGCCATGGAGCTGCTGCTGGTGAAGTTGCTGACGAAACTGGAGAGGTTGATGAAGAATGCGCCCGCGCGAACGCCGGATCAGGTTCGCACAACCTCGACGCCCCCTACCTGGCGCGCCAAAGATGTCGGGGGAAACTGTCCGCCACGAACACCTATGGGACCGGAGCCCCTTGTCTGTGCGGTACGAGGGCGGAGGGAGCACGAAGAGCAGATCGTAGCGAGCACGCAGGCAGTTTTACCCAGGTTCGGGCCGCGGTAGACGCGTAAAACCCTACTCCTGCTTAGTTGTGTATTGAGTTGGAGTGCTCGGGAGCTTGAAGAAGCAGCTACACCGAGCGTATGAGTAATCTAGGTTTCGAACCCCCTCCACGTTGTGCATGGGCCTCCTTTTATAGTGCAAGGGGTCACCGACAGGTGTCAACGTAGGAGAAAGGGGTAAAAACGTAAAAGAGGTGGTAGTTGTAACAGTGCGGGAATAGTGGAACTACAGTGCGCGAACAGTGGTCGCTACCTACTTTGACAGTGGGGGACAAGGGCATTTAATGCCCGTCGCCGTCGACCCCAAAAGCTCCCGCCCTTGCGTCTCCGTCCGCCACGGCGATGGATCCACCATCGTGGAGTGCCACCGTGTCCCCCAGGCTGCACAGCCATCCGCCACGCGTCCCTGGATAGGCCCCAGGGCAACGCGTGGGCCGATGAGCTGGAGCGCGGGCACACATCGCAACTCTCCCGGCAAGCACCTTGCCGGGGTCTTGATCTTGCCGGGCCCGGGTGCTTGCCTCTCCCCGGGCCCTCGCCGGGACGCATATAGCGCCGAGGCGTGTCTTCTATGATGGAATCTTCTAGTCTTCCTGGCAAGCTCCTCTTGCCAGGGTCTTGTGCTAGTGAGGTAATCTTGAGCCTGGTACGGCCTTCCCGGCAAGCTCCACTTGCCGGGGTCTCGATCTCCTTTCTTGCATACTTTGTTTTTGAATGGTTTGATATGGAGCAGGAAGGTCTCCGGCGAGCGCGTGGTAAACCCTGCCGCAGGGAGCTGCAACTGCCCGTGCACAAGTTGGGGTACTGAGGTACCCCTACCTCAGTACACCGACAGCACCTTTCGATGAAAAGGCCAACTAACCGAGTCATAAGCTTTCTCAAAATCCAACTTAAGAATCACAACTCTAGATTGACGAATCTTAAGATCATGCACGATCTCATGGAGGCAAAGGATCCCATCGAGGATATAAACGACCCTTGATGAAGGCAGACTAAAACGGGCTAATAGTTTTGTGGGCTATAGGAGTAAGACGAGTGGCAAAGCCCTTTGCCGGAAACTTAGCAAAATTATTAATAAGGGCAATAGGTCTAAACTGGGAAATAAGCTAGGCACCTTTCACTTTAGGTATAAGAGTAATGACAGCGTAATTAAGGCGGGAGATGTCCCCAGTCCCTAGACAGAAACCTTGAATGATTTGGTACACAAGTCACCGAAGCTAGGGTCAAAACTTCTTAAAGAAGGGAATATAATATCCGTCAGGACCAGAGGCAGAGTTCGGATTGGCCAAGTTAATGACATCCCAGATCTCCTCATCAGATAAAGGAACCATTAAAGCTTCATTCTCAGCAGGAGAAATCTTGTTACCATTGTCCCATAGGGAGGGGGAGATCGATACCCCACTCTCCTGCTTAGCCCCAAGAAGAGAAGAAAAGAAATCCACAACATGGGCAATAATGAGGGATTTGGCCGAGGTCCTAATGTCGTTAATGATGAGGTAGTCAATAAAGCATCTTCTTCTTCTACCATTGAGAATGTCAAAGAAATAGGCCGTTGGAGAGTCACCCTTAAGGGTCCAGTTAAGGGTACCACGTTAACACCAATATCTCTGCCTGCTGATGCAATTGCATCAGAGCGGCTTCTAAGTTATATCTGACTGACCACTCGTGATCCGAGAGGCTAATCAAGTCAAAAGTGAGGTCCAGGCCCGTGATTTGGGACTCTAAAGAGCTTTTCTCCCTGTGGATCTCCGCAACTCTATTACGCGACCAACCCCTAAGAAATCTATGAAGCTCATAGGAGCATTTGTGCTAGTCGTCCATGGGGCCAAAGGAGCGGGGGGACGGGGAGAGGAGGTGTGAAATCTTGGTAGCAAGCATGTTTATAAATCCCTCCACTAGAAGCCAAGAGGCATCGACTTGAAAGCGCGAAGTGGTCATAGAATGAGAGAGGCCAACATCCAAGATGAGGGGGGTATGATCCGATGCCACCGCAAGTTTAGCTTTCAGAGACGCACAAGGGAATAAGGAATCCCAGCAAGAGCAGATGAAGGCCCGATCCAGCACCGACCGGACCGGATTGGGTTGATGATTAGACCAGGGTAAATGAGCCCCCACCCGAGGGAGTTCGCGAATGGCACAAGTATTGATGAAGTCATTAAAAACATTAGCAAGAGGCCAGGAGAACTTGTGGTTATTCTTATCCGAAGGGAAACGCAAGAGGTTAAATTCTCCTCCTATCACAATAGGAATCGTGCAAGATTAAATTTTTAGTTATTCAACGCGTGCTAGTTGGAGTGGATCGAACATACAAAATATTTTGAATGATGCCGAATCAAAAATCAGCAGATAGAAAGGGTATTAGAGCATCTACAGCCGGACATAGAAAACATGACTCCTTAAACGCATGCGGACGCGCCCGGTCAGTGATCGGGCGTGTCCGTTTTGAGCCCCTATTTATCCGTCCGCACATCCACACTCCTCATTTTCCTCCTCATATGTGTGGTCACTTGCATGTGATTGGTGGATATGAAGAGAGAGAGAGAGAAATAAAATAATTAATAAAGAAAGAGAAAATGTGGTTCAGGTGGAGCAGTCCTACGTGGCGGCCTGCCCGGACGCGCACGGGCGCGTCCGCGAGCCTCATATCCTCCCTACATTTTGATATGGATATGAGGGTTCGTGATACGTCCATTTTGCATCATTCTTTTATGTTGATATTTATTGCACTATGGGCAGTTATTACACATTATGTCACAATACTTATTGCTTTTCTCTCTTATTTTACAAGGTTTACATGAAGAGGGAGAATGCCGGCAGCTGGAATTCTGGGCTGGAAAAGGAGCAAACATTGGAGACCTATTCTGCACAACTCAAACAGCCTTGAAACTCCACGAAAATCAGTTTTGGAAAATATAAAAAATATCTGGCGAAAGAAGTACAGGAGGGGGGCCACCCACCGTCCATGAGGGTGGGGGCGCGCCCTACCCCCTGGGCGCGCCCCTTGCCTCGTGGGCCAATTGGCAGCCCCTGATGCCCATCTTCTGCTATATGAGGTGTTTTGACCTGGAAAAAATCATAAGGAGGCTTTCGGGATGAAGCGCCGCCGTCTCGAGGCGGAACCTTGGCGGAACCAATCTAGGGCTCCGGCGGAGCTGTTCTGCCGGGGAAACTTCCCTCCGTGAGGGAGAAATCGTCACCGCCGTCATCACCAACAACTTTCCCATCTTGGGGAGGGTTATCTTCATCAACATCTTCACCAGCACCATCTCCTCTCAAACCCTAGTTCATCTCTTGTATCAAATCTTTGTATCAAAACCTCAGATTGGTACCTGTGGGTTGCTAGTAGTGTTGATTACTCCTTGTAGTTGATGCTAGTTGGTTTACTTGGTGGAAGATCATATGTTAAGATCCATTATGCATATTAATACCCCTCTTATTATGAACATTAATATGATTAGTGAGTAGTTACGTTTGTTCCTGAGGACATGGGAGAAGTCTTGCTATAAGTAGTCATGTGAATTTGGTATTCATTCGATATTTTGATGAGATGTATGTTGTCTTTCCTCTAGTGGCGTCATGTGAACATCGACTACATGAAACTTCACCATTGTTTGGGCCTAGAGGAAGGCATTGGGAAGTAATAAGTAGATTATGGGTTCCTTGAGTGACAGAAGCTTAAACCCTAGTTTATGCATTGCTTCGTAAGGGGCTGATTTGGATGCACATGTTTCATGCTATGGTTAGGTTTACCTTAATACTTCTTTTGTAGTTGCGGATGCTTGCAATAGAGGTAATCATAAGTGGGATGCTTCTCCAAGTAAGGACAACATCCAAGGACTGGTCCACCCACATACCAACTTATCAAAGTAACGAACGCAGATCATATGAGCGTGATGAAAACTAGCTTCACGATAATTCCCATGTGTCCTCGGGAGCACTTTCCTTCATATAAGAGTTTGTCCAGGCTTGTCCATTGCTACAAAAAGGATTGGGCCATATTGCTGCACCTTATTTACTTTTACCACTTGTTACTTGTTACCAATTACCATATCACAAAACTATCTGTTACCGATAATTTCAGTGCTTGCAGAGAATACCTTACTAAAAACTGCCTATCATTTCCTTCTGCTCCTCGTTGGGTTCGACACTCTTATTTATCGAAAGGACTACGATAGATCCCCTACACTTGTGGGTCATCAAGACTCTTTTCTGACGCCGTTGCCAGGGAGTGAATTGCCTTTGGTAAGGGAAAATTTATATAGTGTGCTGAAATTTACTGTCACTTGTTACTATGGAACTTATTCCTTTGAGGGGCTTGTTAGGGGTATCTTCACCCCGACCAGTAGAGAAAAGAGTTTCTCCTCAACCTACTGAACCTACTAAAAATGTTTACTTTGAAACTCCTTCAGGTATGATAGAGAAACTGCTAGCTAATACCTTTACAGGAGATGGAACCTTGCATCCCGATTTGCACCTAATCTATGTGGATGAAGTTTGTGGAATATTTAAGCTTGCAAGGCTTTCTTTGAGAAAATGCAGCAAATAAACCCGAAGTTCTTCTATGATTACGACAAAGATGTCGATAACCGTGTGCGAAACATCTTCTGGGCGAACGCGAGCTGCCGGGGATCCTACAAAGAATTTGGAGATTGTGTCACATTTGACACGACCTACAAGACCAACAAGTTCCACATGCCTCTGGCCGTCTTCGTTGGAGTCAACCACCACCTCCAAAGTACAATATTTGCTGTGGCTCTCATCAGAGACAAAACAATACCGACTTTTGAGTGGGTGTTTGGGACGTTCTTGCGTTGCATGAACAACAAGCGGCCAATCTGCATACTTACAGGTATGCTAAAGAATTGGTTTAAATAACACTGCAGTTCACTGCCAAGTTTTGTAATCCATTTCTTCCATCCAACGAAAAATCAGCAAAAGGAGAAAAAGATATGCAGTTCTCTCAATAACTCACTGCTTGGTTTTTCAAAAACATGCAGATCAATGCCCCTCCATGGATGCCGCGATAAAAAGTACGCTAATAGGCACGCTGCACAAGTTATGCCGTTGGCAAATACTGAAAGAATACAAGGATCACCTGTCCTTGCTGTACAAAGCGTATGAGACATTCAAAGATGAGCTGACCTCAGTTCTCAACCACCCGCTAATGCCATCAGAGTTTGAACGTGCTTGGCATGAGCTCATGGAGAAGTATAACCTACAAAATGATGAAATTATGAAGGCGCTCTGGACAGACCGAAAAGAATGGATATCAGCTTACTACAAGGAGGTGTTCTGTGCACGGATGACGTCGACACAGAGAAGTGAAAGCATGAACCGGATCTTGAAGAGGAACTTTGTCAAGGAAAGACACGACCTACACATCTTTGCATCGCAGGTGGACAGGTGCATCTAGACAAGGAAGGGCGTCGAGTACGCGGAGACCATAGCTAACGAGGTATATAACCAGAGCAAAGTTTTTAAGCTGGATGAGCAATTAATAAACACTACTCACTTTCTTGATTTTTTGCTAAGAAAAACAACTACTTAACTGGTTTTCTTTGTTTCAGAGACGGAAATAAAGACTACTACTGAGTTTGGTTTCGAGGTTCAGCTCTCCAAGATTTACACCAGGGCGGTCTTTGCTGACTTCAAGCAAACGCACTACCGCAGCACTGCATTCAGATCAGAGCAGTCCCCTGACAACCCGACGAAATATTTGGTGCGCCACTACAACCAGTCTAATGATTTTGATTGGGCAAGACACGAGTTCCAGGTAGTTGCTGATGTGACGAACGGTATCTACGAATGCGAATGCAAGTTGTGGACACACACAGGTCAGTGAGACAAGAAACAAAAATAAGCACAGAAAAAACATAATGAAGTTCACTTATTGCTAGTAGCAAGAGATGAAAACAAAAAAAAACTTAGTGAAGTTCACTAGAAGAGAAAACCAGGACGTATTTATACTGCAGTTCACAAACCAAAATTGAATGTTGCATATTTATGTGAAGTTTGCTGACACGAACAACCGAAAAAATTCTTTGCTACAGGCCTGTTCTGCGTGCACATCATTTGCATGTTAGATCAGCTGCGGGTGGACAAGATACCTAAAGAGTACATATTAAGAGATACACACGGAACGCGCGCCAAAATGCAACTTTCTGACCGGAGAGACTATGAGTAAACGGCTCTAGATTTGAGTTCGATGTTCTGCCGTAGGAGACTACTTGCAGAAACAGTGATGGACCTAGCAAACAGGGGTGTCAAATCGGATAGAGGGTACAACAGAGCTTTAGCTGGGATGAGAGCACTCATACAAGAAGTCGACGTACTAAATGAAGAAGAAGAAGCAGAGAACATCAGGGATGCGCGGAGTGAAGAACAAGGAGAGGAGCGTGAACATGCCGCTGATGGTGCAGCTCATAATATGGATGACACAATTCTTCCCCCACCTGTTTCAAACACAAAAGGGAGAAAGAAAGAGAGTAAATCAGCCAATAAAAAAGCTGCAACAAATGAAAAAGGTCCTGAAAAAAATAGCAGGCCTGAGCCAGAACTGGACAGCGAAGGAAGACCACTGGGGGTAAGGATGTGCAAATCATGCAATAAGATTGCGGGACACAACTCAAGAACATGTAAGGAGAGGCTAAAAAATCCAGGCTGAAAATGCCGCCACAGATCACCAAGCTGACCAACAAGATGATATGACAAAGAGAATACTATGTAGCGTCTGCAACAAGAGAGAGAAGCATAACACGAGAACTTGTCCAAATAGAACAAAAGAAAAAGATGAAGAAGATGACGAAGAAGATGCTGACAAAGAAGAGAACGAGGAAGAGAGCAAAGCTGATGTAACTGAAGAGGAAGATGAGGAAGCAGAAGAGGAAGATGAGGAAGAAGAAGAAGAAGATGAAGACATCGAAGAACCATCATCAAAAATGAGTGGGAGAGGCATAATGCAGAATCCAGCGCATAGGCAAGCATCACACTCACACAGTCGCGTTACGAGGGGTAATGCGAACAACAAGAACAAAACAGAAGCAGCAACAACCATTGAAAAAAATGCAGTGCATAATTTGAGAAGAAGCAGCAGGAAGAGGACATAGCTCAACACATATACAGTTTTACCTTTTAAATATATTAACTTCATCCTTTTATATATCGTATCATATATGAGATATAGCTTGTGTTCAGTGGACTGCAAAAAAAGAATTAAACATGTAATATTGAAGTTCAAAATGAATAGATATAACATAAAACAGATATACTTTGTGATCAATGTGCTGCGGGGGTATGCTTGATAAAATGCAGTTCTCTTCTATATGAAATAAATAAGATGAGAATTTCATTCTCAGAATGCAGTTCTCTTCTATATGAAAACCCTGAGATCAGAATGTCATTTTGAGAATGCAGTTCTCTTCGTCGTATAGAATCTGAGATGACAAAAACAATATAGAATGCAGTTAGAAGAAAAATCTATAGAGTGAGACTAGGCTTCACGTACAGTGTAGTGTAGTGTGGTGCGTTTAAAGCTTATAGTGCAGTCCGCTTCGATTATACAGTGCAGTGCGCTTAGTGCAAAAATGTAAAAATTGAGCTCTCACTTAGTAGACACAGTTGATTTTCTGTCTTCTAATACAATTTTTCCAAAATTTTGAACCTCGACGACAAACACGTTGAATTCCTCTTTGCTGTCCCATGCGATAAGGTGAGATGCAGTGCGGATACGTATATTTAAAAAAACTTGGCTGCTACTCATATGAGTGAATGCAGTGCGCTACGAACATGTTACAATTCACAGGAGGAATTGGCTGAAAGCTCCATTATGTACATATTTGACATTGTCACTGTCTGCAACAAAAGAAAAACACAAAACTAACTAGACCGGCATATACAAAAGCACACAGCATGGAGTGAAAAGTTTTGCAGATCGAGAACTACACACAGCGACATACATACTGTTTACAGAAAGTTTTGGAGCACACACGAAAAGATATCAACACACATAAAAGATCTCCTATCATTCTATGCCTCATCCTGCTCCTGCGAATCCAGTTTTGGAGGAAGGCCAAGAGAAATGCAGAGATTTCTTAGATCCTCCGGGAACTCGATGACTACGACCATGTTATCAGGGTGGAACAGGATCTGGAACAAGAACTCAACCTTCCATTCCTCAACAGCAGCTTCCTGCGATGAAGCAAAAAAATAAACAAAATACAAGATCATCAACAAAAAGAACTAACAAAAAGAAATCAAAGAATGAGGAACTATTATTGGGTTAAAAAAACATACTTACATTACGCTTTGCGAATTTCACAACAAAGCTTTTGCCGTCGTAAAACTGAGCCATCTTCAGAACAAAGAAGCCGCACTCGTTGGGGCCCTGTTCAGGGGCGCCCAAAAAGCTAGCTTTCTTTGAAACATCGACCCAGTCTACCGACTCCTTTCTCTTGTACTCCTTTTCTCCGTAAACCTTATTCAACAATGTAGTCATCCTGATCATCTGGTGAAAATAAAAAAAAACAAAAAATACACATCACAAAACTGCTGTTCGACACGCGCACAGATGAAAAGACGAAGAAGGTGAAAAAGGAAAAAATTTACCATTTCAGTGCGGTCGCTGTGGTATTCAGACTTATGCCACCTCGTTGTTTGATCAAACGGTCCGCTGTACCTCCTAGTGTCATGAATATCAAGGATCTCGCGGTGCCTATTCATCGTGTATAGCGATTAGCGAGTAATGTTGGTCTTTCATCCGTGGTAACAGAATATGATTTTGTTTCATCAAAATTGTTATGGGTTTGATGAGTGAAAAAGGATTACTGGAAAAAATGGGAGAGAAAATAAGTACATAAGGCTGAACCAGCAAATTTGATAACTTACTAATTTTCCATCAAGAAGGTTCTCATCATCACGAATAAAAACTTTGAACTGCTTTACTACATCGTCAACATTAAACTTGCTGTGGACAAAAGGCAACACAATGTTTCCATCTTTATCTCTATCCGCGTGATCATTCGTTTGAAGCACATACTGCGAGTGGGTAATTCACAAAAGAACGTTAATGCAGTTCCCCCTCAAAGTTCACTCTGGCGCTTAATGAAAAACATATCACACTTCTCTAACAGTATGCAGTTCACACTTCTCCAATTTGTTTCATTTAAGATACATGGGTTAACACAATAATGTATGCAGTTCAGTACATTGGTAAAACAAATTATTAGACACTATTAACTGCAGTTCACTCCAGTAGAAAAAAGAAAAAAGGGAAAAAGGGAAATACAGTGATAAACAAAGGGGACAGAAGAACGTGTTCGCCAGATCGATAAACCATATTCATATGCTCGTCATTCTTCCAGTTCCTGATGATATGATCCATCAATTCTGAGTCCATGAAACTAGCTCTGGTGAAAGTTAAGAACATGTAGTCCACATTCACAGTGTAGACTTCGACAGGATTCCTGTGCATGAAAAGCGCGGACCTGGAAAAAACAAACGGCGAGGGTGGGGGATTAGGAACACAAAGGAAAAACACACAAACATTACACACATAAAAAATCAAAGAGAAAAAACTAACGAAAAAAGAACTGACTCGCTGTATTTCTACCTGAATGGTGTGCTCGTGATGAGTTGCAAGACTTTCCTCATCTCCGCAAGATAGCTGAAACTCATAGGCTTCAACTTCTGTACCGGAGATCTAAACTTTGATGGCTTCTGCACAGGCCTCTTATTTGATAGAACTAGTGCCTCACTGTCGGTTGGGCATTCCACAGCTGCGCTCCTGGTCCTCCTACGCACGGGTGGTGGCCTCTCAAGATCATCATCAGTATCTTCAGCATTCGGAGGGCTGACTGCTTTCTTCCCACGCTTGACCTTGACAGGAGATTTCTCAAGAGCTTTTTCATTCGAAGGGCCGGCACCACTCCTCAACCTCTTACACACCGGTTATTTTCCAAGCTTAATGGGGGGTTCATCAAGGAAAAAACTCTGAATCGTTGGAATGTGAACCTGAGTTTCAAACAAGGAAATACCACCTTGGTGTGCGCCTTCTTCAAAGCCTGCACAAAAAAATGGATAATGACCAAAATGAAAAGAATCATCAAGTTCACTAACGAAAGTCATTTTAACATGCAAATGGAGTTCTACTAAAAGCTTAACAAAAGTAGTGGACCTCCCCTTTCTGTATCAATGAAGTTCACTTAATAAAAGGGTGTGTGACTGAAAAATGTAATAATCTTCTTTAAAAATTAAAAGTGATGTCAGGTCCAGACAGCAATGCAACGAGGTTAGCCAGCTATAGAGGATCACCTTCCTCATGTAGCCAATGTACTCCTTCCCAAACTTGGCAATCGTTTCACCATCCCAGGTCTGCATGAATTGGAACATGTAAAATCCACAATCATGCCTGCAAGAAAACCAAGATAAACACATTACTAATGCAGTTCACCCAATAATGAAGTGCTACTAATGTTAGTAAAACAATGCAGCTCCCTACAAACAAAACCGAGGGAGAACAACTAATAACACATTAGTAATGCAGTTCGCTCAAGGGAAATGTGCTTCTAATTTAGTAAAAACAATGCAGCTCACTTACACAAAAAACTGAAAGGAGGAAAAAGAAAGGAGAACAAGTACAAACCCGTTTCCCTGTTGCGGGACATTAACATGAGTCAGCACGATGCCGTCAAGGGTGGGAGGGTTCAACGGCTCATCGCAGCTTGCGCTGCCATCTTTCCAAACTTTTTTGATGTTCCTGACCATTTTCCTGAAGACAAGATTTGCAGGAGTGCTGTCGGCGCCGTTGTATGAGTCGAGAAACTCAAAAGGCTTCTCTCGCAGGTTCAAAGTAACCAAGCAGTAGTGGCCTATCGCGTCCTTCATTGTTGCGGGAGGAGGATCAAATGTTGCAAACATAATCTGAATTAAAAAAGAATAAAACAAACCAGATGAGAAAATAGAAAAACAAAAAACTTATTTCAAGATGACGAAAATGGTCAAAATGCGTTGCCATGTTTTTCTTGTCCACACGTTCCTCTGCGCTTGAAGAAAACATCTTTTCAAAGCCCTATTTGTGGCACCGCCATTCCAAATGGAATTCTGCCAAAAAGACAAAACCAGAGAGTTAATGAAAATGATTATAGCACAATAAACTTGGATGAGGGATAAATATAAATTAATGAAAATGCTTACACATAGGTTGTACGGGACAATCATCGTTTGAGATCCTTTGAACCTCTCAGCTAACATAGAGACACCAATATTTGCGAGACGCGTGCTCAGCGTTCCATACGACCAAAAAGACTCGCCAACCTGACCGATAGTAATATCACTAAACTCATCCTTGAATGCAACTAGATGCCTTCAGACAAGAAGAAAAAAGCCCAACAAAAAGTGATAAGATGGGTGTCCCTAAAAAAATAACATATTAAATAACCGGGGTGTAAGACAAAAAATGTCATACTTCTTCTTATTATCCCTCCTAGCACTCGTAACAGCGTCATATAACTCATTGTATCTTGTCAGAAGAGCTGGATCAATGCTCGAAGGAGTAACAACAGGTAATTCCTCATCTGCATACAGAGTGAGAACGATATCAGAAAATAAAACAACACGGTCCATTCGCACGAGAAAGAACAAAAATAATGGAGTTCGCCTACCTTCGCTTTCAGAATACACTTCATGCGGCTGCTCAGATCCATCTTCACTGAGCCTCAAGTGATCCAGCCCGGTAATATCATCGTCAAGCGATGCTTGATTGCTCATGTCCTGAGAGAGTCTTGGCTGTTCCTCTTCAGAACCAATCGAAACTGTCTCAGCTGGGACTTTGGTTGTCTCGGCTGGGAAAGCCAGATTGCCATCAGATTGCTCGGGGGCGCGAGGGGCGACACAAAATTTCTCAGGCACCTCATCGCCAAGCAACAAAATAGTAGGCCCAACAACACCATCAATGCCAGCGGATGTCCCCGCAGCATCAAATCCAACTCTAGGAGATCCTTCTCTCTCTTCTGCCATTTCAACTGTAACACGAGGAACTCCTTCTCTCTCTTCATGCTTATCACCATCCACAATATCCTCCCTTCCTTCTCTCTCTTGTGCCTTATGAGCCTCAACAGAACACTCCCCTCCTTCTCTACCTTCTGCCTTATCAACCTCCGCATTAGGCTCCTCTCCTTCTCTCCCTTCTACATTATCATCCACCATGGTGCGCTCCGCTTGGATTTCAACATTTAATCCGCAGTTCTGATGAGTTAAAAATAAAACACATTACACAAAGAGAGAATGCAGTTCACTAAGAAAACGGACCATGAAGCTCGCATGAAAAATAAAAATAGAACACAAAATGCAAATTCTCTATACTCACAAGAGAAGCATCGCCTTCCATCTCTTTAGACTTGTCAGCCTCCTCGTCCTTGTCAACGTCACCCTCTGCCTCCTTCCCATGTATTTCGACATTGATTCGCCGTCCTAAAAAAAACATAAATAAAACTATTATACAAAATGCAGTTCTATAACAAAGCCAACACCAGATCATGCAGTTCACTGCTAAATGCTGCTTCTTCTCTAAACAACAACTGCAGTGCACTACCACTACTGGTGCACACTACAAAAAAGTTAAAACTGCAGTTCGCTGCCACTGCTGGTGCAACTATGATTCTTTGTTTTGGACACTACAAAAAATTAAACAATGAAGTCCACTATAAAAAATAGGAAGAAATCAAACCTTGTCGATGACGCCTTCGTCAAGAGGATTGTCTTTGGCAGCTTCATCAACAGGGGACAATGGCCTATCAAACAAAAAATCAGAATCAACACGGTAGTGGTCGTGGTGGTCATCATCACGGCAAGCGTTGGCATTAGAAGATTCTCCTCCACATTACGAAAAGAACAAAAGGATGCGAAAACAAATAGTCAATGCCACAACACACAGAAAAAATCAATAACAAAATGGGTAAAAAAACTGTTCATATATGAAAAAGAGACGTACATCCACAGCTGCGCGGTCAGGCAAAGAAGGCCGGACAACATGTTCACGCCTGTTCATTTCCTTCACAATTGCCTCAGCTTCCTGCTCATACCTAGCACACTTGTCATCCTGAGACTACTTAAATTGAACGAATTAAGACCAGATATTCGTAACTGTGTGCTTAAGGAATTCAAGCTGCCCACGGTCAAAGTTATGAGCGGCCTCGATTTCTGCTTCAGAAGGGCCTTTACCTTTAGGAAACAATCCAACAATATTCCTCATCCTGGAACCGGATGTTGGGAAATCAGAAGTTAAATTGATGACCCTGTCGAGAAGCTCATCAACCTGAACAAATTTATTGCCGTCAGCAGAAGCCTCGCCAGAAAAACCTCCAGCAGCCGCCCTAGCAAAACCATGAACCCATCGAATTGGAGAACCCCTAGCAAAAGGCTCACAAAACCTTGCATGCAGTTCGGCAACAGGAGTCCGCTTGTACACAATGTCCCCTTCCGCCTTCCACTGAACAAATTAACAAAAAAGATGCAGTTCACAAATAAGTACATAAGAGGTTCGCATTTAGCATGGCGAAAAAAGGAGTAAAACAAACACCAAGGCTGGCTATGCACTGACCGGCAGCTTGCCAAACTTGTAAGTATCCAGGTGTATCTTTCCCTTGACAATAATGTCGGCGTTGTGAATCTTCTTCAACTGCTCATGGGACAGTATTGCAACACATGGCGTGCGTGTATGCATAACCGATACAGTGTGAAGATTCAATGAATCGAGGTACATGAACTGGGGCACGATGGTGCAACCCTTAGCGCAGTTCTGCTTGCTCCCTTCAGAATTCCACTTGTACACAGCGGCATACAGCTCGTCGACAACAAGCTGACAAAAGTCCATGCTAGCCATAGATGCAAAATCCAAGTTTTCAACCATAGCAGCTACCCTGGACAACCGAGTTGCAGGGCTGGGGCAAAGCAAGCTCTGGAAAACAATGAGAAAAAAACCTTCACAGTCTTATTAACCTTCGCAGGGTGCGCAGCCAGCGTGCGAAGTAAAATAAGCAGGTCCTTCACATCTATGCTACGAGAACGGTTGAAACCAAGTTCATCCTTCAGATTAGCCAGCGAATCATCATGGCCGCTGTCAGCAGGCCTGGGAGCAGTGTGAGAACCCATAGGGAAATAAAAAATGTGATGGACAGCCTCACGATTGATTTCCAGAACCTTGTTTGACCCGCAGTCCAATCTCATCGTATCAGGGTCGCTCTTTCCCATCAGCTTGCACATGAGAACACGAGAAACATTCTTCTTTACTTTCAGGTCGAAAACAATGCCAAAACCTGCTTGCCGCACCAAAGTTCTGTGCGGCTCATCCAACAAGGCAATAGCTTTGCATACGTTTGGAATGGACAGCCGAACAGTCTTGTTAAAACGCCATTCATGCGCAACATCATCTTCAGACCTCTTCCTCTTGGTACTCTTAGCAATCTACAAAAAAGAATAAAAAATGCAGTTCACATCAGCAACTCATGCGAAACAACTTAAAAAACAGTAAAATAAATAAATAGCGTATACCTTCCTAACATCAACATCCTCCTCATCAGAATCATTGTCCAACGCTTCTCCAGCTACATTTTCCCGTGCCAGCTTAGATGGACGCTCAAAATCAACACCCGAGTAATCGTCCGCGTGTGTTCGCTTTCCTTGAATCCCATCCACATCAACCTCAGCATAATTAGGCCCGATTGAGTAATCAACACGCGGGCTCCGCCGTGGAGAACTTAAACCTTCCTCTGCAATAGTGTTGAGTTTTCTCTTCACAGGATTCTTTGCGGAGGCAAACTAAGGAGACTTCTTTGAATCTGCAATCCTCCTTCTTATCTCCTTACCCTCATCAAACTTTACTTGCTTCGCCTTATGAGCCTTCTCGAAAGTCTTACCGAGCGCAATCGCTTTTTGCCTTTTTCTCTCAACATCAGCTGCAATCTGATCATGGACCATCCAATCCTGTGTAACTGGTTCTGTGCCATCAACAGATTGCGACTGAGTTTCACTCAATTCAGGTAGAATGCTGCCCTGATCAGATGTCCCGCCACCGACAACATCGGCTGTGAAATAACGTGTAATCAAATAGTTAACGCCAACACCCCCGGACCCACCAGGACATAAAACTGTAGGTAAGAAAAATATAAGAAAATATGTGTGTGAGAGGGAGACCTAAACTTAATGTAGCTCATATCAATTTGGCCACACAATGTACAAATGCAGTGCTCTCTTCAGCAGTTTATGTTTAACAATTAAAACATAACAGAAAACTTAATGCAGTTCATGTCACTTGAATATCAATTTGCCGCGTGTCTGAAATGGACCTTGGTAAAGGGATACATGATGTAGTGCACTAATTCGTTCAGTAAGCAATTGACCACATATAAAATGAAGTGCGCTTTGATATACAAAACAAAACAAAATCATGCAGTTCTATGAGAGGGAAAAACTAAACTTAATGCAGCTCATATCAATTTGGCAACCACATGTGGATAGACAAAAAAATACAAAGCAATGTACAAATGCAGTGCTCTCTTAGTAGTTTATGTTTAACAATTAAACATAACAAGAAACTTAATGTCATGCCAAAAAAAATAAAAAAACTAACTTGAGGCAGTTCATATCAGTTTGCCACATGTCTGAAAATGGGCCTTGGTAAGGGAATCTATGATGCAGTGCACTATTTCGTTCAACAAGCAATTGACCGTGTATAAAAAATGCAGTGCACTTTGATGTATTACCAGATAGGGGAGCCATGCTGACTGGTGAGGCATCAATTGGGGAGGAAGAAGTTGTATTATCTAACGGAGATACAAAAAGAAAGAAAAGTATCAGGCTAGAGCGGCATTATAATAGAACTACAAAAGCAGTTCGCTTACATTTCCCTCCAAATCTTGGACTTCTTCTAGTAGGAGAAGACATGTTGTATTTGCAAACAGAAAGGGATAACAATTAAACCCTAGACAACAACCTAAAAACAGACAGAGAAAAAAAACCTTAGATGCACATTGCTAAAATTTTGAAGGCCAAAAAACCACAACCAAAAGTTTCAATCCATAGGGCATTACGATTCGAGCATACAAAATGAAGTTAAGAAAAGGATGCTGGCTCCCAAAAACAACCTAGGACCCGATCGGGAACGCCCATGGCGATTCCCGGCGCTGAAATCGATGGAGCAGACAGGAAGATATGGGGCTCACCGTGAGATGCTGTGACGGCCGGAAGAGGAGGCTGCGGACAGCGACGGCGGAGGAGGTGCGCCTGCGGACGGCGGTGGCTACGGGCGTCGTCCCTCTCCGCCACGAGAAGAAGGGATTTTCGTGCGGGAGAGAGGAATGAAGGGAACGGCGAGAAACAGAGAAGAAGAGAAGCTTAATGACTAAAAGACTGGGCCCACGAGTCAGCGGCACAAATTAAAATAACCTCCTCTACGATCACGGCCCACAGGTCATAGAGAAAAAGCAAAAAATGGCTCGGTTAACACGATACAGTTCGGTTACAAACAACGAAGCGGTTCGCCTGCGAACAAACAAACCTCACTTTCAGAATGCTTGTTAAAACTGCCCGAAATATACGCGCCCACGATCGCCCGACACAAGTGAAGCGCCGCGCGCCCGCTCCTCTATCCGTCCAGTTGGAAAACGCGCGAAGCCCACGATCCCCACGAACAAAAACGCGATTGCCATGCCGGTTGGAGGACGAGATCATGCGCTCGGCAGATGTTGCTACCGCTCCCCTTTAAATTCCGCGCTCCATCACCCTGATCATTCACAAAACACACAACACTGCGCTTCCTCCTCCTGTTCCTCCTCTTTCCAGCTGTCGGGGATACACCCCGCGGTATGAACCGGCCGGAATTATAAACCGACCGGACTTGGCGGTTTATTTGAGACGGTTTACACTTGGCAATTTACTGGTAACACGGCAGGCGGATTACGGATGACAAGGCCCAAGGCCCAGAAGGCCGGTTCATGTATGGTGGGCCGGTTTATGAAGAAAGCACAAGGGATATTCTCCTACAAAGGAAGCAGGACTAGGACTCCTTGTAATAAAGCAGTCCTAATCCTACTAGGACTCTACATGTAACCCGCCCCTTCAACATATATAAGGAGGGGCGGGGCTCCCCAAAGAGGGACAAGTTTTAGAGGAGAAGTTTAGACAAGTCTCTAGGGTTAGACACAAAGCGCCGGTTTACCGGCGACACCACGAGGATGATAATGAGACCTAGCCTCAAACAGCACGTAGGGCTATTACCGGATGATGTTTCCCGGGGCCCGAAGCTGTCTAAATCCGTGTCTTGCATCGCGTCTCTCGATTCCGCTCAACCCCTCTCAAGCTACTACATAGATGCGCGGCCTCACGACTAAGTCCGCTAAACCGGACATCTGACGTGTTAATTCCACGACAGTTGGCACCCACCATGGGGCTGCGCACGGTGGTGTTAAGTTCTTGGATGGATTTTTTTTTCAAGTGATCGAGAAACTCGCGATTAGCCGGATAAAGAGGAGCGGCAAGTATTATGCAGAGTAACCCGGCGTGGGACAACCTTAGACGGCAAGGTCAATTTTCTGCGAGAAATTATGGTTTTTTTTAGTGTGCTACAGCCGCTGCGATTTTCCCGTCGAGGATCGATTCTGGTGCGAGCTGCAGACACCGCTGCACCTGTACGACGTCAAAACCGGCAGGAGTTCCATCGCGCAGGTCAGGGTCGGAAGCACGGACACGTCTCCACCTCAGCTGTTTACGAGGCGCTCCCGACGTAGAGTACGAGCGGCCAGGAAATCAACTCGGACTCCTGGCTCAAAAGGAAAGGAAAAAAGGGATTGCTAGCCCACGTGAGGAGTATTCCTTAATTGATTAGATGCTTGAGCTAAAAGCCAAAAGTGAACTGGTCTGATCCGAGTACAAATCAGATTTTTTATTCCGTGTACGATCGAGAGCGGGCACCAGAGACTAACCGGAAAGCAGACCAAGTACTACTGTGATATCCGCGTGCAGCTACTGGTGTTAAGAGACTACTACACCAGTTTTTGTGCTGGATTACTACACGTGGGCAGGCCAGGTTGGAGCACTACTAGTATACATTATTTGGAAAGTACTACTTGAGGACACAGTGACATAGGTTCATTGAACCAGCTACGGCTCGGAAGTGGGAGTCTTGGTAGATGTTTTAGTGTTTGGGTGCGCCGCCCCGTGTGTAGCACGGCAACTCGTCGAATCCGAAGGCCCATCAATTTTTTGTCGTCGCTGCCGATCGGATACACTGAGTCCGGGACGAAGCGTACTGCATGATTTCTCTACAGTATTTTTATTCTTTGATCAACAAGAGATTGGAAAAATCACAGCTGCTGCTACTGATCACCAGACGGAAATAAGAAGAACGTGAAGCTGTCCGATCAAAACATCGGAGAGCCGTATACAATTCGAAAACAAACTGACCCTTGGCTGTATCAAGGCGCCTCTAGAACTTGGTTTTTTGTGCGGAGCGGGCGTACCCAAAATTATTAGCTGTTGTTGCTGCCACCTCCGCGTGAAGAGCAAAAATCAATTCATCTACTAAAGCACTAGTTGCGTGATGGATCCATTAAAATACTACTTTGGCATGTCACCGTCTAGGCCGTGGCCTCACTATGAGCGGACCATTGTTACTTCCACTTTTCATATTCATCCGAAGAAAAACATCAGGTGATATCTATCCTATTTATTTTTAAAGCACATATTACTTCATCCGACTACAATTATTCTCGCGTTTAATATTGTTACGCAGGGCGACTATTAAAAGCGGTAACCGGATCATCGTCAAGGTATGCCGCGGATGCGTGTTCAGCTGTGTTGCGCGGTTGCACGGGCATATGTGTTGCGCGCAGGTTTACATCAATGCGCCGGCCGGCTCGTCTGTCCGCACCCACGCGCGCTGGCCTACAACACAGCAACCGGCTCCCTTGCCAATGGACGAGAGCACGCCGCCATTCTCACGGCCTGGTATACACGATGCTGTCCGCGCCTACGATTAGCTCGCTCGACCGCACCGGTTTACAATACCACGACCAACTCATCTGTTCTCCAGGCAAATCAGGTGATATCTATCCTATCTATTTTTAATACATATTAATTCGTCCGAGCAGAAATTCCTCGCCCTGCTGTATTTTATATGCACGAAAATTATTCATTATAAAATGGTATTATACCACGAAGATGGAGGCACGCCAAACATTGTTCAACCCAAGTGATCGTCGTTATTCCACGGATTCAAGTGCCGGTTTACAACGCCTTGGCCGTCTCTCGCGACCGCGTCGATTTACAACGCCTTGGCCGTCTCTCGCGACCGTACCGGTTTACAATGCCGTGGCCGTCTCTTGCGACCACACCGGGTTTGCAACGCCGTGGCCGTCTCTCACGACTACGCTGGCTCACAACGAGGAAGGCAACTAGCCCGTCGGCGCCGGTCGACCCATCCGCTATTCGAGCAAATCAGGTGTTATCCCTCCTATATATTTTATCATTTTATTTCCCCTGAGCACCATTACAATATCCTATTGGTGTTTTCTATATACAGGTAAAATTGTTGTTATATCGCGGATATAAAACATGCACTGGCAACGTTTTACAATGGTGTTTTCATCTGTGTCACATTACCCGTTGAAAGGACGGCCGGTTTACGCGTCCGCACCGGTTTACATCACGGAGGACAACTTACTCATCTCCGCCGGTTTACAACTGCGGCCGATTCATGTGCCTGTGCTACCTCTAACGCAGCGGTCGTTTACTATCCGCCCTGCGATCCGATCTATTCAACATACCGGTTCAAATTCACTCAGGTGATATCCATCTACAGTATTATTTCTCTTGTTATATATCATTTTTCATTAAGAAAATAAGATGCTTTGATCAGTCTATCTGGTTGTGCAGGGCAACTCCCATATATGTACTCTGCCGATGTGATTACTGAAGGGATTCCTGTTCAAACATAGGTCGTATTCGAACCAAAGAGAACATACCCAAACTTATTGATAGGCTTCCTGCTCAAACATAGGTCGTATCCGAACCAAATAGAGCACAGCCGTCCCGCTCAAACATAGGTCGTATTCGAACCAAAGAGAGCATAGGGCTTCCTGTTCAAACATAGGTCGTATTTGAACCAAAGAGAACATAGCCAAATCCATTGAAGGGATTCCTGTTCAAACATAGGTCGTATTCGAACCAAAGATAACATACCCAAACTTATTGACGGGATTCCTGTTCAAACATAGGTCGTATTCGAACGAAAGAGAACATACCCAAACCTAATCATGCCATTCTTTTCAAACATAGGTCATATCCGAACCAAAGAGGACATGGCATAAGCTCAATGGATCGTATCCGAATCCATTGCTTGGCTAAAATTTTTAAACGGCCAACAGGGGGCGGGATTGTACCCGAATCCTAGCTTAACCCCTGTGGTCGTTTCCGGTTCATATGGTCGTATCCGAACCATAGGCTCAATGGATTGTACCCGAATCCATTGCTTGGCTGAACCTTGCTTTGGAGCCTGGCAACTCGCAAAAAGCCTCGACTACATGGTTTTATTTGCAAACTTGCATTTTTGGTATTTGTGTTTTATGGTTCTTTGATCCGGAGTGGGACAACTCCAGAATTGACCACGTATCTTCAAAAGTCTGGACAGAACTCCAGCATGATCTAAACCGGTAGCTTCTATCAAACCCGGAGTTATTATTGGGTCTATCACAAAGGCTCCCTCAGAAAACTGCAAATTTCGCCGGATTAAGAATATCAAGTATACTTGATCGCAGGTATGAAGTTATTTCTGATATAAACAGACACTTGTTTGATATATTTTGTGAGCAATATAATCCCTCCGGTGGTAAACCGCCAGGACATCTTTTAGCATTGTTTTATGCAGAAACAGATAATGACCGGTGCTTATTAAACCGGCTTGGCTTTCTACTATAAGTCACCAGTGTGAGATAAAATAATGACCGGTATTTATTAACCCGGCCTGGTTGTGATCAAATATCATTGGAAACGGTCTTCAAACCGGATTATATTCTTCAATAGCCAACATGGATGGATTCTTATTATGGTCATCAATATTAAGGCTGAGGTTTTCAAAGTCTCTTTAAGCGCAATGGATATTATTTCATTGATGGAAGTGATTTATTCTACAAAGGAATAGTCCCGAGTCGCTGCAGGCTTACGACCCGGCACTTGGGGGCTACATTATTCAAGTTAAAGATTACATCACATATGCAAGTCTCATGTCGCTGCAAGCATACACCATGACACTTGGGGGCTAATGCAAAGTCATTTTTACTGGCATTATTAAAGACCCGACTCATCACATCGTAATGAGCCGGCCCTTGGGGGCTACCAATCGCTCCTGTCAACAATTCAAGGTACACAAGTATTAATCCATTATATTGAAAGGTCCCCTACTCAGTTGGTAAAGCACAAAGCTCTTAACCTTGTGGACGTGGGTTCAAACCCCACGATGGAAGTTACATTATATAATGTTATTTTCTATGATTATATCTACAAAGTCCCTGCTCATTATTGCATAATAACCCGACACTTGGGAGTTACATGTTGCTATTTAAGTTTACATGATCATATTTTCAAAGTCCCTGCTCATTATTAAATAATGACCCGGCACTTGGAGGCTACGTAATATGGAATATTTAGTTTCATAGTGATTGGGATGAACAATCCGGATTTCTTCAAGATTATACAATGCTATTTTCAATGAAGTATATACAAAGTCCCTGCTCATTATTACATAATGACCCGACACTTGGGGGCTGCATATAATATGCATATAAAGGAGGAATATCTTCAAATTCTCAGTTTCGGGCAAATCAGGAAGATTAATTGTGTGACCCGGCGTTGGCAACAATCATTACCCGGCATCTATAAATAGTCATGACCCGGAATTATCAGTTTTTATAACCCGGCAATGATGGTAATTATAAACCGGCAGGTTATACATCTTCAAGCTGGCTGGATACCAATTGAATATTTGAAGATGAACATTTTTGTCAAGTCAGAGCATTGAAAGGCTGATTCGAATGGATTCTGGATTTACAATATTTCTTATGCAAGCAAGTTGATTATGGAGCTGGTCTATTGATCCGGATTTTCTAGAAGAAGGAAAGGACAAAGGACTTAAGGATGGTCAGGTGCCGATTTACAAAAATTCTTAACCCGGAGCACAACCCGTCATATTTGTTCTTGTGTTAATTTGCAGCATAAGTTTACCATGGATAAATCCAAGCTAAACTTGGGGGCTAATGTCGGGGATATACCCCGCGGTATGAACCGGCCGGAATTATAACCCGACCGGACTTGGCGGTTTACTTGAGACGGTTTACACTTGGCAATTTACTGGTAACACGGCAGGCGGATCACGGATGACAAGGCCCAAGGCCCAGAAGGCCGGTTCATGTATGGTGGGCCGGTTTATGAAGAAAGCACAAGGGATATTCTCCTACAAAGGAAGCAAGACTAGGACTCCTTGTAATAAAGCAATCCTAATCCTACTAGGACTCTACATGTAACCCGCCCCTTCAACATATATAAGGAGGGGCGGGGCTCCCCAAAGAGGGACAAGTTTTAGAGGAGAAGTTTAGACAAGTCTCTAGGGTTAGACACAAAGCGCCGGTTTACCGGTGACACCACGAGGATGATAATGAGACCTAGCCTCAAACAGCGCGTAGGGCTATTACCGGATGATGTTTCCCGGGGCCCGAAGCTGTCTAAATCCGTGTCTTGCATCGCGTCTCTCGATTCCGCTCAACCCCTCTCAAGCTACTACATAGATGCACGGCCTCACGACTAAGTCCGCTAAACCGGACATCTGACGTGTTAATTCCACGACACCAGCCATGCCGTTCACCAAGGTCTTCGAGGATGTCGAGGCGCACAGAAAGACCGTGCTCACGGTGGTCTACACCAATGACATGGACGCCATGGCGAGGTACGTCGACGAGTACAAGGAAGTTCCCCGGGGGCGCCGCGAGAAGATCGTCGGCATCGACCTCGAGTACACCCCTGACAAGAGGTACGCCGCCGTGATTCAACTCTCCATTGGCAAAAATCACCCAGTGCTGCTTTTCCAAGTATGCGCTACAATGGGCAAGAGATGCATCGCCTTCGACAAGTTCCTCAGCGACCCAAAGTAAGCCATTCTTTCTACTGAGTAAAATATAGTTGCAGGCCGATGGGTCTCTCCTTGTCATTTGTATGCAGTTCTATTTGTCGTCTGTATGCAGTTCGCAAAAGAATAACTTGTGGTTCACTTTACTTAGGTACGAGTTCGCTGGTTTCTGCGTCGAGCTAGACAAGGAGAAGCTTTCACGCTGCAACCTGAACATCCCCAACTTCTCCGACATTCAGCGTGCTGGAGGGTGCCTGAAGCAACGAAGACACTGGACTCACTTGGAGATGTATCTGCCATCATCATCGACGACTACTACGCAGACATGAAGAGAAAGATGATAGACCAAGAGCACAACCAGTGGAATTGGGTTCTCAGCAGGAGGAACATTGAGTATGCTGCCAAGGATGCCTACACTGCGTTCGAGATATGGAACTGCATCACCACAGTGCAGAATGGACTCACCCGCGCTATAAAAGAGAAGACAAGGAAGCGCCCGAGGTCATCCTGGGGGATGGGGAGCAGGGGGGATCACCTTCCACCTCCACCCGGCACGAGTGGAACTGATGAAGCAGGCCAAATGCTGATAGCCAAGGGTTCCTGTCACAATTGCTCAACTTGTTTCCTTCTGCTTATGTCGATTAGTTTGCTTTCGCTGTAATTTGCTTTGGCACAATGTTTGCTTATGTTGCTTTAGTTTGCTTGATGATGTACTTTGCTTATTATGAGCACAGAACCTTGGTATGTATCTATCAACAATTTGCAGTTCTCAGTGGGTGTTTTCAGTCTGTATATTGCTTCAACTGCTGCTGCTACTAGGATACACATAATAAACTCTCTATGAAAGCAGTTCACAGAGAGTTTTCTTCACAAAACTGCTACTACTATAATGGTTGATGCAGTCCTCTTTTATTAATCACTGTAGTTCCATATGTGGGTTACAGAAAAAAAAGCTCAGTGGGTGTTTCCAATCTGTATATTGCTTCAACTGCTGCTGCTAATAGGATGCACATAAAAAACTATCTGTGAAAAGCAGTTCACTTATACTCAGATTTCTTCTAGAAAATAAACTAGATGCCACACAAAAATGTCAAATTATTACAACAAATTGTTTCATGCTGCTGCTGCTCAAGCAAGACTGATCTAAAGCAAAGTTAACTTGATTTCCAAACACTTTGCATGCCTATAAAACATAGCCATGACAACATCCCCAGCCTGAAGACCAGCTTCCTCCACCAATTCCTTCCAGACATCTTTGAGAACCAAACAATCATCAGAGCCAACAGAATACATAACATCAATATTATGATATCCATTCTTGCTAACCAAGACAAAATTAACACAACTTTCTGTTACCCTGACTAGACCAGAAGGGAATTTCTGCAAGGAAATGAACAAGAACAAAAAATAAGAACAAATAAGAATAAGGTACAATCTTCAGAAACTAAATTGCTGCTACAATCTTCATAATAAATATTGATGTCATCAGATAATAATATTGACTAGACCAAATTGCTGCTGCTCCTACAATATTCATAATAAAACTCAATGTGAAAGCAGTTCACTTATACTTAGTAAAAAATGTTTATTCAGAAACTAATACTACTACAAATATTCAGATAGTGTTAACTACACACAACACATGAAAAGACTATGCGAGAAATACATACCCATGAATCATTGACATCATCGTCAGTCATCTGATGGACGAATGGAGCCCGAAATCCAATAACTGGAGAATAAAGCAGGGAGCAGAGCGCACTGTGCCGCTGCCTCTAGTTCAGAACCAACCCTTCAAAAAAAAACGCAGGTCTCCAGCATGGGCTCCATCCTTGCCAGGCAGCCGCACGCGCAATCCATTACCAGACGTAGGGTCTGGTTGGGAAGAAGACGAATCAAGGAGGGGTGGCAAAAGAGGAGGCAATGTTCGCCGCCAAGGATAAGGTAGGAGGGAGCCGCCAGGGATAAGGTGGGAGGGGAGGCAATTGACCCAGCCATATATATATATATATATATATATATATATATATATATATATCTTTACCTAATAATAAAGAAAGTTGGGTTTCAGCCCGTCCGTCATGTCAATTTGCAGAAAAGCCCCTCTGTTTTCTATAAATTAACCCGCACTACACGTTTAAATCATACCGAACCGTTTTTTGGCATTTTCGCATAAAACCCCCTGAGGTTTCATGTAATCAACCCGCCATCCATACTTAAGTCAGCCGAATCGTTTTTTTTGTTTTAACAGAAAAACCCCTAACGTTTTGGTTAATTAATCTGCAGTTTATCTAAAACAAAAATATCCTTATCTTTTAAACCGTAACTCCGATTTTAACATATTATATATGAAATTTGATTAGAAAAATGTGTAGAATCTAAATAAACTGTTACTTCTAGCTGTTAAATATTTCTAAACTATTAATTTGGGTGCAAACTTAATCTATAGTGCACGGTCCGTTTTTCTTTCGCACTGGTGGCGATCCAAATTGCAAATAAACACACATTAAAACCAAATTGAGAGGAAAAAAATTGATAACCACGCACGCACAACTCTGAAAAACCTCACGGAAAAAAATAACATTTTTCTCATCTTATTCTGAGCGATTGTGTGCGTGCGAGCGCGCGTACGTGTGTGTGAGAGAGAGACGCCTTAGGACTGACCATATTCAAATACGTTTGAGACCACCATCGGGAACACAAATGTGATGCCATTTTAAAATAAAGAACATCTACCTACCAGGGTCTCGAGTCGTGGTTATTGGGTTAAGAACGTGTGTTTTTTTCTATCCCGTTGCAACGCACGGGCTCTTTTGCTAGTATATATATATATATAGGAAAATCATGCTTGTTGTTATGACCAAAGCTATGTTTGCCAAGATTAAATAAAGTTTTCACAGCCATACCTGATATAAGGTCAATACTCCCATAAGAATCATCATATAAGGTCGATTGCGTGAAGAGAATACCGAGTGCAGCAAAGGAACCAATAGACTTCTCATTAATATTCCATCATAGACGACTCCACACTCACGGATACAATCTCTCCACCGAAGGAGTGATAGACCTCAATGCACACACCTATTTCATATAATAACCTCCCTAGACATGATACGACTCTACTTGACTCTAAAAGACAAAAGATAAAGATAAAGATACCGGGCACTCCCCCAAGCTTGGAACAAGCCAAGGGAATGCCATTACCCAAGGAGATTTCACTCCTCATTCTTGTTGACGTTGATTCTTCAAATCTCTTATGACACGGCGAAGGGTCTGGTTTTCCTTCTCCAAGATCTCCACTTGTACCTTTAGTACACGGAAATCTTCGCACAGCTGATTGGTGATGCGATAAGCCTCGGAGATGGTGGAGAGCGTACGTTGATCTTCAAGTGAAGTAGAGGGCCCTGAAAGGTTAAGAGAAAGATCATAATGAGGTTGGACAGATCCCACCATGATGGGATTGCTTGGGCCTCCTTGTTGTTGGGCAGTGATAGTCTTGACTTCCTCCCTCATGGAGCGCTCCATCTCCGCTTGTCTTGCGGCAATCTCTTCTTCGGTAGCCCAGTCAACGTGCTTCCCTTGATTAAGATCCTTCTGGACTTGATGTAGACGCCATCCCAAGAAATCCTCTCTGCTCGAGCCACAAGAAGACATCTCTAACAATAACATTTTTACCCTGGCAGAAACAGGTCGAAAAGAAAACACACGAAATCGCGAGATACATTGCCGGAACAATCCGGGCAAATATATAGCAAAAATTTCTGCATAGAAAGGAAGGTAACAGGCTAAAGCGGGGTCGGAGACGGACTCCTGGGTGTCCAGGCGGCCTCCCGGCGCGGCCAGGAGGTAGGGCGCTCCAGGGGGGCGCCTGGGCCTCCTGGAGCTTGTCTCCGGCTCCACTTAGGCTTAGAATTTTACTAATTTTGCAAAAACTCATAATATGGAACTTTTATGGCGGTTCGCGATGTTTACTTACCGTAATACATACCTTTTCTTATTCTGCTTCTGCTGGTGTCTGAAACAGGGCTGCAACATGTTCTTCGTGAGTTGTTGTGTATATCATATTCACATCAACATTGACAGGGTCTCCTGCTATGTAATGCTTAAGTCTTTGCCCATTCACAACTTGAGGTTTGGTGCCTTCAATATTGTTAATCTTGATTGCACCAGACCAATAGACTTCTTCAATATGAAATGGCCCTTCCCACCTGGAAAGTAGTTTGCCTGGAGAAAACCTGAAACGGGATCTAAACAACAAAACTTTATCACCAACATTAAATTCACGTTTCAGAATCCTCCTATCATGCCACTTCTTTACCTTTTCCTTGAACATTTTAGCGCTCTCGTAAGCTTCACTTCTCCACTCATCTAGAGAAGTCAAGTTCATGAGACGCTTCTCACCAGCTAACTTTGGGTCAGCATTAAGCTCTCTAACAGCCCAGAAAGCTTTGTGCTCTAATTCTAATGGCAAATGGCAAGCCTTGCCATACACCATCTTATAGGGGGACATGCCCATGGGGTTTTTGTAAGCAGTTCTATACGCCCACAAAGCATCTCCTAACTTATTTGACCCGTCCTTTCTATTTCTGTTCACTATCTTCTATAAGATCAACTTGATCTCTCTATTGGTGAGCTCAACTTGCCCACTAGTCTGAGGATGGTACGGTGAAGCAATTCTATGATTGACATCGTACTTGGCTAAAGCTTTTCGAAAAGCTCCATGAGTGAAGTGTGATCCTCCATCAGTCATGAGATACCTAGGTACACCGAACCTGGGAAAAAACACATCTTTGAGCATTTTCAAAGATGTCTTGTGATCAGCACTTTCAGTGGGAATTGCTTCAACCCACTTGGTCACATAATCAACAGCTACTAAAATGTGAGTGTATTTGTGCGAAGAAGGAAAAGGACCCATAAAATCAAAACCCCAGCAATCAAAGGGTTCAATCACTAGTGAGTAATTCATAGGCATCTCATTCCTTCTACTAATGTTACCAACTCTCTGACTTTTATCACAGGCTAAAACATAATTTCTAGCATCCTTAAAGAGAGTAGGCCAATAAAAACCTGATTGAAGAACCTTATGTGCGGTCCTCTCACCGGCATGATGTCCTCCATAGGGACTATCATGACATTGTCTGAGAATGTCCTTCTGCTCATGTTCCGGTATGCATCTTCTCACGATCCCGTCGGGACCTTCTTTGAAAAGATGTGGGTCATCCCAAAAGTAGTGCCTTAAATCATGAAAGAACTTCTTTCTTTGCTGAAATGTTAAACCTGGAGGCAAATACTTCGCAACGATAAAATTGGCATAATCTGCAAACCAAGGATCGGAAAGAGACTGTACTTTTACAACGGCAAGTTGCTCGTCTGGAAAACTGTCGTTGACTGGGATGGGATCATGCGGTATATCTTCCATCCTTGAAAGATTGTCCGCCACCGGATTGTCTTCTCCTTTCCTATCAACAATCTGCAAATCAAATTCTTGAAGAAGGAGTACCCATCTGATAAGCCTTAGCTTGGCATCCTTCTTTGTCATAAGGTACTTAATGGCAGCATGGTCAGTATGAATAATAACTTTGGAATCAACAATATACTGCCTAAACTTATCACAAGCAAACACTACAGCTAAGAATTCTTTCTCAGTAGTAGCATAATTCTTTTGAGCACTATCAAGGGTTTTACTAGCATAATGTACAACATTCAATTTCTTATAAACCCTTTGTCCTAAAACAGCTCCAACTGCAAAATCACTAGCATCACACATAATCTCAAAAGGTAAATTCCAGTCAGGTGGTTGTACTATAGGAGCGGTTATTAAAGCTTTCTTGAGAACTTCAAAAGCCTCCTTACAATCTTCATCAAATACAAAAGGAACGTCCTTCTGGAGAAGATTAGTGAGGGGTCTCGATGTCTTAGAAAAGTCTTTAATAAATCTTCTATAGAAACCAGCATGACCAAGAAAACTGCGAATACCTCTGATGTCCCTTGGATAGGGCATCCTCTCAATTGCTTTGATCTTGGCCTTGTCCACCTCAATTCCCCTTTCGGAAATCTTGTGACCAAGAACAATTCCTTCGTTAACCATGAAGTGGCACTTCTCCCAGTTGAGTACCAGATTTGTCTCCTCACATCTCTGCAAAACTTTATTAAGGTTGTGGTGACAATGGTCAAAGGAAGTTCCATAGACGGAGAAATCGTCCATGAAGACTTCCACAATCTCCTCACAGAAACCATGAAAGATAGCAGACATACACCTTTGAAAAGTAGCAGGGGCATTATATAAACCAAAAGGCATACGCCTGTAAGCATAAGTACCAAAGGGACAAGTAAAAGTGGTCTTCTCTTGATCAGCAGTGTTAACATGAATTTGAGAGAAGCCAGAATAACCATCGAGGTAACAAAAGTGGGTATTTTTGGATAACCTTTCAAGAATTTGGTCGATAAACGACAACGGGTAGTGATCCTTCCTGGTTGCCTTGTTCAGCTTCCTGTAATCAATACACATTCTATATCCAATAATAATTCTCTGAGGCATTAGTTCATTCTTATCATTAGGAACCACAGTTGTACCTCCTTTCTTAGGAACACAATGTACCGGGCTTACCCACTTACTATCAGCTATAGGGTAGATAATATCTGTGGCTAGAAGCTTGAGAATCTCAGTTCTTACAACATCCATCATCTTCGGGTTCAACCATCGTTGATGATCAACAACTGGTTTAGCATCGGGCTCAAGGTTGATAGTATGTTGACAGATAGATGGACTAATCCCCTTAAGGTCATCAAGGGTATAGCCAATTGCACCTCGGTGTTTATGAAGTACTTCCAATAGTCGCTCTTCTTCACATCCTTAAAGGTTAGAGTTGATAATAATAGGATACCAATAGTCGCTCTTCTTCATATCCTTAAAGGTTAGAGTTGATAATAACAGGATATAATTTCCTTATATCTAGATAAGCATACTTGAGCGTATCAGGAAGAGGTTTAAGATCGAACACCAGGTCTTCTTTTGGTTTTGATAAAATTCCCAAAGGTTCAACCGGAAGGTTGTGCTTCAGGATAGCAGGTTGTCTCAAGAATATTTCATCCAGTTCATTTCTTTCCTGCATATGCAAATCATTCTCGTGGTCCTCCATGTATTGCTGCAAGGGATCATTAGGGGGAATAGCAATAGAAGCAATACTTTCAATAATTTTATCATCACTAGGTAAATCAGTACCACGAGGCTGCTTAGAGAACTTAGAAAAATTAAATTCATATGGCTCACCATTGAATTCAACAGAAACTTTACCTTTCTTGCAATCTATTATAGCTCCACAAGTTCTAAGAAAAGGTCTACCAAAAATAATAGGACAAAAATTGTCCCTCTCTGAACCAAGTACTAGAAAGTCGGTAGGGTATTTTACCTTTCCACATAGGACTTCAACGTCTCTCACAATTCCGATAGGAGAGATGGTTGTTCTGTTTGCAAGATGAATGGTAACATCAACGCCTTCAAGTTCACAAGGGGAAATCTCACCGATGATCTCTTCATAAAGTGAATAGGGGATAGCACTAGCACTCGATCCCAAATCGCATAGCCCATAATAATTGTGATCTCCTATTTTAACAGATATTACTGGAGTACCTGAAATTGGGCCTTTATTCTTGGCTGTGACAAGGTTAGTGGAAACAGCACAAAAATTTACATTGGAATCCAAAACATCATTAGTAACAAGGTCTTTAACCAATGCAACTTGAGGATCGACCTTGATCTGGTCCTCAGGCTCATCAATTCTTCTCTCACTTTTATTTATTACGCCTGTCACAAGAGAGTGCTCCCTTATCCTTGCGGGAAAAGGAGGTTTTTCATATATAACTGCAGGCAAAATAGGGTCAGCAACATGAATATCAACAGGTAACTCTTTGAAAGGTTCATGATGCTGATCTCTCTTCTTTTTAAAAGAATCAACGAGAGAGGCAAAGTCCTTACAGAAATCAATCATTAGATGGGAATCAAGACCAATCTTAGAGCTAAACGTATTGAAGTAATCAGTTTTCACATAGCTCTCAATATAATCATGCTCATAATTTATAGCGGATTCAATACCTTTATCAATTTCCCAATCTTCGGTATTCCTCTGGATCCTTTCAATGAGATCCCACCTTTCTTCAACACTCTTCGTCCGAAATACCCCACTAGAGGAGGCATCCAGCATCTCCTTATCCTGATGAGAAAGCCTGGCATAAAAATTTGTAAGTATAATTTCCTTGGGGAGCTCATGAATAGGACATTTGAGCATTAAGGACTTCAATCTCCCCCAAGCTTGAGCAATGCTTTCTCCGTCACGAGACCTAAAGTTATAGATATAGTTCCTGTCTCGATGAATTTCATGAAGAGGATAAAACTTGGTATAAAAGAGAGACATAAGCTCTTGCCAATCAAGCAAGTGTGAGTTGTCGAGAAGCTTATACCAATCTGAAGCTTTATCTGTAAGCGATACGGAGAACAATTTCCTCATGACAAACTCCATTGATACACCTGCAAGCTTAAATAATGAACATAGTTGTGACAGATATAGCAAGTGTTCACCGGGATGTCTATCTCATGCATAACGATTAGCCAAAACATAATCGATAATACCAGCCGGTATTTTATAGGGCACAATTTCAGTAGGGGGAGGAGCAACCACCACAGGTGTGGGGCGTCTTCCCACAAGCAACGATCCAATAGCAAGGTTGTCCATAAGGACAAAGAGTAGCAACAGCAAAATAAAAACAGAAATATAAAAACTTCCTTACCAGCTTCACTTACCAATAGCGCTACACTCCCCGGCAATGGCGCCAGAAAACGGTACTTGATAACCCTCAACCGTAAGGGATCTATTGCAGCGTTTTCGATAAGTAAGAGTGTCGAACCCAACGAGGAGCAGAAGGTATTGATAAGCGATTCTGAGCAAGGAATTACTGCAAGCACTGAAAGATAACTTTTAGGGGTTTTCTTGATATAAGCAATAGGAAGGTTAAAGCGAGCAAAGTAAAAGGCAATGGAGAGTAACAAGTGGCCCAATCCTTTCTGAGCAAAGGAGAGGCATAGCAGCTGAACTTTATAAAGGCTAAGGTGTTCTTGAGGACACACGGGAGAGGTAGTCATGTGCTTTCGCCATATTCTGTATCGGTAGTATGTGATGTGTTGATAAGTGTTGAGTGGGTGGATCTATGC
The DNA here is from genome assembly GCA_902687465.1 of Secale cereale. Taxonomy (NCBI): domain Eukaryota; kingdom Viridiplantae; phylum Streptophyta; class Magnoliopsida; order Poales; family Poaceae; genus Secale; species Secale cereale. Next base: position 488,441,468 of record LR738709.1, on the reverse strand, counting down.
TAGTACACTCTCTAGACTAAGATGAGTGCACTCTTATGATTAAACACCTTGCAAGCATCCGCAAATACAAGATAGTATTTAAGGCAAAAGCCTAACCATAGCAATATGATCGATGATCCAGTGTTCCCTTGTGCAAAAGCGTGCAAACTGGGGTTCAGGTTTCTGTCACTCCGGCAACCCACCGTAAGCATTCTTTATACACAATGTATTCCCCTAGGTCCTTAACAAGGCGAAGTGTTGAGTGTTCGACTCACACAACACCACTAGTAAAATAACAACACAACTTAAGTATCAAACAACACATATTACTTCAACATCATATGACTACTAACAACAAGACTTTTCCCATGTCCTCAAGAACTAAAGTAACTACTCACAAGACATAAAAGAGATCATGATCAGTGGAGATGGATGGGTGATAAACGATCTGGACATAATGATATTTCTCCAACAAAACTCAATAGCATTCACCACAAAGTAGTAATCAACACCGATGGAGTAGAGAGGATAGATAGTACGGATTACAACACAAGTTGCAATGGTGAGATGAGATTGGATGAGGATGGAGATGGTGCTGATGTTGGGGATGATGTTGATGATGATATCGATGATGCCCGTGACGATGGTGATGACGATGGCGATGATCTCCCCGGCGGAATCTGCCCGCCGGAGATGGCTTTTTCTTCTCTGTAGGTTTCCGCCACGGAGCGGCGGCGGAACTCCGTAAAAACTCTTCTTTTTAGGGTTTTCGGATGACGAGGAGTATATAGGCAAAAGGGGGCAGCCGGAGGTGGGCCAGGGGCTCCAGGCGCCCCCCCCCCCCCCGGCGCGACCAGGGAGGGGCCCGCGCCAGGTGGCCGCCTGGGCGCCCTGTGGCCCCCCTCTGGTTGCTCTTTTGCGTGCCTTCGTGATCCGTCTGGAAAATACCCTCTGTCGATTTTCAGATAATTTGGAGGTATTCTTCTTCAGCAACTTAGCGTCCACTTTTTACCGCTGAATCCTGCGTCTGCTGCTTCGGCACCGGAAAGTTGCAAACTGTGTAAAATAAGCCAAAACAACATAAGAACATCATCGTAATGTGAAATATATCAATGAATAAGGATGAATTACGATACAAAATAGTGATGCATTTTGGACGTATCAGCGTGGCGCGCGCTGCGGCCGCCGTCGAGCACCTGCCTGCCTGCCTGGCCGAGCCAAGCAGCTCGCTGGAGCGGTGGCTGGGCTGGGCCGGCAGGTGGGCCTGTTAGGCGCCAGGTAAGTCCTCTCTCGCTTCTCTCTTTTCTATTTCTTTCTGTTTCATTTTTTTGGAAACTTGGTTGAATTAATAAAAATGCTAGAACATTTTTATAGCTCATAAAACTAGTCATGCCCACTGTATATAATATGAACAGTATGGAACATTTTAGTTTATGATTATTTGGGCACATAAAATATTTTATAGCATTTAAATGCCCAAATGCAAATAGCATATGAATTAATCCAGAGACCTCGGATGTCCTAGAAAATTGTGCACCATTTTTGCAGAGGTTTAAGACCAAGGCAGAAATGATGAACATTTTTGAAGGGCATTTTGGGTACATTGGAAAATATTTTATCAAACCCTAGTTGTTAGAAGAGGGGTGCTGGGGTTTCTGTCATTCCCATTTCAATTTTCTTTGGAAAGTAAACATGATGCACACTCTAGCTAGTCCTAATGCAAGCACTCACTAGGGATGTGACACTTCTTTCCTTTACTTTCCTTTGTGGGGACTGCTGCTGCCGCTGCCTCTGCTGCGACTGCGTCCCGGTACATCTTGTCCACACAAATGATTGCATCCTTCTCATCTGATGGGATAGTGATAACCCCCAATGGCCCAGGCATCTTCAAGGTGTTGTAGGCATAGTGGGATGCCACCATGAATCTAGCCAGTGTCGGGCATCCAAGAATCCTATTGTACGGCAGGGGGAGATCAACCACATCAAACACAATCCTCTTAGTCTGGTAGTTCAATTCTCTCCAAATGTTATCGGCAACGTGATCTTTCCCTTAGGATGACTCCTGCCGGGATCCTTGAAACGTGCCGGTAACCTCTAGCTCTTCATTTGCTATATGTAGCTTGCTAATAACTATTGGGGAAATCAGATTCAACCCGGCCCCGCTGTCCACCAACATCTTTGTGACCTTGAGGTTGCGGATTGTTGGGGAGACCAACAAGGGCAAGCATCCTACCGCAGTGGTACGGCTAGGATGATCCTCCTCATCAAAGATGATGGGCGTACGTGACCATTTGAGCGGCTTCCGGGCCTCTGGCACTGGTTCCATGGCATTGAGTTCTCGTGTCCACTGCTTGAGTTGACGGTGAGAGGAGTGCAGAGATGCACCTCCATCAATGCACAGGGCGTCAGTGGCCTTCTGAAACTCTTGCTCCCTAGTTTTCTCTTTGTCCCCTCCATCGCTCTCATCATCACAAACTCCCTTTTCTCTACCTCTGGCGGGCTTTCCTTGGTTCCGAAGGGGTTTGTCGGGGCGATTTACTTCACCACCTCGGCCCTTCCCGCCAGCAACATTCTGACTCTTTTCCTTATCACACTTCTCATATTCTTCTCTCTGTCCCTTGACAAGCTGCTCGACCTGATGACACTCTTGAAGGTCATGGCCCTTGGTCCGGTGAATCTTGCAATATGGCCCATCACCTTTCCCGGCTTTCTCGGCAGCAACGCCTTCCCGGCAGTCAGTGCACACGGCAGCTTCCTTGCCGGGGGCCTCAGCTTTGGCCTTCTTGCCAGTACTAGGCGTACCCGATCCTTCGACAGTCATCACTTCCTTATCTCTCCGCTTCTTGCTGTGCTTCTTGCTCTTTTTCTGACTGGTTGATTCATCATCATCCTCTGAATCAACATTGATGCAATATTCCTCTTCGGGCGACTTCCTTCCCTCCTCCATCTGAGCAAACTTATCAACCAGGGTGTAGAGCTCCTTCACAGTCTTGGTCAACCGCACGTTCATCTTAGAACGGATCCGGCGGTAGCGCACATTGGACTGGAAGGCAGGTATCACAACTGTCGGATGGATATTTGGGATATTTCTATGAACTTTGCTAAATCTTTATAAATACTTACAGAGGGTTTATCCTTCCTTCTGTTGGAGAAGCTGCAGGTCGCTGGGCCTGTCGGGTTCTTGGTGTTCACTGGTGAAGGCACCGATGAAATCGTGGCACAGGTCAGCCCATGACGAAATGGAGTTCTCTGGCAGGTGCATCAGCCAAGACCTCATGTTGGACTTGAGGGCCAAAGGAAAGTAGTTTGCGAACACCTTCTCATCTCTTCTCCCGGTAGCCTGAACAACGATGGTGTAGATGCTCAGGAACTCTGGCGGGTTCAACCTCCCATCGTATTTCTCAGGTATCTTTGTCTTGAACGTGCGAACGGACGACCAATGGACTTGCGCAGCTCACGAGTAAAGGCAGGGCAGCCAACCTCGAAAGGTAGGCACCCGCTGATACCAAGCGCGGGCTCGTCGACATCAGGGCCGTCGCACCCGTCGGCCTGGCGGAGGTTACCGCGGCGTTGCTTGACAACAATGCACGTGCCTCCTCTCCGCCTATCCTCCAGGGCTCGACGCTGGCCTGGACACGCTCGAGGGTCAGAAGAGGCCATTGAGACATCGTCGTGGCCTTGATTCTACCGCGCCGCGCTGGCTACCGTCGCGGGGACTGAACCATGGGGACATCTCCCTCCGTACGGCCAGCAACATGAGCCGTTGATGTTGCTTGGGGAGGCTGCGGCGGGTCAGCTCGCCATGAGCCCCCAACTTCAGCGAATCTGAGCAGACTTTGGATGGTGGCACGCCATTCGTCCATCTGCTCAACTGCTGGCAGAAACCTCAGCAGCAGCTGAACTCGCGCCATGGCCTCCGAGGCTGTACTTGGCATGGGTGCTGAAGAAGTCAAACATACCGTCGCCCGGCTCCTTACGGTGCCAGTGGTGGTAGTACTGCGCCCCCAGTGCTGCGGGGTGACCACCTGGATGGCAGGGTGGTTCGGCGAAGGCGCTCGAGGGCCATTGGCTTTGTCGAGCGCAACAACTTGGTCGACCCGTCCCGGGGGAGGCGCGCTTGCTACGACCGCACCTGTGGTGGGAACGGTCCGAGGACGGCGATTCGCCCCGGTCCGGGCACCGTTGCTGCGGCTATGCTCGTTGGTGGGCAGAAGGGGCGCAGATGCAGTAATCCTTTCGCCCAGGCCTTGGGGAGCATGGCTGTCGAGGTGTTGCTGGTGTTGCTCTCCTACTCCCATGTTGGCCATGGAGGAAGTGGTGATGGTGCCGCCTGCTCCGACCACATCCCCCGCAGCGTCTGCATCCTCGTGGGCCTCCGCACCTCCCGCAGCATTAGAGGCCGCGGGCTGCGAAGCCTTTGAGGTAGACGGACACGCCAGAGAAGCTGGTTTCTTCTTGGGCGCCATGGTTGATGGCGCCGTGGAAGATGACAATGGTGATGAAGATGATGAAGATGACGCGCTGCACACGCCTTCAGATTCACGCAAGCGAGCCCCCTACCTGGCGCGCCAAAGATGTCGGGGAAAACCACTGCCACCTATGGGACCAGGAGGTCCCTTGCTGGTTTGGCGGGGGACTCGCGTTGCACAAAGAGCAGACGAGCATGGGACAGCATGGCAGGGATCACACGCGCAGTTTTTCCCAGGTCCTGGCCGCCATTGTGGCGTAAGACCCTACTCCTGCTTTGGTGGATTGATGGTGGAAAATGAGGTGGTGGAGCGTAGTACACTTGCCCACCAAGGGTTGCCTCAGGACAGCAGTGACTACGCGCGTACGGGTGTGTGAGTTCTCCAATCTTCTAACCCTGTCTACGATTGCCATGGGCCTCCTTTTATAGATTAAGGGGTCACCAAAGTGGCAAAGTAGTCATTACGCACTGATATGATAGCAACAGTGCTATCATACCAAAATCCGCGGGCTAACTGGGCGCATTAAATGCACCGCTTAGTGTCACATCACTAGTTGCCCGACAAGGCTTGCCGGGCTATCTTGCCAGCCCCGCGCGTGCTTGCTTGACACGTCGCAGGACGGGTGTCATTTGTGGGTTCTTCCTGTAGGGAGAGGCTGCCATGTGGCTAATGGTTGTCACTTAGTCACTTTGGGGCTTGACACCACACTAATCGACGACGTGAGTCGTGGAGGAGCGGTTGGTGGGGTTGTTTAGCCTCCATGAGTCCCGGCAGGCTCTGCTGGGACGCCTTGGTTGCCTTCTTCTGGGGGTGGCCTCACCCCGTGCCGGGCTCGCCTGCCCGGCAAGGGAGGCCTTTCTCTCGGTGATATCTTTCTTCTCTGGCTTGGTCTTACTCTCTCTGATCTGCTTGTTGGTTCCTTGAACCTCTTGGTTTCTTGTACTCTGACTTGGGTTGGTGCCTCCATCTTGCTCCCATGCATGTGCATAGTCAGGGCAACATGCCTAGGGTATATTGTATCGATAGCATGCATGAGGCTTTTTACTCCCTCCCATTGACATGTTCATATTTCAAGCTTCATTAAAACATTGCATGCAAGAATTAAGAGAAAACTCACCAATGCGTGTAAAAGTTCAGGTCTTTTATTCCTCACTCATGCATTCCATTAATACGTTCGTAAACACATTTTCCTTGAGGAAAACGAGCCCATTATTGAGTACTTTCGGAAAAAAATCTTTGGGCACTCATCATTTACTACCTCCCTCCTGGTTTATTGGTCCCATTTGTAATTTTTATTGTACTACCTTGGTTGGTGATTTTCATATTGACATGTTGATGTCGCTTAAAGCTACGTCGGTTTTTTCCCCAAAGAGGATGGGATGATGCAGCATAGCGGCGGTAGGTATTTCCCTCAGATGTGAAACCAAGGTTATCGAACCAGTAGGAGAACCAAGCAACACAATGTAAACAACACCTGCACACAAATAACAACACCTCGCAACCCGACGTGTTAAAGGGGTTGTCAATCCCTTTCGGTTAACGAACGCGAGAGAGATATAAATATTGGTAGATTGGTTGATAAATTAGATAAATTGCAGCAAGGTATTTTTGGGTTTTTGGTTTAGTAGATCTGAAAATAAAATCAAAGGCAAATAGATCGCAAAGGCAAATATATGAGAAAGAAGACCCGGGAGCCGTAGGTTCCACTAGTGGCTTCTCTCGAGAAAAATAGCAATGGTGGGTAAACAAATTACTGTTGGGCAATTGATAGAACTTCAAATAATCATGATGATATCCAGGCAATGATCATTACATAGGCATCGCGTCCAAGATTAGTAGACCGACTCCTACCTGCATCTACTACTATTACTCCACACATCGACCGCTATCCAGCATGCATCTAGTGTATTAAGTTCACGGAAAAATGGAGTAATGCATTAAGAGCGATGACATGATGTAGACAAGATCCTTGTATCAATGGCATTAGATATGAATCTCGTCGTTTTATGCTTAGTGGCAACGATACATACATGTCAGTTCCCCTTCTGTCACTGGGATCAAGCACCGTAAGATCGAACCCACTACCGGGAACCTCTTCCCATTACAAGATAAATAAATCAAGTTGGCCAAACAAAATCCAATATTGGAGAAGAAATATGAGGCTACAAGCAATCATGCATATAAGAGATCAAAGAAACTCAAATAACTTTCATGGATATAAAAAGATAGATCTGATCATAAACTCAAAGTTCATCGGATCCCAACAAACACACTGCAAAAAAGAGTTACATCATATGGATCTCCAAGAGACCATTGTATTGAGGATCAAAAGAGAAAGAGGAAGCCATCTAGCCACTAACTACGGACCCATAGGTCTACAAAGAACTACTCATGCATCATCAGAGAGGCACCAATGGAAGTGGTGAAACCCCTCCGTGATGGTGTCTAGATTGGATCTGGAGTTTCTGGACTCTGCGGCGGCTGGATGAATATTTCGTCGACTCCCCTAGGGTTTTGGGAATATTGGGGTATTTATAGAGCAAAGAGGCGGTCCGGGGGGCACCCGAGGTGGGCACAACCCACCAGGGCGCGCCTGGGCCTCCTGGCGCGCCCTGGTGGGCTAACCCCTCCTCGGGACTCCCCTTTGTGCCACTAGGGCCCATAGTGTTCCTTCTAGCCCAAAAAAAATCTCCAAAAAGTTTCGCGGTGTTTGGGCTCCGTTTGATATTGATTTCCTATGATGTAAAAGACATGCCAAAAATAGCAACTGGCACTTGGCACTATGTCAATAGGTTAGTACCAAAAAATGATATAAAATGATTGTAAAGCATCCAAGAATGGTAATATAACAACATCGAACAATCAAAAATTATAGATACGTTGGAGACGTATCACGTGTATATAAACCTCTGTCCTGGTTTATTGGTCCCCTTTGTACTTAGTGTAAAATTTTGACCGTAAATTTAACTAACATAGTGTCCATGCATGTCATAAAAAACTATACCATTAAAAACTATGTTCAAATACGAATCCGGTGATATGATTTTTGGTGACATGCATTAACATTTTGTCAGTTAAATAGACGGTCAAAGTTTGACAGAATATACTACTAGTACTCCTACATTATTGGCACTGGGTGCCTTGGCCAATGTTTCATCTTGTTGGACAGGATGAGAGTAGAGGCATAGGGATACTGCAGAGAGGAAGTCTTGGCGATCCATTATTCCCCATCTCGGTCAGAGAGAACTATTCAACTAGTCTTCACAGTGAAGTGACAACACACGCAGCAGCAGATGAGAAACTTAATAAATAAGTTCAACCAGCGTGTTGGTGTTACTAAATCAGCCTTACCCAGTACTGCCATCATGTTTGCCAGTGGAGCACACTTCCGCAAATACCCCTATGCACCTCTCTCTTCCATTAACTGACATATGGGCCCTCTTGAGGTAGACCCACATGTCATCGGCTTAATTATTTACACTCCGAAGGACGGTATATCCTGGTAGTAGTACTAGTAGAATTGATATTTAATGCACTTTCTTGCCCGTCTTTCCCTCTTCTTCCTCCTCTCTTCTTCTTCCCCCTCTCTTCCTCATAGTCGGCCACACACCATTTCCCCCCACTCACTGCTCACCCTCCCCCTCCATCTTCCTTGGTAGCTCGCACGTTCCATATCCCCCCTCCCGCTCACTGCTCGGTCACACACGCCATCTTCTTCGCTCGCCCGCCCGAATCCACTTCCCCGCTCGCTTGCGGGCACCAAAAACCCCAATCACTCAGCTCCCTAAAAAAACCTATGGCAGAACCGACTAACATGCAGAGCCGCGATTGGAATTCCCTCCCCGATGTTCCCTGGGAGCTGATCTGTAATCGTATGGACGTGCTCAGCACCGTGCGTCCGGCTGCATGCTTGGTGTCTTTGTACCATCTACTCGTCTGCAACCGGCCGACTGTTTTCAAGACACCATACTTGCTGATGCCCGATCCTCGTAGGTGGCCCAGACACCGACTTGACGATCCTATAGAGATTTCCGTGGTGTCCCTCGACATGCTACCACTACTCGTTCACCTGTTCATGCGCGGCCACTACTGGGCGGGCATGAAGACCAACTGGATCATCCTCATCCACCAATCCGGTAGTCTGTGGCGTCTCGTGGATATCTACACCCACCGAGAGATCAAACTTCCATCGTTGGATACCGCCAACATTGAGGCTCGCGGCCCACCGGACACTCCTGCCTACTACACATGAGATGTGTCGAGCTTTTGGTGTGACCTCCGTTTGCTGAAGGTTGTAATATGCGAAGTGCCCACACCATCAGAAGACTACATGGATTACAAGCTCATTGCCTTGTTCGACATGGGATTAGTCTATCTGGAATCCGGTCACCATACATGGTTATGACTCATAATAAATCCTGTTGACCCTCCATTTATGTCTGATGCTATAGTGAACAATGGCATCATTTACACGGTCGAGGCACATATTGGCTACATATACTAGTGGAATATATCATCGTGTAATTGTTCTATCTCATCTCATCTTTACCTTATGAATACGATTGCATGTTGATTGTTACTAGAAATTTGGAATAGATAGTATGTCTGTAACCACATCATTGCTATATGTTCCTCTCATTTCCTAATTTTTTATGACCACACATCTTATTGTTGGAGTTGATATGAGAAGAATTGGCATCTAATGATTGTTAGAATAGATATTAACTTGGGGTATGATTATGACGGCATTGCAATTCTCTGTCTATGATCTGTGTCACTGTTATAATAATATTAATTCCACACATACTCTGAACATGATTGTATATTTTTGTCCTTTTGGTCTCCAAATTGATTTGTTGCAACAGACGCAAATGCGCTGGCCTTCAAAATTCCAGGACCTGGAAATATACAAGTCAATGGGTGGTGGTTTATCGCTCGTTCAACTAATGGCGGTCATTTGATGCACATTCGCATGTACCAAATTGACCAAACCATATCATTAAACCACATGCAATACAATGCCTGGGGTGTTCGTGACTGTGATGGCTATGGCTGCTTCATGTTCGAGAAAGATCCCAACACCGTTGGGCCAGGCGTATTCAACTGGAGGCGGGTTTACAGCCTCGGCAACCACTCCATGTTCGTCGGGCTCAATTATCCGATCATCAACCAATCATCGATCATATCACCGGCGATGATTATCGTGCTATGCAACTTCCATTCGCTAGGGGGAACTGTGTTACACATCATACCATGGGTTTCATGAATCACCATATCCAGAGATTCGTCGACACAGCTTGTTGTCAGATAATCTTCAGTGTGTGAAAGGCATCAAGCTTCCAAGCGATGAATGGCTTTTGGAAACCTGACATGCAGCGATGTGGTTCATACCAACAGCAAATACGCACAACTTGATTCGTAGTGAAATCTAGAATGAGCCATGTATCCTGTTGTTGTAGCATGACCCTCTTTTGTTGGATATTATGTACAATAGTTAGTTTGAAGGATATATACCTTTCTGGGATCAAGTGCATCCTAACTCACCTGCGTAGGATGTACTAGTAATGATATACAATAGTTAGATTCATATTTGATAGTTAGTAATGATATTTAGATTCCTTTTCTTTATGTACAATAGTTAGTAATGATATATATCAATGAGGCTTCAACTGTGTACTTGTTGGTGAAAGTGTTGTCCAATGGGAATTATATTTTGCATTACTCATGTAGCCTACAAAGTCTGTCGCACAACCTTGTAACTCTGTACCCCATTTCTGAATTTGTACCAGTGGTCTATACCGTATATTGCGCTACTCATACTACTACCTTCCTCCTGTTTTATTGGTCCCCTTCGTAATTTGTGTCAAATTTTGAACATAAATTTACCTAACTAAATGTTAATGCATCTCACAAAGAATTATATCGTTGGATTCCTATTTGAACATAGTTTCCAATGGTATGATTTTCGGTGACATGCATTGACATTTTGTTAGTTAAACCTATGGTTTAAATGTGACAATAAATACGACTAGTAAGTAGTACAATAGTACTAGTATACATCGGTCAAATTATTCATCATGTCCTCACATTGAATTGACGTGACAACACGCTGCGCGTGAGGTTCCACAAGAGTCTCGGCGGCCTGTTTGGTTCACCAAAGTGAGCCTCACCCCTCTCGTAGTACTACAACAACACTCTCACATTCTCTACAAAATCACTCTCCCATTCTCTCCCGGTCTCCCCGCCTCCCAACCGCTGCCTTATTCTGATCCATTTGGTACGATGAGCGATGAGCTACCGGAGTTGCTATAATTCATTGCAAGTAGTCAAGAGGGAGACGCTGAAAAAATCTATCTCAACAAGGATGCTCTTCAAGCTAGCGGGATGAAGGAAGGAACCAGCGAGGCCGCTCCTGTGAGTATTCATCCCGTCACCCTGTATGATGATTTCAATCTTTATGGGGGTTTTGAAGTCTTTAGAGTCTACATGTATCAATGAAGCCGAGACCCTAATTTGTTTTGGCGTTGTGGACTTTATATTTGGAGTACCACGTATCTGTCGAAAGCTTTCATCATTTACTTAAAACAGTTGATTGATCATACATTGAGTACCATTTAACTGGAATTAACCGATGCAAGCCCAAGAAGGATTGGCCGGTGCTGCCGGCTGGTGTCAAGTTCGATCCCACGGATCAGGAGCTGATCGAGCACTGATAACCCACAAGTGTAGGAGATCAGTAGTATCCTCTTTCGATAAGTAAGAGTGTCGAACCCAACGAGGAGCTAAAGGCAGAACAAATATTTTCTCAAGTTCTATCAACCACCGATACAACTCTACGAACGCTTGACGTTTACTTTACCTAGAACAAGTATGAAACTAGAAGTAGTTTGTAGTTTTTGTGGGATAGGTTTGCAAGAATATAAATAACACGTAAATAGAACTAGGGACTGTTAAGATAAAGAAACAATAAAGTTAATGATAGCGAGTGTGGAAAAGTGGTGGTAGGAGTTGTGAAATTACCCCTAAGCAATTGACTACATTACTAGACCGATAGCAAATGTGGGAGAGGCCACTGCTAGCATGTCATCCCTTACTTGGAATTCTATGCACTTATGATTGGAACTATTAGCAAGCATCCGCAACTACTACCGTTCCTTAAGGTAAAACCCAACCATAGCATTATGATATATTGGTCCCCCTTCAATCCTGTATGCATCAATTTCTACGCTACGTTGAAGCTTCTGTCACTCTTGCCCTCCAATATGTAGTCCTATCAACATACAACCAACCCTATGGTGCGATCCATGCGCGTGCTCATATGATGGGCACCAAAGGATAGCAACATAACCACAAGCAATTTAAATCAATCATAGCAATTCACCCATCACCGATAGGACAACGATAATCTACTCAGACATCATAGGATGGCAACACATCATTGGATAATAATATGAAGCATAAAGCACCATGTTCAAGTAGAGGGTACATCGGGTTGCGGGAGAGTGGACCGTTGTAGATAGATGGGGGAAGGTGATGGAGATGTTGGTGAAGATGACGGAGGTGTTGGTGTAGATCGCCGTCACACGATGATGGCCCCGGTGGCACTCCAGTGCCACCGGAAGCGATGGGGGAGAGCCCCTCTCCTCCTTCTTCTTCTTCCTTGACCTTCTCCATAGGTGGGAGAAGGGTTTCCCCTCTAGTCCATGGCCTCCATGGCGGCGGAGGGGCGAGAGCCCCTCCGAGGTTGGATATGTCTCTCTGTCTCTCTCTGTTTTTGCGTTCCCAGATTCTATCCCTTCACCGTTTCTTATATTCCTGGAGATCCGTAACTCCGATTTGGCTGATTTTTTGACCCGATTTTTATCCGGATATTAGCTTTCTTTCGGCGAAAGAAGGGCATCAACCGCCTTACAGAGTGGCCACGAGGGCCCAGGGCGCGCCTGCCACTGGTGGGCTCGCCCCCTGCCTCGTGGCCCACTCGGGCATCGTCTCATGTTGGTTCCACTTCCCAAAATTCACATATATTCCAAAAAAAATCTCCGTCCGTTTTTATTCCATTTGGAGTCCATTTGATATGGATATTCTGCGAAACAAAAAACATGCAACAAACAAGAACTGGCACTGGGCACTGGATCAATATGTTAGTCCCAAAAAATAGTATAAAAAGTTGCCAAAAGTATATGAAAGTTGTAGAATATTGGCATGGAACAATAAAAAATTATAGATATGACGGAGACGTATCAACATCCCCAAGCTTAATTCCTGCTCGTACTCAAGTAGGTAAATGATAAAAAGATATTTTTTGATGTGGAATGATACCTAGCATAATCTTGATCATGTAATCTAATCATGGCATGAATATTAAGACACGAGTGATTCAAAGCAATAGTCTTTCATTTGACATAGAAGAATTTAATACTCGGGCATCCCAACAAACAATCAAGTCTTTCAAAATATCAATGCTAAAGAATTTTATCCCTACAAAATCATATAGTCTTTTATGCTTCCCTTTTCTTAACAGAAGGTACCCCACATGCCCATCCCGGTGTCAGCCAAGCAATTGTTTTCATACTTTACTTTTTCGAACCTTTTCATCTCTTCACGCAATACATGAGCGTGAGCCATGGATATAGCACTATGGGTGGAATAGAAGGTGGTAGTAGACAAAAGTTGGGAGAAAGTCTCACATCGACTAGGCGTATCAATGGGCTATGGAGATGCCCCTCAATAGAAATCAATATGAGTGAGTAGGGATTGCCATGTAACGGATGCACTAGAGCTATAGTGTGTGCAAGCTCAAAAGAAAACTAGTGGGTGTGCATCAACTTGCTTGCTCATGAAGACCTAGGGCATTTGAGGAAGCCCATCGTTGGAATATACAAGCCAAGTTCTATAATGAAAATTCCCACTAGTATATGGAACTGACAACATAGGAGACTCTCTATCATGAAGATCATGGTGCTACTTTGAAGCACAAGTGTGGAAAAAAGATAGTAGCATTGTCCCTTTTTTTCTTTTTTTTGGGCCTTCTTTTTTGACTTTTTTTATTTGGCCTTTTTTTTTCTTTTGGCTTTTTTCCTTTTTTTTCAAGGGACAATGCTCTAATAATGATGATCATCACACTTCTATTTACTTACAACTCGATACTTGAACAAAAATATGACTCTGTATGAATGCCTCCGGCAGTGTACCGGGATGTGTAGTGATCTAGCGTAGCAATGATATCAAAAAACGGACAAGCCATGGAAACATCATGCTAGCTATCTTACGATCATGCAAGGAAATATGAAAATGATGGTGCGTGTCATAATAAATGGAACGGTGGAGTTACATGGCAATATATCTCGGAATGGCTATGGAAATGCCATAATAGGTAGGTATGGTGGCTGTTTTGAGGAAGGGTATAAGGTGGTTTGGTGCACCGGCGAAAACTGCCCGGTACTAGAGTGGCTAGCAAGGTGGAAGGGTGAGAGTGCGTATAATCCATGGACTCAACATTAGTCATAAAGAACTCACATACTTATTGCAAAAAATCTATTAGACCTCGAAGAAAAAATACTACGACACATGCTCCTAGGGGGGAGGTTGGTAAGATTTAACCAACGCACGCCCCCGACCTTCACGCAAAGATAAACAATCAAAATACAATGCACGCAAATTTGGTTACATAGTTAGGAGGCCATACGTGCATGCTTCGGGAATCACAAACCTTAACACCAATATTTTTACTAAAGCACAATCATTCACTAGTACCTCCCACATATTAGCATCTCTATATCGCAAAACTATTGCAAGGAATCAAACATATCACATTCAGCGATCTACAAGTTTATGTAGGATTTTATGACTAACCATGTGAATGACCAATTCTTGTCAACTCTCTAAATAGATATAAGTGAAGCAAGAGAGTTTTAATTATTTCTACAAAAGATATGCCCACGCTCTAACAATTATAAGTGAAGCAAAAGAGCATTCTACAAATGGCGGTTTTCTATGTGAAGAGAAACAGGCAATCCAAACTTCAAATGATATAAGTGAAGCACATGAAGCATTCTATAAAGCCATACTCAAAAGATATAAGTGAAGTGCAAAGAGCATTCTATAAATCAACCAAAGACTATCTCATACCAGCATGGTGCGTTTATTAAAAGGAAAATAAAAAGCACACGACGCTCCAAGAGTTTACGCATAACATGTGAACGAAACGAATCCGAAACCATACCGATACTTGTTGAAGAAAGATGGGATGCCTTCCGGGGCATCCCCAAGCTTAGACGCTTGAGTATCCTTGAATATTTACTTGGGGTGCCTTGGGCATCCCCAAGCTTGAGCTCTTGCCTCTCCTCCTTCTTCTCACATCGAGACATCCTCGGTCTTCGAACACTTCATCCACACAAAAGTTAACCGAACTTTTAGTGGCGGGGATAGTGCATATGATCAATAAAATCCCATCATGTACTGCTCTAACATTATTGTATAATTATGAACTAACATTACCCACAGTATGCTATCACAATTCTATGGCCCCAAGTAAAGGAGGCATCAACAAGAATTCAAACATATGCAAATAATGAAGCTATAACAGCAATCTGTGAAAACAGGACAGTCTGTAGTAATCTGAACATTAACCATACTTCTGTAACTCTAAAAATTCTGGAAAAATTAGTAAAAATCAACAATTTGTATAGCAATACTTTGCAAAAAGTTTCAGATCCTTTCGACATTCTGGTAAAAATGTAAAATCGCAAACTACAGCCAAAGTTTTTGTTTTTGCACCGCACAAACCAACAAGCAGTTTAATCATCCTAAAGGAAACTCTTGGCACATTATTTTTATAATACAATGGAATTGTACAAGGGGGTAATTATTTTTGTTGAAAATTTTATGTAATCAAGATTTGCAAAGTTTCCATGGGCATGAACAAAGTTCAAGGAGCTCCCCCATTTCAACGGTGCTCGTCCTTCTTACTTTCACTTTTCTTTTTGAAAAAGTTTTAGGTTCCCCTCTTTATTTTTATTTTTGTTTTTAAACTTTATAAAAGCACACAACAGAAATAAATGACTCTCTAAAACTTCCGGGTTGTCTCCCTGGCAGCGCTTTCTTTAAAGCCATTAAGCTAGGCATATAGTGCTCAAGTAATGGATCCACCCGGATCCCAAGGTATATCAAAGCCAATTTTAATTAGCAATGATTTGGCATTTAGTAGTGAGCACAAAGTGATATGTGTCATGCAGCAACGAAGTCTAACTCTCTTCCTATGCATAGGCATGTCATACAAGAACAATTCATGCACATCAAGTAAAGGTCAATGCATAGTATAAGCAGTTTCTTGCAATTTTATCATGTCGGAAACATAGAGAGGCGGAGATGTAGTTCCTCTCTCATAATAATTGCAAGTAGGAGCAGCAAGCACATGCATATTATATTCATCAAAATCATCATGTGTAACGGAAAAAGGGAACCCATCAATATAATCCTTAATAAGTGCAAACTTATCCAATATAGTGTAGTTTGGAGAATTCAAAAAGATAATAGGACTATCATGTGTGGGTGCAATAGCAACTATCTCATGTTTAACATAAGGAACTATAGCAAGTTCATCTCCATAAGCATAATTCATATTGGCATCTTGGCCACAAGTATAGCAAGCATCATCAAAAAAAGATATTTCAAAAGAATCAACGGGATCATAGCAATCATCCTTCGGTAAGCACGAAGGGAAATTAAACAATGTATGAGTTGAAGAGTTACTCTCATTAGAAGGTGGGCACAGGTAGCTAATTTGCTCGTCCTCCTTTTGTTCTTCTCTCTCCTCCTCATCTTTTCATCCAATGAGCTCACAATGTTAGTCTCTTCTTGGACAGCGGAGACCTTCTCAACAAACGCATCAATATCGGAGTTATATTCATAATTCAAATAGCAATACTTCAAAATAGCAAGATTTTCAGGCCTAGAAACATCATCATCAAAAGCATCATTCTTTCTAAACAGAGATTCAATTTCATAAGCACCCTTAAAAGCAACGAATTCTTCTATTTATTCCACATCATAATAATCATATATACCATTAGCATAAGAAGCTAAGGTTTCATTATCATTAAATTTGCATGAAAAGGGAAGATGTCGAGCCTTCATCCTAGAGCAACAAGTATAATCATATCTCAAGCATAGTTGCCGAGCATACCATTGCAACATATGAATTTGTTCCCATAACAGTTTCCCTTTTTTGTCAAGCGATAATCCCTAAAGTATTCACGTTGATCCAACGTTACTCCCATTACATAGTTAAATGGGGTTTTCTCAGGATTATCAAAGTAGTACATAATATTTTTCACATAATGAGCATCGAGGGTCTTAGGAGGTTCCCCATCTCCATGAGTAGCAAGTACACCTAATTTTTTTGGTATTTCGTGTTCCATATCCATAACTAAAGATAGAGAACAACTTAGAACAGCAAATAAAATCTACTTAGTGATAAAGCAAACAAGCACACACGAGAATATTCACCACACACTATTGCTCCCCGGCAACGGCGCCAGAAAAAGGTCTTGATAACCCACAAGTGTAGGGGATCAGTTGTAGCCTCTTTCGATAAGTAAGAGTGTCGAACCCAACGAGGTGATAAAGGCAAAACAAATATTCCCTCAAGTTCTATCGACCACCGGTACAACTCTACGCACGCTTGACGTTTACTTTACCAAGAACAAGTATGAAACTAGAAGTAGTTTGTACTTTTTGTGGTATAGGTTTGCAAGAATATAAAGAACACGTAAATAAAACTAGGGGCTGTTAAGATGAAGAAACGATAAATTTAATGATAGCGAGTGTGGAAAAGTGGTGGTAGGAGTTGCGAAATTGCCCCTATGCAATTGACTACGTTACTAGACCGATGACAAGTTTTATGTGGGAGAGGCCACTGCTAGCATGTCATCCCTAACTTGGAATTCTATGCACTTATGATTGGAACTATTAGCAGGCATCCGCAAATACTAACGTTCATTAAGGTAAAACCCAACCATAGCATTATGATATATTGGTGCCCCTTCAATCCCGTATGCATCAATTTCTACGCTAGGTTGAAGCTTCTGTCACTCTTGCCCTCCAATACGTAGTCCTATCAACATACAACCAACCCTATGGTGTGATCCACGTGCGCGCTCATATGATGGGCACCAAAGGATAGAAACATAACCACCAGCAATTTAAATCAATCATAGCAATTCACCAATCACCGATAGGACAACGATAATCTACTCAGACATCATAGGATGGCAACACATCATTGGATAATAATATGAAGCATAAAGCACCATGTTCAAGTAGAGGGTACAGCGGGTTGCGGGAGAGTGGACCGCTATAGATAGATGGGGAAAGGTGATGGAGATGTTGGTGAAGATGACGGAGGTGTTGGTGTAGATCGCTGTCACACGATGATGGCCCCGGTGGCACTCCAGTGCCACCGGAAGCGAGGGGGAGAGCCCCCCTCCTTCTTCTTCTTCATTTACCTTCTCCCTAGGTGGGAGAAGGGTTTCCCCTCTGGTCCATGGCCTCCATGGCGGCGGAGGGGCGAGAGCCCCTCCGAGATTGGATATGTCTCTCTGTCTCTCTCTATTTCTACGTTTCCTAGATTCCGGCCCTTCACCGTTCCTTATATTCCCGGAAGTTCGTAACTCCGATTGGGATGATTTTTGACCCGATTTTTATCCGGATATTAGCTTTCTTTCGGCGAAAAGGGCATCAACCACCTTACAGTGTGGCCACGTGGGCCAGGGCGCGCCTGCCCCTGGTGGGCGCGCCCCCTGCCTCGTGGCCCACTCGGGCATCATCTCATGTTGGTTCTGCTTCCCATAATTCACATATATTCCAAAAAATTTCCGTTTGTTTTTATTCCGTTTGGACTCTGTTTGATATGGATATTCTGCGAAACAAAAAACATGCAACAAACAGGAAGTGGCACTGGGCACTGGATCAATATGTTAGTCCCAAAAAATAGTATAAAAAGTTGCCAAAAGTATATGAAAGTTGTAGAATATTGGCATGGAACAATCAAAAATTATAGATACGACGGAGACATATCAAGCACCTTGTGGCCAAAGTGTGTGCTGACAGCGCGAGATATCACCCTCTCATCGATTTGTTCATACCAACCATCGATAGCGAGCACAACATATGCTAGACCCATCCTGAGAAACTTCAACGTGAGACACCGATCGGCCGTCTACTTGCACAAACATATTCCTTTGTTTATTTTTCTTTTTAGATGCAGACCTAGTGAAGCAATTATAACTTGAGAGTTAATAAAAAAAGTGAAACAAGTGACTGCAACATGCCAAAGATGTTATGAAAATGTCAACTACATACCCTAAAACATGTATTCGCCAATACTTCAGGTATCACACTGAGTGGCCTAAGCAAGCATTTCTTCGAGCGCAACTCCAGGGCATTCAAAAGGGGCACGCGGACGTGTCTCAAGATACAGTCATAGTGCGGAATGCACGCGATGTGGTATTGCCGGTGATGGTCAACGGCCGACAGATGGACAGCAAAAATGTTCTGGTGCTGCACACAAACAAGAACTTCGACCAGAAGAGGACTAAATGGGTGATGCACCAGTACCACATCGGGGACCTGGAGCAAGAGAAGGAGTGGGAGCTGGTCGTCTGCAATATTTTCTACCATACGAAGACCAGGGCCATGACTAAAAATATTATAAGTTAGTTTTGTATTGGTACTTGTTCTACCTGGACGTCTGCAAGTTGGTATTGTTGTTAAGGATCTTTTGGTATGAACTTGGCATTTGCTTCCAACCATCATGTCGAGGGTCGCGAATCATTTGTTTCGAAACAAATTTTCAGGCACCTGATTTATTTACTTTATGCATAGCATAAGCACATGTCGTTCAAATTCCCAAGTTCTCCATTCTTTTTACATATTCGAGTACGCACGGGATCCATCCTGTGGGTTTCACAGGCTGATAGTTTTTTTAGATAATCACATGCTGATAGTGTTGGACGTAGCACGTCGGGACTGGGTTGTGATATGCCAAGTCCTAATGCAAATTGTTAAAAGAGAGGAGCGATGGATGTGGGCCTTCCAGAAGAGTTAAGTATCGCGACAAGCGCCTCACCGTGGACTCAAAAAAGGCATAGTCGGTTATTTTTAGTTAAATATGTAAAATATTCCATAATGAAAAGAAATATGTAAAATGCAATGAATTCGGTTTCATTGAAAATCATCCGATTTGCATGAAATTTGTCTGTGAAACCACAAGACCTGTCCATACAGAGCCTAACCGTATGGAACCAGCAGGTCCATGGCGGTACGCAAGCAAGTGCATGCACTTATTATCACGATGGAAAAATAATGTTGACATCTGGACGGTGAAACCCTTGAAAGTTTCAACATAGTCACAATAAATGACAGAATTCTACAACTACATACTAATAACTTGGATCCAGCAAGTATATTATTTATTTTGGAGAAAAAATATATTGTTTTTCAGGTCGAGCAAATATCAACTGGGTTGTACACTGCCCATGCTTGGTTTTGTATTTGACACGCCCAGCCCATGACGATGATGGGGTACAAAGATCCAGCGGGTATCAACTAACCTCTGGCCCGCCATCCTTAGTTATATTTTCTCTTAGAACATCGGCACGCAGATTTTTTACTGAAGAAAACGCACAACCCAGTTCTATTTTCCTCCAAAAATGACATGTCCTACTTCCGTTTTCTGATCTCTTCCTATAGTTTTACTAGTTCATGTATACATATTATTATATTGAAAATACATAAAGTTCCGTTGTCATCTTTACATCCTTATTTTTTGTTGTTGTTTTCCCTCCCAGCGCTGAGTTTTTTACCATTGGTTTGCCCTAAAACCAACTAAATTTTCGCACGTCTTATTAGCTTACAAAAAGAAAATGATATTTTATTTGGTAAATCAATAAGTTCTTAAAAAATAAGTGTTTATCATTTCTGTATTAAAACAGTTCAGACTCCACCGAAATATGCAAAATTAGGTTGAACTTTTTGACCATGGTCCTGGGCAGAAAATGGGTTGTAATAAATTCCTTAAGAATTAGCAAATGGGCTGCGAATTATTAAAAAAATAGCAAATGGGCTCAATGTTGTCTGCATAGATTTGGAGGCTGACTTGTGGGCCTACTAAGTTCATGCGTACACAAGGTTTCTAAGTCAACACTACCAGCGTGAGACCGTTAGCTTCATTTTCATTTTGGAGTTGTGAGGATTCGTTCGACTACGTCCATTTGTCTTTTTCATGGACTTGTTCTTCTTCCTTGCTGGATCTCAGGCAAGATGACCGTTCCTTGATATCACCTCTATCTTTGCTTTGCTAGTTGTCACGCTCTATCGCTATGTCGCGATGCCTACCTACTTGTTTGTCAGCCTCCTACATTGCCATGAAAACCTCTAACCACCTTCCTAGCAAACCGTTGATTGGCTAAGATACGCTTTTGCTCAACCCCTCTTATAGCGTTGTTAGTTGCAGGTGAAGTTGAAGATTGCTCCATGTCGGAACATGGATATTTTGGAATATCACAATATCTCTTATTTAATTAATGCACCTATATACTTGGCAATGGGTGGAAGGCTTGGCCTTTGCTCGGCGTTTTGTTCCACTCATGTCGCCTTAAGTTCTGATAAATTGGTGTTATGTTCCTTGAATTTGCGTTCCTAATGGGTTGAGGTTTATGGTCCTCCCTTGATAGTTTGCTTTGAATAAAACTCCTCCAGCGAGGCCCGACTTTGGTTTTACATTTGCCTAATAACTAAAACTTGCATAGGGACTGGCTAGCACCCAAGGACTTAATTAACAACCTGGGCATGTGCTCCTCATGAGTGTTGGTCCAAATTAGAGCCACTTGCGGTGCCACCCAGTTTACTGGGATCTTCGGTTGTCGTACATAGTGTTCATGTGATTGTGGCCTGAGACGAGATACGCGCGGCTCCTATCGGGGTGTCGGCACATTAATTAGTAGGTCTTGTTGGAATTGTTTTACCATTGTCAAAATATCTTGCGCATCGGGATTCCGAGTTTGATCGGGTTGTCCCCAAGATGGAGGTTTTACCTTCGCGGATCGCGAGAGCTTGTGATGGGCTAATTTGGGACACCACTGCAGGGTTTTGAACTTTCGAAATTCGTGCCCGCAGTTATGTGGTAGATTGGAATTTGTTAATATCCGATTGTAGAGAACTTGACACTAAGCTCGAAATAAAATACACCAACCGCGTGAGTAACCGTGATCATCTCTTTTTGAGTAAGTTCATGAAGAGAACATGGCGGGGTTACGTTTGACTCATAGGTACTTTAGGATCACTTAGTGATCATTACTAGTTTGCGATCGTTTGCGTAGCATCTCATCTTTCTCTTGTAATCATAAGTTAGCCACCATACAAGTGCTTAGCCGTTGCTGAACCTCTCCACTTATCCTGTCCATACCCATTAAGCTTTGCTAGTCTTGATACCCATGGTAATGGGATTGCTTAGTCCTCGTGGCTCACAGATACTACAACAACAGTTGTAGGTGCAGGTTTTCGATGACTTGACGTGAGAGCGATGTTTACTTGTGTTGGAGTTAATTCTCCTTCTTCTTCTTCGATCTTTGGATAGGTTCATGTCGGCAGCCTGGGATAGCAGGATGGATGTCGTTGTCTTTTTCATGTGTTTTCATCCGTAGTCAGATGTCTTGTGTATGATGTTATTGTATTCATGTGGCAATTGTTTGCCTTTTGTATGTATCCCCATCTATTTATGTAATGGTACGATGTAATGATATCCATCTTTCTAAGCGCCCGAAATGCTGTTGTGCCCCAATCACGAGTTTATCACGTGATCAGGATAGAATCACATCTTGGGCGTGACACCGGAGGTGCGGTACGTTTGGTACTTGAGCGGGACGGATCGCGAAGGTGTACGACTACATCAACCGCATTGATAAACACTTCCACTTAGCTATCTTCAAGGGTATGAAGATGCTCTTCCCTCTCGTAGCTATGCATCTCCATGGATATATCTCGCGTGTGTGTAGAATTTTTTTGTTTTCCATGCAACGTTCCCCAACATTCACAATAACCAAGAGATCCCCACTCCATATATTTCACTGATATACAAACCGTTCACTAAGTCCAAATTGACCATTTCTAAAGCAAAGATAAGTTGAAAGTAAAAGCATCAGTCAACCAAAACACCCGAAATTCCATAACCTGAGATCCCATGGCACACCTAGTCCAACAGCGGATCATCTCATTAACTTAATTAAGTAGTGTATATATGAACCTACACTACAGGACATAAGGAGAAGAACAACACGAGTTGCTGCTGCATGCGGATCCAACTCTGTGAAATAGCAAACAAAAGGCCTAGAAAATTCTCCTCCAAAGGACATCTCTGAGGAACATCACATCGCCATCCTTGTCTTTGTTCCACTCACCATCTCCACGAGGCTTATCTCCTCGTTCCCACGGTTGCCTGCATCTGTGAGTCAAATCGGTAGAAACCCACCAGATGAGCAACACATCTCGTGCTCCTCTCTATGGAGCAGCGATGCGAGCAGCGACCAAGCCTGAGGGGGATAACAGCAGCGTCGGTGAGCTTGATGATGATTGAAAAAGGGAATGAGAGGGTGGTGGGAGCAAGATAGCTTCAAGGAGCGAAGGAAGTAGGAAATCACCTCTCCCATCATCGATTCCCTCTCCGGTCACCTTTATGTTCACTTCCTTCTCTAGTAACAACCTCTTTCAATTCAAATGCGATGGCTAACAGATCAAGAACCGACGGAGGAAAAAGAAGGAACTATATGAGAGAGAGAGAGAGAGAGAGAGAGAGAGAGAGAGAGAGAGAGAGAGAGAGGGAGCACCTGAGGAACATCAGCGAGGCAACGACGAGCTGGACAGGAAGCCGCAGATCTATCAGGAGAGCCAGAGAGGAGAATAAAGTGTTTGAAGCAAGCACTAAGCAACTAGCTTACGAGTTCAGATCGAGAGGAGAATATGTGCCAATGATCGCCAAGTTGATCAAGAAGTGATCCTAGCTACTCACGTTCATGCATAACCCCACCGTGTTCACTTCCCGAAGCCCTTTGGAAAGAGACCATTACGGTTACTCACACAGGTAGTGTATTCTTAAGGATATGGTGTCAAGTTATCTACAACCGGATATTAACAAATTCCCAACTGCCACATAACCGCGGGCACGGCTTTCGAAAGTTCAAAACCCTGGAGGTTGTCCCAACTTAGCCCATCACAAGCTCATGATCTGCGGAGTCGCAACTCCAAATTGGGAAGACCCGAGTATTCTCGGAATCCCGTGCTTAAGATATTTCGACAAAGATAAAACTAATCCAGCAAGACCCCCTGGCGCGCCGACACCCTGATAGTAGTCGCGCGCATCTCGTCTCAGGCCACGACCGGATGAGCACTACGTACAGCAACTAAAGACCCGAGAGAACTGGGTGGCACCGCAAGTGGCTCTAGTTTGGACCAACACTCATGAGGAGCACAGGCCCGGGGTTGTTAATTAAGTCCTCGGTGTAGCTAGTCCCTATGCAAAATTTTAGTTGTTAGGCAAATGTAGTACCAATGTTGGGCCTTGCCGGAAAAGCTTTAAGCAGTGCGAATTATCAAGGGGGGCCCATAAACCCCAACCGTGTCAGGAACGCAAAATCAAGGAACATAACACCGGTTTATCGGGTCCTAAGGTGGCATGAGTGGAACAAAACACCAAGCATAAGGCCCAGCCTTCCACCCATTACCAATGTATATGTGCATTAATTTAATTAAGATATATATTGTGTTATCCCAATAAACAAGTCCGAACATGGAGCAATCTTCGAAAACTTCACCTGCAACTAACAACGCTATAAGAGGGGCTGAGAAAAAGCGTACTTAGCCAATCAACGGTTTGCTAGGAAGGCGGTTAGAGTGTTTCATGGCAACATAGGAGGGTGACAAAACAGGAATAGGCATCGAGGCATAGCTAAAGAGCGAGACAACTAGCAAGGCAAAGATAGAGGTGATATCGGGGAATGGTCATCTTGCATGTTAAGTCCACGGAGGGATCGTAACCTTGCTCCTCAAACTCAGTCTCGAGAGGAACCTCGAACTCCGAATTGTCACCGGGCACTAACCAACACAACAATACAAACACCGGAACAACAATCAATCACCATGCAATGCTCAAGCACATGATGCATATGAGCATGGGCAGGATATGATGCATCTCAAAGGAACATGATGAGTGCACATGTGACATGGCAATATGCAAGAACACAAAACATGTAGGGGACACATCATGCAAAAGAAAACAAGAACAAACTTAGACACCTATGTAGTTATTTAGTTGAATTAACCAAGCACCCAACAAGTTTTAAAAGTTGCTTAGCATGTCAAGGGGTGCAACTAAGAACAATAACATCATGCAAGCATTTTAAATGGGCCGGAAGGAACAAACAACAATTCCGGAAAACTCCCATGTACATAAAACAAATATAGGACAGATCTATGACAACCATATTTTAGAGTTGTTAAACATGTAGAGTATGAGCACCATCTTAATATAGACATTTTCCACCCCAAATACATATAAAGTTTGTCAAATTTGGAGCTACGGTTATTTAGTTATGAATTAAACAAGTTTGAGCATGTTATTTGCAAAATATATTCAAACAACATGTTAAATGTTTTTAACATGCAACAAAATGCATATAAATAATCTACACTAAAAACTGAACAGTTTTCATATATAAAACATTTTGAACAGATGCACAGTTTAAAAGATATGATGAATTCAAAAAGCAAACAAAATTTAAAAACAAAACTGAAAAACTACTAATACTGCAGAACGAAAGGGACATGGCCAAGGCCAGCCACTGTCAATGACAAGTGGGCCAGGGGCGTGCTGAAGTGGCAGCATGGGGTCTGGAAAAGGGTGTGAGGACGCAGAGAGGCTGCCAGGTGGGGTCTGGATGTTAGTGGGACGGTGAAATAGCGAAAATGGGCATATTTCACTAGCCCTGCGGGGACTCGAACCCGCGCCTCTGAATTAACTGAACGAGAGACAGACCACAGGGCTACGCTACGGTGACTGACAAAGAAGGGGATCCACACTACTTGATCTAGCCCGACGAAGCAGAACAGGGGAGGAAACTGGGGCGGTCGGAGAGCTCGTCGGAGCTGCTCCGGTGACCCATTCGAACGGCGGAGGCATGCGATGCATTGCTGGATGAAACCCGCACACGCAACAAGCGTTGGCTGCACCTAACACACACTACAGGGACGCCGGCGACCTCGAACAGAAGCGGCGGTGACGAACTGCGGCGAGCCCTAAACAGAGCCTAGCGGCGCGACGAGGACCTGCAACAACTCCTACGCGACACGGCGGAGATGCTGACCATGCGAGGACGGGCTATGGAGGTCGAAATGTTGGAGAACATAGTATTTTAAAATTTTCCTACGATCACGCAACATCTATCTACCAGATGCATAGCAACGAGAGGGGAGAGTGTGTCTACGTACCCTCGTAGACCGGAAGCAGAAGCGTCAAGTGACGCAGTTGATGTAGTCAAACTTCTTCGCGATCCAACCGATCAAGCACCGAACGTACGGCACCTCGGCGTTCAGCACACGTTCATCTTGATGACGTCCCACGAGCTCTTGATCTAGTTGAGCTTAACGGGAGAGTTTTGTCAGCACGACGGCGTGGTGACGGATATGATGAAGTTACTGGCGCAGGGCTTCACCTAAGCACTGCAACAGTATGACCGAGGTGTGTTTCGGTGGAAGGGGGCACCGCACACCGCTAAAACAATTCAACTTGTGTGTATTTGGGTGCCCCCCTGCTCCCGTATATAAAGGAGCAAGGGGGGAGGGCCGGCCGGCCAAGCTTGGCGCGCCTAGGAGTATGATTCCTACTCCTAGTAGGAAAAGGAATCCTCCTTCCTATTCCTACTAGGAGTAGGAAAGGAAGAAGGAAAAGAGAAGGAAGGAGAGAGGTGGCGCCCCCCCCCACTCCTAGTCGAACTAGGATTCCCTAGTGGGGCACCGGCCAGCCTCATGGGCTGCCTCTCACTTTTCCTTCAAGGCCCACTATGGACCATACTCCCTCGGGGGGGTTCCGGTAACCCCCTCCGCAATCCGATTAAATCTGAAACTTTCTCGGAACACTTCCGGTGTCCGAATATAGTCGTCCAATATATAAATCCTTATGTCTCGGACATTCCGAGACTCCTCGTCATGTCCGTGATCTTATCCGGGACTCTGAACTACCTTCGGTACATCAAAACTCATAATACCGATCGTCATCAAACGTTAAGCGTGCGGACCCTACGGGTTCGAGAACTATGTAGACATGACCAAGACTCATCTCTGGTCAATAACCAATAGCGGAACTTGGATGCTCATATTGGCTCCTAGATATTCTACGAAGATCTTTATCGATCAGACCACATAACAACATACGTTGTTCCTTTTGTCATCGGTATGTTACTTGCCCGAGATTCGATCGTCGGTATCTCTATACCTAGTTCAAACTCGTTACCGGCAAGTCTCTTTACTCATTCTATAATACATCATCCCGTGACTAACTTATTAGTCATTTGCTTGCAAGGCTTATTATGATGTGTATTACCGAGAGGGCACAGAGATACCTCTCCGACACTCAGAGTGACAAATCCTATTCTTGATCTATGCCAACACCACGAACACTTTCGGAGACACCTGTAGAGCATATTTATGATCACCCAGTTACGTTGTGATGTTTGATAGCACACAAGGTGTTCCTGCGGTATTAGGGAGTTGCATAATCTCATAGTCATAGGATCATGTATAAGTCATGAAGAAAGCAGTAGCAGTAAAACTAAACGATCATAGTGCTAAGCTAACGGATGGGTCGTGTCCATCACATCATTCTCCTAATGATGTGATCCCATTGATTAAATGACAACTCATGTCTATGGCTAGGAAACATAACCATCTTTGATCAACGAGCTAGTCTAGTAGAGGCATACTAGGGACATACCGTTTTGCCTATGTATTCACACATGTACTAAGTTTCTAGTTAATACAATTCTAGCATGAATAAAAGACATTTATCATGATATAAGGAAATATAAATAACATCTTTATTATTGCCTCTAGGGCATATTTCCTTCAGTCTCCCACTTGAACTAGAGTCAATAATCTGGATTACAAAGTAATGACCCTAACACCCATGGAGTCTTGGTGCTGATCATGTTTTGCCCGTGGAAGAGGCTTAGTCAACGGGTCTGCAACATTCAGATTCGTATGTATCTTGTGAATCTCTGTGTCTCCCCTCCTTGACTAGATCGCGGATGGAATTGAAGCGTCTTTTGATGTGTTTTGTTCTCTTGTGAAACCTGGATTCCTTCGCCAAAGCTATTACTCCAGTGTTGTCACAAAAGATTTTCATTGGACCCGATGCACTAGGTATTACACCTAGATCGGATATGAACTCCTTCATCTAGACTCCTTCATTTGCTGCTTCCGAAGCAGCTATGTATTCCGCTTCACACGTAGATCCCGCCACGACGCTCTGCTTGGAACTGCACCAACTGACCGCTCCACCATTTAATAAAAATATATATCCGGTTTACGACTTAGAGTCATCCGGATCAGTGTCAAAGATGGAATCGACGTAACCGTTTACGACGAGCTCTTTGTCACCTCCATACACGAGAAACATATCCTTTGTCCTTTTCAGGTATTTCAGGATGTTCTTGACCGCTTTCCAGTGATCCACTCCTCGATTACTTTGGTACCTCCCTGCTAGACTTATAGCAAGGAAAACATCAGGTCTGGTACACAGCATTGCATACATGATAGATCCTATGGCTGAGGCATAGGGAATGACTTTCATTTTCTCCCTATCTTCTGCAGTGGTCGTGTAATGCCCCAGATGTAACACTTTCCCTATATGGCAATATATGAACTTTGGCTTCATCAATTCCTTTCCGGGCTCTTCTTTCATTTCGGGTTTCTTCGTTTTGTCGTGTGCATGTGTGCATTTCATCCATGTCATGTTGTCATGTGCATTGCATTGCATTTGTGTTGTCACTTGCATCCGGTCCCACTCGTCTCTTCCCGTTGTCTGTTTCAAGTTCCGACGCTCACACACGTGCCCGTGGCATCCCCGAGTCCTTCTTTCGTGAGTGGCCGTGTAACATTTCCAGAATGGCGTGAGACTTGTCGTGCGATGTTGTTTTGGTACGTATAGGCCGCCTGTCAAGTTTCGTCGCGTTTGGAGTTCGTTTGGTACTCCAACGGTTAACCTAGTGGGCAAAAAGAACCTCTTCTTTGAGGCCCAAGACCCCCTCCACAACAGCCCACTAACCCAGCACAACCCTTCCCATCATCTCGGTCGTCGAATTGTGATGGCGTGGCCGAAAACCGCTCCCCATTTGGAGTCTCCTAGCTCCTTGTGCCTATAAAAACGTCCCCCATGTCCATTTTTCGTCCAAAACCCTAGTTCCACCCCTCCACCGCCGCCGGACACGTCCGGACGAACTGGACACGTCCGCCCGGATGCGCCGGACCAACCAGCTCCTGCCACGTGTCCCCGCCGCCGTTCCTACTGTGCTGGCCCGCAGGCCCGACGCGGGCCCGCCGCCGCCGCCATCCTGGCCGCGCCCCCCCCGCGCTGCAACGCTCCGTCCCTGCCGCCTCCGGTGGCCCGAGCCGCCGCCTCCATGCCTCCTACGGAGTTGCTCCAATGGAATTGTTTGCTGTACGATAAGTCTACTTCATGTCCATGCTTCTTATCACCATGTTTGAGTGTTGTAGAGTATATATTTCTTGCTCCAAAGTTGCTATGTGGCTGTTAATCTCAGCTTTGCATTGTTTCTTATTTCGAGTGTATGTATTGATCCGTTGCTCCGTTTGGAGCGTGCCCTAAATGAAACTTGTGTGGTTTTGCATGTAGAATCATAATAATATCTTGTTAACATGTTTGGAGTATGTTTGCTTGATGTTTGGGTGCATCTTGCACCATTGTCGTGCTTAACTTGTTTTGCTCATATGTTCTAGACCGTAGCTCCGTTTTAAACAAACTTTATATGAAACTTGACTAGAATTTCATGTAGATCATCATGGTGCATGTTAACTTGCTGTTTAACAACTTTAACTTAAGGTTTGTTCAGATCTGGACCATTTTCAACTTATGCATATGAGGACTTACCAGATTCGCTATATGTGGATTCCGCCCTCATTTAAACTTGTTGTTCTTGTGTTGTTTCTCTGTGCTTCTTACCTTGACTTGTTTTGCATCATATATAGACTTGTCTTGCATCATACTTGCTTGAGCACATTGTCATGTTCTTGTGTTGTTTCTCTGTGCTTCCTACCTTGCCTTGTATTGCATCATATATAGACTTGTCATGCATCATAAGTGCATCAGACTTGCATCATGTTGATTGCGCATTGCACCTTGTTTGATTTCGTGCCTCGTTGTGTTCTTGTGTTGAGTAGAGCCGGAAGCCGAGACCGAGCACGAGAACGAGGTTACTACCGAGGTTGAGTACGAGGAGCCGTCTTACGATCCCATCGACGACTCGACAGGCAAGATGACCTGACCCAGATATCATTACTATCTTTGCCTACTGCTGGAAGTCTCGCTCTTTAGCTTATTGCCTCGATGCCCATGTTTGTTTGTCAGCCTCCTATTGTAACCATGAATCTGTCTAACCACCCAACCTAGCAAAACCTTTGTTTGGCTACGTAGGCTTCGCTCAGCCCCTCTTATAGCGTTGCTAGTTGCAGGAGAAGATTTGAAGATTCTTGCTTCATGTTGAAGATATTGTTGGGATATCACACTATATAAACTCTTAAACTAGATCATCTATATATTGGCAATGGGTGGAAGGCTAAGCCTCCTGCTTGGTGATTTCTTCCACTCATGCCGCCCTAGGAACCGTATAAACCGGTGTTATGTTCCTTGATTATGCATTCCTAACACGGTTGGGGTTATGGGACCCCCTCGATAACCCTCTTAGAGCTAAAACTCTTCCAGCGAGGCCCGACTTTGGTACTCCATTTGCCTAACAACTAAAAAAACTTGCCGAGGGAGTAATTAACCCGAGATTAATTAATCAACCTCCCTGGGCCAGTGCTCGATTTGAGTGTTGGTCCAAACTAGAGCCACTTGCGGTGCCACCCGGCTTGCTAGGGTCTTCGGTATCTGTACGTAGTGCTCATCCAATTGTGGCCTGAGACTAGATGCGCGCGGCTACTGTCAGGGTGTCGGCACGCCGGGAGGTCTTGCTGGATTAGTTTTACCTTGTCGGAATATCTTGAGCACGGGATTCCGAGAATACTCGAGCCTTCCCACCTTGGAGTTGCGACTCCGCAGATCATGAGCTTGTCATGGGCTAAGTTGGGACACCCGTGCAGGGTTTTGAACTTTCGAAAGCCGTGCCCACGGTTATGTGGCAGATGGGAATTTGTTAATATCTGGTTGTAGAAAACTTGACACCATGTTCTGAACACACTACCAGCGTGAGTAACCATGGCGGTGATTTTCCGAAAGGGGTTCGGGAAGTGAACACGGTGGGGTTATGATTGACGTGCTTAGATAGGATCACTTCGTGATCATTTTGACGCTCGTGGCACTTCTCTTCTCGCTCTAAACACGTAAGCTAGTGCTAGTGCAGCTGCAACCTATTATGTTTCTTCAGCCTTGTTCCACACCCAAGGCTTAGATAGTTTTGCTACCCGAGAACGGGATTGCTGAGTCCTCCATGGCTCACAGATTCTACACCACACCAGATGCAGGGACTATGGTGAACTACTCAGGTGACGGCACGAAGTTGTACTAGGAGTACGATGAAGAACGTTGTCGATACTATGTGCACTATCCCGATGATCAGTAGTGGTTTCTACTAGGGGTGATTCGGACCTGTGGCTTTATGTATTTGGTATCTTTCATTTGGATCTTCGCCCATAGTCGGGTTGTGATGTTATTTGGATGATGAATTGTTTATGTAATGTATTGTGTGACGTGGCGAGTGTAAGCCAACTATCCTTTTGCAATTTCATCCCTATTTTTACATGAGTCGTGCAAAGATACCAAACTTGAGATCATTCCAGAATGGGCTTATATCTTTAAGTCGTGCCTCGACACGTAGGAGGTATAGTCCCATCCTGGGCATTACAAGTTGGTATCAGAGCCTTCTCCGACCTAGAAGCCCCCAATGGTTGATCAAATCGTTGACGGTTGAGTCTAGGCACACACTTAAAATGTTTTGAGTCCTATATATATATATCAGAGAGTAGGATTTCTTTTGCTCCTCATATCTTTTCACTCTGGTGAGGACTCCTGACGATTACTTTTATCTCTTCTACTCTAAAAAATTCACCAAATTTTTTTTAGGATCACGCGGGTATTGTTGGGATTGTTCCGATGTCTTTGTGACGAGAACATTGTTCTCGATGCCTCCTGTCATTTAGGGGTTGTGGCAGTGTCCCAGGGAGTTGAGCTCTGAGGTGTTGTCGTCACAAATCTATCGCGGCAGTTCTGGAATACTTAAGACGGCCGACATCGAAAACTCTTCTATGCGGTTGGTGGCAAGATAACCCCGACATCACCCAGTACTGGGGAGGTAGTTCAGGAGTATTGACGTAGCTTGTATAGCAGATGCGTTTCGAAGGTCCGAGGTAAACAGTTTCCGGAAATAACTGGTTATGTGTTGAAGGATGGATACAGCTGGATGTAGGATTAGAGTTGAGTGCGCGGTGCTTCCCCTGTATCCCCAACACCCGATTGCATAACCGGAAACTTTCGGAAATTAATAGGTTGGTTCGTCTAGTAGCTCGTAGGCATTCTTCCAACGAATGCATGATATGGAGTTCGGGGTTCTACATAGAGTGAAGTGGTTTTATGGGTGTTGTTCCGATCGGGAGTTGCATCTTAAAGGGTCCTTGGCTATGCTGATCCGGGGATTGCAAAACCCTTTTGTAACACGTTCCATAAGCTTTCAACACGAATATGTCGAACGAAGCTTCTATCTTGTATTTGTTCTATCTGCTCCTTGTTGTTTTTCATTTACCTTTTGTTCTCCCAAGTGGCTTCTCGTGAAGATTGTTGTTACTATTAAACTGTGGATTACATTCGTTCATCTTGTTCGAATGTGCTTGTGAAGACTATGTTGCAATTTCTAGCCGTTGATTCAGCTTATATATTCTTTCAATCAATGGCTAATAGTTGTCATCTCATTCAGGATGGCTCCTAAAAGGGTTCCCAACGCTAACCCAGAGGGTGAAGAAGTTCCTGATCGTCCTCCTTCCCCTCCTCCTCCGTCTGAGGCCTGGAGAGAAATTATGCAAGCGACGAACCAGAATACCCAGATGCTTTTGCAAATGATGCAGAACATTCAAGCAAATCAAGCAAATCAGGGTGCTCATGGGAACCAAGGCCAAGGAAATTTGTTCAACCAACCTCACATTGCTAGACTCAACCAGTTTCTGGCAAACCAACCGAAGGCATTCAGTTACTGTGTGGACCCTCTAGATGCTGAAGACTGGATAACAGTTATCAAGAAGCATTTCGAGTGCAGTAACATCATGCCTAGGGACTATGTGAAGTTTGCAGCCTTCCAACTCAAGGACCAAGCCGCTGATTGGTGGCAGTAGTACAAAGACTCCAGAGAAGGGCGTGAAATTTCGTGGGCTGACTTCTGCAAGGACTTTCGCTCCCACCACATGCCAACAAGTGTCACAGAGGGTATGCGTGAGCAATTCCGCAACCTGAAGCAAGGCTCAATGACTGTCTACCAATATAATGTCAAGTTCCAGAACCTTGCCCGCTATGCCAAGAAAGACATCCCAGATGCCAAGAGCAAGATCTATTAGTTCCGTGGTGGTCTGAAGGACGAACTCCAACTAGCTCTCACCTTGTTCAATCCTGATGAGTTTGATCAATTCTATAACATGGCACTTAAGCAAGAGGCAGCCCAGCTCAAGATGGAAGCTTCCAAAAAGAGAATCAGAGACGCTGTTCACTCCTCCTCTTCTTCCCAAGTGGTCACAAAGCAACAGAAGTTTTGGCTTCCACCTCCTCCAGTGATCCGACCTCCCAACAACAACAACAAGAATTCTGGTGGCCGTGGTTTCTCCCACCCACCCAACCCAAGCAATCAGTCAAAGAATCACTTTCAAGCTTCGAAGTCAAGTGCTCCTTATCACCGTCCTCTCTCAGAAGTGATTTGCAACACGCGTGGCCATAAGGGTTACTATGCTAACAAGTGCCCCAACCCAAGGCGCCTTCTGCCTCCTCCACCTGTCAGTACTGCTATTGTCAAGCACAATCCCAAGGCTGCAAGAGTGAATCTGATGAATGCAGCTCAAGCAGAGAATTCTTCAGATGTGATACTTGGTAATCTTCCAGTTCACTCTATACCTGCTAAAGTATTGTTTGATTCGGGTGCATCGCTTTCTTTCATTTCAAGACCATTTGTTGCTAAGCATGAATTGGTTTCGGAGAGCATTCCTAGACCTTTAAAGATTATTTCTCCGGGATTGCAAATGACTTCCAACTCAGTTGAATGTATCTATTCGCATGGGTGATTACCGCTTTCTGGCTTCTCCGGTTGTTCTCGGCAACTCCGACATTGATCTTATTCTTGGGATGGATCGGCTTTCTCAGCATGATGCTCACATTGATTGTGCTAATAAGGAAGTCAAGCTTACTCATTTCGACGAAGACGTGATTATCTTCGCCTCTCGAGATAACACAATCAGGCTATTCTCTCTCAATGACAAGGGCGAGATTAATGCCATCTCTCAAATTCCGGTGGTCAATGAATACGAAGATGTTTTCCCTGAAGAGCTTCCAGGCATGCCTCCGCATCGTCAAGTTGAATTCGTCATTGAACTCGAACCCGGTATTGAGGCAGCATGCCGGCGTCCGTACAAGCTTTCCCCTGATGAGTTGAAGGAGTTGAAGAAACAGCTCGATGAGCAAGAGCGTATGGGTATAATCAGGCCTATTACTTCTCCTTGGGGTTGTGGTGTCTTATTTGTCAAGAAGAAGGATGGTGATGTCTTCTCGCCCCTCGTTGGTTACCCCAAGTGGAAGGTTTGAGATGTAGCGTAGCGGCAAGTTTTCCCTTGGCAAAGATACCAAGGATCGAATCCCGTGAGACTCCGAGGGTCAACAAGAAGGTGTCAATAGCGCCAGAGATTTTTGCTTGACAGGACCTGCACACAGATACAAATAACTTTGCTCCCAACGAGTACAGAGAGGTTGTCAATCCCTCCGGCCTTGTCGTTTACAAAGGATCAAACGCAAGAGATAATAGTGATAGGTATGACTGCAACTAGGAAAAAAGAACAGTAAGTAAATAGCGGGTGTGATCAGTGATGGTAATATGGACCGGGGTCCCATGATGTTCACTAGTCATGTCTCTCTCCCAAAAGACGATAAAACAGCTAAGCGAGGTAAACAAATTACAGCTGGGCAATTGACAGGATTATGTGCGCAAACCAATGCTAACTATGCTGTAAGAAAGGTAGAGGCTCAAAAGCATGGGCGGTACGCCAAGGCAAGTAGACCGAAATCCATCTGCATCTACTACTAATCATCCACCTTGAGATATCTATCCAGAACATCTTGCTGGTATTAAGTTGCGAGTCCCACCCATAGTGTAAACTCAAAGCAACAGACAACTGCATTAAAAGAACTTTGCGTAAAGTAAACAATCCTTGCACCCGCAAGTACAAGCACCGTTGTTTTCCCCCTTGTGGCAACAGCACATCCCCTAGACTCATGTTTCTGTCACTCAAGCTAGTCATCGAGGGGCATGAACCCACAATCAAGCATAACGTTCCCTCTTGGAGTTACTACCTACTACTCGGCCAAAGCAATAAATAGCAACAGAGAACATGCAAGAATTACTCAAGAACATAAATATAAAAGAGGTGAATCAAATATATTACTCAAACACAATCTGAACATAATCTCATAATCCATCGGATCTCAGCAAATTCAGCATAGCAACAGCATAAAGATTACATATGTGCCTCGATCATGTAGGGCAGCTCACGAGGTCTAATCGGTGAAGAACAAAGAGGGGAGGAGAACATCACATAGCTACTGGTCATGGACCCATGGTCCAAGGGGGACTACTCACAACTCATCCGGGAGGCGTCCATGGTGGTGGAGAAGCTCCCGGTGGTGGTTCTCCCCTCCGGCAGGGTGCCGGGAAGAGTTCTCCTGGTGCTCCCGGTCTTGGAAGCGCGGCGGCGGCGGAACAGAGATGAGATCACGAAAAAAGGGTTCCGTCCTCGAGGGTTTCGGGACGCGTGCTAAATATATGCCAAAGGGGGTCACCAGAGGAGGTAAGGGGGCCTAGGCGCCCCCCCGGCGCGGCCAGGAGGGGGGCCGCGTGGGCAGGCCGCCTGGGCTGCCCCTGGCTCCCCTCTGGCCCCACTTTTGGCGCGTGGAAGCTTCTGGAGCGCTGATTTTTTATATATTTTTCCTGGAATTTTTCTGGCAATTTAAGTAATGGGAAAACCTGAAATACAAAAACAGCAGAAAACAGAAACTGGCACTGGGGTGCACTGAGTTAATAGGTTAGTCCAAATATGATCAAAAGTGTATGGAAGTGCATAAATATCATAGCAATATCACCCAAAATAGGCATGGAGCAAGCAGAAATTATAGATACGTTTTGGACATATCAGATGGCACGGAGCGCCTTTGCGTTGATTACCGGCCATTGAACAAGAAGACAATAAAGAACAAGTATCCGCTCCCCAACATCAATGAATTGTTCGAGCAGCTCAAAGGAGCTAAAGTGTTCTCAAAGCTCGATCTCCGGATGGGTTATCACCAGATCCGCATCCGTGAAGAAGATATTCACAAGACTGCATTCAGAACCAGCTACGGCTCCTATGAATACACAGTCATGTCATTTGGCCTCGCAAATGCTCCACCCATCTTCCCGAGATTGATGCACTACATTTTCAACCCCTACACCAACGAATTTGTGCTCGTCTATCTGATGACATTTTGGTATTCTCCAAGAATGAAGAGGATCATGAAAAGCACCTCCTTCTGGTTCTTGACAGACTCCGTGAACATAAGTTCTATGCCGAGTTCTCCATGTGCGAATTCTGGCTCGACAAGGTCTTGTATCTGGGCCATATCATCTCCGCTGACAGTATTGCGGTCAACCCCGAGAAAGTTGAAGCGATTGTCAACTGGGAGCCCCCTCAGAACGTCAAGCAACTCCGAAGCTTCCTTGGTCTTGCTAGCTATTGCAGAAGGTTCGTTGAGAACTTCTCCAAGATTGCCAAGCCTCTCTCCAGCTTGCTGCAGAAGAATGTCAAGTACAACTGGTCTCCGGATTGTGATGTGGCATTCAAAACTCTCAAAGAAAAGCTCATCTCTTCTCAAGTTCTTAGTCCTCCGGATGAGTCCAAGCCCTACGAAGTATTCTGTGATGCTTCTCTTCAAGGACTTGGTGGTGTTCTAATGCAGGACAAGAAAATTGTGGCATACACTTCTCGTCAACTGAAGCCAAGTGAGAAGAACTACCCCACACATGATCTCGAGCTAGCAGCTGTGGTACACGCCTTGATCACGTGGAGACACCATCTGTTGGGCAGAAAAGTCGACATCTTCACCGATCACAAGAGCTTGAAGTACATCTTCACGCAGCCGAACCTGAACCTTCGCCAGACTCGTTGGGTTGAGATGGTCCAAGAGTATGATCCAAGCATCGAATACACACCTGGCAAGGCCAATGTCATTGCAGATGCCTTGAGCAGAAAGGCATATTGCAACAGTCTCCTTATCAAGCCGTTTCAGCCTGAGCTTTGTGAAGCATTCAGGAAGCTCAACCTCCAAGTTGTTCCGCAAGGCTTTCTTGCAAATCTTCAAGGTGCTCCTACCTTGTCAGATCAGATCCGTGAGGCCCAACTCAGTGATGCTATGGTGCAGAAAGTGAAACATGGTATTGCAAAGGGTACTCCCAAATACAAGTGCTATCGCATTGATGAGAAAGACACCTTGTTCTTTGAGGACAGACTTGTGGTTCCCAAGGGTGATCTCAGGAAGCTCATATTGAACGAAGCACATGACTCCCTCCTCTCAATTCATCCTGGAAGTTCCAAGATGTACCAAGACCTCAAGCAATCTTACTGGTGGACTCGCATGAAAAGGGAGATTGCCCAATTCGTGAATGAATGTGATGTCTGCAGAAGAGTGAAGGCAGAGCATCAACGTCCAGCCGGTCTCCTCCAACCTCTACCTATCCCCGAGTGGAAATTCGACCACATTGAAATGGATTTCGTCACTGGCTTTCCCAAGTCCAAGAAGGGGAATGATTCTATATTTGTGGCGATTGACAAGCTAACCAAAGTAGCTCACTTCCTTCCAGTCAAAGAATCCATCAATGCAGCTCAACTGGCAGAGTTGTACACTTCCAGAATTGTGTCCTTACATGGCGTTCCTCAAGTTATCTCCTCAGACCGTGGAAGTTTGTTCACATCCAAGTTCTGGGACTCCTTTTAGTCTGCCATGGGCACTAAGATCCATTCCAGCACTGCGTTTCACCCTCAGACTAGCGGTCAAGTCAAAAGAGTGAACCAGATCCTCGAAGACATGCTCAGAGCTTGTGTCATCTCTTTTGGCATGAAGTGGGAAGATTGCCTTCCATTTGCCGAGTTATCTTACAACAACAGTTTCCAAGCAAGTGTCGGCAAAGCTCCGTTTGAAATCCTCTAAGGCAGAAAGTGCCGTACCCCTCTCAACTGGTCCGAGACTGGTGAACGTCAACTTCTTGTCAATGACTTGATCTCAGAAGCCGAAGAAATGTGCAAAGTCATACGTGAGAATCTCAAGGCCGCTCAGTCGCGTCAGAAGAGCTACTATGATAGCAAGCATCGTGATTTGGCCTTCAACAGTGGGGATCATGTCTATCTTCGTGTTTCTCCTAGGAAAGGCATCCAAAGATTTGGTAACAAAGGCAAGCTTGCTCCTAGATACGTGGGCCCTTTCAAGATCCTTGGAAAAAGAGGCGATCTAGCCTATCAACTTGAGCTTCCATCCAACTTTGCAAATGTTCATGATGTGTTTCACGTGTCTCAACTCCGCAAGTGCTTCAAGACACCTGAACGCACCATTCTATTTGAGGAGATTGATCTTCAACAAGACTTGTCTTACCGTGAGCACCCCGTTGCTATTCTTGATGAAACCGAGCGCAAGACCCGCAACAAGTCAATCAAGTTCTTGAAAGTTAAGTGGTCACACCATACCGACCGAGAAGCTACTTGGGAACGAGAAGATCACCTTTGTTCCGAGTATCCTTCCTTCTTCCAGTCCTAGATCTCGGGACGAGATCTTTTCGTAGTAGAGCAGAGTTTGTAATGCCCCAGATGTAACACTTTCCCTATATGGCAATATATGAACTTTGGCTTCATCAATTCCTTTCCGGGATCTTCTTTCATTTCAGGTTTCTTCGTTTCGTGGTGTCCATGTGTGCATTTCATCCATGTCATGTTGTCATGTGCATTGCATTGCATTTGTGTTGTCACTTGCATCCGGTCCCACTCGTCTCTTCTCGTTGTCCGTTTCGAGTTCCGACGCTCACACACGTGCCCGTGGCATCCTCGAGTCCTTTCGTCTGTGGCCGTGTAACGTTTCCGGAATGGCGTGAGACTTGTCGTGCGATGTTGTTTTGGTACATATAGGCCGCCTGTCAAGTTTCATCGCGTTTGGAGTTCGTTTGGTACTCCAACGGTTAACCTAGTGGGCTAAAAGAACCTCTTCTTTGAGGCCCAAGACCCCCTCCACAACAGCCCACTAACCCAGCACAACCCTTCCCATCATCTCGGTCGTCGAATTGTGATCGCGTGGCCGAAAACCGCTCCCCATTTGGAGTCTCCTAGCTCCTTGTGCCTATAAAAACGTCCCCCCATGTCCACTTTTCGCCCAAAACCCTAGTTCCACCCCTCCACCACCGCCGGACACGTTCGGACGGACCGGACACGTCCGCCCGGACGCGCCGGACCAACCAGCTCCTGCCACGTGTCCCTGCCGCCGTTCCCACCGCGCCGGCCCGCAGGCCCGACGTGGGCCCGCCGCCGCCGCCATCCGGGCCGCCCCCCTGCGCCGCAGCGCTCCGTCCCCGCCGCCTCCGGTGGCCCGAGCCGCCGCCTCCGGCCAAGATCTCACCGCCACCGCCACCTCCGGCCAAGATCTCGCCGCCGCCAGCCGGTGCCCGCACCCCCCGCCGCCGGGCCGTGCTCCGCCTCCTCCGCGCGACGGCCCTGGGCCAGAGCCGCCGGCCCCCGCTGCAGATCCGTTCTCACCGCCGGTCGCCGTGCCCTCGCCGGCCGGGATCGAAGCCGCCGCTGCCCCGTCCAGGATCTCGTCGCCCGATCCAGCCGCGCGGGCCGAAACCCTAATGGGTCCGAGGCCCGCAACCCGCACCCGATCCGCCCGTGACCCGATCCGCAGGTTGACCCTATTTTTTTCTTGTCTGTTGTGTTTTTTGTTGTCTGATGGCTTATTGTGATGGCTGTATCTTTTACCGTGCCTGCCCAAATTGTGCATATAATATGTCAAAATGACAGTGGTGATGTGTATTACATTTTGTTCCATTGTGCCATGCTTGTTTGAGTCCATCTAGATGTCTTAATCTTTGTGACAAGAGTGTTACTTGATATAAACTGCTGCTGC
The DNA here is from genome assembly GCA_902687465.1 of Secale cereale. Lineage (NCBI taxonomy): Eukaryota > Viridiplantae > Streptophyta > Magnoliopsida > Poales > Poaceae > Secale > Secale cereale. The sequence continues at coordinate 488,401,304 of LR738709.1, read as the reverse complement.
TTGTTATTTTCATGCCATGTTTGAGATGTGATAACTTGGTGCATGTTTATCCAAATGAAGCAAATGAGATGTCAAAATGTTCTTCATGAGATGCTCTACATGTTGGTTGCTGTAGCATGCATGTTAGGGTTCATATTGCCATCTTTATCTTTGTTGCAAAATAGCATGTGGCTGTTAAGTTTTGTAACATGTTATGAGATGCTGATTTGAAGAGCTTGTTGCTATTGATGTGTTTCTCCCCTTGTCACATGCTTAGATGTTTTAGAATCTCCATAATGTGGTCTTTTTTGTGGTGCAAACTATTTGCCATGATATGCCTTGAGGTGACTTAAACATGCTTGCAAACATGCCATGCCAACTTAACTGTTTTTAACACTTAAAGAAATTTCACCAAGTCTGGAATCTGTCATATCCTGATGCTATGTTTGCTTGATGCCCTAGGAAAATCCATGTAAGTTTTGGGGTGGCCATTGATCATTCCTTGTTGTACATGTTGTTGTCTATCCATCCATGCCCTCACTTGCTCATATGGCTTGCTGTAGCTTATTTAATTCTTGCTCCCAAGTTGCTATAAAATATTACTGTCAGGTTTTTAACGTCATGATCAAAATGTTGTAGCTTGTTGCTATTGATCCATGCCTCCTATGGAGTTGCTCCAATGGAGTTGTTTGCTGTAGGATAAGTATACTTCATGTCCATGCTTCTTATCACCATGTTTGAGTGCTGTAGAGTATATATTTCTTGCTCCAAAGTTGCTATGTGGCTGTTAATCTCAGCTTTGCATTGTTTCTTGTTTCGAGTGTATGTATTGATCCGTTGCTCCGTTTGGAGCGTGCCCTACATGAAACTTGTGTGGTTTTGCATGTAGAATCATACTATTATCTTGTTAACATGTTTGGAGTATGTTTGCTTGATGTTTGGGTGCATCTTGCACTGTTGCCATGCTTAACTTGTTTTGCTCATATCTTCTAGACCGTAGCTCCGTTTTAAACAAACTTTATATGAAAGTTGACTAGAATTTCATTTAGATCATCATGGTGCATGTTAACTTGCTGTTTAACAAATTTAACTTAAGGTTTGTTCAGATCTGGACCAGTTTCAACCTATGCATATGAGGACTTACCGGATTCGCTATATGTGGATTCCGGCCTCATTTAAACTTGTTGTTCTTGTGTTGTTTCTCTGTGCTTCCTACCTTGCCTTGTTTTGCATCATATATAGACTTGTCTTGCATCATACTTGCTTGAGCACATTGTCATGTTCTTGTGTTGTTTCTGTTGGGGAACGTTGCATGGAAAACAAAAATTTTTCTCTACGTTCACCAAGATCAATCTAGTAGATGCAACTACGAGGGGAGAGTAGGATCCACATACCCTTGTAGATCGCTAAGCGGAAGCGTTAAGAACGCGGTTGATGGAGTCGTACTCGCCGCGATTCAGATCGCTGAAGATCCAAGCACCGAAGCAACGGTGCCTTCGCGTTCTTCACACGTACGGCTCGGGGACGTCTCCTCCTTCTTGATCCAGCAAGGGGTGGAGGAGAGGTTGATGGAGAACCGGCAGCACGACGGCGTGGTGGTGATGGTGGAGAAGAACTCCGGCAGGGCTTCGCCTAAGCACCGCGGGAGAAGAAGATGTTATGGGAGAGGGAGGGCAGCACCGAGGCACGAACTTGTGTTTGCTGCCCTCCCTTTGCCTCACTATATATAGGGGGGGTGGAGAGGTGAGGGGCGCCCTAGGGTTTCCCCTAGGGGGCCGGCGGCCAGGGCAAGGGGAGGGGGCGGCGGCCAAGGCTGGCCCTAGGGTTTCCCCCCTTAGGTGCCTTGCCCCCCAAGGCTAAGGGGGTGCGGCCACCCTAGGGGGTCCCACCTCCCTTGGCGCACAAGGAGAAGGCCCAGGGGGGGCGCACAGCCCCCTGAGGGCTGTGGTGTTCCCCCTTGTGGCCCATTAGGCCCAGAACTTCTTCCGGAACCCCCGAAACCCTTTCCGGTACTCCGCCGATTTCCCGATGCTCCCCGGAACACTTCCGGACTCCGAAACCTTTCATCCTATATATCAATCTTCGTCTCCGAACCATTCCGGAGACCCTCGTCATGTCCGGGATCTCATCCGGGACTCCGAACAACCTTCGGTAACCATACACTTTTCTCACTAACAACCCTAGCGTCACCGAACGTTAAGTGTGTAGACCCAGCGGGTTCGGAAACCATGTAGACATGACCGAGACACTCCCAGGTCAATAACCAATAGCGGGATCTGGATACCCATATTGGTTCCCACATGTTTCTCGATGATCTCATCGGATGAACCACGATGTCAAGGATTCAGATAATCCCGTATACAGTTCCCTTTGTCTCGTCGGTATGTTACTTGCCCGAGATTCGATCGTCGGTATCTCTATACCTAGTTCAATCTCGTTACCGGCAAGTCTCTTTACTCGTTACCGTAATACATAATCCCGTGACCAACTACTTAGTCACTTTGAGCTCATTGAGATGACGTATTACCGAGTGGGCCCGGAGATACCTCTCCATCACACGGAGTGACAAATCCCAGTCTCGATCCATGTCAACTCAACGGATACCCTCGGAGATACCTGTAGAGTACCTTTATAGTCACCCAGTTACGTTGCGACGTTTGGCACACACAAAGCACTCCTACGGTGTCAGTGAGTTACATGATCTCATGGTCATAGGAACTTATACTTGACATGCAGAAAACTATAGCGATAACTGACACGATCAAAAGCTATTTTTAACGTTTGGGTCTCGTCCATCACATCATTCTCCTAATGATGTGATCCCGTTATCAAATGACAACTCATGTCTATGACCTGGAAACCGCGGTCATCTTTGATCAACGAGCTAGTCCTGTAGAGGCTCACTAGGGACACAAAGTCTGTCTATTTATCCACACATGTATTTGAGTTTCCAATCAATACAATTATAGCATGGATAATAAACGATTATCATGAACAAGGAAATATAATAATAACTCTTTTATTATTGCCTCTAGGGCATATTTCCAACAGTCTCCCACTTGCACTAGAGTCAATAATCTAGCATTACAAGGTAATGAATCTAACACCCATAGAGTCTTGGTGTTGATCGTGCTTAGCCCGTGGAAGAGGCTTAGTCAACGGATCTGCAACATTCAAATCCGTGTGTACTTTGCAAATGTTTATGTCCTCCTCCTTGACCGAATCGCGGATGGAATTGAAGCGTCGCTTTATGTGTCTGGTCCTCTTGTGAAACCTTGGTTCCTTGGCTAGAGCAATGGCACCAGTGTTGTCACAGAACAGAGTCATTGGGTTCAGTGCACTAGGCACAACTCCAAGATCTGTCATGAACTCCTTCATCCAGACACCTTCCTTTGCCGCCTCCGAGGCAGCTATATACTCTGCTTCACATGTAGAATCAGCTACCACGCTTTGCTTGGAACTGCACCAGCTTACCGCTCCCCCGTTGAGAATATATACGTATCCGGTTTGAGACTTAGAGTCATCCGGATCAGTGTCAAAGCTTGCATCGACGTAACCCTTTACGACGAGCTCTTGATCACCTCCATAAACGAGAAACATATCCTTAGTCCTTTTCAGGTACTTCAGGATATTCTTGACCGCTGTCCAGTGATCCATACCAGGATTACTTTGAAACCTTCCGGCCATACTTATGGCAAGGCTGACATCTGGTCTTGTGCACAGCATTGCATACATGATAGAGCCTATGGCTGAAGCATAGGGGACGACACTCATCTTTTCTCTATCTTCCGCAGTCACTGGGCATTGAGTCTTACTCAACTTTGTACCTTGCAATACCGGCAAGAACCCCTTCTTGGATTGATCCATTTTGAACTTCTTCAAAACTTTATCAAGGTATGTACTTTGTGAAAGTCCTATCATGTTGGGGAACGTTGCATGGAAAACAAAAATTTTTCTCTACGTTCACCAAGATCAATCTAGTAGATACAACTACGAGGGGAGAGTAAGATCCACATACCCTTGTAGATCGCTAAGCGGAAGCGTTATGAACGCGGATGATGGAGTCGTACTCGCCGCGATTCAGATCGCCGAAGATCCTAGCACCGAAGCAACGGTGCCTCCGCGTTCTTCACACGTACGGCTCGGGGACGTCTCCTCCTTCTTGATCCAGCAAGGGGTGGAGGAGAGGTTGATGGAGAACCGGCAGCACGACGGCGTGGTGGTGATGGTGGAGAAGAACTCCGGCAGGGCTTCGCCTAAGCACCGCGGGAGAAGAAGATGTTATGGGAGAGGGAGGGCAGCACCGAGGCACGAACTTGTGTTTGCTGCCCTCCCTTTGCCTCACTATATATAGGGGGGGTGGAGAGGTGAGGGCGCCCTAGGGTTTCCCCCCTAGGGGGCCGGCGGCCAGGGCAAGGGGGGGCGGCGGCCAAGGCAGGGGGGGGCGGCGGCCAGGGCCAGGCCCTAGGGTTTCCCCCCCTAGGTGCCTTGCCCCCCACTCCAAAGGGGTGCGGCTGCCCTAGGGGGTCCCACCCCCTTAGCCGCATGAGGAGAGGGCCCAGGGGGGGGGCTGTGCGCCCCCTGAGGGCTGTGGTGTCCCCCCTTGTGGCCCATTAGGCCCAGAACTTCTTCCGGACCCCCCGAAACCCTTTCCGGTACTCCGCCGATTTCCCGATGCTCCTCGGAACACTTCCGGACTCCGAAACCTTTCATCCTATATATCAATCTTCGTCTCCGGACCATTCCGGAGACCCTCGTCATGTCCAGGATCTCATCCGGGACTCCGAACAACCTTCGGTAACCATACACTTTTCTCACTAACAACCCTAGCGTCACCGAACGTTAAGTGTGTAGACCCTGCGGGTTCGGAAACCATGTAGACATGACCGAGACACTCCCAGGTCAATAACCAATAGCGGGATCTGGATACCCATATTGGTTCCCACATGTTTCTCGATGATCTCATCGGATGAACCACGATGTCAAGGATTCAGGCAATCACGTATACAGTTCCCTTTGTCTCGTCGGTATGTTACTTGCCCGAGATTCGATCGTCGGTATCTCTATACCTAGTTCAATCTCGTTACCGGCAAGTCTCTTTACTCGTTACCGTAATACATAATCCCGTGACCAACTACTTAGTCACTTTGAGCTCATTGAGATGACGTATTACCGAGCGGGCCCGGAGATACCTCTCCGTCACACGGAGTGACAAATCCCAGTCTCGATCCATGTCAACTCAACAGACACCCTCGGAGATACCTGTAGAGTACCTTTATAGTCACCCAGTTACGTTGTGACGTTTGGCACACACAAAGCACTCCTACGGTGTCAGTGAGTTACATGATCTCATGGTCATAGGAACTTATACTTGACATGCAGAAAACTATAGCGATAACTGACACGATCAAAAGCTATGTTAACGTTTGGGTCTCGTCCATCACATCATTCTCCTAATGATGTGATCCCGTTATCAAATGACAACTCATGTCAATGACCTGGAAACCGTGGTCATCTTTGATCAACGAGCTAGTCCTGTAGAGGCTCACTAGGGACACAAAGTCTGTCTATTCATCCACACGTGTATTTGAGTTTCCAATCAATACAGTTATAGCATGGATAATAAACGATTATCATGAACAAGGAAATATAATAATAACTCTTTTATTATTGCCTCTAGGGCATATTTCCAACAGTCTCCCACTTGCACTAGAGTCAATAATCTAGCATTACAAGGTAATGAATCTAACACCCATAGAGTCTTGGTGTTGATCATGCTTAGCCCGTGGGAGAGGCTTAGTCAACGGATCTGCAACATTCAAATCCGTGTGTACTTTGCAAATGTTTATGTCCTCCTCCTTGACCGAATCGCGGATGGAATTGAAGCGTCGCTTTATGTGTCTGGTCCTCTTGTGAAACCTTGGTTCCTTGGCTAGAGCAATGGCACCAGTGTTGTCACAGAACAGAGTCATTGGGTTCAGTGCACTAGGCACAACTCCAAGATCTGTCATGAACTCCTTCATCCAGACACCTTCCTTTGCCGCCTCCGAGGCAGCTATATACTCCGCTTCACATGTAGAATCAGCTACCACGCTCTGCTTGGAACTGCACCAGCTTACCGCTCCCCCGTTGAGAATATATACGTATCCGGTTTGAGACTTAGAGTCATCCGGATCAGTGTCAAAGCTTGCATCGACGTAACCCTTTACGACGAGCTCTTGATCACCTCCATAAACGAGAAACATCTCCTTAGTCCTTTTCAGGTACTTTAGGATATTCTTGACCGCTGTCCAGTGATCCATACCAGGATTACTTTGAAACCTTCCGGCCATACTTATGTCAAGGCTGACATCTGGTCTTGTGCACAGCATTGCATACATGATTGAGCCTATGGCTGAAGCATAGGGGACGACACTCATCTTTTCTCTATCTTCCGCAGTCACTGGGCATTGAGTCTTACTCAACTTTGTACCTTGCAATACCGGCAAGAACCCCTTCTTGGATTGATCCATTTTGAACTTCTTCAAAACTTTATCAAGGTATGTACTTTGTGAAAGTCCTATCAAGCGTCTTGATCTATCTCTATAGATCTTGATGCCCAATATGAAAGCAGCTTCACCGAGATCCTTCATCGAAAAACTCTTGTTCAAATACCCCTTCACGCTATCCAAAAATTCTATATTGTTTCCAATCAGCAATATGTCATCCACATATAATATTAGAAACGCTATAGAGCTCCCACTCACTTTCTTGTAAATACAAGCTTCATTGTAAACTTGTACAAACCCAAACGCTTTGATCACCTCATCAAAGCGAAGATTCCAACTCCGAGATGCCTGCACCAGCCCATAAATGGAACGCTGGAGCCTGCATACTTTGTCAGCATTCTCTGGATCGACAAAACCTTCCGGTTGCATCATATACAACTCTTCCTTAAGAAAACCGTTAAGGAACGCTGTTTTGACATCCATCTGCCAAACTTCATAATCGAAATATGCAGCTATTGCCAACATGATTCGGACGGATTTAAGCATCGCTACGGGTGAGAAAGTCTCATCGTAGTCAATCCCTTGAACTTGTGAAAAACCCTTTGCCACAAGTCGAGCTTTATACACGGTGACATTACCGTCAGCGTCCGTCTTCCTCTTAAAAATCCATTTATTCTGAATGGCCTTCCGCCCTTCAGGTAATACTTCCAAAGTCCATACTTTGTTTTCATACATGGATCCCATCTCGGATTTCATGGCCTCTAACCATTTGTCGGAATCTGGGCCCACCATCGCTTCTCCATAGCTCGTAGGTTCACCGTTGTCTAACAACATGACCTCCAAGACAGGGTTACCATACCACTCAGGTGCAGTGCGTACCCTTGTCGACCTACGAGGTTCGGTAGTAACTTGATCAGAAGCTTCTTGATCATCATCATTGGCTTCCTTTTCAACCTCTGCAGGCTCCACAAAAAAATCTTTCTGTGCTGCGCTACTTTCTGGTTGAAGCAGAGGTTCAATAACCTCATCAAGTTCTACCTTCCTCCCACTCAATTCTTTCGAGAGAAACTCCTTCTCGAGAAAGGACCCGTTCTTAGCGACAAACACTTTGCCCTCGGATCTGAGATAGAAGGTGTACCCAACTGTTTCTTTTGGGTATCCTATGAAGACACATTTGTCCGCTTTGGGTTCGAGCTTTTCTGGCTGAAGCCTTTTGACATAAGCATCGCAACCCCAAACCTTGAGAAAAGACAACTTAGGTTTCTTACCAAACCACAGTTCATACGGTGTTGTCTCAACGGACTTAGATGGAGCCCTATTTAAAGTGAATGCAGCTGTCTCTAACGCATATCCCCAAAACGATAGTGGCAAATCGGCAAGAGACATCATAGAACGTACCATATCTAATAGGGTTCGATTACGACGTTCGGACACACCATTACGTTGTGGTGTTCCGGGTGGCGTCAACTGTGAAACAATTCCACATTTTCTTAAGTGATCACCAAACTCATAACTCAGATATTCTCCCCCTCGATCAGATCGTAGGAACTTGATCTTCTTGTTACGATGATTTTCTACTTCACTCTGAAATTGCTTGAACTTTTCAAAAGTTTCAGACTTATGCTTCATCAAGTAAACATACCCATATCTACTTAAGTCGTCAGTGAAGGTGAGAAAATAACGATATCCACCGCGCGCCGTTACACTCATCGGACCGCACACATCAGTATGTATGATTTCCAATAAGTCACTTGCCCGTTCCATTGTCCCTGAAAACGGGGTCCTTGTCATCTTGCCCATGAGGCACGGCTCGCACGTGTCAAGTGATTCAAAATCAAGAGACTCCAAAAGTCCATCAGCATGGAGCTTCCTCATGCGTTTCACGCCGATATGACCGAGACGGCAGTGCCACAAGAAAGTGGTATTATCATTATCTACTCTACATCTTTTGGCATCAATGTTATGAACATGTGTATCATCACTATCGAGATTCAATAAGAATAAACCCCTAACTTCGTGTGCATGACCATAAAAGATATTACTCATATAAATAGAACAACCATTATTCTCTGACTTAAATGAGTAACCGTCTCGCAATAAACAAGATCCAGATATAATGTTCATGCTTAACGCAGGCACTAAATAACAATTATTCAGGTTCATAACTAATCCCGATGGTAATCGAAGAGCGAGCGTGCCGACGGCGATCACATCAACCTTGGAACCATTTCCCACGCGCATCGTCACTTCGTCCTTCGCCAGCCTCCGTTTATTCCGCAGTTCCTGTTTAGAGTTGCAAATGTGAGCAACCGAACCGGTATCAAATACCCAGGCACTACAACGAGAGTTGGTAAGGTACACATCAATAACATGTATATCACATATACCTTTGTTGTTGTTGGCCCCCTTCTTGTCCGCCAGATACTTGGGGCAGTTCCGCTTCCAGTGGCTTTTCCCCTTGCAATAGAAACACTCAGTCTCTGGCTTGGGCCCAGCCTTGGGTTTCTTCACTGGATTAGCAACTGCTTTGCCACCCTTCTTAGAGTTACCCTTCTTGCCCTTGCCATTCTTCTTGAAACTAGTGGTTTTATTGACCATCAACACTTGATACTCCTTCTGGATGTCTGCCTCAGCGACTTTCAGCATCGAAAACAGCTCGGCGATGGTCTTGTTCATCCCTTGCATGTTATACTGCTGCACGAAGCTCTTGTAGCTTGGAGGGAGTGACTGGAGAATTCTGTCAATGATAGCCTCATCCGGGAACACAAGTCCCAGATCAGCTATGCGGGTATAGTACCCAGACATCTTCAGTAAGTGCTCACTGACAGACGAATTCTCCTCCATCTTGCAAGCGAAGAATTTATCGGTGGTCTCATACCTCTCGATCTTAGCATTCTTCTCAAAGATGAACTTCAACTCCGTGTACATCTCATATGCACCATGACGTTCAAAACGCCTTTGAAGTCCTCCTTCCAAGCCGTACAACATGGCACACTGCACTATCGAATAGTCATCCGAACGCGTCTGCCAGATGTTCATAACGTCCGCAGAGGCTCCAGGAGCGGGGGGTTCACCTAGCGGTGCATTTAGGACATAAACCTTTTGGGCAGCTGTGAGGATGATCCTCAGATTGCGGAGCCAGTCCACAAAGTTGCTCCCGTCATCTTTCAGTTTAGCTTTCTCTAGGAACGCATTAAAATTCAGGGGAGCTACTGCGCGAGCCATCTACAACCAAAATTTGCAAAGACATTTTAGACTATTGTTCATGATAAGTGAGTTATTACCTAATCAAATTAATCATAACTCCCACTCAAATTGACATCCTTCCGGTCATTCGAGCGTGACATGATCCAAATTCACCAACCCAAGTCCGATCATCACGTGAGATGAGGTGGTGTCAATGGTGAACATCAACATGTTGATCATATCTACTATATGACTCATGCTCGACCTTTCGGTCCTCCGTGTTCCGAGCCCATGTCTGTACATGCTAGGCTCGTCAAGTCTAACCCGAGTGTTCTGCACGTGCAAAACTGGCTTGCACCCGTTGTATGCGAACGTAGAGTCTATCACACCCGATCATCACGTGGTGCTTCGAAACGACGAACCTTCGCAACGGCGCACACTCGGGGGGAACACAATTTTATCTTGAAATTTTAGTGAAGGATCATCTTATAATGCTACCGTCGTCCTAAGCAAAATAAGATGCATAAAAGGATTAACATCACATGCAAATCATAAGTGACATGATATGGCCATCAACTCGTGCTTTTGATCTCCATCTCCAAAGCACCGGCATGATCTCCATCGTCACCGGCGCCACACCATGATCTCCATCATCATGATCTCCATCATCGTGTCGCCATCGGGGTTGTCGGCGCCCACCATGCTCTTACTACTATTGCTACCGTTTAGCGATAAAGTAAAGCATTACAAAGCGCTTAATGATTGACACGCAGGTCATACAAAAATTAAAGACAACCCTATGGCTCCTGCCGGTTGCCGTATGCATCGACATGCAAGTCGATATTAACTATTACAACATGATCATCTCATACATCAAATATAATTCATCATGTCATTGGCCATATCATATCACATGCATACCCTGCAAAAACAAGTTAGACGTCCTCTAATTTGTTGTTGCAAGTTTTACGTGGCTGCTATGGGTATCTAGCAAGAACGCTTCTTACCTACGCAAAACCACAACGGTGATATTCAAGTTGCTATTTAACCTTCTACAAGGACCGCCTTGTTCTATTCCGATTCAACTAAGATAGGAGAGACAGACACCCGCCAGCCATCTTATGCAACAAAAGTCACATGTCTGTCGATGGAACCGGTCTCATGTACGTGGACATGTAAAGTTGGTCCGGGCCGCTTCATCCTATAATACCGCTGAATCAAGAAAGACTAAGGAGGGCAGCAATTTAAACATCAACGCCACAAACCCTTTTGTGTTCTACTCGAGAAAGCATCTACGCAAGATCCTAGCTCATGATGCCACTGTTGGGGAACGTTGCATGGAAAACAAAAAATTTTCTCTACGTTCACCAAGATCAATCTAGTAGATACAACTACGAGGGGAGAGTAAGATCCACATACCCTTGTAGATCGCTAAGCGGAAGCGTTATGAACGCGGATGATGGAGTCGTACTCGCCGCGATTCAGATCGCCGAAGATCCTAGCACCGAAGCAACGGTGCCTCCGCGTTCTTCACACGTACGGCTCGGGGACGTCTCCTCCTTCTTGATCCAGCAAGGGGTGGAGGAGAGGTTGATGGAGAACCGGCAGCACGACGGCGTGGTGGTGATGGTGGAGAAGAACTCCGGCAGGGCTTCGCCTAAGCACCGCGGGAGAAGAAGATGTTATGGGAGAGGGAGGGCAGCACCGAGGCACGAACTTGTGTTTGCTGCCCTCCCTTTGCCTCACTATATATAGGGGGGTGGAGAGGTGAGGGCGCCCTAGGGTTTCCCCCCTAGGGGGCCGGCGGCCAGGGCAAGGGGGGGCAGCGGCCAAGGCAGGGGGGCGGCGGCCAGGGCCAGGCCCTAGGGTTTCCCCCCCTAGGTGCCTTGCCCCCCACTCCAAAGGGGTGCGGCTGCCCTAGGGGGTCCCACCCCCTTAGCCGCATGAGGAGAGGGCCCAGGGGGGGGCGCACAGCCCCCTGAGGGCTGTGGTGTCCCCCCTTGTGGCCCATTAGGCCCAGAACTTCTTCCGGACCCCCCGAAACCCTTTCCGGTACTCCGCCGATTTCCCGATGCTCCTCGGAACACTTCCGGACTCCGAAACCTTTCATCCTATATATCAATCTTCGTCTCCAGACCATTCCGGAGACCCTCGTCATGTCCAGGATCTCATCCGGGACTCCGAACAACCTTCGGTAACCATACACTTTTCTCACTAACAACCCTAGCGTCACCGAACGTTAAGTGTGTAGACCCTGCGGGTTCGGAAACCATGTAGACATGACCGAGACACTCCCAGGTCAATAACCAATAGCGGGATCTGGATACCCATATTGGTTCCCACATGTTTCTCGATGATCTCATCGGATGAACCACGATGTCAAGGATTCAGGCAATCCCGTATACAGTTCCCTTTGTCTCGTCGGTATGTTACTTGCCCGAGATTCGATCGTCGGTATCTCTATACCTAGTTCAATCTCGTTACCGGCAAGTCTCTTTACTCGTTACCGTAATACATAATCCCGTGACCAACTACTTAGTCACTTTGAGCTCATTGAGATGACGTATTACCGAGCGGGCCCGGAGATACCTCTCCGTCACACGGAGTGACATATCCCAGTCTCGATCCATGTCAACTCAACAGACACCCTCGGAGATACCTGTAGAGTACCTTTATAGTCACCCAGTTACGTTGTGACGTTTGGCACACACAAAGCACTCCTACGGTGTCAGTGAGTTACATGATCTCATGGTCATAGGAACTTATACTTGACATGCAGAAAACTATAGCGATAACTGACACGATCAAAAGCTATGTTAACGTTTGGGTCTCGTCCATCACATCATTCTCCTAATGATGTGATCCCGTTATCAAATGACAACTCATGTCAATGACCTGGAAACCGCGGTCATCTTTGATCAACGAGCTAGTCCTGTAGAGGCTCACTAGGGACACAAAGTCTGTCTATTCATCCACACGTGTATTTGAGTTTCCAATCAATACAGTTATAGCATGGATAATAAACGATTATCATGAACAAGGAAATATAATAATAACTCTTTTATTATTGCCTCTAGGGCATATTTCCAACATATCAAGCGTCTTGATCTATCTCTATAGATTTTGATGCCCAATATGAAAGCAGCTTCACCGAGATCTTTCATCGAAAAACTCTTGTTCAAATACCCCTTTACGCTATCCAAAAATTCTATATTGTTTCCAATCAGCAATATGTCATCCACATATAATATTAGAAACGCTATAGAGCTCCCACTCACTTTCTTGTAAATACAAGCTTCATTGTAAACTTGTATAAAACCAAACGCTTTGATCACCTCATCAAAGCGTAGATTCCAACTCCGAGATGCTTGCACCAGCCCATAAATAGAACGCTGAAGCCTGCATACTTTGTCAGCATTCTCTGGATCGACAAAACCTTCTGGTTGCATCATATACAACTCTTCCTTAAGAAAACCGTTAAGGAACGCTGTTTTGACATCCATCTGCCAAATTTCATAATCGAAATATGCAGCTATTGTTAACATGATTCGGACGGATTTAAGCATCGCTACGGGTGAGAAAGTCTCATCGTAGTCAATCCCTTGAACTTGTGAAAAACCCTTTGCCACAAGTCGAGCTTTATACACGGTGACATTACCGTCAGCGTCCGTCTTCCTCTTAAAAATCCATTTATTCTGAATGGCCTTCCGCCCTTCAGGTAATACTTCCAAAGTCCATACTTTGTTTTCATACATGGATCCCATCTCGGATTTCATGGCCTCTAACCATTTGTCGGAATCCGGGCCCACCATCGCTTCTCCATAGCTCGTAGGTTCACCGTTGTCTAACAACATGACCTCCAAGACAGGGTTACCATACCACTCAGGTGCAGTGCGTACCCTTGTCGACCTACGAGGTTCGGTAGTAACTTGATCAGAAGCTTCTTGATCATCATCATTGGCTTCCTCTTCAACCTCTGCAGGCTCCACAAAAACATCTTTCTGTGCTGCGCTACTTTCTGGTTGAAGCAGAGGTTCAATAACCTCATCAAGTTCTACCTTCCTCCCACTCAATTCTTTCGAGAGAAACTCCTTCTCGAGAAAGGACCCGTTCTTAGCGACAAACACTTTGCCCTCGGATCTGAGATAGAAGGTGTACCCAACAGTTTCTTTTGGTATCCTATGAAGACACATTTGTCCGCTTTGGGTTCGAGCTTTTCTGGCTGAAGCCTTTTGACATAAGCATCGCAGCCCCAAACCTTGAGAAAAGACAACTTCGGTTTCTTACCAAACCACAGTTCATACGGTGTTGTCTCAACGGACTTAGATGGAGCCCTATTTAAAGTGAATGCAGCTGTCTCTAACGCATATCCCCAAAACGATAGTGGCAAATCGGCAAGAGACATCATAGAACGTACCATATCTAATAGGGTTCGATTACGACGTTCGGACACACCATTACGCTGTGGTGTTCCAGGTGGCGTCAACTGTGAAACAATTCCACACTTTCTTAAGTGATCACCAAACTCATAACTCAGATATTCTCCCCCTCGATCAGATCGTAGGAACTTGATCTTCTTGTTACGATGATTTTCTACTTCACTCTGAAATTGCTTGAACTTTTCAAAAGTTTCAGACTTATGCTTCATCAAGTAAATATACCCATATCTACTTAAGTCGTCAGTGAAGGTGAGAAAATAACGATATCCACCGCGCGCCGTTACACTCATCGGACCGCACACATCAGTATGTATGATTTCCAATAAGTCACTTGCCCGTTCCATTGTCCCTGAAAACGGGGTCCTTGTCATTTTGCCCATGAGGCACGGCTCGCACGTGTCAAGTGATTCAAAATCAAGAGACTCCAAAAGTCCATCAGCATGGAGCTTCTTCATGCGTTTCACGCCGATATGACCCAGACGGCAGTGCCACAAGAAAGTGGTATTATCATCATTAACTCTACATCTTTTGGCATCAATGTTATGAACATGTGTATCATCACTATCGAGATTCAATAAGAATAAACCCCTAACTTCGGGTGCATGACCATAAAAGATATTACTCATATAAATAGAACAACCATTATTCTCTGACTTAAATGAGTAACCGTCTCGCAATAAACAAGATCCAGATATAATGTTCATGCTTAACGCAGGCACTAAATAACAATTATTCAGGTTCATAACTAATCCCGATGGTAATCGAAGAGCGAGCGTGCCGACGGCGATCACATCAACCTTGGAACCATTTCCCACGCGCATCGTCACTTCGTCCTTCGCCAGCCTCCGTTTATTCCGCAGTTCCTGTTTAGAGTTGCAAATGTGAGCAACCGAACCGGTATCAAATACCCAGGCACTACAACGAGAGTTGGTAAGGTACACATCAATAACATGTATATCACATATACCTTTGTTGTTGTTGGCCCCCTTCTTGTCCGCCAGATACTTGGGGCAGTTCCGCTTCCAGTGGCTTTTCCCCTTGCAATAGAAACACTCAGTCTCTGGCTTGGGCCCAGCCTTGGGTTTCTTCACTGGATTAGCAACTGCTTTGCCACCCTTCTTAGAGTTACCCTTCTTGCCCTTGCCATTCTTCTTGAAACTAGTGGTTTTATTGACCATCAACACTTGATACTCCTTCTGGATGTCTGCCTCAGCGACTTTCAGCATCGAAAACAGCTCGGCGATGGTCTTGTTCATCCCTTGCATGTTATACTGCTGCACGAAGCTCTTGTAGCTTGGAGGGAGTGACTGGAGAATTCTGTCAATGATAGCCTCATCCGGGAACACAAGTCCCAGATCAGCTATGCGGGTATAGTACCCAGACATCTTCAGTAAGTGCTCACTGACAGACGAATTCTCCTCCATCTTGCAAGCGAAGAATTTATCGGTGGTCTCATACCTCTCGATCTTAGCATTCTTCTCAAAGATGAACTTCAACTCCGTGTACATCTCATATGCACCATGACGTTCAAAACGTCTTTGAAGTCCTCCTTCCAAGCCGTACAACATGGCACACTGCACTATCGAATAGTCATCCGAACGCGTCTGCCAAACGTTCATAACGTCCGCAGAGGCTCCAGGAGCGGGGGGGTCACCTAGCGGTGCATTTAGGACATAAACTTTCTGGGCAGCTGTGAGGATGATCCTCAGATTGCGGAGCCAGTCCACAAAGTTGCTCCCGTCATCTTTCAGTTTAGCTTTCTCTAGGAACGCATTAAAATTCAGGGGAGCTACTGCGCGAGCCATCTACAACCAAAATTTGCAAAGACATTTTAGACTATTGTTCATGATAAGTGAGTTATTACCTAATCAAATTAATTATAACTCCCACTCAAATTGACATCCCTCCGGTCATTCGAGCGTGACATGATCCAAATTCACCAACCCAAGTCCGATCATCACGTGAGATGAGGTGGTGTCAATGGTGAACATCAACATGTTGATCATATCTACTATATGACTCATGCTCGACCTTTCGGTCCTCCGTGTTCCGAGGCCATGTCTGTACATGCTAGGCTCGTCAAGTCTAACCCGAGTGTTCTGCATGTGCAAAACTGGCTTGCACCCGTTGTATGCGAACATAGAGTCTATCACACCCGATCATCACGTGGTGCTTCGAAACGACGAACCTTCGCAACGGCGCACACTCGGGGGGAACACAATTTTATCTTGAAATTTTAGTGAAGGATCATCTTATAATGCTACCGTCGTCCTAAGCAAAATAAGATGCATAAAAGGATTAACATCACATGCAAATCATAAGTGACATGATATGGCCATCAACTCGTGCTTTTGATCTCCATCTCCAAAGCACCGGCATGATCTCCATCGTCACCGGCGCCACACCATGATCTCCATCATCATGATCTCCATCATCGTGTCGCCATCGGGGTTGTCGGCGCCCACCATGCTCTTACTACTATTGCTACCGTTTAGCGATAAAGTAAAGCATTACAAAGCGCTTAATGATTGACACGCAGGTCATACAAAAAATAAAGACAACTCTATGGCTCCTGCCGGTTGCCGTATGCATCGACATGCAAGTCGATATTAACTATTACAACATGATCATCTCATACATCAAATATATCTCATCATGTCATTGGCCATATCATATCACATGCATACCCTGCAAAAACAAGTTAGACGTCCTCTAATTTGTTGTTGCATGTTTTACGTGGCTGCTATGGGTATCTAGCAAGAACGCTTCTTACCTACGCAAAACCACAACGGTGATATTCAAGTTGCTATTTAACCTTCTACAAGGACCGCCTTGTTCTATTCCGATTCAACTAAGATAGGAGAGACAGACACCCGCCAGCCATCTTATGCAACAAAAGTCACATGTCTGTCGATGGAACCGGTCTCATGTACGTGGACATGTAAAGTTGGTCCGGGCCGCTTCATCCTATAATACCGCTGAATCAAGAAAGACTAAGGAGGGCAGCAATTTAAACATCAACGCCACAAACCCTTTTGTGTTCTACTCGAGAAAGCATCTACGCAAGATCCTAGCTCTGCTACCACTGTTGGGGAACGTTGCATGGAAAACAAAAATTTTTCTCTACGTTCACCAAGATCAATCTAGTAGATGCAACTACGAGGGGAGAGTAGGATCCACATACCCTTGTAGATCGCTAAGCGGAAGCGTTAAGAACGCGGTTGATGGAGTCGTACTCGCCGCGATTCAGATCGCTGAAGATCCAAGCACCGAAGCAACGGTGCCTCCGCGTTCTTCACACGTACGGCTCGGGGACGTCTCCTCCTTCTTGAACCAGCAAGGGGTGGAGGAGAGGTTGATGGAGAACCGGCAGCACGACGGCGTGGTGGTGATGGTGGAGAAGAACTCCGGCAGGGCTTCGTCTAAGCATCGCGGGAGAAGAAGATGTTATGGGAGAGGGAGGGCAGCACCGAGGCACGAACTTGTGTTTGCTGCCCTCCCTTTGCCTCACTATATATAGGGGGGGTGGAGAGGTGAGGGGCGCCCTAGGGTTTCCCCTAGGGGGCCGGCGGCCAGGGCAAGGGGAGGGGGCGGCGGCCAAGGCTGGCCCTAGGGTTTCCCCCCTTAGGTGCCTTGCCCCCCAAGGCTAAGGGGGTGCGGCCACCCTAGGGGGTCCCACCTCCCTTGGCGCACAAGGAGAGGGCCCAGGGGGGGCGCACAGCCCCCTGAGGGCTGTGGTGTTCCCCCTTGTGGCCCATTAGGCCCAGAACTTCTTCCGGAACCCCCGAAACCCTTTCCGGTACTCCGCCGATTTCCCGATGCTCCCAGGAACACTTCCGGACTCCGAAACCTTTCATCCTATATATCAATCTTCGTCTCCGGACCATTCCGGAGACCCTCGTCATGTCCGGGATCTCATCCGGGACTCCGAACAACCTTCGGTAACCATACACTTTTCTCACTAACAACCCTAGCGTCACCGAACGTTAAGTGTGTAGACCCTGCGGGTTCGGAAACCATGTAGACATGACCGAGACACTCCCAGGTCAATAACCAATAGCGGGATCTGGATACCCATATTGGTTCCCACATGTTTCTCGATGATCTCATCGGATGAACCACGATGTCAAGGATTCAGATAATCCCGTATACAGTTCCCTTTGTCTCGTCGGTATGTTACTTGCCCGAGATTCGATCGTCGGTATCTCTATACCTAGTTCAATCTCGTTACCGGCAAGTCTCTTTACTCGTTACCGTAATACATAATCCCGTGACCAACTACTTAGTCACTTTGAGCTCATTGAGATGACGTATTACCGAGTGGGCCCGGAGATACCTCTCCGTCACACGGAGTGACAAATCCCAGTCTCGATCCATGTCAACTCAACGGATACCCTCGGAGATACCTGTAGAGTACCTTTATAGTCACCCAGTTACGTTGCGACATTTGGCACACACAAAGCACTCCTACGGTGTCAGTGAGTTACATGATCTCATGGTCATAGGAACTTATACTTGACATGCAGAAAACTATAGCGATAACTGACACGATCAAAAGCTATGTTTAACGTTTGGGTCTCGTCCATCACATCATTCTCCTAATGATGTGATCCCGTTATCAAATGACAACTCATGTCTATGACCTGGAAACCGCGGTCATCTTTGATCAACGAGCTAGTCCTGTAGAGGCTCACTAGGGACACAAAGTCTGTCTATTTATCCACACATGTATTTGAGTTTCCAATCAATACAATTATAGCATGGATAATAAACGATTATCATGAACAAGGAAATATAATAATAACTCTTTTATTATTTCCTCTAGGGCATATTTCCAACAGTTTCTCTGTGCTTCCTACCTTGCCTTGTATTGCATCATATATAGACTTGTCATGCATCATAAGTGCATCAGACTTGCATCATGTTGATTGCGCATTGCACCTTGTTTGACTTTGTGCCTTGTTGTGTTCTTGTGTTGAGTAGAGCCGGAAGCCGAGACCGAGCACGAGAACGAGGTTACTACCGAGGTTGAGTACGAGGAGCCGTCTTATAATCCCATCGACGACTCGACAGGCAAGATGACCTGACCCAGATATCAGTACTATCTTTGCCTACTGCTAGAAGTCTCGCTCTTTAGCTTATTGCCTCGATGCCCATGTTTGTTTGTCAGCCTCCTATTGTAACCATGAATCTGTCTAACCACCAAACCTAGCAAAACCTTTGTTTGGCTACGTAGGCTTCGCTCAGCCCCTCTTATAGCGTTGCTAGTTGCAGGAGAAGATTTGAAGATTCTTGCTTCATGTTGAATATATTGTTGGGATATCACACTATATAAAATCTTAAACTAGATCGCAATGGGTGG
The DNA here is from genome assembly GCA_902687465.1 of Secale cereale. Lineage (NCBI taxonomy): Eukaryota > Viridiplantae > Streptophyta > Magnoliopsida > Poales > Poaceae > Secale > Secale cereale. The sequence continues at coordinate 488,381,850 of LR738709.1, read as the reverse complement.
AAGGCTAAGCCTCTTGCTTGGTGATTTGTTCCACTCATGCCGCCCTAGGAACCGTATAAACCGGTGTTATGTTCCTTGATTATGCGTTCCTAACACGGTTGGGGTTATGGGATCCCCTCGATAACCCGCTTAGCGCTAAAACTCTTCCAGCGAGGCCCGACTTTGGTACTCCATTTGCCTAACAAATAAAAAAACTTGCCGAGGGAGTAATTAACCCGAGGATTAATTAATCAACCCCCCTGGGTCAGTGCTCGATTTGAGTGTTGGTCCAAACTAGAGCCACTTGCGGTGCCACCCCGCTTGCTGGGGTCTTCGGTATCTGTACGTAGTGCTCATCCGGTCGTGGCCTGAGACTAGATGCGCGCGGCTACTGTCAGGGTGTCGGCATGCCGGGAGGTCTTGCTGGATTAGTTTTACCTATGTCGGAATATCTTGAGCACGGGATTCCGAGAATACTCGGGCCTTCCCACCTTGGAGTTGCGATTCCGCAGATCGGAGCTTGTCATGAGCTAAGTTGGGACACCCCTGCAGGGTTTGGAACTTTCGAAAGCCGTGCCCGCGGTTATGTGGCAGATGGGAATTTGTTAATATCCGGTTGTAGAAAACTTGACACCATGTTCTGAACACACTACCAGCGTGAGTAACCGTGACGGTCATTTTCTGAAAGGGGTTCGGGAAGTGAACACGGTGGGGTTATGATTGACGTGCTTAGATAGGATCACTTCGTGATCATTTTGACGCTCGTGGCACTTCTCTTCTCGCTCTAAACACGTAAGCTAGTGCTAGTGTAGCTGCAACCTTTTATGTTTCTTCAGCCTTGTTCCACACCCAATGCTTAGATAGTTTTGCTACCCGGGAACGGGATTGCTGAGTCCCCCGTGGCTCACAGATTCTACACCACACCAGATGCAGGGACTATGGTGAACTACTCAGGTGACAGCACGGAGCTGTACTGGGAGTACGATGAAGAACGCAGTCGATACTATGTGCACTATCCCGATGATCAGTAGTGGTTTCTACTAGGGGCGATTCGGACCTATGGCTTTATGTATTTGGTATCTTTCATTTGGATCTTCGCCCGTAGTCGGGTTGTGATGTTATTTGGATGATGAATTGTTTATGTAATGTATTGTGTGACGTGGCGAGTGTAAGCCAATTATCCTTTTGAAATTTCATCCCTATTTTTACATGAGTCGTGCAAAGATACTGAACTTGAGATCATTCTAGAATGGGGTTATACCTTTAAGTCATGCCTCGACATGTAGGAGGTATAGTCCCATCCTGGGCATTACAGGTCGGGCATTGAGTCTTACTCAACTTCACACCTTATAACACAGGCAAGAAACCTTTCTTTGACTAATCCATTTTGAACTTTTTCAAAACTTTATCAAGGTATGTGCTTTGTGAAAGTCCAATTAAGCGTCTTGATCTATCTCTATAGATCTTGATGCCTAATTTGTAAGCAGCTTCACCGAGGTCTTTCATTGAAAAACTCTTATTCAAGTATCCTTTTTATGCTATCCAGAAATTCTATATCATTTCCAATCAACAATATGTCATCCACATATAATATCAGAAATGCTACAGAGCTCCCACTCACTATCTTGTAAATACAGGCTTCTCCAAAAGTCTGTATAAAACCATATGCTTTGATCACCTCATCAAAGCGTATATTCCAACTCCGAGAGGCTTGCACCAGTCCATAGATGGATCGCTGGAGCTTGCACACTTTGTTAGCACCTTTTGGATCGACAAAACCTTCTGGTTGCATCATATACAACTCTTCTTTGAGATATCCATTCAGGAATGTAGTTTTGACATCCATTTGCCAGATTTCATAATCATAAAATGCGGCAATTGCTAACATGATTCGGACAGACTTAATCATCACTACGGGTGAGAAAGTCACATCGTAGTCAACTCCTTGAACTTGCCGAAACCCTTTCGCAACAAGTCGAGCTTTGTAAACAGTAACATTACCGTCTGCGTCGGTCTTCCTCTTGAAGATCCTTTTATTTTCGATGGGTTGCCGATCATCGGGCAAGTCAACTGTAACACCCCAAAATTTTGACTTTGTTTTAGTAGTAAAAAATTGACCAGGAGTTTCAACTTTTCTTTTTTTGGGTTTTCTTTGATTGTCAGAACCTCCCTTCTTTTGTTATTGTGGAGTTTTGCCCCAGTGCAAAATTCTTGGTAGGCTGTTTGGGCTTAATTACCCTAGCCAAGTATGCCAATCTCTCTTTCAGTAGGTTCTTTTGCATTATTATTTTTCTCCCTAAGCTTTATTAATTATAGTGATTTTTTCCTTCTATTTTAGAGCCCTTTTTGCACTACAACCCTTTGATGGAATTGTTCAAAAATTCCACCAAAATTTAGGGATGTCATGTGAAGCCCCTACATCACCCTCATGCAAAAACCCTTGGCTGCCCTTTGGAAAAATTGAGCAAAACAACCTCTTTTGCTCTTTGGCCCAGTTTGTCACTTTCTACTAAAGCCCTATTCTAACTTGCTCTTTTAGCCATGAGCCTTTTCCTGCTTGTAGTCCTTCCTAAAAAACCCTTAAGTCCAGGAGATAGGAGCATTTGGATCATCTTAGGTCCATGCAATTATGCTCTTTTCCTTCTGTCCAGAACTGGAGTTTTGCAAATCTTGCACTAGCAAGTTTCTCAAAATGGCCAACTAACCTTGCCACTCCCTTTAGCATCCAAAGAGACCCCAACCTGGAGTTTTTGGCCACCCCAAGTAATGCCTAGAGGCTCCTGGCATTCTGTCAAACACCTAGCATGCATGGTCAGTTTTGACATAGTTTCTGGTCTGTGTATTGGACTAGCTTGCTTTGCCTAACCAGTATGTCCACTAAGTTCCTAGCTAACCCTAATCTAGGCCTGCTAATCCTCAGCCTCTATTGTGACCTCTAGCACGCGCCGGCATTTTATCGAGCACATGGTGTGCGTGCTGGGCACGCCCAGAGCGTGCATTTTGCACGTGCGTCTGCCCGAGCCGCCGCGTCGCGCCCCTGGTCCTAGCTCGCCTGCAGAGCCACACCCCGGCCTCATCCACTCACCAGAACACTCCAAGCCGCACCTGGCACCCTACAGCACCGTCGTCAGGTCGGCCACGGCGGCTACCGGCCGGCCACAGTGAACCTCTGCCGCGGACAGCGCCGCCCAAGCCACTAGCGCTCGCCAGCTGCCCCCTGGAGCAGTGCGAGCTCATCCGCAAGCTCGTCCGCAAGTGCTCGTCGCCGCCACGTCCCTCTGCAGCTACAGAATGGCGGTCGCCGGTGATCTTATCCACGGCCGCCGCGAACCGACATGGCTGCACTATTTAAGAGGCCCCCGAGCTCGTCTAGGCCCTCAAGCAACCTCAGGCCACCTCCAGGAAGCTCCGCTAGCCCGCAATCGCCAGGAGAAGGCCATCTTCTCCGTCTCCGGTCAGCTCGGCCGCCGCCTCGTTTTGGCCCGTTCCGACGCGTCCAACGCCTCCCCTGCCCTCCCGACGCCACCGTTCGACTCCACGTGACCATGCGGAACTGCCCAGCCCCTCAACCGCAGCCAGGAACCACCACAGGCTAAACCCCTAAATCCACCGAAGCCTCCTCCGCCGCGGAGCTCGCCGTCGGTGACCCCCTCCAACCCAGGCGACCCAACGACCACCGGGAGGACCGCCTCGGTCTGGCGGACCCATTCCTGCCATCGGATTCTCTCGAGGAGCCTCCGTTCGCCGGCGACGATCGCCGGAGTCCCGCCTCCGCTCGGGCAGAGGAAGAGGAGGGAGAGGTGACTGGTCAAACCTGACCAGTGGGCCCCGTGGACCCACTGTTAGTGCTACAGCCCCGCCTCCACGCATTTTAAGTGGAAGGGTAAACTCTCAAGTACGTCTCCCCCGCATCGAATACGCATTTCTGCCTCGAAACGTTTTCTTTTCTGTTTTATTTAAAATCAGAGTTTGACTGAAACTTTGACTGGCTACAACTCTTTAAATATAGATCCAAATGACTTGATTCTTTTTCTGTTGTTCCTCAAAATTGGTCTAGTTTATTTTCATATTTATTTGAAAAATTTCTAGATAACTTTTTTTGTGCTGTTTTGGATCTATGTATTGATTTCATATTCTTTCAATTAGGATTTCGAAGAGGAAGAAACTTCCAAAAGCTTTGGAATGCATTTCTCCTCCCCTCTACTTGAAGGCAAGCACTTCTGAACCCTGGTCTAATACTTGTGGTTGTCGTTGACACGATTTTAACAATATGGATGCATTCTTCTTCTTTCACATGTGATGATATGATCATACCCATGAGTGCATGAGGTAGACCCTTTGCCGTGAATAATTAATTTGCATGACGATGATCCCCCTCGTATGTCTTCCATGCCTACCGGAAGAAAGTCGTGAAAATCGTTGTCTTGTGTAGACACGAGCTTGTCACTAGCTCCCCGTTAGGACGGTGGAGTCCGGTATGGCTTGGTGAGGCATGACGAGAGGTGATTCCAACTGTTGTTGTGGAATATATTGATTATGCTAATCATTCTTGTGGTACTTGAACCTCCTGAGTCGACCGTGGATCGAGTCTTGTTCCAGTAACCCCCATACTTGTTTCGTACTACCACTTGTTCCTGCTATAGGTAGGGTACGGTCCAGTAAATTGTTCAACCCTATTCTATCACACACCATACGGAGAGGCCATGGTGGAAGATACCGGCTGCATCCGGTAGACAGGCCACCTGGTCCGGGGGCATGGGTGTTTCGGTTGGAGCCGAAGGGGATAGCTTCCCCAGTTTTGCGCGCATTATAAATTTTGTGATCCCATGCTAGTCGAGGTTGTAGCCTCCCCACTTAGAGTTTGGCTTAACAGGTGTCGTGGGTAATTCCACACACCGGTAAGTTAGGCTGGTGTGTGCGGTCAGGTGTGTCTTCAAATTAAAAGACCGTAGACGGTATTAGTCCAAAGGGACTAAAGGAAATCCGTTATTCGTGGGTAAAGAGTACACCCTCTGTAGAGATTAAATCTATTCGAATAGCCGTGTCCCTGGGTTAGGACTACAGTCTGGGATGGGTCAAGCGTCGGTCTTAGCGTCGGTCTTCGGAGGAGAAAACTTCTAAAACGAGAACATTGATTATGACTTGTGACATATGGTGATATTGATTATTATTGTGGACTAACCATTTGTATTATTTAAATCAATGAGTATCCCTGGGACGGTTCTACCTCCTGGATATTCACTGTCGCTCACTTTCCTTATAAGCCCTTTAAGTGATGTCGCTCAGACGTCCGACTGTGGCATTTTGTTATTTACTTTTATTTATAAGCCCTTTATGTGATGTCGCTCACACGTCCGACTATGGCATTTTGTTATTTAGTTTTATTTATAAGCCCTTTATGTGATGTCGCTTAGACGTCCGACTGTGGCATTTTTGTTATCTTCCTTATAAGCCCTTTATGTGGTTTCGCTCAGACGCCCGAATGTGGCATGATCGCTATTTATTTTATTATCACTCCCTGATTGCATATGCATTTTTATATGAATGACCTGCTTGCATTATGGTCTATCATATTATAATTATCATAGTGATCATCAATTATTCTCGAGCATGATTATAACTCACCCATGTTCATAATGTTTGCGAGTACATTCAAAGTACTCACTGGCTTGTCCCTCGCTATTGTCTTGGCCAGATTTCTTGCTTGGAGAAGAGCGTTGCGACGACTACCCGGGACCTATGCAACAATGATAGCAGCCTCGCGAAGATAGGAGTTAACCTGGTCAGCTGTTCCCGTGGGAAATGGAGTTCCACAGACGCCGACGTGTCACAAACCGCTTCCGCCATCAGCCACTAGTAACCCTGTGTTGTACTTAAAGACCAGGATGGTCTTGTACTACATATTTTGTATTTTTCTTGGATTTTCTGTATCAAGTAGTGACTCATCAGCTAACAGTCATCCTGGGGCTGATGAGCACAAGGGCTATTTTTGGGGATTTAATACCCCGAAAATCCGGTCCTGACAACAACCAAAGTCCACACTTTGTTCTCATACATGGATCCCATCTCAGTTTCATGGCCTCAAGCCATTTTGCGGAATCTGGGCTCATCATCGCTTCCTCATAGTTCGTAGGTTCATCATGGTCTAGTAACATGACTTCCAGAACTGGGTTGCCGTACCACTCTGGTGCGGAACATACTCTCGTTGATCTACGATGTTCAGCAGAAACTTGGTCTGAAGTTTCATGATCATCATCATTAGCTTCCTCACTAATTGGTGTAGGAATCACTGGAACTAGTTTCTATGATGTTCCACTTTCCAATTCGGGAGAAGGTACAATTACCTCATCAAGTTCTACTTTCCTCCCACTCAGTTCTTTCGAGAGAAAATCCTTCTCTGGAAAGGATCCATTCTAAGCAACGAATATCTTGCCTTCGGATCTGTGATAGAAGGTGTACCCAACAGTCTCTTTTGGGTATCCTATGAAGACACATTTCTCCGACTTGGGTTCGAGCTTATCAGGTTGAAGCTTTTGAACATAAGCATCGCAGCCCCAAACTTTAAGAAACGACAACTTTGGCTTCTTGCCAAACCATAGTTCATAAGGCGTCGTCTCAACGGATTTAGGTGGTGCCCTATTTAACGTGAATGCAGCTGTCTCTAAAGCATAACCCCAAAACGATAGTGGTAAATCGGTAAGAGACATCATAGATCGCACCATATCTAATAAAGTATGGTTAAGACGTTCGGACACACCATTACGCTGTGGTGTTCCGGGTGGCGTGAGTTGTGAAACTATTCCACATTGTTTCAAATGAAGACCAAACTCGTAACTCAAATATTCACCTCCACGATCAGATCGTAGAAACTTTATTTTCTTGTTACGATGATTCTCTACTTCACTCTGAAATTCTTTGAACTTTTCAAATATTTTAGATTTGTGTTTCATCAAGTAGATATACCCATATCTGCTCAAATCATCAGTGAAGGTCAGAAAATAACGATACCCGCCGCGAGCTTCAACACTCATTGGTCCACATACATTAGTATGTATGATTTCCAACACATTTGTTGCTTGCTCCATAGTTCCAGAGAACGGGGTTTTAGTCATCTTGCCCATGAGGCATGGTTCGCAAGCACCAAGTGATTCCAAAAGTCCATCACTATGGAGTTTCTTCATGCGTTTTACACCAATATGACCTAAACGGCAGTGCCACAAATAAGTTGCACTATCATTATTAACCTTGCATCTTTTGGCTTCAATATTATGAATATGTGTATCACTACAACCGAGATCCAACAAGAATAGACCACTCTTCAAGGGTGCATGACCATAAAAGATATCATTCATAAAAATAGAACAACCATTATTCTCTGATTTAAATGAATAACCGTTTCGCAATAACAAAGATCCAGATATAATGTTCATGCTTAACACTGGCACCAAATAACAATTATTCAGGTCTAAAACTAATCCCGAAGGTAGATGTAGAGGTAGCGTGCCGACGGCGATCACATCGACTTTGGAACCATTTCCCACGCGCATTGTCACCTCGTCCTTAGCCAATCTTTGTTTAATTCGTAGTCCCTGTTTGGAGTTACAAATATTAGCAACCGAACCGGTATCAAATACCCAGGTACTACTACGAGCATTAGTAAGGTACACATCAATAACATGTATATCATATATACCTTTGTTCACCTTGCCATCCTTCTTATCCGCCAAATACTTGGGGCAGTTCCGCTTCCAGTGTCCAGTACCTTTGTAGTAGAAGCACTCAGTTTCAGGCTTGGCTCCAGACTTGGGTTTCTTCGTGGGAGTAGCAATTGTCTTGTTATTCTTCTTGAAGTTCCCCTTCTTTCCCTTGCCCTTTTTCTTGAAACTAGTGGTCTTGTTAACCATCAACACTTGATGCTCCTTTTTGATTTCTACCTCCGCAGCTTTGAGCATAGCGAAGAGCTCGGGAATTGTCTTTTGCATCCCTTGCATATTATAGTTCATCACGAAGCCTTTATAGCTTGGTGGCAGTGATTGAAGAACTCTATCAATAACACTATCCTCGTCAACTTTGCAACCAAGTTGAGCCATATGATTGTAGTACCCAGACATTCTAAGCAAGTGTTCATTGATAGGACTATTCTCCTCCATCTTGCAGCTATAGAACTTATTGGAAATCTCATATTTCTCAATCCGGGCATTTGCTTGAAATATTAACTTCAACTCCTGGAACATCTCATATGGTCCATGACGTTCAAAACATCGTTGAAGTCCCGGTTCTAAGCCGTAAAGCATGGCACACTGAACTATCGTGTAGTCATCAGACCGCGTCTGCCAGACGTTCAAAGCATCTACATTAGCGGGAGTTTTGGCTTGTCACCTAGCGGTGCTTCAAGGACATAATTCTTATGTGCAGTAATGAGGATAATCCTCAAGTTACGGACCCAGTCCGTGTAATTGCTACCATCATCTTTCAACTTAGCTTTCTCTAGGAATGCATTAAAATTCAAAGGAACGGTAGCACGGGCCATTGATCTACAACAACATAGATATGCAAAAAAAACTATCGGGACTAAGTTCATGATAAATTAAAGTTCAATTTAATCATATTACTTAAGAACTCCCACTTAGATAGGCATCCCTCCGGTCATCTAAATGATCACGTGATCCAAATCAACTAAACCATGTCCGATCATCACGTGAGATGGAGTAGTTTCAATGGTGAACATCTTATGTTGATCATATCTACTATATGATTCACGCTCGACCTTTCGGTATCCAGTGTTCCGAGGCCATATCTGCACATGCTAGGCTCGTCAAGTTTAACCCGAGTATTCTGCGTGTGCAAAACTGGCTTACACCTGTTGTATTTGAACGTAGATCTTATCACACCCGATCATCACGTGGTGTCTCGGCATGACGAACTTTCGCAACGGTGCATACTCAGGGAGAACACTTATACCTTGAAATTTTGTAAGGGATCATCTTATAATGCTACCGCCGTACTAAGAAAAATAAGAAGCATAATAAGATAAACATCACATGCAATCAAAATATGTGAGATGATATGGCCATCATCATCTTGTGCTTTTGATCTCCATCTCCAAAGCACCGTCATGATCACCTTCGTCACCGGCGCGACACCTTGATCTCCATCGTAGCATCGTTGTCGTCTCGCCAACTATTGCTTCTACGACTATCGCTACCGCTTAGTGATAAAGTAAAGCAATTACATGGCGATTGCATTTCATACAATAAAGCGACAACCATATGGTTCCTGTCAGTTGCCGATAACATTACAAAACATGATCATCTCATACAAAACCGTATAACTCATCATGTCTTGACCATATCACATCACAACATGCCCTGCAAAAACAAGTTAGACGTCCTCTACTTTGTTGTTGCAAGTTTTACGTGGCTGCTACAGGCTTAGCAAGAACCGTTCTTACCTACGCATACAAAAACCACAACGATGTTTCGTCAAGTATGTGCTGTTTTAACCTTCACAAGGACCGGGCGTAGCCACACTTGATTCAGCTAAAGTGAGAGAGACAGACACCCGCCAGTCACCTTTAAGCAATGAGTGCTCATAACGGTGAAACCAGTCTCGCGTAAGCGTACGCGTAATGTCGGTCCGGGCCGCTTCACCGCCGAAGCAAAGTATGACATGCTGGTAAGCAGTATGACTAGTATCGCCCACAACTCATTGTGTTCTACTCGTGCATATCATCTACGCATAGACCTAGCTCATGATGCCACTTTTGGAGAACGTAGTATTTTAAAATTTTCCTACGATCACGCAAGATCTATCTACCAGATGCATAGCAACAAGAGGGGAGAGTGTGTCTACGTACCCTCGTAGACCGGAAGCAGAAGCATCAAGTGACGCGGTTGATGTAGTCGAACTTCTTCGCGATCCAACCGATCAAGCACCGAACGTACGGCACCTCGGCGTTCAGCACACGTTCAGCTTGATGACGTCCCACGAGCTCTTGATCCAGTTGAGCTTCACGGGAGAGTTTCGTCAGCACGACGGCGTGGTGACGGATATGATGAAGTTACCGGCGTAGGGCTTCGCCTAAGCACTGCAACAGTATGACCGAGGTGTGTTTCTGTGGAAGGGGGCACCGCACACGGCTAAAACAATTCAACTTGTGTGTATTTGGGTGCCCCCTGCCCCCGTATATAAAGGAGCAAGGGGGAGGGCCGGCCGTCCAAGCTTGGCACGCCTAGGAGTAGGATTCCTACTCCTAGTAGGAATAGGAATCCTCCTTCCTATTCCTACTAGGAGTAGGAAAGGAAGAAGGAGAAGAGAAGGAAGGAGAGAGGTGGCGCCCCCCCCCCCACTCCTAGTCCAACTAGGATTCCCTAGTGGGGGGCGCCGGCCAGCCTCATGGGCTGCCTCTCACTTTTCCTTCAAGGGCCACTATGGACCATACTCCCTCGGGGGTTTCCGGTAACCCCCTCCGGCAATCCGGTTAAATCCGAAACTTTCTCGGAACACTTCCGGTGACCGAATATAGTCGTCCAATATATAAATCTTTACGTCTCGGACATTCTAAGACTCCTCGTCATGTCTGTGATCTTATCCGGGACTCCGAACTACATTCGGTACATCAAAACTCATAAACTCATAATATCGATCGTCATCAAACGTTAAGCGTGCGGACCCTACGGGTTCGAGAACTATGTAGACATGACTGAGACTCATCTCTGGTCAATAACCAATAGCAGAACCTGGATGCCCATATTGGCTCCTACATATTCTACGAAGATCATTATCGGTCAAACCGCATAACAACATTGTAAGTGCATCTAGTGCCACCCCTAGTTGGTTTTGGAGTATTGACGACAAACCTGGTTGAGGGACTAATGTGTTTGTGATAATTGCAGGATAACATGGGTAGTAGTCCCTCATTGATTTGGTTTACCTACCGGAGATGACCCCAAAAATGTATGAAGACATTGACATCAGTGGTGGTATATGAAGATAATCATATTGATGACCATGACAAGAGAAGACATTGTGTGAAGACTATGGAGAGCGAAGACTTAGATTTTTCATTGTTTCCTTTTCTTCTTTGTTGAGTCATAGGAACCACCGTACTGTTAAGTGGGGTCCAAGTGATCTAAGTCAGAGTGACTGAGGTGATGCTCAACCACATGCTATGTCTTCGAGCGAAGACAATGAGAGCAAATCTTATCCAGAGTTGGATGAGTCAGCTTTACTTGTAGCCCAAGTAAAGTTGTCGTGTGAGTGTTTGAAATATGACCGTTGGAACACGTGTCAGTTCCTTAGTGACCTAGGGTCACTTCGGACAAATCAGGTTGGGTTGCCCAGTGGCTATAAATATGTCACACCCTGATTTCCATGTCACTTTGCTTAAGCTAATTTTCATGTTAAAAATGTGGATTTGCAAAAACTTTTGAGTGTTTTTGACTTTGCTTGATTTGACTTTTGTCTGCTGTTTGCTAGTGCTCTAAAAATCAAATAAATCCCCCAACTCTTATACTTCATCTCCTTGACCCAAAACCTTTTTCCAATGATCATGCCATGTGTATAGACCAGTATAGAATTTTCTTATAAAAATATTTTGGCCAAATGGTATTTTCAAAAATTAGTTTTCCAAAAACCCCTGAATTGAGGTTTGCACTGCAAGTACCTTATTTAGGGTGTGAAAAATCTTTCAAAAAGTTTATTTGAATCCTATTAGGCATAGGACTCCCAAAAACCACACAAGTATAATTTTAAAAGTTATTTTAATATTTTATTTAAAAGCTTTTTCTTAAGGCCAGAAATGGTCTTTAATAGGGAAAAATTATTTAATCATTTCAAAAATATTTGCCAAACTTCAAGGAGACTCATAGGACATATATTGTCCATATATAAGAGTTTCAACACATGGTCATGTTCAAAATATTGGACAAATCCTTCCAAAACCCTTTCTGGATATTTCAAGCTTTTGAAATATTTACAAAGGAAATATTCTCTAAAAAATCCAGGGAAATTCTATCATGTCATATATGACATATTTGATGATCTTGCAAAGCCTCATGCCTTGAAGATCAAGGAAACATCCTTAAACCCCTTCAAAACCATTCTGTCCATATTTGAAGTTTGAGCAACTCTACATTGCCAAACTTGTCCAAATGCTCTCAAATTTGGTGCACATGCTAGAATGACCTAATAAGGCATCTAGACCAAATGGCACAAGATTTGGAAAAGATCAACTTGATCAGATCACCCCAAAACCAATTCTGTTCAAATGCAAATTTGAACAACTTTACATTGTCAACTTTTTATCTGGAGCCTCAAACTTTGTGGGCATGTTCATAACCCCAAATGATGATGCTACACCAAGTGGTGCATCAAGGGGAAATGATTTGCTTGACTCAAACATGGTGAAACCATTTCTGTTCATTTCTAGGGTTCACCAAAGTTACATTGGCCACTTTTCCCAAATGAGCTCAAATTTGGTGTAGAGGCCTAATTATGTGTGAGATCTGATCCTGTTAAGTCCCATGTCAAGTGGATGTCATTTGCTTGACCAAACCCTGATCAAACACCTTCTGTCCAATTACCAAAACAAGTGGTTGGACCCCTTTTACTATTTCCCCTTACCCCAAATTCTTACCACAGCTCCCCCTGATCATCCTCTACCCCCAGTAACTCCTCTATGGCCTCAGCTCAATTATTGGAGGGGGTAAAACCCCAATTTTCACTGCTGGACAGCAGGTTTCACCCTCTTCCTCACCTCCCTCCTCATCCCAGTGGTTCCCCAGAGCATCCAAGGCTGCCTCCCCTTTGTTTACTATCCCCTAGCACTGCTGGACACTACTGGACACTAGGGGACACGGCCTGGACAGCAAAGACACGAGCATGCCGGCCAAAGGCGCGCTCTGGAGCACGCTACAGTGCACCGAGGCACTGTAGCTCGGCCCTCCCGAGGCTTCCAGACAACCTTGGGCAGAGAGAGCGTGTCTCCCGAGGTGCCCTCGACGTCCACGACCTGCAGGACGGTCGGCCTTATCCTCCCCGGCCCTCCTCCTCTCTCTCCTCGAGCTCGCCGTGCGCGCCCTGGAGCGTGCTCACGGTGCACCGCGGCCGCAGCTATAAAAGGCCTCCCCCCGAGCACCTCTTGCCTCTGCTGGATCCTTCTCTTCTCTGTGCACCTCCCAGACATCCCCAACCTCCCTCCCGTGGCCTCCTTGCCCCTCCAAGGCCGGAGTGCCGCCGCCGTCCGCCGCTCGGATTCGGGCGCCTCGGCCGCTCTCTCCTCTCCCTTCTCTGTTGGCCACCAGGAGGAAGACCCCAGGACCGTGGAGGTTCCCCCCACTCCTTCCTTCCTTTCCACGAGCATCCTCTGGCGCCGCTGATGCCTCGGCCGCCGTCGCTCCTGCTCCTCCCGGCCAGCTTGGAGGCCAGGGATGGGCGCGGCTCGGCCTCACGAACCCGCCGGTACGCCTGACGTCGTCGGAGACGGCCGCAGTCGCCGGCACGGGAGACCACCGAGCGCAGCACCCGTCGGCCTCCACGGACGCAGGGAGCTCGCCGCGCCTCCCTGCAACCCCCCCATGCGGATGCGGCTAGGCCCGCGGCCCTGACCCCACCGCAGTTCGACGCCGGCAGGCTGAGCAGCACCGGCGGCGAGCAGGCCGGCGCCCTCCTCTGTCTCCCGTCGGGAGGAAGAAGAAGGAGCCATGAGGGAGGGAGAGAGCCCGGTGGGCCCAGGCTGTAAGTGACCCAGCGGCCTGGCCCCATTGTTTAAGTGGAGACGTACTCCGTGAAGTCCGTTTCTGGCAAACGGAGACGTATTCCCTGGAAGGCGCTATCGACGTTGCACCTGGGCGCTTGCGGCCGTGCAGCTGGGCCGGCCCACCATCTATCCTCCGCCCAGTCTGCAGCATAAGGGTATAACCCCTATTCCTTTCCTTTTTCCCTTTTTCTGTCAACTTCAAAAATGCCTAAAATATTCATATGAACTCCAAATTGCATGACTCAAATTTCTGGTAGCTTCTAAAATCATGCCCTATCACATGGTGCAACATGCACATTATTCCAGATACATTTCTTTCACAAATATTTATCAAATGCCCATTTTCCACTTTCTGTGATTAACTTTAGAAAATCACAGAGAGCTCATTTTTGATCCAAATGCAGTGATTCAAGTTCATAGATGCTTGTCATGTCCAAACTTAGTTTTGGAACATTTTTAATAATAGTTTCTGTACCCCACCAAATAATGAGCCATTTCTTCCTATTTATCAGCTTTGGAAAATCCTAGGAAATACATTTCAAATCCAAATCCAGTGAAACCAACTCCTAAAGGCTTCTAAAATCATGACTTGATGATGGGTACCTTTGCTCATCATTCAAGGAATTATTTCTGTATACTTCTTCCAAATCCATAAACCCTTTGGTTCCATCATATTGAAATGTTCCCAACTACCTATTGATCCAATACCTATGATACCACCTTGGTCATTTCTAATATGACCAGAGGTATCCTAGAAAAGTCCAACTCCTATTTTTAGAGCACTTTTATTTTTGCTTTGACTGTGTTGCTTATTATGATTGTTTCCATCGTTAGTTGACGTAATAAACAGAGTATTCGGAGATGGACCAGAAGATTTGAAGACTCTGAAGAATAAGGCAAGCAGCCCTTTGACCATGTTCAAGAAACCTTTTTATGCATGTCTCATAGCACCTTTATATTCAATGCATCGGAATCATGTTGAGGTGGAAACCACTTTGGTTGCTACCCATGTTACCTTACTGTTGAAACTTGCATCAAACATGACCCTACCTTCCTATGAGGGTTATGTGGGTGGGAGTAGATAGATGTATGCTATAGTAGTTGGCTACGCAAAATGGGTCGGGATTATGTATTGAGTGAAACAAGTGTGGTCTGACATACTTGCAAATGACCCAGTGGGTGCCACTAATGCCCCTGGGAGTTGATGAGGAGCTAGGGCACTACTTGGTGAAGAAGTAGTGTGCCGAGACTTGACGAAAGTGTTGTTTACAGAGATGGATTAGATTTATGTGTGTCTACCGTCCCAACCAATCTTGCGCAACCACTCTACCCTTATATGGGAAAAGGGCATTATTGATTACCTAGGTCGATACTAGCATGGTGCCCGCATTACTAGTGACGGGGGTGACATGAGGTCACTCTCGGGACGGGGTCGTGCTTGGATAGGCGGCCATGACTGTTTTCACAGGGCACCGGACACATCGTTGGTACCCCGTGCTTGTGATATGTGATGAATACGGAGCGAGTCTCCACAACCTTGAGATGTGATATGTTTGGCACGGGGCTGCTACCAATCGAGTGGACTCTATGTTAGTGTCGTCTAGGGAAAGATAGTGATCGGGTGCTTACCCCGGGTAGTTGCGGGTCGTGGATGACACGGAAGTTCCCCGGATCTTGTGGGTAAAGTGTGCAACCTCTGCAGAGTGTCAAACTATTCGAATAGCCGTGTCCGCGGTTAAGGACAGTTGGGTGTGCTACTTAGACTATGTCCATAAGTTTCTGGGAAACAACACGATTCAGAGATATTGATGATGTGATTGTGAGGAAGTCACAACGAGCTTGTGCATGAGTTGATTGCAACTCTTTCTAGATATTGAAGTATGTGACCTCCTGATACTTGTTACAGACACATGCATGCCCTGGTTATATGTTGATCATACTTGCATATGAAAAACTAGCTTTCCGCAAAACTACCAATTTAGCAGTAGAGCCTTGCATAAATTATTCTGTTATCACACTTGGGTTGCTTGCGAGTACATTCAATGTACTCATTGGCTTGCCACTGGTTATTTTATTGGCCAGGCAGGAGAGAACAGGTTATGATGAAGATTTCTCGGTAACGAGCATGCGAGCTAGGACGCTTCCCAGTCAGAATGCCTGTAGGGTTAAGGCAGATGGCATGGGTCCATGTTGACATTGAAGATTTTCCGCTGCGATGATATACTCAAGACTTGACCATTATGGTCCTATTTGTGTAACACGGTATGTAAGGATGTAAGACTCTTGTTATTCAGCTTTTGTGTGTTCAGTGAGCATTGATCTCTGGGATCACTATACACGTGCATTCGGTGATCACGACTTACGAGTCGGGGTCTCCACAGAGCTGGTATCAGAGCCATCCTGACTGTAGGAAGCCTTAGTTAGCATGGCCGTTAGTTAGGGTAAAACTATTTTCAAAACTACTACTAGTTTTCAAAACTATCTATACTCCTCTTCCCTTCTCAGTTTTTCGAAAACTAGGCTATACTTGATCTCTTCCCCTTCAAAACCTTGGTCGCTAAAACCCCTATGCCCCTGACCACTGGATCTTCTGTAATCCTCGTGGAGTGCACCTTCCCGAACACTCACCCACCACCTTTGCACACAAGATTGGTGACACCACGACAAGACGGTACCAAGAGAAACTACAACCTCGATGAGTGAGGACATGAAGACCCAGAAGATGGTGGTACCCTTGACAGTGTCCCAAGAAGATGCAATGTTGGCCTATGATGACCAGGGTATAGGTTATGCAAAATCATGATATACACCGCTAATAGAGTAATCATGTCACTACCGTTGTTGTATCGACAACCACCGGTGGATGAGAACCTCGCCATTTGGTCCGCCTCACCATAGTGAGCAAGAAAACGGTTCTCTTCATCCCCCGCTCTTGGTGTCGATGTTTTCGTCAACAAAGCTGACATGTGGACCTCTATTATGCCTTGTTATTGCCATTCCATATGGATTGCCTACCTGGTACCCTCGACGCCCCAGAAGGCACAAGGGATTGTCATGATTAAAGAGACAAGAGAAGACCAAGTCAACGCCAGCTACAAGGAGGCACCTTCACCACCTCACCTCATCAGGCGAGAAGATGTTGAAGATTCTTCAGGCTCAACCCGGATCATTCATCAAGCAACTATAGGGAGCATAGCAACATCCAAGGAAGCCCAGAAGACTGCACGAGGCACAAGTCATGACACAGAGTCCGAGAACCCCTAGGGTAGGATGAGTCGTGTACTCCCTATGCGTAGTCGAGTTCATATGATGGTTCGAATAGAACCATGATTGTGTGTTGTTTGCTTTTATTCGTTTGTATTTTGATATAAGTCGCAGTTTTGCCCAGGCAACAAGTGCATGGCTATATCACCTTCCTTGCCTTGTTTCTTTTGTTTCGACCTTTTTGCACCTGTTTGTTGCACCTGCACTATAGAACCCCCTTTAGGCATTTCCCTCCTCTACGCTGCTTCTTCCCTCTCTCTCTCCCCCAATTGAAGACCCGCAAGACAAGATGCACCAAGGATTCTACCTCGGCAACCAACTGGCACTGAAGACTTCTGCTACAACCTCCATGACCTATTGCAACTCCGTAGAGTTATGTTTAACCCTCGAGACCAGTAACCCTCTTCCTAGACCCTTTGAGACTTCCCGAGTCACTCCAGCACGAATCCTTAACCATGTGCCTAACCCATGGTAAAGCGAGAGAACCTGTTAAGCCTTTGTAACCTTGCACAACACTGGGTTCGTAAAGGAACTAGTGGACACGATGAGTGAGCACGGTTTTCATCCTAATATAGCACAAGGTCTGACGATGCCATAGATAGACCAGTTCGAGGATATTGGGCAGATGACTTGGTGGTTTATATCAGTGACTTCGAGGGATTATCTGAGATCTTGATGGATTGTGAGGTTTTCATATTGGTGAGATCATGACTTTGGGGAAGTATGTAGGAGTGCCCGATGGGCATGAGATATGGATTTATCTAGGTGATTCTGGTTGGTATAATGCTGGATATGTCTGCATGATTCGGAGTAAGATTGGATTTAGGCGTATGATCCTGATTATGATATCATGCTTCTCGGTGGACGATAACCTAGGAGATTGGATTATTTGTCGGAGTTGATTTAGAGATCTATATAGTCGTGATCTTGGAGTTTACTTGACCCGGATGACGGGAATTTGGTGGACATACTATCGTGATGCATAGTCCTTCCGAGTATTTGGGGATTATAGGGACTTGAGATCTTGTGGAACATCGTAGACATCGGATTTGTAGGATTGTTGGATTATGTGGTGATTGATGGTAATTACTGGGCTATTGGAGTTGATCTATAGGAAGGAAACAAATCTTGGAGTGGCATATGACGTGTTTCCTTAAATTAGAGATGCATTATCTTGAGCCTTGCAAGACTAGGTTGAGTGCTTGGATTGTGGAGATTAATTTAGGCTCAGCAGCATGTATGATCTACCTTTGGATTTTAGAGATAGACGTGCATATGGATTTGGGGATCTTAGACAAGTATAATTTTGTGAGACCGTCTCTTGAGAATCATGAGGATATGTATGGCAATGAGTGGTGATTGAAGTTGGTCTATGAGAGAGGCCGCTTTTCCGTTCGGAGTACTAGATAGAGCTATTGGCATCTCAGAAACTGTGCTTAAGGATAAGATGATATAAGTTCATTCACTCACTAGAATCCTTGAAACCCTTAAGCCCCACCGAGCCACAACCTGGTCAGATTCTGACCACGGGCCTTGACTCAGAGTCAGGAAGGCCTCTGCTGATACTCAACCGAGACCAGCACCAATACCCCAGTTTACCTTGCGTACCGCCATAGACCTCATGGAGTAATTGGACAAGTTGGGTAACATCATTATTTGATGGCCTACTTGTCTGCCCGAAGACAAAGAAGAGACGGACAGCTGGATGAAAGACATTTGAAGACCGCCCTGTCAAGAAGGAAGATCTACATCGACCACCGTCATCAAGAAGAAAACTTCCGCGTTGAAGACCGGGCGTATCTGCAAACCACTCCTCCAGGAGGAACCGAGCAATTCCGTGTCGAGGAACGCTCACACCAAGTTGTATCAGGACTTGAAGGCACGATTCTGGTGGCACATGATGAAAAGAGAGATTTTTGCAACCTACATTGCAAAGCGCGATGTGTGCCAAAGGGTCAAGGCTGAATATCAGCGACCCGCTGGATTGCTTCAACCACTCAAGGTTCCTGAGTGAAAGTGGGATAAAGTCGGAATGGACTTCATCACTGGATTACCAAGGTCGGATAGAGGGCATGACTCTATCTGGGTCATAGTCGATCATCTGACCAAGGTGGTCTATTTCATTCCTGTCAAGACCACTTATGATGGCAACCGGCTGGCAGCTCTCTACATCAACCGAATCGTAAGTCTTCATGGTATTCCCAAGGAGATTGTGTCAAGGAGCCCAGTTCACCTCAAGGTTCTGGAAGAAGTTCCGAGAAGCCTTGGGAACCAAGTTATCTTTCAGCACAGCTTTCCACCCACAGACCGGAGGTCAGACTGAGTGAGTCAATCAGATTCTCTAAGTCATGACTCCGAGCCTGTGCCTTGAAATATGGAGCCAAGTGGGAGGATTGTCTCCATTTTTGCCGAGTTCTCCTATAACAACAGTTGCCGGTCGAGCCTTCAGATGGCACCATTTGAGGTGTTGTGCGGACGCAGGTGTCGCACATCCCTCAACTGGTCAGAGACTGGAGAAAGGCTAGTCCTTGGACCGGATATTCTCCGCGCAGCGGAAGAGCAAGTCCAACTAGTCAGAGAACGTTTGAAGGCAGCCAAGTCAAGGCAAAAGAGCTATGCTGACACTCACCGCCGGAACTTGAGTTTCCATGTCGGGGACCACATGTACCTGCGGGTAACTCCTCTGAAGGGAAACAAGCGTTTCCACGTCAAGGGGAAGCTCGCACCAAGGTTCATTGGACCCTTTGAGATCACTGCAAGTCATGTAGTAGATGGCTTCCCAGCTAGATCTACCACCTGAGATACCCTCCGTGCACCAAATCTTCCACGAGCCCCACTCTGGAAGTACTTCTTACCTCCTAGTTAGCCCGATGCCCGCAAGGACATCGATCACCAAGCCTTTGACAGCTAACCCAACCTAACCTATGCAAAAGACCCCTCAGCAACCTCCATCAAGGAAGGCATCAAGCAAGAAGCCATACCATCAAGCACTTCAAGATTCCAAGGAGCACCGCTCGGAAGCAGAACCAACAAGAATAAGTGAAGACTACCCCGTATCCAAGACTCCGCCTTTCTTTCCACGCCTAGTCTGGGAATCTCGGGGACGAGATTCTTGTAAGGGGGGTAGGTCTGTCACACCCTGATTTCCATGTCACTTTGCTTAAGCTAATTTTCATGTTAAAAATGTGGATTTGCAAAAACTTTTGAGTGTTTTTTACTTTGCTTGATTTGACTTTTGTCTGCTGTTTGCTAGTGCTCTAAAAATCAAATAAATCCCCCAACTCTTATACTTCATCTCCTTGACCCAAAACCTTTTTCCAATGATCATGCCATGTGTATAGACCAGTATAGAATTTTCTTATAAAAATATTTTGGCCAAATGGTATTTTCAAAAATTAGTTTTCCAAAAACCCCTGAATTGAGGTTTGCACTGCAAGTACCTTATTTAGGGTGTGAAAAATCTTTCAAAAAGTTTATTTGAATCCTATTAGGCATAGGACTCCCAAAAACCACACAAGTATAATTTTAAAAGTTATTTTTATATTTTATTTAAAAGCTTTTTCTTAAGGCCATAAATGGTCTTTAATAGGGAAGAATTATTTAATCATTTCAAAAATATTTGCCAAAATTCAGGGAGACTCATAGGACATATATTTTCCATATATAAGCGTTTCAACACATGGTCATGTTCAAAATATTGGACAAATCCTTCCAAACCCCTTTCTGGATATTTCAAGCTTTTGAAATACTTACAAAGGAAATATTCTCTAAAAATTCCAGGGAAATTCTATCATGTCATATATGACATATTTGATGATCTTGCAAAGCCTCATGCCTTGAAGATCAAGGAAACATCCTTAAACCCCTTCAAAACCATTCTGTCCATATTTGAAGTTTGAGCAACTCTACATTGCCAAACTTGTCCAAATGCTCTCAAATTTGGTGCACATGCTAGAATGACCTAATAAGGCATCTAGACAAAATGGCACAAGATTTGGAAAAGAGCAACTTGATCAGATCACCCCAAAACCAATTCTGTTCAAATGCAAATTTGAACAACTTTACATTGTCAACTTTTTATCTGGAGCCTCAAACTTTGTGGGCATGTTCATAACCCCAAATGATGATGCTACACCAAGTGGTGCATCTAGGGGAAATGATTTGCTTGCCTCAAACATGGTGAAACCATTTCTGTTCATTTCTAGGGTTCACCAAAGTTACATTGGCCACTTTTCCCAAATGAGCTCAAATTTGGTGTAGACGCCTAATTATTTGTGAGATTTGATCCTGTTAAGTCCCATGTCAAGTGGATGTCATTTGCTTGACCAAACCCTGATCAAACACCTTCTGTCCAATTACCAAAACAAGTGGTTGGACCCCTTTTACTATTTCCCCTTACCCCAAATTCTTACCACAGCTCCCCCTGATCATCCTCTACCCCCAGTAACTCCTCTAAGGCCTCAGCTCAATTATTGGAGGGGGTAAAACCCCAATTTTCACTGCTGGACAGCAGGTTTCACCCTCTTCCTCACGTCCCTCCTCATCCCAGTGGTTCCCCAGAGCATCCAAGGCTGCCTCCCCTTTGTTTACTATCCCCTAGCACTGCTGGACACTACTGGACACTGGGGGACACGGCCTGGACAGCAAAGACACGAGCATGCCGGCCAAAGGCGCGTTGTAGAGGACGCTACAGTGCACCGAGGCACTGTAGCTCGGCCCTCCCGAGGCTTCCAGACAACCTTGGGCAGAGAGAGCGTGTCTCCTGAGGTGCCCTCGACGTCCACGACCTGCAGGACGGTCGGCCTTATCCTCCCCAGCCCTCCTCCTCTCTCTCCTCGAGCTCGCCGTGCGCGCCCTGGACCGTGCTCACGGTGCACCGCGGCCCCAGCTATAAAAGGCCTCCCCCCGAGCACCTCTTGCCTCTGCTGGATCCTTCTCTTCTCCGTGCACCTCCCAGACATCCCCAACCTCCCTCCCGTGGCCTCCTTGCCCCTCCAAGGCCGGAGTGCCGCCGCCGTCCGCCGCTCGGATTCGGGCGCCTCGGCCGCTCTCTCCTCCCCCTTCTCTGTTGGCCACCAGGAGGAAGACCCCAGGACCGTGGAGGTTCCCCCCACTCCTTCCTTCCTTTCCCCGAGCATCCTCTGGCGCCGCCCGTCTTGACCCGAAGCCGCCGCTGATGCCTCGGCCGCCGTCGCTCCTGCTCCTCCCGGCCAGCTTGGAGGCCAGGGATGGGCGCGGCTCGTCCTCACGAACCCGCCGGTACGCCGGACGTCGTCGGAGACGGCCGCAGTCGCCGGCACGGGAGACCACCGAGCGCAGGACCCGTCGGCCTCCACGGACGTAGGGAGCTCACCGCGCCTCCCTGCAAACCCCCATGCGGATGCGGCTAGGCCCGCGGCCCTGACCCCACCGCAGTTCGACGCCGGCAGACTGAGCAGCGCCGGCGGCGAGCAGGCCGGCGCCCTCCTCTGTCTCCCGTCGAGAGGATGAAGAAGGAGCCATGAGGGAGGGAGAGAGCCCGGTGGGCCCAGGCTGTAAGTGACCCAGCGGCCTGGCCCCACTGTTTAAGTGGAGACGTACTCCGTGAAGTCCGTTTCTGGCAAACGGAGATGTATTCCCTGGAAGGCGCTATCGACGTTGCACCTGGGCGCTTGCGGCCGTGCAGCTGGGCCGGCCCACCATCTATCCTCCGCCCAGTCTGCAGCATAAGGGTATAACCCCTATTCCTTTCCTTTTTCCCATTTTCTGTCAACTTCAAAAATGCCTAAAATATTCATATGAACTCCAAATTGCATGATTCAAATTTCTGGTAGCTTCTAAAATCACGCCCTATCACATGGTGCAACATGCACATTATTCCAGATACATTTCTTTCACAAATATTTATCAAATGCCCATTTTCCACTTTCTGTGATTAACTTTAGAAAATCACAGAGAACTCATTTTTGATCCAAATGCAGTGATTCAAGTTCCTAGATGCTTGTCATGTCCAAACTTAGTTTTGGAACATTTTTAATAATAGTTTCTATACCCCACCAAATAATGAGCCATTTCTTCCTATTTATCAGCTTTGGAAAATCCTAGGAAATTCATTTCAAATCCAAATCCAGTGAAACCAACTCCTAAAGGCTTCTAAAATCATGACTTGATGATGGGTACCTTTGGTCATCATTCAAGGAATTATTTCTGTATACTTCTTCCAAATCCATAAACCCTTTGGTTCCATCATATTGAAATGTTCCCAACTACCTATTGATCCAATACCTATGATACCACCTTGGTCATTTCTAATATGACCAGAGGTATCCTAGAAAAGTCCAACTCCTATTTTTAGAGCACTTTTATTTTTGCTTTGACTGTGTTGCTTATTATGATTGTTTCCATCGTTAGTTGACGTAATAAACGGAGTATTCGGAGATGGACCAGAAGATTTGAAGACTCTGAAGAATAAGGCAAGCAGCCCTTTGACCATGTTCAAGAAACCTTTTTATGCATGTCTCATAGCACCTTTATATTCAATGCATCGGAATCATGTTGAGGTGGAAACCACTTTGGTTGCTACCCCTGTTACCTTACTGTTGAAACTTGCATCAAACATGACCCTACCTTCCTATGAGGGTTATGTGGGTGGGAGTAGATAGATGTATGCTATAGTAGTTGGCTACGCAAAATGGGTCGGGATTATGCATTGAGTGAAACAAGTGTGGTCTGACATACTTGCAAATGACCCAGTGGGTGCCACTAATGCCCCTGGGAGTTGATGAGGAGCTAGGGCACTACTTGGTGAAGAAGTAGTGTGCCGAGGCTTGACGAAAGTGTTGTTTACAGAGATGGATTAGATTTATGTGTGTCTACCGTCCCAACCAATCTTGCGCAACCACTCTACCCTTATATGGGAAAAGGGCATTATTGATTACCTAGGTCGATACTAGCATGGTGCCCGCATTACTAGTGACGGGGGTGACATGAGGTCACCCTCGGGACGGGGTCATGCTTGGATAGGCGGCCATGACTGTTTTCACAGGGCACCGGACACACCGTTGGTACCCCGTGCTTGTGATATGTGATGAATACGGAGCGAGTCTCCACAACCTTGAGATGTGATATGTTTGGCACGGGGCTGCTACCAATCGAGTGGACTCTATGTTAGTGTCATCTAGGGAAAGATAGTGATCAGGTGCTTACCCCGGGTACTTGAGGTACCGCGGGTCGTGGATGACACGGAAGTTCCCCGGATCTTGTGGGTAAAGTGTGCAACCTCTGCAGAGTGTCAAACTATTCGAATAGCCGTGTCCGCGGTCAAGGACAGTTGGGTGGTGCTACTTAGACTATGTCCATAAGTTTCTGGGAAACAACACGATTCAGAGATATTGATGATGTGATTGTGAGGAAGTCACAACGAGCTTGTGCATGAGTTGATTGCAACTCTTTCTAGATATTGAAGTATGTGACCTCCTGATACTTGTTACAGACACATGCATGCCCTGGTTATATGTTGATCATACTTGCATATGAAAAACTAGCTTTCCGCAAAACTACCAATTTAGCAGTAGAGCCTTGCATAAATTATTCTGTTATCACACTTGGGTTGCTTGCGAGTACATTCAATGTACTCATTGGCTTGCCACTGGTTATTTTATTGGCCAGGCAGGAGAGAACAGGTTATGATGAAGATTTCTCGGTAACGAGCATGCGAGCTAGGACGCTTCCCAGTCAGAATGCCTGTAGGGTTAAGGCAGATGGCATGGGTCCATGTTGACATTGAAGATTTTCCGCTGCGATGATATACTCAAGACTTGACCATTATGGTCCTATTTGTGTAACACGGTATGTAAGGATGTAAGACTCTTGTTATCCAGCTTCTGTGTGTTCAGTGAGCATTGATCTCTGGGATCACTTTACACGTGCATTCGGTGATCACGACTTACGAGTCGGGGTCTCCACAAAATAGCCCACCCCCTACACCATAAATTGGTGGCTGCTCAGAGTTATTACACGGCTTTTGTCGTTTGAGAGCAACCCACCTCCGAAGCTTTTGAGAGAGAAATCCTTGCGAGGACAAAGCCAAAACACCCAGAGCCAAAGAGTGTTAGGCATCACTGAAGTCTTTCTGTCTGTGTGACCTGAAGACTTATTACACTTGAGGACTGTGTTTCCTCCAGCCCGTTAGGCGTCGCGTTCTGAGCATCCAAGAGTCATTGTGGATCACCGGTGAACGAAGTCTGTGAAGGTTTGGAAGTCTACCTTGAAGACTTACCAGAGTGATTGGGCGAGGACTAGGTGTCCTTAGCTCAAGGGGAATAAGGTGAAGACGCGGTCTTCTGAGTTAAATCTTAGCCTCCCTAACCAGACGTACAGTTGTCACAGCAACTGGAACTGGTCTAACAAATCACTGTCCTCCCCGAGCTACTGGTTCTATCCTTTCCTTCCCTTTACTTACTGTCCTATGTTGTGAAGTCATTGCCTGCTTGCCTTATCTGATTGACTTCACTGAGTATCCACTTGTTGTGATTGTTTTCATTCCTTCTTCCATCATGATCCCTACTGCCTAGCTGCTATTAGTCTTCGTACTTTCACTTCATTGAATACATGACCATGGCTTGTCTAGTGTAGTCTACTTTCCGTTGCATACTAATAGGATTGAGTTTATCTTTTGTCTTCAAAACTATCATGTTTTGAAGCATTTCATAAAAATCGCCTATTCACCCCCCCCTCTAGTCGATATACTGCACTTTCAATTGGTATCAGAGCAAGGTACTCCCTTGTTCTGTGTGATTCAGTTTAACCACCTGGAGTTTTAGTTATGTCGACCGCAGGAATGAAGACAGTGTCTTGCCCCATGTTTGACGGTCACGAGTATCCCAAGTGGAAGGCCATGATGAAGAAACGTCTCATGGCGATTAACAGTGAGCTGTGGACCGTCACTGAGATTGGTCTTACCGATCTATGCAAGAGGGCAGAAGCTGATGACATTCGCAAGTTCACTCTTCTCAATCTCACATCGAAGGACGTCATCTGCTCCTGTTTGACTCAAAATTAGTTCAGGAACGTCATGCATCTTGATCATGCGAAGCTTATCTGGGACCGTCTCTATGAAGTCTATGAGGGTCATCGAACTCATGATGATTCAGGGTTTGAGGATTTCAAAGAATCTCTCAAGACGATGACTTTCGATCCAGAACCATCATCCTCTGCACCATGTCTTATGGCAAAATGTGCCAAGGTAACCGAATGCTATCCATCTGAGTCTAGTGATGATGAATCTGGTGATGAATTTGGACCCAGCTATGTCAAACTTGCTTCCCTTGCCACTAAACAACAAATTGCTTTGGAAAAGGCTCAAAAAATGCTTAATAAGAGCAATGATATGTTGGGTCAAGAAATGGATCACTCGAAAAACTTAGCTGAAAGTCTTCAGAGACTTCAGGCTAAGTTAACCATGCTTCAAAATCATCATAACACTCTCTTATCTGATCATGAAAAGCTAAGAGTACGTTATGAAGATCTTTAGAAGGAGCATGATTCATTACTTGCTCAACAAATTAGTGCTTCTCAGGAAGAGTTTGAACCACCATGTCTAAAATGCATTGAGCGTGATAATGCTACATCTGTTACTGAATGTTCTACTGCTACCACTGTTGTAATATCTTCAACTACTGATGTGGTAACTAACCCCTCTGCTGAGGATACCACTACTATTGCTGATGAAAATGCTAGGTTGAAGACTTTGCTTGAAACAGGGATGTACAAAAGCCTCAAAGGGCATCAGACTCTATGTGATGTCCTCAAAAAGCAGATACTGAACCAAAACCCTAGGAAAGAGGGTGTTGGGTTCGACAGGAAAATGAATGTTGATGGTTCATACTGGAAGCCTGAGCAGTATCCCAAAACCACATGGGTCGCTGCAAAGGAACCTTTAGTGGATCCATCTACCCTATCTGGCTTCACTTGTGCTAATCCTATTATCATTGATGAATCATTTGATGCAAACTATAAACTGTTTAAGAATCAAAATGGTGAAGTGTTTGCCAGGTACATTGGTACTAACTGCAGGAACGGGCCACCTATGAAGAAGATCTGGGTACCCAAAGGTTGTCTCGAGAAACTTCCAGCAAACGTCATCATGACACCTCTTGGGAAGAAGACAAACCCCAGACCAAAGGCTTCATATGGTCCTAAGCCTTCATATAGACAAAGAACTCACATGAGTCACCCTAACGCGGATGTTTTGCAGGGAAACCATACTCAGACCCATGAATATGAGAGTGTTTCTTCAAACCGCTATATTCATAAAACAAAGAATTTTTCTGCCTATTCTTATGAGTATTATTCTCCTCCTGCAAGATTATTTGCTAGGGCTCCAAAGCCAAAATTCTCAGATGTTGCTCTTAAACTCATTGCTTCTAAGCCACCCTAAAGATGTGGGTGGTTAATAATAACTAACTTTCTCTTACAGGGAAAGGTCTCCAGCCGAATATCAAAGAAGTCTGATGCTATTGCTGGGGACCTAAAACACTTGTAGGGCACAAGATCAAATGCCCAAAATGACTTACTGCTCATACTGCTCATGAATCACTTGCTAAACATCTTATCAATCCTTACTTGGGTCTAAGCTTTCATAATCCACTTATACGTCAAATGTTTATGCTTCATAATGGCTTTTGGTGAAGCCTATCCTCCTAACTGCATTGTAGGGAGTGACACCAAAGTCTTCAGAATGGATTATGGACAGCGGATGCACAAATCATATGACTGGAGATCGAAATCTTCTCATGGACTCAACCTTACATCCATCTAACAAGAGTCACATCACATTTGTTGATACTCGTAAAAGCAAAGTGTTGGGTCTAGGTAGAGTTGCAATCTCAAGAGATCAGCACATGGGTAAAGTCATGCTTGTTGAATCTCTTGGTTTCAACTTAATGTTTGTCTCAATGCTTTGTGACTTAAACATGATTGTGATCTTTGGTAAATTTCATTGCCTTGTACTAATGGAATCTGACAAGTCTTTAGTATTTGAAGGATACAGAAAAGGTGATTTGTATATGGTAGATTTCTCAGCTGGACCACAAATGGCCGTATGTCTTCTAGCAAAAGCTTCAGAGTGCTATCTCTGGCATCGGAGGCTAGGACATGCCGGCATGAGGAACTTGCACACTGTTGCAAAGAAGAAGCAAGTCGTAGGCATCGAGGAAGTCAAGTTCAAGAAAGATCATCTATGTGGTGCCTGTGAAGCTGGGAAGATGACTAGAGCCAAGCATCCCTCGAAGACAATCATGATGACATCCAAACCCTTCGATCTGCTTCACATGGACTTATTTGGCCCTACTCACTACTCCACATTCTCTACCACAGCCTGTCTCTATGGCTTCGTCATTGTTGATGATTATTCAAGATACACATGGGTGCACATAATACTCTACAATACTGAAGTGCAAGATGTCTTCAGACGCTTCGCCAACCGTGCCATGAACAACTATGGCGTCAAGATCAAGCATATCAGAAGTAACAATGGCACTGAGTTCAAGAACACTGGCCTTGATCTTTATTTGGATACAATGGGAATCACTCATGAATTCTCAGCCCCGTATAC
This sequence comes from Secale cereale, assembly GCA_902687465.1. Classification (NCBI taxonomy): domain Eukaryota; kingdom Viridiplantae; phylum Streptophyta; class Magnoliopsida; order Poales; family Poaceae; genus Secale; species Secale cereale. The sequence goes on along the minus strand of LR738709.1, from coordinate 488,353,255 downwards.
ACCTTAGCAAAAGGGATCGTTGAGCGCAAGAACATAACTCTAATTGAGATGGCTCGAACGATGCTCGATGAATACAAGACACCAAGAAGGTTCTGGCCCGAAGCTATTGATACTGCATGCCATATCATCAACCGTGTTTATCTTCACAAGCTTCTGAAGAAAACATCCTATGAACTCCTCACTGGAAAGAAGCCTAAAGTAAGTTACTTCAGAGTATTTGGAGCTAAGTGCTGGATCAAGGATCCACATCACAAGTCAAAGTTTGCACCGAAAGCACATGAAGGCTTCATGCTCGGATATGGAAAGGATTCACACTCCTACAGAGTCTTCAACGTCTTTCTCTAGAAAACTGTTGAAACTGTGGATGTGCGGTTTGATGAGATAAATGGTTCACAAAGAGAGACCCTAGCAAATGTGCTAGATGAGGCTTCACCAAATGAATCTATCAAGCTAATGGGAACCGGTGAGATCATGCTTGCTGAAGCACAACCTGACGAGGAACTCATCGTCTCTGCTCCAAATCAACCTGATGACAATGCTCAGCTTGAAGACAACACTCCTGACGATGACAATGTACAGCAAGAGCAAAATCTTCGTCCAACTCATCCCTGTGTTGCAAATGAAGTACAAGTCGAGAAGATAATTGACATCATAAATACTCCTGGTCCACTTACTCGTTCAAGAGCAACACAACTAGCAAATTTCTATGGGCACTTTGCATTTGTATCAATATCTGAACACAAGAAAGTTGCTGAAGCTTTTATGGAACACGAATGGATTCAAGCAATGCAAGAAGAGCTTCAACAATTTGAGCTGAACAACATGTGGGAACTTGTCAAGCGTCCTGACCCTCGCAAGCACAACATAATAGGCACAAAATGGATCTATCGCAACAAGCAAGATGAGCATGGTCAAGTGGTCAGAAATAAAGCTCGTCTCGTTGCTCAAGGATACACTCAAGTCGAAGGGATTGACTTCGATGAAACATTCGCTCATGTGGCTAGACTTGAAGCTATTCGTATACTGCTAGCCTATGCAAATCATCACAACATACTTATGTATCAAATGGATGTAAAGAGTGCCTTTCTCAATGGAAGGATTGAAGAAGAAGTGTATGTTGCATAACCACCTGGCTTTGAAGATCCAAAACGTCCTGATATGGTATACAAACTCAACAAGGCACTGTATGGCCTCAAACAAGCGCCTCGTGCTTGGTATGACACACTCAAAGACTTCCTAAAGAGCAAAGGCTTCAAACCTGGATCCCTAGATCCCACACTCTACACGAAGACATATGATGATGAACTATTTGTCTGCCAAATCTATGTGGACGACATTATCTTAGGCTACACTGACAAAAAATACAGTGATGAGTTTGGTCACATGATGCAAGAGCAATATCAGATGTCCATGATGGGTGAGCTGAAGTTCTTACTTGGTCTTCAAATTCGTCAACAAAGCAACGGCATCTTCATATCTCAAGAGAAGTACCTTAAAAACTGCCTGAAGAATTTTGGAATGCAAGACTGCAAAGGGTACTCGACGCCAATGCCTGCTAAACACCATCTGGGTCCCGACGCCAATGGTAAAGAGTTTGATCAACAGGTATACCGCTCCATGATTGGTTCTTTGCTTTATTTATGTGCATCTAGGCCAGATATTATGCTTAGTGTTTGCATGTGTGCTCGATATCAAGCGGCACCAAAGGAGTCGCATCACTTAGCTGTGAAGCGAATACTTCGATATTTGGCTTACACCCCAACACTATCCGAAGGGCTCAGAGTTTGATCTAGTTGGATTCTCAGATGATGATTATGTTGGTGAAAAAGTTGATCGCAAGTCTACATCATGCACATGTCACTTTCTAGGATGATCTCTTGTCTGTTGGTCTTCAAAGAAGCATAACTGTGTATCACTCTCCACTGCTGAATCTGAATACATTGTTGCTGGATCTTGCTGCGCTCAGTTTCTCTGGATGAAGCAAATGCTCAAGGACTATGGCGTCCATCTGAAGCATGTGCCACTCTACTGCGATAATGAAAGTGCTATCAAGATTGCCAACAACCCAGTTCAGCACTCGAAGACAAAGCACATTGAAATTCGTCATCACTTTCTCAGAGATCATGTCATGAAGGAAGATATTGATATCATACACGTCAACACTGAAGAGCAACTGGCAGATATCTTCACAAAGCCCTTGGATGAGAAAAGGTTTTGTAAGTTGCAGTGTGAGCTAAATATCTTAGAATCCTCAAATGTCCTATAATCAGGAACACATCCTAACACTTATGCATATTGATGACTTAGATGTGCATCACACGAAGTATAGCATATCTTCAATCAATGAAGACTTACATTCTAAGTGTGAATACATTAACATGGAAATTGACTTCGGAGCGCCACGATAATTGTGCGCCGTGTCTGGGTCTAATACTTCCGATACGGTGGGTAACGCCACCACCAAATCTTTGTTTGAAGTGTTTCTCGTGGCATTACATTTGCTAAGTCTTCGCACTTGGTTATATATATATATATATATATATATATATATATATATATATATATATATATATATATATATATATATATATATAAAGTCGTGTTCTATCCTCTACAACATTCACTTATAGCTATGTCTTCTTATTTGAATCTTTTGAACTAAGTGAATCTGATTGGACCCTAACCTCTCTATGCTTTCTCACCTCAAACTCAATCTATCCAAATCATATGCATTCTGTTGGAACTGTCGAATATCTTCTCTGTGTCCTTGTCAGCAGAAGATACGGAGACAAACTTTAAATCTGATTTAATGCTCCATCCTTTATGCCTGAAATCTGGAGAAGCCGGAACGACCACTCCGACAGTCGTGGTGTACATGGGATCGTGGGACAACTCCCAATGCGTTACATGACCGCCTCGTGTCCCTCATATGTGAACCGCCAGGGGCACCTGCGTAATTGCGCCGTGCCGTGTCCCATGCTTATAAATGCACGTCCCATCACGGTCAAAAGTTCTTCTACCACCTCTCCACCTCGACCAACCCTAGCGCCTCTGCTAGCTCTCGACGACGCCGACGACGAAGCGCTTCACTGCCGCAACCTCGTCGATGTCGTCCTCACGCCGACCACGGACATCGTCCACTCCGCCGTCGCCGTAGCTGTCCTCCGTCGCCAAGTTAGGGCACGGAAGATCGAACTGCTGGGCATCCAACTCCTCTCCGTCTAAGCAGTTCATCGTGTGGTAAATAAAACTTTCCTTTTACCATCTTCTTGATCCATAAAGATTCATCACTTTTACCACAAGAGGTTTCTGCCTGCACAAATATATAGATCTATCATGTCTGCATCTCATATCTTGCCTAGTACATTCACATATGCTTCAAACATAGTTAGATTCCTCACTTGTACCTATTCGTGGATTCGTACAAATCTGGAACCAACTCTCATCATATGAGTGAATGTCTTCGCGCTATGAGGTCAAAGTCTTCAAAACTATTTTATCTTCAAAAACTTCTGAGAATGCATATGACCTCTTCCCCTCCCCTCGCATCTCTAATGCTGTCACAGGTACATGTCTGTGGGAGAATCCCTTGGTTCTCATAGTCTGCATTCATTTGCAGAATTCTTGCAGCGTCACATTCACTCCCCTGAAGACAGTTCTTGTCTAACCAGCAGACCGAAGCATTTGCCAGTGTTGAAGCCATTCAGTTTGAAGACCTTCAGATTGAAGTCAATGGCAACTGAAAAACAGTTAGAAAGGGTGGCAGACAGCGCCGTGGCAACACCTCCAAAGATTTGCCTCCTGATCTAAGTGAAATGTACAAGACTGATCCAGAGGAGGATTATAATCAGAGGAAGACACGAATCCAATGGATTCGAAGATATTGGGCTGAATAATGGTTCAAGTACAGGTTCGTGACCCAAAAGTATGCTGAAAAGAACGCCATCAAGCATCCATGGGGAGATATTACCTACAAAAATCTTCCACCCAAGACTCATGCTGAAGCCATTGCTCAATGCTTCTACCCTTGCATGGTCAGAGGGCCTCAACCTACTGATGCTGATCCTACTTCTCTGCTCTAGTGTCGCGACGACAATTTGTTCAAGCGAAATCTTCAATATGCCAAGAACTTAGCCAAAGAAAACAAGAAGAATTGGGGATTATACTTCAATCCTGACCCCTCTACGCCCCGCGCTGATGGCACGCGCGAAGCTGAACCAAACCTGTTTGGGCCCTTCTACAACTTAGAAGGCCTCATAAGTCACATCAGGGTTCAAGGGGCGGATGTGGATCAACCTGCAAATGACGCTGATTCTGAAGAAGCGCCTGCAACCCCGAAGCCCAAGAAGAACAAATCCAAGGCTTCGAAGACCACTCCACCAATTTCTTCTAGAGTGAAGCCTTTAGCCACTGCTCCACCAGCACCAAGTGTGCAGTCTGAGGAGCACTCTCGCATCTCCAAAAGCAGACAGCTAAGGAAGAAGCCCTCGCACAACCCCAGTCCAGCTCTCACTCCTGACGCTGTTCTAAAGACTGCCAATGAAGCCCTTGATCTCTCGAGCGATGAGGATCTCGGTGACGATGTTCTGGAGCAACTGATCAAGAGCAAGCAAGATGCTGAAATCTTCAATGATTTGCCGCTCTTCGACGTGGAAGTGCTCAACAATTTCATTGATGAATGGTTTGACACCCCCAACCTCAGCTTCGACGATCTTCAACTTCCAGTTGGCCTCAGCGTCTCCTTCCATGGCGCCATTGCTTCTGAGCTAGCTCTGGCTCAGAGAATTGTTGAGCTGAAGCAAAAGATTGATTAAGAAAAGGCTCAGTTCAAGAAGCATGTGGACAAGCTCAGCGTCCAAGAGATTCAGAACTTCAAGGTGATGATGTATGAGCTCAAGGAAGTCTTTCGCCAGAGGCGTGATGAAGCTAAAGGTTCTCGTGAGCGAATCAAGGACTTGGCTGCCAAATGCATTCAAGCTTTCAATGAACCTGAAAAGTGCAAGGCCCTTGGGCGTCCTGGCATTGACCCAAGGATGGCTGCCAAGAAAAAGAAGAAGCAACCTGTGCCCGAAGCTGAAGAATCAAGGCAGGAAATGCCACGCATAGTCTTCCCTGCCAGCATGACTGGCACGAAGCCTAAGGTCACCCCAACTGCTTCGGAGCTCAAGAATACAAAGGTGGCTGAAGCAGAAGCTCGCAAGCACAAGCAAACTACTGATGAAGCTCCACCCACCAAGAAGCGCAAGATAAAGAAGGATAAGGCTGCTTCCAAAGAGCCTATCTTTGTTGAGCCCATATCAGTTGCTCGCCCTGCATCTACCCACAGAGAACGTCGCATGACAGTCCATGAGCCTGCTCCCACAGAGGCTGAAGACATTCCAGCTGTTGACCCCACCGCAGCTGAAGACATTGGTCCTCATGACAATGTTGAAGATGATGAAGTCCTTCCTCAGATCGAGTACAACGTTGAATCTTCGCCTGTTCTTATGAACAACGAACGCATCAGCATTGGTCGTCCATTGACGCCAATTGCACAGGATGACTCGTGGGCTGATCACCCACAAGATACACCAGCCACACCTCAACCAACTCAAGACACTAGTTCGGTGCTTGAAGATGAAGACTTTGAGGCCCAACAACCTCCATCCCCTCAGGCGTCGCCAGCATTTCGCAGGCTTCGCAAAGGACCAAGGCCTCAAGTCGTCACCCCAAGTGTTCCAAAAGGAGTAGAGCAACCATCTGTACCTAACACTGCTCCTACTGTGAACCCCTCACAATCTGAAGCTAAAGCGGCTGAAGATATTCCGGCTGCATCAGCCCAAGAAGAACCACCCCAAGCAGAAGAAGCACGTATTGCCACACCCCCTGTTCTCGAGGAGAACATATCCGACCCTCCAGCTCCTGAAGTGGACGTTACAAATTCAGAGGATGCCACCACCAACACTGAAGCCAATGACGTGGTCATGGCTGAAGCTAATGTGGAACCCGAAGACATAGTGGTGCCTGATGTGATGGCGCCTGAAGCAAGTGCTGCACCTGAAGCAAATCAGCAGCCTGAAGCTAATGCCTCTGCTCCTGTTCTGCCTCCAAGGCCCCATACAATTGAGCAAGCATACAACCAAGATGATCAGCTCATTACTATCTGATGGCCCAATTTGACTCCACCACCTGCTACTGGACCGCATGCTGCTGGTCCTCAGTTTGATCATCATGTTGAGCACAGGCCTCAAGTTCAGAAGCGTAAGCCAAGACTGCCAAGGTTTCCAGGTATTGCCACCTCTCAAGGGTTATTCATTGTCAATAGCTTCACTGCGCACAACACATTCTTTGACAGCGCCAAGAACCCATATTCCAGGCCAAGAATATCATCAGATAGGTTCTGGAGCCATCAGCAGCGCAGTTATTACTCAAGAGTACTCTATGATCAAGGGCGCATTTTCTCTCATATGCGTCTTGACGTTGAAGCTATTGCTGGACTGCCCTGTCTGGAGGAAGCTCTTGATTGCTTCCGTGATGCTGGCCTGCTACATTTTGTGACTGGCAAGGAGCATTGGAATGAAGAGCTGCTTCTGAAATTCTATGCAACCCTCCACATTCGAGGCTACAGCATGGATCCGAAGACATGGGTCCTTGAGTGGATGACAGGCAATGTACATCATGAACCTGGCTGTCAATTGCACAATGAAGCCTTGGAGAGTATATTTCAGAAGCGCAAGCCCAACATGAGCCAAATGCTAAGCATGATGAAGCCTTTGCCAAGTGATACTGAATATCCTAAGGAATTATTTGTTGAAGACCTAGAGTACCTGCCACGCACCATCTATCATATCATCAGGCGTACTCTATGGCCCGTCAAAGGACATTCTTCATCAGCCAAGCTTGAAGGCACCATGAAGACTTTGGTCTTCTATATCTTCAATGGCATCAGCTTCAATGCTCAAGATTTCTTCATTAGGCAATTGGCTATGTCTAGCTCCGATCTGTTTGGTCTGAAGTTCTATGCCCCATGGATTATGCACCTCATCAAGCTGGATTCAGCTATCACCTATCAGCCCTCTACTCGCAACCATCATATATTCTTGCCCGAGGTTGATATGTCAGCTGAAGCTATATACCAAGAGCCTGCCAAAGAGCCTGTTAGTCTTCACAATGCTGATCACCAGAGCTTCACTCAGAAAATTGAAGGAGTTCCAGCAGTCTCACACATTTATCCTCTGGCTGGCCGTACTCGTCTACCTCGACACGCTGAAACCGAAGCTGCTGAGAGCACCATTGCCCAAAGGCCACAGAAGCGATCTCATGTTCTCAATAACCGAGAGCTTCTGGTTGCCCTCCATCAGAAATAGGATAAGCATCACTACTGGCTAAAGCGCCAGATGCAAAGCCTCTTGGTGGATGTCAATCGCATTCGCAATCTTGCCACCAAGAATGCCTTTGTTGCTCATGAAACCTGCCAGAGGTCATGGAAGAGTTTAACCTTGCTGAGTGCTGAAGCGGATCTTCAAGACAATGGCTTCACAGAGAGATTCAAGTTTGACCACACTCCTCCAAGGAATGTTGTTATGCGTCGAACTCCGTCTCTTGAAGATTCTGAATACTCCTCCTCCGATGCAACAATTGACGCCAGGGTGATAGATGATCAAGATGATGCTACCTCACCTCCTCCTACTTCAGCGCGTATCGACACTGCACCAACTACTTCTGCACCGCCAAACGCCAACACCGACCCTGCATCCTCTCCTGCTCCAATTGGGAACGAGTAGAGGCTCTATGTCTTCAAACCTTTTTGGTCATTACTGACAAAAGGGGGAGAAGCATATGAGTTGATAGTCTTCAAGCGGGTCCATATGGGCGGGTGCCTTATATTTTGCCTAGTGATTACAACTCTCGTTTTTGCTACATTTGGTTCTTTCAGTTGTAACACTTAAACGGATGGTCGTCTGCTACGTTTTCTGCTACTCTGTAATGCGATGATAAATTCCGCATCTGCTACCTTATATTCCGCACTTAGTCATTTTTGCAGACGTCCATTTTTCATTATGCATGTCATTATATTCGACATATCAATTGTGCATGATGAAATGTCTTCATAAGTCAAAGAGGATCTCCACAAATACAACCTGCCATGTGCATTTGCATTCAAAGGCAAATAAACTATATGCACATCTTCAGGGGGAGCCTTTTGCTACTTACGAAGACAATACCTTATCCTTTACAATTTCACATACCTTTTATCCCCGTTGAAAACTTCAACCAGTTTGTCATCAATCACCAAAAAGGGGGAGATTGTAAGTGCATCTAGTGCCACCCCTAGTTGGTTTTGGAGCATTGACGACAAACCTGGTTGAGGGACTAATTTGTTTGTGAGAATTGCAGGATAACACAGGTAGTAGTCCCTCGTTGATTCGGTTTACCTACCGGAGATGGCCCCTAAAAATGTATGAAGACATTGACATCAGTGGTGGTATATGAAGATAATCATATTGAAGACTATGACAAGAGAAGACATTGTGTGAAGACTATGGAGAGCGAAGACTTAGATGTTTCGTTGTTTCTTTTTCTTCTTTGTTGAGTCATTGGAACCACTGTACTGTTAAGTGGGGTCCAAGTGATCTAAGTCAGAGTGACTGAAGCGATGCTCAACCAAATCCTATGTCTTCGAGCGAAGACAATGAGAGCAAATCTTATCCAGAGTTGGATGAGTCAGCTTTACTTGTAGCCCAAGTAAAGTTGTCGTGTGAGTGTTCGAAATCTGACCGTTGGAACACGTGTCAGTTCCTTAGTGACCCAGGGTCACTAAGGACAAATCAGGTCGGGTTGCCCAGTGGCTATAAATAGCCCACCCCCTACACCATAAATTGGTGGCTGCTCAGAGTTATTACACGGCTTTTGTCATTTGAGAACAACCCACCTCCGAAGCTTTTGAGAGAGAAATCCTTGCGAGGACAAAGCCAAAACACCCAGAGCCAAAGAGTGTTAGGCATCATTGAAGTCTTTCTGTCTGTGTGACCTGAAGACCTATTACACTTGAGGACTGTGTTTCCTCTAGCCGGTTAGGCGTCGTGTTCTGAGCATCCAAGAGTCATTGTGGATCGCCGGTGAACGAAGTCTATGAAGGTTTGGAAGTCTACCTTGAAGACTTACCAGAGTGATTGGGTGAGGACTAGGTGTCCTTAGCTTAAGGGGAATAAGGTGAAGACGCGGTCTTCTGAGTTAAATCTCAGCCTCCCTAACCAGACGTATAGTTGTCACAGCAACTGGAACTGGTCTAACAAATCACTGTCCTCCCCGAGCTACTAGTTCTATCATTTCCTTCCTTTTACTTACTGTCCTATGTTGTGAAGTCATTGCCTGCTTGCCTTATCTGATTGACTTCACTGAGTATCCAGTTGTTGTGATTGGTTTCATTCCTTCTTCCATCATGATCCCTACTGCCTAGCTACTATTAGTTTTCGTACTTTCGCTTCATTGAATACATGACTATGGCTTGTCTAGTGTAGTCTACTTTCCGCTGCATACTAATAGGATTGAGTTTATCTTTTGTCTTCAAAACTATCATGTTTTGAAGCATTTCATAAAAATCGCCTATTCACCCCCCCCTCTAGTCGATATACTGCACTTTCAAACATATGTTGTTCCTTTTGTCATCGGTATGTTACTTGCCCGAGATTTGATCGTCGGTATCTCTATACCTAGTTCAATCTCATTACGGGCAAGTCTCTTTACTCGTTCCGTAATACATCATACCGTGACTAACTTATTAGTCATTTTCTTGCAAGGCTTATTATGATGTGTATTACCGAGAGGGCCCAGAGATACCTCTCCGACACTCGGAGTGACAAATCCTATTCTAGATCTATGCCAACACCACGAACACTTACGGAGACACCTGTAGTGCATCTTTATGATCACCCAGTTACGTTGTGACGTTTGATAGCACACAAGGTGTTTCTACGGTATTCGGGAGTTGCATAATCTCATAGTTATAGGAACATGTATAAGTCATGAAGAAAGCAGTAGCAGTAAAACTAAACGATCATAGTGCTAAGCTAATGGATGGGTCTTGTCAATCACATCATTCTCCTAATGATGTGATCCCGTTGATCAAATGACAACCCTGGATGCGTTCGGAATGGCCGTAAAGCGACGGATCTGATGGCCCTGGGCTCACCTGGCGGCGGGGAGGAGGAAGAGGAACCCTAGGGGAGCTGGTGGACACCAGGGTGGCTTAAGAGGGGGACCTGAGGCGACGGGACGGACGGCGACGTGCTCGTGCTCATGGTCCCCATGGCAACGGCGCGAGGTGGACGAAAAGGTGGGTGCGGGAGCTGTTCACGGTCGCTGACGCATGGGCCCGGCTCATCCATGTGGAGGCGACGCAGAGGGGGCGTGTGTGTGCGTGGGTGAAAGAGGGAGTGAGGGACGTTGCAGGCTGGCTGGTGCGGGCTGCTGCGCTGGCTAGCTGGGCCGGCCTGGTGGTCGAGGCCCAGTTGGACTGCGGGCAGCGGCTGGCTGCACTGCTGCTGCTGCTGCTTTTTCCTTTTTCTTTTTCTTTTTCTTTTAGGCAAAAAAACAAAAGGAAAATCCCAGGTAGAAAGAAAATGAGTTAGGAGGAAATAAAAATATTCCCTAGCTCCTGGAATTATGCCCTATTTTATAAAAATGAGTTGGACTTTTTTAGAGGTAGAAAAATAAAACAAGTTTGAATATGGTTCAAACTTCTGTCATTTTTGAACCCGACCAAAGCATTTTTAAATAAGGTGGGGTTTGGCAAAATGACTTGGGACATGGTGCCATAGAAGTTGGGAGAAGAAGAACATTAAAGGAAGAGGCTGGATGCCACTTGCAAAAATTTGAAGAAAGGGATAAAGAGTGAAGAGAGGTGGTGAAAGTTGGAGGGGCTTAGGGATTGGGCATGGCCTTGCATCCAACCACAACAACATGAGCAAGGAAACTCACTTGACATCAAAAGGATGAGAATGCACAATGAAAAAATGAAATGCCTTATGATGACCATGATGCAATGATGGTGATGAAGCAAATGAAAGAAAAACATGAGAATGCAATAAGATGACAAGGCATAATTGGAAAAGAACCCCCAAGGAAAGGATAAGGATCAAATGATAAAAGTTTATATTGCCATATAAGGAAGTTTTACATCTGGGGTGTTACAAACTCTCCTCCACTACAAAAAGATCTTGTCCCGAGATCTAGGACTGAAAGAAAGCGGGATACTCGGAACGGAGATGATCTTCTCGTTCCCATGTAGCTTCTTGGTCGGTATGGTGTGACAACTTCACTTTCAAGAATTTGATGGACTTGTTGCGGGTCTTGCGCTCAGTTTCTTCAAGGATAGCAACGAGGTGCTCACGATAAGACAAGTCTTGCGGAAGATCAATCTCTTCGAAAGGAATGGTGCGTTCAGGCGTCTTGAAGCACTTGCGGAGTTGTGACATGTGAAACACATCGTGCACATTTGCAAAGTTGGAGGGAAGCTCGAGTTGGTAGGCTAGATCTCCTCTCTTGCCAATTATCTTGAAAGGACCAACGTATCTTGGAGCAAGCTTGCCCTTGATACCGAAACTCTGAGTGCCCTTCATGGGAGAAACACAGAGATAGACATGATCTCCAATGTCGAAAGCCAAATCATGATGCTTGCTGTCATAGTAGCTCTTTTGGCGCGATTGCGCGGCTTTGAGATTCTCACATATGACTTTGCACATTTCTTCGGCCTCTGATATCAAATTATTTCCAAGGAGTTGACGTTCACCAGTCTCGGACCAGTTGAGAGGGGTACGACACTTTCTGCCATAGAGAATTTCAAATGGTGATTTGCCTGCACTTGCTTGGAAGCTGTTGTTGTAGGAGAATTCGGCAAATGGAAGGCAATCTTCCCGTTTCATACCGAAGGAGATGACGCATGCCCTGAGCATATCTTCAAGAACATTGTTCACTCTTTCGACTTGACCACTAGTCTGAGGGTGAAAAATTGTGCTGAAGCGAATCTTGGTATCCATAGCTGACTGAAATGAATACCAGAACTTGGAAGTGAACAAGCTTCCACGATCTGAGGAGATTACTTGAGGGATACCATGCAAAGAGACAATTTTGGAGGTGTACAACTCTGCCAGTTGTGCTACGTTGATGGACTCTTTGACTGGAAGAAAATGAGCCACTTTAGTGAGCTTGTCAATCACTACAAAGATAGCATCATTTCCTTGCTTGGACTTGGGAAACCCGGTGACGAAATCCATCTCAATGTGATCAAATTTCCACTCGGGAATAAGTAGAGGTTGGAGAAGTCCGGCTGGACGTTGATGCTCTGCCTTCACTCTTCTGCAGACATCATACTCGTTCACGAATTGAGCAATTTCTCTTTTCATGCGAGTCCACCAATAGGATTGCTTGAGGTCATGGTACATCTTGGAACTTCCTGGATGTATCGAGAGGAGTGAGTCATGTGCTTCGTTCATTATGAGCTTCCTGAGATCACCTTTGGGAACTACAATTCTGTCCTAAAAGAACAAAGTGTCTTTGTCATCAAAGCGATAGCACTTGTACTTGGGAGTACCCTTAGCAATACCATGTTTCACTTTCTGCACCATAGCATCACTGAGTTGGGCCTCACGAATTTGATCTTCCAAGGTAAGAGCAACTTGAAGTTGGCAAGAAATCCTTGCGGAACAACTTGGAGGTTGAGCTTCATGAATGATTCAAAAAGTTCAGGTTGGAACGGTTTGAGGAGGAGACTGTTGCAGTAAGCCTTTATGCTCAAGGCATCTGCAATGACATTGGTCTTGCCAGGAGTATACTCAATGCTTGGATCGTACTCTTGAATCATTTCAACCCAACGAGTCTGGCGGAGGTTAAGGTTTGGCTGGGTGAAGATGTACTTGAGGCTCTTGTGATCGGTGAAGATGTCCACTTCTCTGCCCAACAGAAGGTGTCTCCACATGATCAAGGCATGAACAACTGCTGCTAGCTCAAGATCATGTGTGGGGTAATTCTTCTCATTTGGTTTAAGCTAATGCGAAGTGTATGCAGCGATCTTTTTGTCTTGCATTAGAACACCGCCGAGACCTTGTAATGAAGCACCACAGAACACTTCATAAGGCTTGGACTCATCCGGAGGAGTAAGTACCGGAGCAGAAATGAGCTTCTCTTTGAGTGTATTGAATGCCACATCACAATCAGGAGTCCACGAGTACTTGACATTCTTCTGCAATAGGTTGGAAAGAGGCTTGGCAATCTTGGAGAAGTTCTCAATGAACCTTCTGCAATAGCTTGCGAGACCGAGGAAACTTCGGAGTTGTTTGACATTCTGAGGAGGTTCCCAGTTGACAATAGCTTCAACCTTCTCGGGGTTAACAAAAATGCCCTCGGCAGAGATAATATGGCCAAGATAGAGGACTTTATCAAGCCAGAATTCACATTTGGAGAATTTCGCATAGAAACGGTGCTCGTGGAGCCAGTCAAGGACCAAAAGGAGGTGCTTCGCATGGTCTTCTTTATTCTTGGAGAATACCAAGATATCATCGAGGTAGACGAGAACGAATTCATTGGTGTAGGGGTTGAATATGAAGTGCATCATCCGAGAGAAAGTGGGTGGATCATTTGCAATCCCGAAAGACATGACCGTGTATTCATAGGAGCCATAACTCGTCCTGAATGCGGTCTCGGGAATATCCTCTTCACGGATATGAATCTGATGGTAGCCCATCCGGAGATCAAGCTTCGAGAAAACCTTGGCTTCTTTGAGCTGCTCGAACAATTCATTGATGTTGGGGAGCGGGTACTTATTCTTTATTATCTTCTTGTTCAATGGCCCGTAATCAACGCAAAGCCGTTCCGTACCATCCTTTTTCTTGACAAAAAGAACACCACAGCCCCAAGGAGAAGTGCTTGGTCTGATTAGACCCATACGTTCTTGCTCATCGAGTTGTTTCTTCAGCTCCTTCAACTCTTTAGGAGAAAGCTTGTACGGATGCTGACAGGCTGGCTCCGTACCAGGTTCAAGTTCAATGACGAATTCAACTGGACGGTTGGGAGGCGTGCCTGGAAGCTCTTCAGGGAATACATCCTCATATGCTCAAACCACTGGAATCTGGGAAATGGCATTAATCTCGCCCTTGTCATTGAGAGAGAATAGCATGATTGTGTTATCTCGAGCTGCGAAGATAATCATGTCTTTGGAAGGATGAGTTAGATTGACCTCCTTGTTTGCACAATCAATAAGAGCATCATGCTTAGAGAGCCAGTCCATCCCAAGAATAAGATCAATGTCCGAGTTACCGAGAACAACCGGGGAAACCAGAAAACTGTAGTCACCCATATGAATGGATATGTCCGGAGCAACTGAGTTGGAAGTCATTTGCAATCCCGAAGAAATAATCTTTAAAGGCCTAGGTATGCTCTCCGTAACCAAGTCATGCTTAGCAACAAATGTTCTTGAAATGAGAGAAAGCGATGCACCCGAATCAAACAAGACTTTTGCAGGAATTGAGTTAATCGAAAGATTACCAATTATCACATCAGAAGAATCCTCTGCTTAAGCTGCATTCATCAGGTTCACTCTTGCTGACTTGAGATTGTGCTTGACAATAGCATTGCTGGCAGGTGGAGGAGGCAGAAGGCGCCTTTGAGTACACTTGTTTGCATAGTGACCCTTCTGACCACACTTGCTGCACGTAACTTCTGAAAGTGGCCAATGATAAGGACCGCTTGGTCTTGGAGCTTGGAACTGAGACTTGGACTGGTTGCTTGGGTTGGGTGGGTGGGAGAATCCACGACCACCTGAGTGCTTGTTGTTACTTGGAGGACGGAGCACTGGAGGAGGCGGTAGCCAGAACTTCTGCTGCTTGGCAACCACTTGAGAGGAAGAGGAGTGAACATCATCTCTTATCCTCTTCTTGGAAGCTTCACATTTGAGCTGAGCTACCTCTTGCTTGAGAGCCATGTTGTAGAATTGATCTAATTCATCTGGCTCAAACAAAGTGAGTGCAAGTGGGAGTTCGTCTTTCAGACCACCTCGGAACTGGTAGATTTTGCTCTTGGCATCGGGGATGTCTTGCTTCGCATAACGGGCAAGATTCTGGTACTTGGCATTGTATTGGTAGACAAACATGGTGCCTTGCTTCAGATTGCGGAATTGCTCACACATGCCTTCAATGACACTGGTAGGAATGTGATGAGAACAGAAATCGTGGCAGAAGTCAGTCCACGAGATCTCACGACCCGCTCTGGAGTCTTTGTACTGTTGCCACCAATTTGCAGCTTGATCTTTGAGTTAGAAGGCGGCAAACTTGACATAATCCTCAGGTCTGACGTTACTGCACTTGAAATGCTTCTTGATGTCTGTGATCCAATCTTCAACATCTAGCGGGTCCACACAGTAACTGAAAGACTTGGGATGATTTGCCAGGAATTGGTTCAGAGTCGCAAAATGAGGTTGGTTGAACAGATTTCCTTAGCCTTGGTTCCCTTGATTGCCTTGATTTGCTTGATTGTCTTGGAAACTCTGCATCATTTGCATGAGCATCTGAGTGTTTTGATTAGTTTCCTGCATAATCGCTCTCCATGCCTCAGACGGAGGAGGAGGGGAAGGAGGACGATCTTCTTCACCCTCTGGGTTCTGGTTAGGAACTTTCTTAGGTGCCATCCTGAAGATGATGACAACCATTAGCCATTGAAACAATTAATAGATAATCTGAATCAACGGCTAGATATTTGCAACATATAGTTTTCACAATGAACATCCGAACAAAATGGAACGAATGAATTCCATAGCTTAATGGTACATCTCCTTGTCAAGAAGCCACTTGGGAGAACAAAACAATAGAATAAAACAACAAGGTAGAGATGGAACAAATACATAATAGAGGTTTTGTCCCACATGTAAGTGTTGAATGCCCCATGGCACGTGTTACAAAGGTGAAAGTGCAACTAATCCCCGGGTGGTTTTGGCAATTAATAACAACATATATATCATTGAACTAATAGTTACTTGAGAATCATTTTAGAGAAGTTCAGTGATATGGGTATGGCAATGACTGAAGAAGTGGACCCCTCAAAATGCTAAGGCAAGCATTGGCAAAAGCTCAAGACTCCATTTTTGGTTTAGTGATCCAAGATCACATTGAGTCCATAGGAAAAGCCAATACTATTAAAAGGGGATGAGGTTGTGTTGATGATCTGGTTGCTCAAGTGCTTAGTGATATATCTCCTTTAACTATCAGCAACTTTCACTACCAAACACACTCATAAGTAATCTCGGACAAACCGATTTTCCAAACTTAGTCCCACCGAGATGAACCACCTCAGCCATAAGCCAAACCCTAGAAAAATCGGTCAATCCGAGTTTGAGATCGGTCTCACCGAAATACGGGCTGCCAACCTTCTGTAACCGTTTGTCATCATTTCGGAATATCCGAGTTGATGATTTCGGTCTCACCGAAACTGGCAAGTTCCTGTCTTTACTCAAATCGGACAAACCGAGATGGTATTTTCGGTCCCACCGAAAACCCCAACGTTCACTATATTTGAACTTTCGGTCTGACCGAGTTTCCACTTCGGTCTCACCGAGATTGCTCAATTATGTGTGTAACGGTTGGATTTTGTGTGGAGGCTATATATACCCCTCCACCCCCTCTTCATTCGTGGAGAGAGCCATCAGAAAGAACTACCACTCCTACCTTACACTTTCTGAGAAGAGAACTACCTACCCTTGTGTTGAGATCAAGTTGCTCCATTCCTACCATATGAAACTTGATTTCTAACCTTCCCAAGTTGCTTTCCACTCAATCCTTTCTTCCACCACAGCCATATCAGTGAGGAGAGTTGAGTGTTGGGGAGATTATCATTTAAAGCACCAGAGCAAGGAGTTCATCATCATCTACAACATCTATTACCTTTTGGAGGGTGGTGCCTCCTAGATTGGTTAGGTGTCGCTTGGGAGCCTCCGTCATCGAGATGTGGAGTTGAACCAAGAAGTTTGTAAGGGCAAGGAGATCGCCTACTTCGTGAAGATCTACCCCGAGTAAGGCTAGCCCTCCGTGGCCGTAGGCCATGATGGAATAGACAAGGTTGCTTCTTCGTGGACCCTTCGTGGGTGGAGCCCTCCATGGACTCGCGCAGCCGTTACCCTCCGTGGGTTGAAGTCTCCATCAACGTGGATGTACGATAGCACTACCTATCGGAACCACGGGAAAAATCATTGCGTCTCCAAATTGCGTTTGATCTTCTCCGCCTCTCTTTACTACATGTGCAATTTACTTTCCGCTGCTTATACTCTAGAATTGCATGTGTAGGGTGATACTTTGGTTGAAATGCACGAAGGTAGTGAATCTGTGAAGGAACCAAAGCTAGATATTCTTCAAGGTCAACTTGACAAGTTCAAGATGAAGGATGGTGAAGGAGTCGCTGAAATGTACTCTAGGCTTGCTCTCATCACAAATGAGATTGCCGGCTTAGGAAGCGAAGAAATGACCGACCGATTCATCATTAAGAAGATTCTCAGAGCTTTGGATGGAAAGTACGACACCGTGTGCACTTTGATCCAAATGATGCCAAACTACAAGACTCTCAAGCCAACTGAAGTCATTGGAAGAATTGTTGCTCATGAAATGACACTTAAGGATAAGGAAGAGCTTCACAACAAGTCAAGTGGTGCTTACAAAGCTACAAGTGATGCTCCCACAACCTCAAGTGACAAGTTAATTTCCAATGAAGAGATAAGCCTAATGGTTAAGAACTTCAACAAATTCTACAAGAATAGAGGCAAAGAGAAAAGCTCAAAGTCTAGATCATATGATGAAAAGAGATCTTCTAGCCGTGATCGAAACTGCTACAATTGTGGAAGACCCGGACACTAATCAAATGAGTGTATGGCTCCCCACAAGAGAAGAGAAGAATCTCCAAGAAGAAGATCAAGAGATGAATCACCTCGGAGAGAGAGAAGGAGTAGAGATGATCGTTATGAACGAAGACCCTCTCGGAGAAGCAAGGATTCGGAGAGGAAAGACAAGTCATCAAGGAGCTACACAAGAAGAAGACATCAAGCTCATGTAGGTGAATGGGTCTCCGGCTCCGACTCCGACAATCAGTCCGATGGAAGCTATCATTCCGACTCCGACTACAGTCAAGATGAAGGTGTTGCCGGTCTTGCTCTCGTATCCTCCAACTCCAACTCCTACGACTTATTTGATTCACCCAATGAGGGAATTGGAAGATGCTTCATGGCTAAAGGCCCCAAGGTATCACACCCTGAATTCATTGACTTCAATAGTGATGAGGATGACTTGCTTGGTGAAGATGAGCTCTTGCATGATAAATCTAGTGAGCTTAGTAACTATGAAAATGCTAGTAGTCTTTATAGTCGAGAAGAGTCGAATGACAATGCTATGAAGGAGATTGAGCGTCTAACTAAAGAACTAAACACTCTTAAGTTAGCTCATGAAACAACTCAAGAAGATCATAGAGAGCTCCTAAGATCTCATGAGAAGCTATGCTTCGAGAAGCTCACTCTAGAGCAAGAACATGAGTTTCTAAAAGCGATCAATGACGATCTTCGAAAGAAGAGTTCTTCATATCTTGCCAAACGACTTCTCTTGTCTAATTTCTTGCCACCTATTAAGACTAAGCATGACAAGCATAAGAAAATTTCTTCCTCTAGTAGTAACAATAACCATGTTAAATCCAATATTGTTGCTTCTAGTAGTTCTCTTGATTCCACTAACAATGTTTCAAGCCAAGTTACACTTGAGCAAGAAAATAGCTTATTGAAGGAAATCATAGAGAAAGGTGTCTACAAGAGTCTTGCCGGAAGCAAGAACTTTGAGGAAATTGTTCGCAAACAAGGAAGGCACCGGAAGAATCAAGGGATTGGTTTTGAGCGAAAGTTCAACGCCGAAGGTGTTGAGTGGGAAGAAGGTCAATACCCTACTCCACAGTTTGTTTCTCAAAAGGAGAAGTATGATCCTACTTCTTCCAATGTGGAACAAGCTCAAGATGACCTTCCACCACAAGACCACAAGCTAAAAGCCAAGGACAAGCTTCAAGAGGAGATTGATGCATTCATTGAAGCACCTCAAGTCATGGTCAAGTGGGTTCCCAAGGACACGTCAAGTTCTACTTCGTCAAGCTCAACTACAACCCCAAGGATTCCCATCAAGATGATGTGGATCCCAAAGAAGAAGAACTAGAAGGTTCTTGAGGGTGACTCCGCCAATATACTTCACTCATATTCATTTTGGCAACTTGTGCAATCAACTTCCACATCATGCACTAGTTCATGGAGTCACAAACCCTCTTGTTGGTAAGTCAAGGGACAAGGTAATCATTGCTTTAATGGACATCATCTATTGTGAACTTCAATCTATGTCCATGGATATTCTTGTTTGTTCCTTGTGGGACTAACCCATGTAGGTATTGAAAGTGCCCTAATCCAAAGGATAGCTCCCAACTCTTGATGATCTACATCAACATTGAGCATCCACATCTTCAACATCTACATGAAGTCTTCTACGACAACCCAAGGTTAGTTTGACCCTTTAAAAGGGGTTCTCACATCTAGGGGGAGCTTTGCTCTAAAAATGAGCTAAAGCATCTTCAAATGATGTGAACACATCAATGCTTTATGTAAAAGTGGTAACCCCACTTGTGCTTAAACGATGAGTATGACCTATGATCAAATGTTCTCATTTGGCTCCTAAGTCAAAATACTCATATAAAGATGACCTAGTCATCGACAAATTGTGTGCTAGTAGCTAGAGTTTTGGTTGTGCATGTTTGACACATATTTCATTTGCTATCTTATTGTGTGAGCATGTTGAATGCATGATTTTATCCATTCGAGGACATCCATTTGTTGTTTTGGTTGTTTTGATTTTTCTAGTCAAATGGATGGACAAGAATGCCTAAGCACCTCCCCTAGCTATCTATGCTTTCTTGTCTCAAATTCTATTCATGCTTATATCACAAACTTTGAACAAGTCATTTTCGGACCCTCCGAGTGAGGAGCACTCGGAGCCACCGATCCGTCTAAGGCTGACTTCCAAAACCTTCTAAGTCAATTTCGGTCAGACCAACTTCTCCCACTCGGTCCAACCGAAACGCTTAGACTGATCTAGGTTTCATCTCGGTGAAACCGAGTTCTAAATCTCGGCGTGACCGATATGCGTAACTGCATAGTAGTTATCCATCTCGGTGTCACCGAGTTTTTCAACTCGGTCCCACCGATAGCAAGGGGATATAAATACCGAGGGCAGCGCGCGTTGATTAATCCTTCAAACGTTTTCGCTCCCACGCCCCCTGCTGCCGTCGCCCTGATCTACGGATCGTCGCCATCGTCGCCTGTGCGCCCTCGCCGCAGGACTCCACCGCCGTCAACGGTTTTCTCCTCCGCGCCGTTGCCGCCGTAGAGGGACTCCACCAAGTTAGGGTGAGTCTCGATCCCTCTCGTGCTCCCCATCTGATTCATTGCACGATTGGTTTGCCCTGCATCTAGCCAC
Source organism: Secale cereale (assembly GCA_902687465.1). Taxonomy (NCBI): domain Eukaryota; kingdom Viridiplantae; phylum Streptophyta; class Magnoliopsida; order Poales; family Poaceae; genus Secale; species Secale cereale. The sequence continues at coordinate 488,332,748 of LR738709.1, read as the reverse complement.
GATTGAAAAATTCCTTAACACCAGATCGGTTCTAGTTTCGAGTAAAATTCTTAGGTTTAGGTTTCCACGGAACACATCTCGGTGAAACCGAATTTAAATTTTCGGTGTGACCGATTCGGCCTCTGGCCATTGCACTACACTTTCGGTCTAACCGAGTCGTGCAAATCGGTGTGACCGAAGCTCAGTTTTAATGAAACCCTAGAGTATCGGCAGGACCGAAACCCATTTCGGTCCAACCGAAAGTGGTGTGTAAGTTTCTGTAATACACTTCGGATTCACCGAAACTGAAAATCGGTTTGACCGAAATGCATTCTGTGAAAACTTAAAACTAAGATTTGAACTCATTTTGTTTGCAAAAACCTCTGCAGTTTGTGATAACTCTTCTACTCTGCCTATACCTTATCTTTTCACAGGTTGTCAGCCATGTCAGATGCAAGTGACAGCTAGAACAGGTCAGAGTCACCTTTTGCAGAGATTCCAGAGGCAGATACTAGTCCTGAGGCTAGTAGCCCTATTGATGATGGTGAGAGGAGTACACCTAGTGGCTTGCCTCCTGCAGCCACCAGAGCCAGAAAGGAGAGGAACTCAGATGATGAGGATTCTGATTTTGTAGCTGAGGAAGAAGTATCCTCCAAGCCTAAGAGAAAAGTTGTTGCCAAAGAGCACCAAGGGCATCAGTCAAAGAAAGGCACCAGCAAGGTCAAGCAGTCAGGTGTTGCCAAGAAGCTGAACTTGGGAGAGCCAGCCCCAAGTAAAGTGAAGAAAACTTCCAAGAGGAAGAGGGTAGTGTATGCTGAACCTCATACAGAAGCAGCTGTTGAAGATGAAGAAGAAGAAGCACCCCAGCCTGCTCCTCAGAAGCAGAAACTCATGGGTGATGCAATTAGGGCTCAAGCCACTTCAAAGCCCAAGAAGCCTGCTCAAGCTAAGGCAGCTCCAGCAAAGCCTTCTGCCAAGCCCAAGAGGACAACCAGGAACATTCCAGCATCTGAGAAAAACAAGGGTGATGTGCCACCATCTGAGTCTGAAGAAGAACATGTGTTGCTGAAACTCCGTCCAAAACTGCCACTCCACAATGATGCTCATCCTCAAGCCGAGGATATGAAGGCAAGGAAAGATAGAGGTCTCAGGCTATGGAGACAGTCTGATCCATATGCCGTGAGGAGAAGGACTGCTGTGGACCCCAGATTTCACACCCGAGAGCAGCAGGACTTCTATGAGACTGTGTTGATGGACAAGAAGCCTATTGTTGCAGATACCAGGTACGTTGACTGGAAGTACATTGACAGTGAAGAGCACAGAGACTTCTTTCCCCATGTGCATGAGAGCTTCACTGCATGTGGAGTTGCTGAGTTTGTGGGTCAGAAACTGACAGATTGGAACGATGAGATGATTATGCAGTTCTATGCCACAGCCCACTTCTATCCTGATGGGAAGATCACCTGGATGACTGAAGGTCAAAGGTTTTCTTCGTCTGTTGAAGAATAGGCAGAACTTCTGAATGCTCCAGTGCAAAGAGAGGACGACATTGATGTCTATGGGATTCCTAAGAAGAACCATGATTCCATGAAAAACATGTACAAGGAGATCCCCGCAGCAGATTTGGAAGGGTGGAAGCTTGGCTCAGTGTACTATCTCCAGGTAGGTCTACCTACCACAAACACTATTCTGAGGCATACCTTGATGCCCAAGTCTGGAGACCATCGCATGATCCGAGGCTATTCTATCAACATGCTGCACATACTTGATGAGAAGGCACCTTTCAAGGTGATGGACTTAATGGTAGAGACCATTAAGAGGACTGCAGCTGACCAAAAGAGGTCATGTGGATTTGCCCCGCAGATTCAGATGCTTATCAATGCCAAGTTTGGCACGGGCAAATTCATGTTGGATAGGAAGCACTTACCACTGCAGCCAGAGCATGAAGATAATGTTGTTGTGATGGACGAGGAGGATCCAACTTTGGTTGAAGGTCAAGCCAAGATTGAAGCTGCTAGGAAAGCCAAAGCTGATAAAGAGGCAGCAGCAGCAGCAGCAGCTAAACCAAAGAGCTTCGGAGAGCAGATTCTTGAAGCTACTCAAAGGATTGAACAACGCCTGGCCAGCATTGAACAATCTCAGGAGAGCTTGGAAAGGATTGTTGACGAGAAGGTCCACGCTCTGGACATGAAGCTGACTGAACTTCAGGTGACCGTCAACAAGCTTGAGGCAGACATGGAGGAAGCTAGGCAGGACAGGGCAGAGCTCGTGCAGGATGACCTAGTCCAGGACTCTCATCGCCAGACTGCTCCGGTTCCCAGAGGATCCCGATCAGCTGCTATTCCAGTGACTGACTCCAGGGCTACCACTTCAGCACCTCCTACAGCTCCAGCAGTCACTCCAGCCACAGCTCCAGTATCCACTCCTCCAGCGCAGACATCAACTGAAGTCTTCGCCGATGCCATCATATCTACTCCGACATCTACCCAGACAGGAGCCGCCAGCAGAGCCCACAGTGACGTTTAGCTCTATGCTTTTTCGAACTTTTTGGTAACTTGTTGCCAAAAAGGGAGACATTGTATAGATCATAGGGCTTCGAGAGAGAGAGTGCTCTTTCGTTCTTTTGCCGTTTCATTTGGTACTTTTGGTTCTTGAAACTTTCAGTGTGCTTGATACTACGTTTGATGCTACTTTAATGAGTGCTTGGTCGTACTATGCTTTAATGTGTGCTTAATGCTTATCATATGCTATTCCTATCTTGTATGGCTATTTACTCATGTCTTGGTGTTTGGGTGCATGTTATTCATTCTTATCATTTTGTGCGCTCCACCAAGATGTATGTGACATGGAAGAGTGACCCATGATCCTAATTGATTGTGCATTTGCATTCAAACGCAAATTTTAAATAATGCACAAATTTAGGGGGAGCTCTTGCTTATCACATACTTCTCAAAGCGACGATATTATTCATTGATTATATCCTTTGTCGAAGCTTTGATCTATATGTTGTCATCAATTACCAAAAAGGGGGAGATTGAAAGTGCAACTAATCCCCGGGTGGTTTTGGCAATTAATAACAACATATATATCATTGAACTAATAGTTACTTGAGAATCATTTCAGAGAAGTTCAGTGATATGGGTATGGCAATGACTGAAGAAGTGGACCCCTCAAAATGCTAAGGCAAGCATTGGCAAAAGCTCAAGACTCCATTTTTGGTTTAGTGATCCAAGATCACATTGAGTCCATAGGAAAAGCCAATACTATTAAAAGGGGATGAGGTTGTGTTGATGATCTGGTTGCTCAAGTGCTTAGTGATATATCTCCTTTAACTATCAGCAACTTTCACTACCAAACACACTCATAAGTAATCTCGGACAAACCGATTTTCCAAACTCAGTCACACCGAGATGAACCACCTCTGCCATAAGCCAAACCCTAGAAAAATCGGTCAATCCGAGTTTGAGATCGGTCTCACCGAAATACGGGTTGGCAACCTTCTGTAACCGTTTGTCATCATTTCGGAATATCCGAGTGGATGATTTCGGTCTCACCGAAACTGGCAAGTTCCTGTCTTTACTCAAATCGGACAAACCGAGATGGTATTTTCGGTCCCACCGAAAACCCCAACGTTCACTATATTTGAACTTTCGGTCTGACCGAGTTTCCACTTCGGTCTCACCGAGATTGCTCAATTATGTGTGTAACGGTTGGATTTTGTGTGGAGGCTATATATACCCCTCCACCCCCTCTTCATTCGTGGAGAGAGCCATCAGAAAGAACTACCACTCCTACCTTACACTTTCTGAGAAGAGAACTACCTACCCTTGTGTTGAGATCAAGTTGCTCCATTCGTACCATATGAAACTTGATTTCTAACCTTCCCAAGTTGCTTTCCACTCAATCCTTTCTTCCACCACAGCCATATCAGTGAGGAGAGTTGAGTGTTGGGGAGATTATCATTTGAAGCACAAGAGCAAGGAGTTCATCATCATCTACAACATCTATTACCTTTTGGAGGGTGGTGCCTCCTAGATTGGTTAGGTGTCGCTTGGGAGCCTCTGTCATCGAGATGTGGAGTTGAACCAAGAAGTTTGTAAGGGCAAGGAGATCGCCTACTTCGTGAAGATCTACCCTGAGTAAGGCTAGCCCTCCGTGGGCGTAGGCCATGATGGAATAGACAAGGTTGCTTCTTCGTGGACCCTTCGTGGGTGGAGCCCTCCGTGGACTCGCGCAGCCGTTACCCTCCGTGGGTTGAAGTCTCCATCAACGTGGATGTACGATAGCACTACCTATCGGAACCACGGGAAAAATCATTGCGTCTCCAAATTGCGTTTGATCTTCTCCACCTCTCTTTACTACATGTGCAATTTACTTTCCGCTGCTTATACTCTAGAATTGCATGTGTAGGGTGATACTTGACTTGATCTTAATTGTGAAACTACCTAAAACTGTTCTTTGTCAAAGGCAGAATTTTTATATTTACAAGTAGTCTAATCACCCCCCCCTCTAGACATACTTTCGATCCTACAAAAGGGCATTGCAATCCCCGGATCAGCATAGCCAAGGATCCTTTAAGATGCAACCCCCTAGTGCAACAATGCCCATGATAGCCCCTCCACTAGATGTTGAACCCCAACCTCGTATCATGCACCCATTGGAAGATTACCTAAGAGCTACTTGAATCCCACCTATTAATTCCCGAAGCTTTTCGGTTATGCAATTTGGTGTTGGGGATACAGGGGAAGCACCGCATATCACTCAACAAATAAATCCTACATCCAGCTGTATCCATTCGTCAACACATAACCAGGCACCTTCGGAAACTGTTTACCTTGGACCTTCGAAACGCATCCGCTATACTAGCTGTGGCAATACTCCCGAACTATCCCCCAGTACTGGGTGATGTCGGGGTTATCTCACCACCAGACATGCATAGAAGAGTTTTCGATGTCGGCCGCCTCTGGTATTCTAGAACTGCCACGATACATTTGTGACGACAACACCTCGGAGCTCAACTCCGCGGGACACTGCCACAACCCCTAACTGACAGGAGGCACCAAGAACAATGTTCTTGTCACAAAGATATCAGAACAATCCAAACAATACCTGCGTGATACTAAATTTTTTTTGCTGAAATTTTGAGAATAGTGAAGATAAAACAATGTCAGGAGTCATCACCACAGCGACGAAGGGGATGAGGAGTAAAAAGAAATCCTACTCTCCGATATATATTCTCATAACACCCCTTAAGACCTTATTCTCCTAACAAAAAGCTTATTCTCCTAACACCCCCGACCCGTCTGTAGCTACAAACTAACCACGACTGAACTGTAGACACAAAGAA
>LR738709.1:488108432-488326594 GCA_902687465.1 Secale cereale | reverse complement strand
CCCGAGCACCTCCCACCCCACGGCGGCACACCCACCCCCGCAGCGGCGCCGCCACCCCCGACCACCTCCCACTCCGTGGCTGCTACCTCTCCCCTTCCTAGTGGCCCCCGATCCCCTCCACCTTCCTCCCGCGCACAGCACCCCAATGCCGCCGAATCCAACCTAGTTTCCTCGTCCATCCTCCGGACCAGCCACCTACCAGTGCCGCCCAGGTGCTGATGGGCCTCGAACCCCTCGTTGGATTACCCCAAGTGGAAGGTGTAAGATGCAGTAAGTAGAAGTGTTTTCCCCTAGCAAAGACGCCAAGGATCGAATCCCCAGAGACTCCTAGGTTCATCAGGTAGGTGTCAACTGCTAACGGCGCAATTAGCAATCAACGTGGACCTGCACACAGATACAAATAACTTTGCTCCCAACGAGTACAAAGAGGTTGTCAATCTCTCCGGCCTTGCAGTTCACAAAGGGTTAAAAGCAATATGATAGTAGTGATAGATAGTGTTTTTGCAATAGTAAATAAAATAGCGAAAAAGTAAATAGTGTATGTGATCAATGATGGTAATATGGACCGGAGTCTCATGATGTTCACTAGTGATGTCTCTCTCCCAAAAGACGATAAAACAGCTATGTGAGGTAACAAATTACAGCTGGGCAATTGACAGGACCACGAACGCAAACCAATGCTGACTACATTGCAAGAAAGGTTGAGGTTCAAAGCATGGGCGATACGCCAAAGTAAGTAGACCGAAATCCATCAATATCTACTACTAATCATCCACCTTGAGATATCTATCCAGAACATCTCGCTGGTATTAAGTTGCGAGTCCCACCCATAGTGTAAACTCAATGCAACAGACAACTGCATTAAAAGAACTTTGCATAAAGTAAACAATCCTTGCACCCGCGGGCACAAGCACCGTTGTTTTCCCCCTTGTGGCAACAGCACATCCCCTAGACTCATGTTTCTATCACTCAAGCTAGTCATCGAGGGGCATGAACCCACAATCGAGCATAACGTTCCCTCTTGGAGTCACTACCTACTACTTGGCCAAAGCAATAAATAACAACGGAGAACATGCAAGAATTACTTATGAACTAAAATATAAAAGAGGTGAATCAAATATATTACTCAAGATCAATCTGAACATAATCTCATAATCCATCGGATCCCGGCAAACTCAACATAGCAACAGCATAAGGATTACATAGGTGCCTCGATCATGTAGGGCAGCTCACGAGGACTAATTAGTGAAGCACAAGAATGGGAGGAGAACATCACATAGCTACTGGTCATGGACTCATGGTCCAAGGGAGACTACTCACGAGTCATCCGGGAGGCGTCCATGGTGGTGGAGAAGCTCCCGGTGGTGATCCTCCCCTCCGGCAGGGTGCCGGGAAGAGTTCTCCTGGTGCTCCCGATCTTGGAAGCGGCGGCGGCAGCGGAACAGAGATGGGATCGCGAAAAGAGTTCCTGTTCTGAGGGTTTTGGAGAACCCTTTAAATATATGCCAAAGTAGGGCATCGGGGGAGCTTCGGGGGGCCCAGGCGCCCCCCCGGCGCGGCCCAGGGGGGGCGCGCCGCCAGGGCGCCTGGAGCCCTGGTGGCCCCCCAGGCTGCCCTTCGGACGCAGTGTTGTTTCCGGAACGCTGATTTTTTATATAATTTTTCTGGATTTTTCTGGGCAGTTCTCGAAACGTGAAAACCTGAAATACAAAAACAGCCAAAAACAGAAATTGGCACTGGGGTGCACTGGATTAGTAAGTTAGTCCAAATATGATCAAAAGTGTATGGAAGTGTATGAATATCATAGCAATATCACCCAAAAGTGGCATGGAGCAAGCAGAAATTATAGATACGTTTTGGACGTATCAACATCCCCAAGCTTAATTCCTGCTCGTCCTCGAGTAGGTAAATGATAACAAGAATAATTTATGTGGTGACATGCTATTAACCATATAAGACTTTCTCATAGTCATATGACAAAAGCTTACTGAGACAATGATTCTAAAGTAATTAAGTTGTCTCAAGAGAAAATCACAAATGACTGAAAGTTTTACAACATGAAACTGAAACATCAAAAAGATTTGCAATGAACATGATGTGCAAATATGATCAAGTGATATCTAGCTTGCCCCCTTTAGTGATGCAAAACATAAGTGCAGGGGCACCTTCAAGGTTTAAGTGATGACTAGATACAATCATTTCAGAATAAACGATATCACAATCATGCAAAAGACAATGCTACTTTGGGACAATGCATATTACACTAAGAATGACAATCATGCTCTCAGTAGTTGATGCTTGAAGTGCTAGAGCTTTTTATTTTGGAACATGGAAGCAATTGTGTCAACGGTAGTAGTACTTTATATGTGTCATGCATAAAACATCTTATAAGTTGCAAGCCTCATGCATCGAATACCAATAGTGCTCGCTCCTTGTCCTAATTAGCTCGGATCCCCATGGGTTATCATTGCATTGCATATGTTTTAACCAAGTGTCACAAAGGGGTACCTCTATGCCACCTGTACAAAGGTCCAAGGAGATAGATCGCATTTGATTTCTCGTTTTTGTTAGATCTCAACTTGAGGACATCCATACCGGGACAACATAGAAAATAGATGATGGACTCCTCTTTAATGCATAAGCATATTCTCATGCGAGATTGAGGATTAAGGTCCAAGCTAAAACTTCCACCATGATGCATGGCTTTGGTTGGCGGCCCAATGTTCTTCTCTAACAATATGCATATTAATTCAACCCACGGTAAATCACCCTTACTTCAGACAAGACGAACATGCATAGCAACTCACATGATATTCAACAAAAGTGTGACAGTTGATGGCGTCCCAAGAAACATGGTTACCGCTCAGCAAGCAACTCATAAGAAATAAGATACATAGGTAACATATTCTTTACCACAATAGTTTTTAGGCTACTTTCCCATGAGCTATGTATTGCATGGTTAACTTGCTTAGTGCAGGTGTAGGTTAGCAAAAGACTGGGAGCGACCAACTAAGAGAGCAATGACGGTCATAATCATGCAGAGCGACAAAGCAATATTGAATCAGGCATGGTAGTTATACTACTTAGAAACAAAAGATCATCAAGGCTTGACAGACTTTCTTTACAGTCTTGAATATGCATGAGCATACGCCAAGTCAATCAAAATAAATTCTCAAAGGAAGATATTACTAAACCATACCACATCATAGGCAAACAAACCATGTTGGTACTCCAATGACACATTGGGAACCCCCCAGCTATCTGAGATTAACCATAAGAAAACCTGAACTACTAAGCACCATCATGCAAGTAGCATATTTATCATAGACACATTAACCAATGCAACGGAAGCAAACTCTCTTAATAAGGTGAGCATGGTAATTAAAGAGAGTTCAAGCAACCAACTAAATAAAAGCTCTTTGAAAAGATAAGCATGAATACTAAGAGCAAAGCACGATAGTAGCTATTAAAAGACAAAGAACACACACAGCATAGATAAACATGAAAATTCTATGTAATGTTCTAGGTAGAGGTGGAGCGTGTTTCTCTCCCACATAAAGGAATGCTGGGTTCCGACTCGTTATGAAAAACTAAAAAGAAAACTAAAAGCAAGACACTCCAAGCATAGCACATAACACATGAAGTGATAAAAATATAGCGAAACGAAAGACGAACTGATAATGTTGATGGAGAAGGGGATGCACGGGGGGCATCCCCAAGCTTAGACGCTTGAGTCTCCTTGAATATTTCTTGGGGGTGCACGGGGGCATCCCCAAGCTTGAGCGCTTGACACTCCTGAATCTTTTTATCATCTTCCCTCGCACACTTGAAAACTCCCTTCATACATAACTCATCATAATCTGATTAGCGAGGTTAGTACCCGTAATAAAATAATTATACCTTGCTGGAAATAAGGATATTCTTGAAGTTCTACTGTTTCTCAAGATTGCCAAAAGGTTTTTGCAAAGAAAAAGCAAGTTTTAATTTGCAAAGTGAAGGAAAGGCAAAATAGGACAGAATCTGTGAAAAACAGAACAGCAGGTAGTAATTGACCTGTTCGGGATACTTCTGCAACTCAAATAAAAAAACTCAGAACTGACGCACGAAAGACAATTATATAGAGAACGCTGTCGAAAAAATTAAGACCAAAAAGATGATCTGGTGATTTTATACGAATTTTTCTATCCAAGGACAGAATCTGTTTCCTGGACAGCACCTCACAACTTTTGAACTTTCTAGCAATCAGAGGCTATACTTGGCACATATATGAAAAGCAAAGATACAATGATGATGCTACAGCAGTAAACAACATCAAGACACAACAAAAGCAAATTTTTTATTCATGTGGGCTGCCTCCCAAAAGCGCTTTCTTTTATGCCTTTAAGCTAGGCATAATGCAAAGATCAAGTTGTATCAATTGAACCATCATCAAGATCATCAAAAAGCTCTTCAATAATACAACTAGTCTTAAGAGGACTCTCAAATAAAGGCCTCATAGAGATACTTCTAGGTAAAAGACCAAAAGGATAAAGGTCAAGGAAAGATTCATTTATAAATTCATCAACGATAGGTGTTTCTTCCAAAGTCTTTATAGTTTCAACCCCTTTGGCAATAGGTGAATTGCTTTTAGAACGGGGAGCCTTTGGAACGTGAACGAACTTAGGCTCCCTCTTTGCCGGAGTTTCTACCTTTTCGGTTTTGCTCGAGGAGAAAGTAGTTCCTAAGGTATCAAATATTTCCTCAATCTTTTCCATCCTAGAAGAGTCAGAATCATGGAATTTGACGGTCTCCAAAATTTTGAAAATTTTATGCATGGAGCTATCAAGTCTATTGAAATTCCCTTGGATCTTTCGATCCAACTCATTCATCTTATTGGTGCTTGGCATCTCTAGCTCTATTTTTTCAAGTTTTTTCATAATGTGAGCTAGGGTGATGTCCTCTCGAATGCTAACAACAGGGGGACTCCCAACAAGGTTTTCAATAATACTAAGAGACTCCCAAACTGGGGCCTCCAGGAAATTCCCATTGATAGCAGTATCTAGAATAAACCTATTCCAAGAAGTAATTCCAACATAAAAATTTCTAAGCAAGATAGTAGTAGGTTGCTTCTTGGTGGCTCTTTTTTGTGAATCATTAATTCTATACCAAGCATCTTTCAAACTTTCCCCACCTCTTTGTTTAAAGGTTAGAACTTCTGCCTCGTCAAAGACAAAAGGACCCGACATAATGACAACTAAAGAACAAGATAACTATTTTTGTGATTTTCGATAAAAAGGAACTAAAGCAAAAATGAAAGGTAAACTAACAAGACTAAAAAGCAAAGGTAAAAGATAGCATGCAACTCCCCTATCCTGAAGAGTGGAGTCCCCGGCAACGGCGCCAGAAAATACTCCTTGATGGGCCTCGAACCCCTCGTTGGATTACCCCAAGTGGAAGGTGTAAGATGCAGTAAGTAGAAGTGTTTTCCCCTAGCAAAGATGCCTAGGATCGAATCCCCAGAGACTCCTAGGTTCAACAGGTAGGTGTCAACTACTAACAGCGCAATTAGCAATCAACGTGGACCTGCACACAGATACAAATAACTTTGCTCCCAACGAGTACAGAGAGGTTGTCAATCTCTCCGGCCTTGCAGTTCACAAAGGGTTAAAAGCAATATGATAGTAGTGATAGATAGTGTTTTTGCAATAGTAAATAAAATAGCGAAAAAGTAAATAGTGTATGTGATCAATGATGGTAATATGGACCGGAGTCTCATGATGTTCACTAGTGATGTCTCTCTACCAAAAGACGATAAAACAGCTATGTGAGGTAACAAATTACAGCTGGGCAATTGACAGGACCATGAACGCAAACCAATGCTGACTACATTGCAAGAAAGGTTGAGGTTCAAAGCATGGGCGGTACGCCAAAGTAAGTAGACCGAAATCCATCAATATCTACTACTAATCATCCACCTTGAGATATCTATCCAGAACATCTCGCTGGTATTAAGTTGCGAGTCCCACCCATAGTGTAAACTCAATGCAACAGACAACTGCATTAAAAGAACTTTGCGAAAAGTAAACAATCCTTGCACCCGCGGGCACAAGCACTGTTGTTTTCCCCCTTGTGGCAACAGCACATCCCCTAGACTCATGTTTCTGTCACTCAAGCTAGTCATCGAGGGGCATGAACCCACAATCGAGCATAACGTTCCCTCTTGGAGTCACTACCTACTACTTGGCCAAAGCAATAAATAACAACGGAGAACATGCAAGAATTACTTATGAACTAAAATATAAAAGAGGTGAATCAAATATATTACTCAAGATCAATCTGAACATAATCTCATAATCCATCGGATCCCAGCAAACTCAACATAGCAACAGCATAAGGATTACATAGGTGCCTCGATCATGTAGGGCAGCTCACGAGGACTAATTAGTGAAGCACAAGAACGGGAGGAGAACATCACATAGCTACTGGTCATGGACTCATGGTCCAAGGGAGACTACTCACGAGTCATCCGGGAGGCGTCCATGGTGGTGGAGAAGCTCCCGGTGGTGATCCTCCCCTCCGGCAGGGTGCCGGGAAGAGTTCTCCTGGTGCTCCCGATCTTGGAAGCGGCAGCGGCGGCAGAATAGAGATGGGATCGCGAAAATAAGTCATGTTTCAAGGGTTACGGGGAACCCTTTAAATATCTGCCAAAGTAGGGCACCGGGGGGCTCTCGGGGGGCCGAGGCGCCCCCCCCGGCGCGGCCCAGGGGGGGGCGCCCACAGGGCGCCTGGAGCCCCTGTGCCCCCCCAGGCTGCCCTTCGGAAGCAGTGTCGTTCCCGGATCGCTGATTTTTTATATAATTTTTCTGTATTTTTCTGGGCAGTTCTCGAAACGTGAAAACCTGAAATACAAAAACAGCCGAAAACAGAAACTGGCACTGGGGTGCACTGGATTAGTAAGTTAGTCCAAATATGATCAAAAGTGTATGGAAGTGTATGAATATCATAGCAATATCACCCAAAAGTGGCATGGAGCAAGCAGAAATTATAGATACGTTTTGGACGTATTAGGTGCACACCACCTCCGTCCGTCGCCGTCACAACAAGCAACGACGCTGGAGCCCTTTGGATCTCGGCAGCCGCCTCCCCAGCCTCCCGCGACACCTGCTGCCAGATCTGGCCCCACCTTCTCCCCACCTCCATCTGCTTTCCATGAAAGGGATACCCGCCTAGAAGAAAAACGGAGCTTGTCAGCGACGGGGGACGCATCGGTGGTGTTTGCGCTGTGCAGTTTGCCGGCACATTCCCTATATGCATGCGAGGGGAGTCAAACGGGGGCATCGATGCACCATGGAAGAGAAGCAGTGGCGCTTTGCAGTTCATTACAATGTTTTTTAGCATTTTTGCTTTTGATTTAGGTGTATTTAGTGCAGTAAAGTTCCTTAATGTAGTCCGGTGACTCAGCCATCTCTTACTTAGTATCGGTGTCAAGCAGTTCGCTACTATGATGCGTGGTGTTTGATTTTATTTTTCAGACTGGCTCACCGGGTTCCCGACAGGAGGACCACGCCAAGACGTTTCAGCAGCACACCCATTTGTAGTTGAGTCGGCGAAGGGTTGAGGGCCACCAGAAGACTGACGGCGAGCCAGCCGCAACATCCACTACTGCTCGGCGGCAAGGATTTATGCATTAGTGTGGATATGCAGTTCGTCGGCAACCGCTAGCCGTTGGAGCAACAAGGGCGTGCAGTCCGCTATTTCCTTTTTTTGCTTGTCTTTTGACGTGGTCTCGGCCAAGGATACATGGCATTTTCTTTTGCAGTCATTCACTTGTATGGCTGCTGCGTTCTCAGATGGATGGATAACTGCAGTTTAGTGGCTACAAAAAGTAGTGTCTGTTGCTTCAGATGAGCTCGCTTCCGTACGGTCCGCCGGTGCGTCCGTGCAGTGCGGTGTGTGAAGTCTGCGGTGTCCAGATTCTTACTCTCGACAACGCACTCCCGATTCGAGTTGTCTGCAGATTTGGGACAAGAAAAAAATGAAGTTCCTTTGTTGCCAAAAAAGTAGCAAAACATGCTGAAGTTTTTTCATACAGTTAACTCTGTTGCCATATAGTGTAGTAAAAAATTACCAGGAAGAAGATGTGGTGCACTTTGGTAAAAAAAAATATCCACTACGAAAGACTCTTCGATACTGTCCATTTCAAACAAAATGTATTTAAAAACATGCAAAAAATGCAGTGCACTTTGGTCTAAAAAAAGTCCATTGCAAAGGACTCTTTAAAGCTCACTTTGTTCTCTCACGAGGTTGGCCATAAAAAACCATTGTGGTTCACTTGGTGATCCAAAAACAAAAACACATCGGAAAGCAGCTCACTTCTCAAACGCGCGTAAAAAATTAATTAGTACGAGAAAAAGACAACAACAAATCATGAGGTTCACTTTGGGAGTGTTCCGCTTCACTTTCGGGAGTATTGCGGTCCACTTTCCTTCGGAAAAAAAGTTGGAAAAAAGACAAACAAAACTCCTCTGAGAAAAATCTACGTCCAACAAAATAAATCATGAGGTTCGGTTAACTGTCTGATGCAGTGCGTTCTTCAGTTTGAAGCAGTGCGCTTTTCGTGTTTTTGTAATTTCAAAACTGCTCTTAAACCGTAATGAATTAGAGGGTGTGTTCTACATGAGAAAGTAGCGTCTCGACGATATCTTTCCAACGGTGTATCATTTGGATCATTTCGGGCAACGTTTTGTAAAAATTTCATGAAAAAACGGCTGCTGCCGTTCGTAGTCAGCCGCACGATTTTCAAATTTAACTAAAACCGTAAGGAATCTCAAAAACATTTCAACATATGAAAGTTGCGCCTCGTTCGTAGCTTTCCAGCGGTATATTACACACCTTGTTTCAACAAACGGTTAGAAAACTGTAGTGAAAACAGTACCGAAAATTTGAAAAAAATCGAAAAACACAATTCCGCGATTTAGTAAATTCAAAACTGCTCTTAAACCGTAGCGAATTCGAAAAAATAATAGATATGAAAAAAATGCGTGGAGACGATACCTTTCCAACGGTGTATCATATGATTCATTCCGACGAGCGGTTTGGAAAAAAACGCTAAAAACGCTCGCTGCCATTCGTTGTGAGCCGCACGATTTTCGAAACTGCTCTTAAACTATGATGAATTTTGAAAAGTGTTCAACATGGCGAAGTTGCGTCTACTCCATAGCTTTTCAACGGTATATTACACATATAATTCCGACAAACGGTTAAAAAACTAGAGCAAAAAAGGTACCGAAAAAACAACACGTACAGTTTTTTCAAACATGAAGTTTGCTGGTCTCTGTGGTGCGGTGCGTATAGCTTTCCAATGCAGTATTGCAATGCAGTTCGGAAGTGTTATGAGAATATTATTCTCATAATGTTCTGAGAATAGACGGTTGTATATATATATATATATATATATATATATATATATATATATATATATATATATATATATATATATATATATATATATATATATATATATATATATATATATATATATATATATATATATACAGAGACAACCCAAAAAAAGTAAAACGACAAATAAAGCAGTGCGGTAACATGACAAGGTGCAGCTCGCATTGCATATTACTGCAGTTCACCACGCTTGATCAAGCAAAAACTAATTAAACTAACGACCCGCTCTTACCTAGTCCCCCCCTCCACAATTCGCAGACGAAAAACACAGACTGTAATGCAGTTCTAAAAACTACATAATGCGCAAAAACAAAAAAAACATCTTGAGTAACGACCAACCCCGTGGCGCCCGCTCGAACACAAAAAGCATCGACAATGTTAAATTCTTCAAAATTAACAACTTAATCCGCTGCAATTCATACAGAATGGTGTAAGGTAGCACGTAATTGCTCAAATCAACAGAAAAAATACATACAAAAACAACAAATTTGATCCGGAAGCGGGGGGACAAAGTGCTTGCGTCTTTCCACTAGAATAGAGAAAATTCGACCAATTATTCAAAATTCGATCGTATTAGCAAATTAATCCATCGTGGAGTAACACAAACATGAACGCGAACTTAGTAACACACTAAGATTACGGCTATAAAATCGAATATGAAGCCCGCAAGAACGATGCGAAGCTCCAGCCCCGTGCGAAAGAACAGAGACCGATCCGCCAAATCAAACGATTGCCGTCGTTTTTTCGCAGAATTTCTTGTTTAATCACATAATAGATCAGCGCACACACAAATAAAACAGTGGAAATCGATCAAATTAGCCGGAAAAGCTTCTCCGTGAAGCAGTTTGCCACTCCCCCTCTCTGCGGTTCAGAACAGTAGAAGAAAGTAGTGCGCATAGCTTTCCAATGCAGTTCGGAAGTGTTATGAGAATATTATGAGAGAATAGACCGGCTGTATATATATAGACCAAATTAACACACACACACACACACACACACACACACACACACACACATGTGTGTGTGTGTGTGTGTGTGTGTGTGTGTGTGTGTGTGTGTGTGTGTGTGTTTTTGATCCGATCTTGCAAGTTGTAGATACCTAGTATGTGTTATGATCTGCATACCCCAAGGTGACAATAATTGGGATTCTTTCCAGTGATTGCCGTAGTTTGAGGAATTCATGTATTCACTAAGTGCTAATGCTTTGTTACATTTCTCTATTAAAAGGAGGCCTTAATTTCCCTTAGGACCCCGCGGCCACGAAAGGGTAGGACAAAAGATGTCATGCATGTTCTTTTCCATAAGCACGTGTGACTATATACGGAATACATACCTATATTATATTGAGGAATTGGAGCTAGTTTGTCGTTGCCCTAGGTTATAGATTCGACATGATGAATATCATCCGACACATATCATCACCGATCCATTGCATAGGAGTCCATCTCATATTGATCCTCGCTAAGTTACTTTCGTTACTACTATAGTTACAATCACTACAAAACTGCTAATGTTACTTTTGCCACCATTACCGTTACTTCCATATTACTCTGCTACTAAATACTTTGATGCAGATATTAAGTCTTTCAAGTGTGGTTGAATTGACAACTCAACTGCTAATACTCGTGAATATTCTTTGGCTCCCCTTTTGTCGAATCAATAAATTTGGGTTGAATACTCTACCCTCGAAAACTGTTGTAATCCCTATACTTGTGGGTCATCACTTCTCTATGCTCGTCTTTGATCATGCAAATCCGGCTCATGGCCATGTGTGGCCGTTCTTGTTCCGCTCTTCTGTACTTGGTCGATATAAGGTGGTTGTATCCTTCAGGTGTCCCATTAGCATACCCGTATCCGTGTGGCCAACCTGTATGGTGGGTATGTTGGTTTCGTAGACTATCTGTCGTGTCATCGTTGTCTTCCCCCCTCTTCATTTTCTTTTCTTCTTGTTGTTTTGCTTTTGTTTGCGGTTTGATGCCACCCGCCCCATGCTTTGCTCCACTAGAGGTCCTCTTTGAGCGCCTCCCTGTTATCCGGTGACGCCTACCGTCTATCGCTTTGCTCCATTGGAAGTTCTCCTTGAGCTCCTCCCTATCATCCAATGAGCTTCGTTCTCCTGGAGGTTCTCTCCGAGCTCCTTCCTTGCCTTGTTTAATGTTTGGCGTGGCCTTTGTTCTTGTTGGTATTTGAGGCTCGATGAGTGTGTCTTAGGTCTTACGAGCTTCTTCTTGTCATTGTTGGGTGCTTATATTGCCGCTTGTGGTGAGCTGCTTCTTTGCTTCTTTATCCCTCTATTCTTGCCCATTTTGCTTGCTTCCCAAGTTTTCTTGTATATTTCGTGTTATATCCCAGTTCTCTTTGTTTGAATCGCATTGTGAATTAAATTATTATTTTGTTGTATAATATCATCTTGCCATCCTAAATGCCAGGTTGGATTGGTTTGATTTAATGTCTCCCTTGTGAAGCAACGTATGGAAATGCCTCAGGTTGTCTTACCATTGTAATGCCTGCCCATTTTTTGCAGGGGATGGCATGTTTTATCTTTTTTTTTTCTACCTTTAGATCGTCTAGTTTTTTTTGCATGCTTGTTCTATCCATGCAGCAGATCGAGTGGAGGCCAATTGTCTGGAAGCGAGCAGGGTATCAAGGATTCTTCTTTGATGGATGAGTTTTTTATTCATTTTCTCCCTATGATAGGTTTCATTATTTGCATGTTTTTGTGCAGTTTCAAGTTCTTGGTTCGTTCTATGATGAATCTAGGCACCATTATCACCACACGTCATTGAATCGAGGATAGTTGGCTGTCCTCCCATTTTGACGAAGATAACGATGGGACATGAGTGATGTGAGTAGCCATGACCCTCGATCTCGTCAATCGAACAGTTGTGATGTGGTCTGATTGGATATGATGTTTGGTCTAATGACCAAAATCAAGTGCATCAATTCTGCAAAGGCTGGCATTAATCCCGAATGATCCCATTTTTCGTGTGACCAGGAGGTCGGTATTCCAATGGGGCTCTCTAAAGAAAGAGGGGGATGGGCTACAATGCTTTAAACTATAGCTCGACTATAAAGAGTAGGGGGAAACACATATTGGCTGAAATCGGATAACGCGAAACTAAACTGGTCCACTCAATTTATTCGGGAGGAGCCTGCCAGAATTTCTTCCTTGGAGTTGTTCGAGGGGAATCATAGGAAAATTCCAGACAAGTTTAGGGGTTACTGACAGTGTAGTACATCGGGTTGCCATAGATATCGGGAAGCCCATCAATGGGAAGGCCTTATGGCCCAACATGATAGCGACAAGGGCCCTCGGTTCTGTAGGGAGTCGGCCTTTCAAAATGTTCCTTGTCCTGGCAGCAAAGCCAATAACCCCTCAACTGATCAGGGCTCTAGATCGGTGGGAAAAATGTAACCCTAGACATCGTCCTTCTATATAAGGAAAGGTTAGGGGGTAGTTCTAGATCATTTGACCCATTTTCATCGCCCCGATAGAAATAACCCACTCATATTATAGCCCCTTCATACGAGGTATTTTTTTCTTCAATCAATCAAAGCAAAGTAGGAGTAGGGTTTTAACTCAACCATGTGTGCCTGGACTTGGGTAAAATCCTTGTGTGTGATCCCATCTGGAACATTCGGTCACACTCTTCACCCTACCGATGCTACTGACGGACTTTAGTACCGTTAGATAGGTTACTTTCCTCTTTGTTGCATCTTGCTCCGTACTAAGTGTATTTTCATGGGATGGGAAGCACTCCCATAAGCCCCTTCTACCCATGCCACATCTTCCCGAGAAAGCATTTGTACCAAAATATTACATAGAGATGACCATGGTTTGCCGACTGGCCATTAAGGATGCAAAAAAGAGGGACCACGAGGAGACCTGTGGATGTTCTGCAGTCGACACACTGTACCTTCTCTAAATACTGGACATGACGATCACAAGTCAGTGATGGGCCGACTCCGAAATGTGGCATGCCACATCTACATTCCCATCCAGACGCCATAGTTTGGCCCTTTGCGCATATCTAGAGCAAAGTCAGTGCATAAGGACATGCTTGCATGCTTCAACTCAGAAAGCAACAAGACAAAATGTATGCCTCCCCTTGGGAATTAAGGAGACAAGACGAGATCATTATTTATTGCTTACCACTCCTCTGGCTCACCCCTCACCGCCCAAACCACCATTCACACCCATCTCTCACCGAACGCTCGTTCCCATCGATTGTCACCGATGTTTTGTCACCAAACATGTCAGCTCTCCTCAGCCCATCATTGATCGCGACCATGACCACTAGCTTGCCAATGTGACACAAGGAGGCCTGGTCACCGGTAAGCTAGAAAGGATGTTGGCCTCGTCTATCCCCATCTGCATATGGGTGTTGCCCGACACTGGGGTTGTGGTGACGAATACTTGGGATGCCGCGGCAACATTGGAAACATCTGCCCCACCAAGAGCAAGGTTTGCCATTCCCGCCGGCGTTTTCTCCATCACCATCTACTCCATCTACACCTCCATCAGCACTCGATCCAACTACAACGTGTTGTAAGTACATCGAACTCTAAATCGCTTCTTGCTTGTGTAGTTCTGATTTAGGGGTTAGATTTTTTAGAGAGATTGCATTTATAGGCAATTTTGAACTACGAAATTGCATTCAGACCATTCTAGTGGAGGGTCATCATTAGTTTGATTGTCGATTAAGGGTTGGGTTTGGAGAGGCTATGTTTGATTACTGATGGACAAATTGGTTTTGGGAGAAGAACGATTTGATTAAAACGTCTCGGGAATTGATCTTCAGAGAGGTCATGTGTGTTGGGGTGTCCGTTCGTGGGAGGATGGGTTTTATAGTGCTGCACATTGTAGTTCAATTATGTTGTTGTCAATGGTGTGTTGAGCCTAATCTTCATCATTATAGTGATGTATATGCAAAGTTGGTCATTGTTGATGATATAATGCCTATCTGATCCAAGGGTAAGGTTGTGGTACGGGTCACCGCCTCCAAGAAGCATTGAGGAAGGCCGGCTAATAACGTTGGGCACTTCCATGAGAATGCAGGTCAAACCCACTTTTGCAAGGTGATTTTTGCACCTAAGTTGGAGTTACTTCCGATCCCCGATGCCTTCAGTGAACACATGGGCAGCATCCCATCGCAGATCATCCTCAACACGACTACCCGCAATAGCTGAAAGGTGAAGCTGCGGGATGTTAATGTGCGACTAACCTTTGACCAAGGGTGGGATGGCTTCGTGGTGGCTCACCAACTAAATATTGGGTATCTCCTCACCATCAAGGTCCTGACTAAAGATAGTTTCATGGTCATCCTCTGTGACCTTTCTGGCATAGAGGTCATGGCTAAGTGTATCTAGCGTAAGCACTTTCCATGATCTAAGATTACTTATCCCTATCTATTAGACTTTCTGTGCTAAGCTACTATGCCTAAAAATATATGCTTGCATATGTCTATCTAGTATGACTGTATGTATTTTTTTTCAAGAACACAAAAGACATTGTGTGCCTTTTGTATTAAGACAGAGTTGCATAAGAATGTTACATGAGTGCCAATACAAGCAGATGCACTTACAAGAGACTTAACTTACACCTCTAGCGTGCTTACCGGCTCCTGCGAGCATAGAACAAACTCATCTTTAATGTGTTGAATAACAATGACGGACATCGATTGTATGTACATGTTGATGTGGTTTTGGGTATGTTCGTTAATGTGGTTATGCATGTGATAGTTAGTATAGTTGTATTTGTGCTTATTCATAGTCATGGTTCACTTTGTGGGTCATTAGTAAAACATATTGCTCATACTTTGCTTAACTTTTTTGGTCACAATTCCTCGCAAAAAAACTTTTTAGTTATAATTGGCCTTTGCACCAAAGGCATAATTGATCCTCTAGTTTTTTAACCTTATTCTGACAGGGGGGTTGTCTCAATTTCTTTGCAATTAATTCAGACTTAGGAATCCTTTGCACGTTTCTTTCCTTGATCAAAATACCGTTGCACCTAGGGTTGTCAATGATCACTACTTAATGTACACCCAGTTATAATCTACTGCATAGAAAAATGTTTCTAGAACCAGCAGAGATAGGTCTCCATTTTTTCAAAAGAAGGATGTACCACCGGTCTCTGCATATGGACGATGCATGCAACCATTTTATTTATTATTCACAAAGACCTTACAAAGTAATACATCAGTATGCCTGAAGCCACTATCTTGGCATCATCTGTTGCTACTCCTATCCCTTTGATGAAGGGGGGCCAAAATTCCGAGTCTAATATCAAATATACATCGCAGCAAAGCCTAACATCTAACATCGGATGCCCCAGCCTAGGCACATACCCGGACTGGGTCACACAAGGGTCCATCACACTCACAGTGGGCACCACATGCGCACACTGCAAGGCCCGTCACCACCGTCTTCCATCGATCCATCTTCAGAGCGGAAATTGACGCATTGACCGTGCCAGGCCTCTCTGCCAACGATGCCATCATGACGCCGGACAACGTCATCCTCCTGTGCTAGTACATCGTCGCACATCGGACACCGAATTTCCAGGGCACCACGCTGTCGAGATCCGTCGCCATCAATGTGTAGGACGAAGCACCACTCCACCAAAAATGTCATCCACCTGTCCCTCGAGCCCGTGTACACCTCCAAGAATGATGCCCCCAAGTGGTAAACAACACAACATCGTCACTATCTTCCGACCTACCAATCTGCGGTTTCCCCCGGAGGTAGCGACACCGCAGAGCGCCGCCATCGGCGGCCTTGGCATCTAGCCGAGAGTACGTTTTCACCCATATATTTTCGAAGAACTCCATCCAGCTTCTTGTGCGAATCACCACCTTCTCTATCGGGGACTGGACCACAAGGATCCAGCCGCCTGACCGGTCATGACACCACCATAGTGCCAAAGCAGCCGGCTTTGTCAGGCCCACCATGTGAACTTGCCACTGCGAACCAGATATGTCGGCCCGCCAAAGCTCATCTGGGTCCGGCAAGATGCGAGACTCCAGCCGCCGCCACAGGGGCGCCTCCACCGCGGGAAGGCCACGCTGCTGCTGTCGCTACCGCCATGCCCACCGCCGAGATCTCGTGGCACCGCGCGAGCGAATCACCATAGATCATGTGGCCGTTGCCAGAAGAAGACGCCACTTCGCGCGAGGGAGAAGACCCCGCCACCGCCACCACAACCCACAACCCGGGCTACGCCAGCGTGAACTCAGGCGGCGGTAGGAGGTAGAGATCGGAAAGAGGTGGCTGAAGGTCGGCAACACGATCTCCTCTGTGTCGCCTATGGTTCGCGACGCTTGGGTTGAAGAGAGATGGGTCCCCATGTTTACTTGAAGGTTAATTAAGTTACTACTACATGCAATCTATGTTAGTCCAAATACACCTCCAAGAAGCAAAAGAACTATGTGGTAATATTACCCAGCAAAGCTAGGAGAGGGGTGGTGCATCATCCCGAGACCGGTGCGCTAGGTGTCTTCCTCTTATTCGCTGTCGTTGCCATGTCATCTGCTTGTGTGTTGCACTTTGCCATGTCATCATGTGCATTTCATCTGCATAGTTTTCAAAACTTGCATCCGTGAGTAGTTACATCGTCCCCGTCCTCTCTGTTGTCCATTTTGAGTCCAGACACTCACACGCACCCGTCGCACCTCTTAGATCTTGTTTCTTGAGTGGGATAAAAACATCCTCGGAATGGGCCGAGAGTTGTCGAGTGGTCTTGGTATATGACCCGTAGACCGCCTGTCAAATTTCGTTCCATTTGGAAGTCGTTTTATACCCCAACGGTTAATCGCATTAACCTCCGGAAGCCTTTTCTCTTTCAGCCCAGCACCCCTCCATAATAGCCCACTAGCCCATCTAAACCCCCTCCATGCTCTTCGTCGTTTGATCACGATCGTGTGGGCGAAGAACGCTCTGAAAAATACCTGTCCTAGCTCCCTCTAGCTATAAAACAGCCCCCCTCGTCCAAATCACAAGTAAACCCTAGTCCTCTTCCACCTCGTGTCGCAGGACACGTCCACCGGACACCAGACACGTCCAGCCGCGCCCCCTCAGCCAATCACGGGCTGCCATGTCGCCACCACCGCACCCACATCGCCGCTGCCGCACGGGGCCCAGGTCCGGCACGCACCAGGCCCGCAACCACCACCGCCTCTAGCCCGCGCCCCCGCAGCTCCGGTCCCCACCGCCGGCCACCTCCACCACAACCGCTTTGGTCCCCACCGCCGGCCACCTCCACCGCCGCCGCCTCGATCCCCGCCGACGGCCGCTTCCCGCGCCACCGCTCCGGCCTCGCCGCCCAGCGCGACCGCCGACGCCTTGCGCCGCCCACTGCTCCACCGCCGACCGCCGTCGCCTCCACCGTCGTCCGCACCAGCCGCCTCCACCGTCGCTCGCCGGCCTCGTCATCTCCTCGCCGGAACCGCCACCACCCCCGGGCCGCCCCCGTCTCCAGTGAGATCCGGTGGATCGGGATCAGATCCACCGGGAGACGAATCAAACGCCGGCTCTGTCCCGGATCCCTCTGCCCCGGGTCGTCCTTGTCCAGTTTCGTGGGGTATATTTGTTCACTAAGTCCCAGATCCCTCATAATATGATGCCATGTCTGACTAGTCATACCTCCGTGCTTGTAGCTCCGTTTTGCGTGCATAATATGTCGATATGTTCGTATCAGAGTGATCTACATGTTGATATTGTTTGCATGCATGATATGATTCATCTTGATGTCTTAATCTTCGTTGCAAAACTGCTATGTGATGTTACTGCTCAATCTTTGTTGTTTGTCAACAACATGTAGGCATGTTTAACATGATGTAACTTTGTGCATGTTGGTCCAAATGGAGTGTATGATATGTCAAAATGTTCATCTCTCTGTGCTCTACATGATGGTTGCATTTGCATGCATGATAGGATGCTTTTTGACATGTTAATCCTGATTGCAAAAGCGCTTGTGGGCGTTAACTGCTGAACACTCATAAAACTTGTCGATTTGTCTTTTTTATATTTTTTAGTGATTTTTGTTTGAGCATCATGTCAACATGTTTTAGGAGCATAATCATGTCATCTTTGCAATGGTGTAATTAGTTTTTCATGACTTGCCCTGTGTTGACTTGCACAAGCTTGCACACATGCTAAGGTAATATTGTTGTTTTTCTTACACTTGTTGAAACATGTTGAGTCTGAAACTGTCATATTGTGATGCTACAGTCAAATATTTGCATAGTTGCAGATGACCAATGATCATGTCTTGAAGTCCATGTTATCCTCTATCCATTCATGCCCTTGTTTGCAATTATAAGTTGATGTAACATGTCTCTTTCTTGCTCTCAAGCTGTCATCATGATAAATATGTCAGCCTGTCAACAACATGTTCCATTTGGCAAAGCTTATTGTAATTAATCTATGCATCTTATGGAGTTGTGCCCAGATTTTCACCATGTCTGAGAATCTGCTATATCATGTTTGCAACTTGTTTTGATGAATTCCATGGACCTGTTGCTCCCATGTATAAGCCATGTTGTGTTCCTTGAGCTCCATGCTATGAGCTAGCATGCCATGCCTTTGCTTGCCATGTTCTTGCACTGTAGCTTAATTATTTCTTGCCTCCAAAATGTCATCATATTAATTCTGCTCATGTGTATGCCAGGTTTTTCACTAAGTCCTAATCTGTGATATAAAGTTGCTTGATGCTTTGATCATGTTGGATTACTCTTGATGCCTATGAACCTGATCCTTGTTGATATTGGAAGCATGTAATCTGTACTTTGAGCTATGCCATGCTTGTGCCTGATACGTCTCCAACGTATCTATAATTTATGAAGTATTCATGCCATGTTTATAACAATTTTATATGGTTTTGGTATGATTTGCATGGAACTAACCCGAACTGACGCTATTTTCAGCAGAACTACCGTGGTGTTGTTTTTTGTGCAGAAATGAAAGTTCTCCAAATGAGCTGAAACTTTTCGACGATTTTTTTTGGAACAAAAGAGGCCCCCGAAGATTTGTGGAAGGACCGGAAGGTGAAGGAGTAGGGCACAAGACACCGGGGCGCGCCTGGGCCCTTGCCCGTGCCCCGGTGGGTTGTGCTCACCTCGAGGTCCATCCGGACGTGAGACCGACGCCAAAACTTCCTACAAATAGAGAAACCATCAGAAATAATCCTAGATCAGAAGTTCCGCCACCGCGGGCCTCTGTAGCCACCAAAAACCAATCTAGACCATTTTCGACACTCTGTCGGAGGGGGAAATCATCACCGTGGCCATCTTCATAATCCCGGCGGCCACCATGATAAGGAGGGAGTAGTCCACCCTCGGGGCTGAGGGTTTGTACCAGTAGTTATGTGTTTAATCTCTCTCTCTCTCTCGTGTTCTTGATGGCACGATCTTGACGTATCGGGGGCTTTGTTAATATAGTCGGATCATATGATGTTTTCCCCTCTCTATCTTGTGATGAATTGAGTTTTCCCTTTGAGATTTCTTTGGGTTGAATACTTTTATGGATTTGAGAACACTTGATATATGTCTTGCAATTGAATACTCGCAGTGACAATGGGGTATCGTATTGATCCACTTGATATATGTTTTGGCACTCAACTTGCGGATTCCCAAAGTGACATTGGGGTGATCTATGCATAGGGGCTGATGCACGTTCTTGTCTTTGTTCTCCGGTTTTGGTGTTATCTTAGTACGAACTCTTGATAGATCGATCAAGAAGGATAAATTTGTGTTATCTAAGTATGAACTCTTGAAAGATCGATCGGAAAGGATAACTTTATGTTGTCTTAGTACGAACTCTTGATAGATTGAACGGAAGGAATAACTTTGAGGTGGTATCATTGAGGGGTGGTTATATGATCCAATTATATTAGCATTATTGAGAGATTGCACTAGCGAAAGTACGGACCCTAGGCCTTGTTTCTAAGCATTGCAATACCAATTGTGCTCACTTTTGTTACTTGCTACCTTGCTGTTTTTTTATTGTTCACACTACAAAAACTCATATCTACTATCCATATTACACTTGTATCACCATCTCTTCGCCGAACTAGTGCACCTATACAATTTCCCATTGTATTTGGTGTGTTGGCGACACAAGAGACTTTTTATTATTTGGTTGCAGGGTTGTTTGAGAGAGACCAACTTCATCCTACACCTCCTATGGATTGATAAACCTTAGCTCATCCACTTGAGGGAAATTGCTATTGTCCTACAAAACTCCGCGCTTGGAGGCCCAACACATGTCTACAAGAATAAAGTTGCGTAATAGATATCAAGCTCTTTTTTGGCGCCGTTGCCGGGGAGGTGAGTGCTTGAAGGTATATCTTTAGATCTTGCAATCGAATCTTTTAGTTTCTTGTTTTACCACTAGTTTGGTTTTTTAAAAGAAAACTAAAAAAATGGAATTGAGGTTGCATCATATTATTGATCATCTTTATAATATCTTTCTTGAAAATGATGGATCAGAAAATTGTGCTCAATTATTTGAAGAAGAAGTCAATAATATGGTTGGCACAAAATATTTGAATGATGAGCATGATTGCAATGTTGTTAGTATGAATTCTTTGAATATCCATGATGCTAATGATATGCAAAGCTACGAGCTTGGGGATGCTATGTTTGATCAAGATGATATTTTTAGTCCCCCAAGTTTTGATGAGAAAATTATTATGATGATAGCATGCCTCCTATTTATGATGATTATATGATGAAAGTGGATTTGGAGAGGTCATGACTTTATTTAGTGATGAATCCACTACTTTGGAGTATGTTTCAATTGACTATGATAACAAAGTAAATATCTATGATGATTATGGTGATGACATATGTGTTATAGAGAATAATTATAAGCATGCAAATTGTCGTCATGACTTTAACTTTCAATCTCATGATAGTTATTTTGTTGAGTTTGCTCCCACTACTATTCATGAGAATAAATCTGCTTATGTGGAGAGTAGAAAAATTTCTATGCTTTTGCATCACGAAAAGTATGATTTATGTGATGGATATATTGTTGCATTCATTCATGAGGCCACTGAAAATTATTATGAGAAAGGAACATATGCTTTTTCATATTTCAATAATATCAAGTATCCTCTCTATGTGTTGAAATTTTTGAAGTCATGCTTATTTTGCCTTCCTATGCTAGTTGACTCTTGCTCCCATAAATTATTTTCTCACAAAATCCCTATGCATAGGAATTGGGTTAGACTTAAATGTGCTTTCCATGTGATTCATGATTCTCTCTTGCATGTTTCAATTCATATCTTTTATGTGAGCATCCTTGAAATCATCTTGCCTAGCTAAAAGGCATTGAAGAAAAGTGCTTGTTGGGAGACAACCCAACACTTATGCCTACTGTTTTTGTGTGTTCATATGATTATGCTACCGTAGTAATCATGTTTTATAGATTTTGTTTCAATAAAGTGCCAAGCAAAGCCTTAGGATCATGTTGGGTGATGGTAGATTTGATCTTGCTGAAAATCAGAAACATTTGCGCTCACGAGAAATTTTCTCATTTTTAAGAGAAGAGTGATTTTAAGTTGATTCTTTTTGAAGAAGTTTAATATACAAATTGCTCACGTGGTCATATTTATTTCAAGATATTTAGAGTTGCATAAGTATGGTGAATGTTCAGATCATTACTGACAGTTCTGTTTCTGACAGATTCTGTTTTCAATGCAGAGTTTGCTTGTTTTCTAGTTTCTATGGCTTATATTGATCAATATAAATTGTAGAAATGATATGCTACAGTAAGCATTGTGTGAGAACAATTATTAATCTTGTCTTTGACAGTACCCAAAGTGAATGATTTGTTTTATCATACTAACCCATCTCACAAAGATTTGTTAAGTTTTGTGTGATTGAAGTTTTCAAGTTATGGGTGAGATATCGATATGAGGAATTAAGGAGACACAAAAGCTCAAGCTTGGGGATGCCCAAGGCATCCCAAGCTAATATTCCAAGAAGTATAAAGCATTTAAGCTTGGGGATGCCCCGGTAGGCATCCCACATTTCTTCTTCAACGATTATCGCTTAGTATCGGTTGACCCTAAGTCTTTACTTCTTCACATGAGATCTGCTATTCTTGAAATGTCATTTTATTTTGTTTGCTTTCTGTTTTAATAAAATACTTAGATCTGCAAGTTTTTATATAAAATAGAGCCCCCAAATAGTTGCCGGAAAAGCTAGATAAGCATCATTCACATCCCGTCAAAGAAGCTATTTTCTAACACCGTTGCTTTAGTGCTTCACTTATATATTTTTGAGCACGGTGTGCTTTACTATTTTT
The DNA here is from genome assembly GCA_902687465.1 of Secale cereale. Taxonomy (NCBI): domain Eukaryota; kingdom Viridiplantae; phylum Streptophyta; class Magnoliopsida; order Poales; family Poaceae; genus Secale; species Secale cereale. Next base: position 488,303,842 of record LR738709.1, on the reverse strand, counting down.
GAAGAAAATCTCTCATGCTTCACACAGATTAATTTGAGAGAAATAAAAATTATGCTCATGATCTTCATTTATATCTTTTTGGAGTAGCTTCTCATTTACTCCTGTGCTTCACTTATATCCTATGAGTAAGTTCTTGAATAAATTGAATGTCATGAAGTTGAAATCATATCATGCCTAGTGGTAGCTTCACATTGGGTTTAGATAGTGAAATCTTTTGAGGCTTGACAATCACAATATTGGTCAGATAAGCAATTCACCAATAATTAGTATAAGGAAGAGAACTTTCACATGCAAATACACTATCCTGGAAATCTTTTGTGATTGTGAGTCCCCATCAAAATATTATATGCCAAAATTGTTAACGTTGGACAAGGAAGACAATGTAATTGTTTATGTTTGTTCATATTCACATAGAAGTTATATTGTCATAGATCCTTCAACATGTCGTGCTTGCCCCCCATCTTTGCTAGCCAAAAATTCTGCACCAAGTAGAGATACTACTTGTGCATCCAAAAACCCTTAAACCCAAATCTTATCTTCAAGAGTCCACCATACCTACCTAAGGATTGAGCAAGATCCTTCAAGTAAGTTGTCATCGGTGCAAAAAGGCAATAAAAATGCTTCTAAAAGTTTTAGATCATTTAGTGTAAGGGAAAATTGAGCGTTGTACGAACTTGTGATGGCAAAGTAATAAAAGCGACGGACCGCATAATAAAGATTTCTATCATAAGTGGAAATCTAACGTGACATTACTTTGCATTAAGGGATTAAAAATACAAACAAATAATCGCATGGTAACCTCTGCTTCGCTCTGCGAAGGGCTTATCTTTTACTTTTCAGTATTTACTTTTATGCAAAGAGTCAAAGTCTTTCTCTCTATTCCTTTTTTTATTTTTCTCCTTCGGCAAGCATCATGTGGCGAGGAAAGATCTAGGCACATATGTCCAGCTGAATATGGGTAGCATGAGTTATTATTGTTGACATCATCCAAAGTTGAATATGTTGGGAGGCGAAATTACAAGCACCTATCTTTCTATATGTCTGGTTGAAATGTTTATCTCGTGTGTATGTGATACGTCTCCAACGTATCTATAAATTTTTATTGTTCCATGCTATTATATTATCTGTTTTGGATGTTTAATGGGATCGATTATACATTTTTTATATTATTTTTGGAACTAACCTACTAACCCAAGGCCTAGTGCAAATTGCTGTTTTTTGCCTATTTCGGAGTTTCGCAGAAAAGGAATATCAAACGGAGTCCAAACGGAATGAAACCTTCGCGAGGATTGTTTTTGGAACAAACGCAACCTAGAAGAATTTGAGTACATGCCAGGGAAGCCACGAGGTGGCCATGAGGCAGGGGGCGCGCCCCCACCCTCATGGGCCCCTCGTAGCTCCACCGACATGCTCCTTCCTCCTGAAAAGATCTGAGAGCACCATGAAACCCTATTTCCATCGCCGCAACCTTCCGTACCCATGAGATCCCATCTTGGGGCCTGTTCCGGAGCTCCACCGGAGGGGGCATCGATCACAGAGGGCTTCTACATCAACACCATAGGCTCTCCGATGAGTTATGAGTAGTTTACCACACACCTTCGGGTCCATAGTTATTAGCTAGATGGCTTCTTCTCTCTCTTTGGATCTCAATACAAAGTTCTCCTCGATCTTCTTGGAGATCTATTCGATGTAATTCTTTTTGCGGTGTGTTTGTCGAGATCCGATGAATTGTGGGTTTATGATCAAGATTATCTATGAACAATATTTGATTCTTCTCTGAATTCTTTTATGCATGATTAAAATAACTTTGCAAGTCTCTTCGAATTATCAGTTTGGTTTGGCCTACTAAATTGATCTTTCTTGCAATGGGAGAAGTGCTTAGCTTTGGGTTCAATCTTGCGGTGTCCTTTCCCAGTGACAGCAGGGGCAGCAAGGCACGTATTGTATTGTTGCCATCGAGGATAAAAATATGGGGTTTATATCATATTGCATGAGTTTATCCCTCTACATCATGTCATCTTGCTTAAGGTGTTACTCTGTTCTTATGAACTTAATACTCTAGATGCATGCTGGATAGCGTTCGATGTGTGGAGTAATAGTAGTAGATGCAGAATTGTTTCGGTCTACTTGTCACGGACGTGATGCCTATATACAATGATCATGCCTAGATATTCTCATAACTATGCGTTTTTTCTATCAATTGCTCGACAGTAATTTGTCCATCCACCATAGAATCTGCTATCTTGAGAGAAGCCACTAGTGAAACCTATGGCCCCCGGGTCTATCTTCCATCAACTAGTTATCTTTTCTGTTCTTTTATTTTGCAATCTTTACTTTCAATCTATAATACTAGAATATCAAAAATATTTATCCTATTATCTTTATCAGATCTCACTTTTGCAAGTGGCCGAGAAGGGATTGACAACCCCTTTATCGCGTTGGTTACAAGGTTCTTATTTGTTTGTGCAGGTACGAGGAACTTGCGTGTAGTCTCGTATTGGATTGATACCTTGGCTCTAAAAAAACTGAGGGAAATACTTATGCTACTTTGCTGCATCACCCTTTCCTCTTCAAGGGAAAAACAACGCATGCTCGAGAGGTAGTAAGAAGAATTTCTAGCACTGTTGCCGGGGAGATCTACGCACAAGTTATATACCAAGTACCCATCACAAAGTCTTATCCCTCGCATTACATTATTCGCCATTTGCCTCTTGTTTTCCTCTCCCCCACTTCACCTTTGCCGTTTTATTCACCCTCTTATTTTCTCCGTGTGTTTTATTGTCTGATTTGCCGTCATGGATAGCCCTTCTATCATTATTAATACTCTCGAGAGTGAAGTTCTTAATTTTAAACAAAGGGAGGGAGAAAATCTAAAAGATGCTTGGTATAGAATTTGCAATGCTTAGAATAGATCTACTAGGGAGCTTTCCACTTCCGTGCTTCTTCGTAATTTTTATGTAGGCATCACTCCTTGGAATACATATATTCTTGATACTATTACCGGACGGAATTTCTTGGGTAGCCATACTTTTGATTCCGATAATGCAATGATAGATTTGTTTGGCCCACCACCTCTTTGGTTAATGGAAATATCTTAGCTTTAGAACATGTAATGCAGAGGCTTGAAGTTATTGAAAATAAAGTTGCCACTATAGAGTTGATTGAGAGTTTGGATAAAATGATCCATAACCAAATTACCCAATATGGATCTAAGGTAGGAGTCATTCTGAATTTTTTTAAAGAAAAAGAACCCATAGTTAATGAGAAAATAGATCAAGATTCCACTAGAATCGATAAGCTTGAGGATATTATTACCAATGTAGGGTCTGCTTTTTCTGCTGTGAGAAATACTTCGAACCCCTCTACTACTAAAATGGCCAAGTTTATGTATGTTCCTAAAAATAAGGGTGGATCTTCTAGTAAGAAACTGCAGATCTCAAATCAATAAGTGTTCACCCCAACTTTCCCACTATCGTTAGGGAACCTTTTGTTGGAAATATGCCCTAGAGGCAATAATAAACGTATTATTATTATATTTCCTTGTTCATGATAATTGTCTATTATTCATGCTTGAATTGTATTGTACGGAAACAGCGATACATGTGTGAATATATAGACCACAATGAGTCCCTGGTAAGCCTCTAGTTACTAGCTCGTTGATCAACAGATGGTCACGGTTTCCTGACCATGGACATAGGATGTCAGTGATAACGGGATCACATCATTAGGAGAATGATGTGATGGACAAGACCGAATCCTGAGCCTAGCACGAGATCGTATAGTTCGTAATGCATAAGATTTTCCGGTGTCAAGTATTTATTCATTAGACCATGAGGTTGTGCAACTCCTGGATGCCGTAGGAATACTTTGGGTGTGCCAAACGTCACAACGTAACTGGGTGGCTATAAAGGTACGCAACGGGTATCTCCAAAAGTGTCTGTTGAGTTGGTACGAACCGAGACTGGGATATTGTCACTCCGTATGACGGAGAGGTACCTCTGGGCCCACTCGGTAAGACATCATCATAATGAGCTCAAGGTGACCTAGGAGTTAGTCACGGGATGATGGATTACAAAACGAGTAAAGAGACTTGCCATGACGAGATTGAACAAGGTATCGGGCATACCGACGATCGAATCTCGAGCAAGTACCGTACCAATGGACAAAGGGAATAACATACGGGATTGAGTGAATCCCTGACATAGAGATTCATCCGATGAAGATCATCGAGGAACACGTGGGAACCAACATGGGTATCCAGATCCCGCTGTTGGTTATTGACCGGAGGGTCGTCTCGGTCATGTCTGCGTGTCTCCCGAACCCGTAGGGTCTACACACTTAAGGTTCGGTGACGCTAGGGCTGTAGAGATACATGCACATGGAAACCAGAATGTTGTTCGGAGTCCCGGATGAGATCCCGGACGTGACGAGGAGTTCCGGAATGGTCCGGAGGTAAAGAATGATATATAGGAAGTCCAGTTTCGGCCATCGGGTGAACTTCGGGGGTCACCGGGAGTGTCCCGGGACCACCGGAGGGGTCCCGGGGGTCCACCGGGTGGGGCCACCCATCCCGGTGGGGCCCCTAGGCCGCAAGGGGAAGGGGGCCAGCCCCTGGTGGGCTGGCGCACCCATATGGGCCCCCTCCATGCGCCTAGGGTTGAAACCCTAGGGGGAGGGGGCGCCCCCTATGCCTTGGGTGGCAAGTTTGCCCCCCTGGCCGCCGCCCCACCCTGGAGATCAGATCTCCCAGGGCCGGCACCCTCCCTGGCCCCTATATATAGTGGGGGGGGGAGAGGGCAGCCGCACCCTGATACGTCCAAAACGTATCTATAATTTCTGCTTGCTCCATGCCTCTTTTGGGTGATATTGCTATGATATTTATACACTTCCATACACTTTTGATCATATTTCGACTAACCTATTAACTCAGTGCACCCCAGTACCAGTTTCTGTTTTTGGCTGTTTTTGTATTTCAGGTTTTCACGTTACGAGAACTGCCAGGAAAAATCCAGAAAAATTATCTAAAAAATCAGCGTTCCAGAAACTACCGTGCGCCCAAAGGACAGCCAAGGGGGGGGCACCAGGGCTCCAGGCGCCCTGACGGCGCGTCCCCCCAGGGCCGCGCCTGGGCCCCCCGAGGATCCTCCGATGCCCCCCTTTGGCATATATTTAAAGCGTCTCCTGAAACCCTCGAAAGAGGAACTCTTTTTCGCGATCTCATCTCTGTTCCGCCGCCGCAGCCGCTTCCAAGATCGGGAGCACCAGGAGAACCCTTCCCGGCACCCTGCCGGAGGGGAGGATCACCACCGGGAGCTTCTCCACCACCATGGACGCCTCCCGGATGAGTTGTGAGTAGTCTCCCTTGGACCATGAGTCCATGACCAGTAGCTATGTGATGTTCTCCTCCCGTTCTTGTGCTTCACTAATTAGTCCTCGTGAGCTGCCCTACATGATCGAGGCACATATGTAATCCTTATGCTGTTGATATGATGAGTTTGCTGGGATCCGCTGGATTATGAGATTATGTTCAGATTGTGCTTGAGTAATATAATTGATTCACCTCTTTTATGTTTATGTTCGTAAGTAATTCTTGCATGTTCTCCGTTGTTATTTATTGCTTTGGCCAAGTAGTAGGTAGTGACTCCAAGAGGGAACGTTATGCTCGATTGTGGGTTCATGCCCCTCGATGACTAGTTTGAGTGACAGAAACATGAGTCTAGGGGATGTGCTGTTGCCACAAGGGGGAAAACAACGGTGCTTGTGCCCGCGGGTGCAAGGATTCTTTAATTTACGCAAAGTTCCTTTAATGCAGTTGTCTGTTGCTTTGAGTTTACACTATGGGTGGAGCTCGCAACTTAATACCAGCGAGATGTTCTGGATAGATATCTCAAGGTGGATGATTAGTAGTAGATATTGATGGATTTCAGTCTACTTACTTTGGCGTACCGCCCATGCTTTGAACCTCAACCTTTCTTGCAATGTAGTCAGCATTGGTTTGCGCACATGGTCCTGTCAATTGCCCAGCTGTAATTCGTTTACCTCACATAGCTGTTTTATCGTCTTTTGGGAGAGAGGCATCACTAGTGAACATCATGAGACTCCGGTCCATATTACCATCATTGATCACATCCGCTATTTACTTTTCCGTTATTTACTTACTATTGCAATTATACCTATCACTATTATCACTTGCGTTTGATCCTTTGTAAACTACAAGGCCGGAGGGATTGACAACCTCTCTGTACTCGTTGGGAGCAAAGTTATTTGTATCTGTGTGCAGGTCCACGTTGATTGCTAATATCTGGCGCCGTTAGCAGTTGACACCTTCTTGTTGAAACTGGGAGTCTCTGGGAAATCGATCCTTGGTATTACCAAGGGAAAACTTCTGCTACACTGCATCTCAAACCTTCCACTTGGGGTAACCAACGAGGGGTGAGAAGCCACCTAGCAAAGCAATTTTTGGCGCCGTTGCCGGAGACTCCACTCTTCAGGATAGGGGAGTTGCACGCTATCTTTTACCTTTGCTTTTAGTATTGTTAGTTTACCTTTCAGTTTTGCTTTAGTATCTTTTATCGAAAATCACAAAAATAGTTATCTTGCTTGCTTGCTACTATGGGTTCCACCAAAAACACTAGATGGGAGGAGTACACCCCTTCTTCCATTACACCAATCACAACTGTCGGGATCTACAAAAGTAATAAACCTTGTGATTATGTTAGTCTTGACGGAGGGTTATGCCCATGGCATGGTCTTCCCGGAAAAGAGTATGAGCCTCAGTTTAAAATTGCTCCTAAGCTTCCCCAAACTTGGGAAGACGTTCAAACTCTTATAATAGAGAGCGATTCAAACAAAGATGATGACACTACAATTCTGCCCAATAATGATACAATTGATTTTGATAATTGTAGTATTTCAGAAGTTGTCACCTTTCTGCAAGGAATGGCCAAGGATCCCCACACTAGCACGCTTAATCTTGCCTTCACAAAGCATGTCACTAATGCTCTCATCAAATCTAGGGAGGAGAAACTTAGAGTAGAAGCCTCCATACCTAGAAAGCTAGAAGATGGTTGGGATCCTATGATTAAAATTAAGATAAACAACTTCTCATGCTATGCTTTATGTGATATTGTAGCTAGTACTTCCATTATGCCCAAAAGACTATATGATATGCTTAAATTGAAACCTTTTGATTCTTGTTCTTTTGGTGTTCGTCTCGTTGATTCTTCCATAAAGAAACTTTTGGGGAGGATCGACGATGTTCTTATCATTGTCAATGACAATTATGTTCCCGTTGATTTCACTATTATGGATATTGAATGTGATCCTTCTTGTCCAATTGTTTTGGGACGTCCTTTTTTGCGCACCGTTGGTGCTATCATTGACATGAAAGAGGGGAATATAAAATTTCAGTTTCCTCTCAAGAAAGGGATGGAACACTTCCCTCGAAAGAAGATCAAGTTACCTTTTGAGTCCGTTGTACGGGCTAGCTATTCTTTTACTCTTGATAAAACTTGATCTATATGCATTATGCCTAGCTTAAAGGCATAAAAGAAAGCGCTTTTGGGAGGCAGCCCAATGAATAAATTTATTTTGCTTTTGTTGTGTTTTGATGTTGTTACTACTGTAGCATCATCATTGTATCTTTACTTTTCAATTTTGTGCCAAGTTTAGCCTCTGATTGCTAGAAAGTTCAAAAGTTATGAGGTGCTGTCCAGGAAACAGATTCTGTCCTTGGATAGAAAAATTCGTATAAAATCACCAGTTCATCTTTTTGGTCTGAATTTTTTCTACAGCGTTCTCTATATAATTGTCTTTCGTGCGTCTGTTCTGAGTTTTTTTATTTGAGTTGCAGAAGTGCCCCGAACAAATCAATTACTACCTGCTGTTCTGTTTTTCACAGATTCTGTCCTGTTTTGCTTTTCCTTCATTTTGCAAAACCAAGAGCTTGCTTTTTCTTTGCAAAAACCTTTTGGCAATCTTGAGAAACAGTAGACCTTCAAGAATATCTTTATTTCCAGCAAGGTACAATTATTTTATTATGGGTACTAACCTCGCTAATCAGATTATGATGAGTTATGTATGAACGGAGTTTTCAAGTGTGCGAGGGAAGATGATAAAAAGATTCAGGAGTGTCAAGCGCTCAAGCTTGGGGATGCCCCCATGCACCCCCAAGAAATATTCAAGGAGACTCAAGCATCTAAGCTTGGGGATGCCCCCGTGCATCCCCTTCTCCATCAACATTATCAGTTCGTCTTTCGTTCCACTATATTTTAATCACTTCATGTGTTATGTGCTATGCTTGGAGCGTCTTGCTTTTAGTTTCCTTTTTAGTTTTTCATAACGAGTCGGAACTCAGCGTTCTTTATGTGGGAGAGAAACACGCTCCACTTCTACCTAGAACATAACATAGAATTTTCATGACTATCTTTGCTGTGTGTGTTCTTTATCTTTTAAATAGCTACTATCATGCTCTGCTCTTAGTATTCATGCTTATCTTTTTAAAGAGCTTGTGTTTAGTTGGTTGCTTGAACTCTCTTTAATTATCATGCTTATCTTATTAAGAGAGTTTGCTTCCGTTGCATTGGTTAATATGTCTATGATAAAGATGCTACGTGTATAATGGCGCTTAGTAGTTCAGGTTTTCTTATGGTTAGTCTCAAATAGCTGGGGGATTCCCAATGTGTTATTGGAGTACCAACATGATTTTTTTGCCAATGATGTGGTATGGTTTAGTAATATCTTCCTTCAAGAATTTATTTTGATTAACTTGGCGTATGCTCACTCATATTTAAGACTGTAAAGAAAGTTTGTCAAGCCTTGATGATCTTTTATTTCTGAGTAGCGATATAACTTCCATGCCTGATTCAATGTTGCTTTGTCGCTCTGCATGATTATGACCGTCATTGCTCTCTTAGTTGGTCCTCCCAGTCTTTTGCTAACCTCCACCTGTACTAAGCGGACTGACTGCTTGTGCATCCACATCCTTTTTAAACCAGTTATGCCATATGAGTCCACCATACCTACCTATATGTGGTATTTCACCGCCACTCCAAGTAAATTTACATGTGCTACCTTTAAAACCTTCAGTTTTTGCAATACATAGCTCATGGGAAAGTAGCTTAAAAACTATTGTGGTAAAGAATATGTTGCTTATGTATCTTATTTTCTTATAAGTTGCTTGCTGAGCGGTAACCATGTTTCTGGGGACGCCATCAACTGTTGCACTTTTGTTGAATATCATGTGAGTTGCTATGCATGTTCGTCTTGTCTAAAGTAAGGGTGATTTTCCATGGGTTGAATGGTTTGAGTATGCATATTGTTAGAGAAGAACATTGGGCCGCCAACCAAAGCCATGTATCATGGTGGAAGTTTTAGCTTGGACATTAATCCTCAATCTCTTATGAGAATATGCTTAAGCATTAAGGAGGAGTCCATTATCTATTTTCTATGTTGTCCCGGTATGGATGTCCTCAAGTTGAGATCTATCAAAAACGAATGCGATCTATCTCCTTGGACCTTTGTACAGGTGACATAGAGGTACCCCTTTGTGACACTTGGTTGAAACATATGTAATGCAATGACAATCCTTGGAAATCCGAGCTAATTAGGACAAGGTGCGAGCACTATTGGTATTCGATGCATGAGGCTTGCAACTTATAGGATGTCTTATGCATAGCACATATGAAGTACTACTAACGTTGACAAAATTGTTTCTATGTTTTCAAAATAAAAAGCTCTAGCACATGAGTAATCCCTGCTTCCCTCTGCGAAGGGCCATTCTTTTACTTTTATGTTGAGTCTCCACCTTCTTTCTTAAAAGCACCAACTACTGAGAGCATGATTGTCATTCTGATTGTAATGTGCATTGTCCCAAAGTAGCATTGTCTTTTGCATGATTGTGATATCGTTTATTCTGAAATCATTGTATCTAGTCATCAATTAAACCTTGGAGGTGCCCCTGCATTTATATTTTGCTTCACTAAATGGGGCAAGCTAGATATCACTTTATCATATTTGCACATCATATTCATTGCAAATCTATTTGATGTTTCAGTATCATATTATAAAACTTTTAGTTCTTTGTGATTTTCTCATGAGGCAACTTTATTACTACAGATTAATTGTCTCAGTAAGCTTTTGTCATATGACTATAAAAAAGTCCTATATGGTTAATAGCATGTCACCATAGAAATTATTCTTGTTATCATTTACCTACTCGAGGACGAGCAGGAATTAAGCTTGGGGATGTTGATACGTCCAAAACGTATCTATAATTTCTGCTTGCTCCATGCCTCTTTTGGGTGATATTACTATGATATTTATACACTTCCATACACTTTTGATCATATTTGGACTAACCTATTAACTCAATGCCAGTTTCTGTTTTCGGCTGTTTTTGTATTTCAGGTTTTCACGTTACGAGAACTGCCAGGAAAAATCCAGAAAAATTATATAAAAAATCAGCGTTCCAGAAACTACCGTGCGCCCGAAGGACAGCCGGGGGGGGGGGCACCAGGGCTCCAGGCGCCCTGGCGGCGCGCCCCCCCTGGGCCGCGCCGGGGGGCACCTGGGCCCCCCGAGGCTCCTCCGATGCCCCCCTTTGGCATATATTTAAAGCGTCTCCCGAAACCCTCGAAAGAGGAACTCTTTTTCGTGATCTCATCTCTGTTCCGCCGCCGCCGCCGCTTCCAAGATCGGGAGCACCAGGAGAACCCTTTCCGGCACCCTGCCGGAGGGGAGGATCACCACCGGAAGCTTCTCCACCACCATGGACGCCTCCCGGATGAGTTGTGAGTAGTCTCCCTTGGACCATGAGTCCATGACCAGTAGCTATGTGATGTTCTCCTCCCGTTCTTGTGCTTCACTAATTAGTCCTCGTGAGCTGCCCTACATGGTCGAGGCACATATGTAATCCTTATGCTGTTGATATGATGAGTTTGCTGGGATCCGATGGATTATGAGATTATGTTCAGATTGTGCTTGAGTAATATATTTGATTCACCTCTTTTATGTTTATGTTCGTAAGTAATTCTTGCATGTTCTCCGTTGTTATTTATTGCTTTGGCCAAGTAGTAGGTAGTGACTCCAAGAGGGAACGTTATGCTCGATTGTGGGTTCATGCCCCTCGATGACTAGTTTGAGTGACAGAAACATGAGTCTAGGGGATGTGCTGTTGCCACAAGGGGGAAAACAACGATGCTTGTGCCCGCGGGTGCAAGAATTGTTTACTTTACGCAAAGTTCTTTTAATGCAGTTGTCTGTTGCTTTGAGTTTACACTATGGGTGGGGCTCGCAACTTAATACCAGCGAGATGTTCTGGATAGATATCTCAAGGTGGATGATTAGTAGTAGATATTGATGGATTTCGGTCTACTTACTTTGGCGTACCGCCCATGCTTTGAACCTCAACCTTTCTTGCAATGTAGTCAGCATTGGTTTGCGCACATGGTCCTGTCAATTGCCCATCTGTAATTCGTTTACCTCACATAGCTGTTTTATCGTCTTTTGGGAGAGAGGCATCACTAGTGAACATCATGAGACTCCGGTCCATATTACCATCATTGATCACATCCGCTATTTAATTTTCCGTTATTTACTTACTATTGCAATTATACCTATCACTATTATCACTTGCGTATGATCCTTTGTAGACTACAAGGCCGGAGGGATTGACAACCTCTCTGTACTCGTTGGGAGCAAAGTTATTTGTATCTGTGTGCAGGTCCACGTTGATTGTTAATATCTGGCGTCGTTAGCAGTTGACACCTTCTTGTTGAAACTGGGAGTCTCTGGGAAATCGATCCTTGGTATTACCAAGGGAAAACTTCTGCTACACTGCATCTCAAACCTTCCACTTGGGGTAACCAACGAGGGGTGAGAAGCCACCTAGCACACCCCAAGCCTCTGGAGCCTCTCCCCCTCCCGTCACACTTCCTACTCCTCTGTAGGGCGCCGGCGAAGCCCTACAGGTTTTCCTGTTGCATCCACCACCACGTCGTTGTGCTGCTGGATCTCCGACGACCTCTCCTCCGCCCTTGCTGGATCAAGAAGGAGGAGACGTTGTTGTACCGTATGTGTGTTGAACGCGGAGGTGCCGTCCGTTCGGCGCTGGGATCATCGGTGACGAGGAACGCAAAGAGTACGACTACTTCATCCACGTTCCTTCGAACGCTTCCGCACGCGATCTACAAAGGGTATTGTCATGACCCCGATCCTAAGTCACACCGATCTAGCTGTAACACGTCATATCACTTTGCGGCCTCACACACGGTAACCCCACGGGTGCCACCTTACCTGGCCCGGGACCGTTTGCGCATTTTGGCACACGTATATGACAGTGTCGCTAGCATCCATATGACAGAGAACCCGGGCCGACATGGATAGTTATAAACCAAAAGTGGCACTAAATTACAGAGACAGGCATCCATGACCCAGCAACGAACGTGTCGGTCATCAACGTATGAACCCAAGTCGTAGCAAGCTACATGGACTTAAAGGAACAACGCGTGACATTTCCCCTAAGGGACAGACACAGGAACGAAGAAGGACACATGCCGGCCAGCCTACGTGTTCCGAGCAGTAGCAAGCTACCAAGGCTCATTGGAATCACTAGGAGGCATTTCCCTGTAAGATAGGCTACCAAAGGAAAACAACTAGGTGTCGGATCCCACACATGCCAAGCATTTCAATCATACACGCAATATGCTCAATATGTGCAAATACAACATTGCATCACAACAGAACTCTATGACTCAAGTACTTTATTTAAAAGGCTCCAGGAGCCATACATAACATATCCATACAGGTAGGGGTCACATGACCCAACACTCAAGTCATACAGTCATACAAACACAAGCGGAAGCTACATGTCTGAGTACAGACAACTTAGAAAATAAAACAGGCTTGGTGTAGCCTGACTATCTACAAGGCCCTTCACAAGCTCCAGATCTCCGTCTGGGTGTCAAGCTACTCGTCGACGTCAACGTCTATGTAGAACCCATCAGCAGGGGCAGGGTTCTCCTCTGCAACAGTTATTAAGCAAACATGAGTACAAAGGTACTCAACAATTCTTACCACAGAACCTATTATACATGCAACATTATCAAGGGGGGGGGGGTAGTGGAGTTTATAGCAGAATGCCAGCTTTGACCTTGGCTAACCTATACTACAACTCTCAACAGATTGCAAGATGTTATTACGTACACGAGTCCTCTACTCACCACATCAATACACTACCGAGGATCCTCTTCCGTCATCCTACGGAAGGGCCATCCACGACACTCACACTTATCTTGAGGCTTTTAGTAGTATCCATGAAATTGTCTATGAACTGTAAGAGTAACCAAGTAGTCCGTACCGCGAACAACGGCTATTAGAATAGATTGATAACCCTGCAGGGGTGTACTTCTTCACACATGTTTTCACCACTTAGCGTCTGCACACGACATGTGCTCGGCAGACTTCAAGCGAAAGCCGACGTGGGTGTAGACCACGACCTAACTAACCACTCAAGTCTCTCGTCCAGGTTTATCGCCTATTTGGGTTCCATCCGTGGGGAGATCCGGCCGGGGTGTCGCTCACGGCCCCAAACGATGTGTACAGGGTTCCCGAGTCACCAAACGGGCAATCGGTACACCGTGCCACGTACCTGTCGCATCACAACCCACCCCGAGGGTCAGCGTTGTGCACGACCTCCAGTAAACTATAAACACCAGAAACTAGTTGCAACTCCTGGACAGAGTACAAAGGCAGTCAATAAGTCGAGCGGGGTCATATTTCAGGGCCCAATGTGTGGTAGTAACTGTAACTTGAATCACACACACAGATCTCGGGTCCGATGGACGATTCCAATGAAACAACCCACCATGTACTCCTACATGGCCTTTCATCGATACCTTTACCAAGCGTGTTCCACACTTCCCTCTCTTTAACGGTATGATCATTTCACTCTGATCCATCACCCAGATGAACCAGACCAGACACAACTCTAAGCATAGCAGGCAACATAAACAAATAGCATGGTGGATCACACATCACATGGCTCAATCAACTCCTACACATGCTAGTGGGTTTCAACTATTTACTGTGGCAATGACAGGTCATGCAAGGGATAGGGTTCAACTACCGTAGCAAGTAGCAGTTCACACGCTGTTGCCTGAATGCAGTAAAAGAGAGCAGGAGCGAGAAGATTGGGTTTGTATCGGAATGATCAATGATTGCTTGCCTGACAAGGTAGTTGTCGGGTACTGCTCTTCAACTGGATACGCAGCAGTATCCTCGGGAGCAGGACCTAACACAGAGAATACCGACAATACAATCATTAACAAACAAATGCAACAATATGATGCATGCTCATGACATGGCAAGATGCATGTGTGTTGGCTAATGCAACTAAAACCAGAAGGGTTTGAACCTATTTGAATCAAGGATTCAAATTGGAGTTCAAACTATTATTTAAATAAGTGCATTATCATGTTTTTGATGTATACAGCAAGTTAACTTGTTCAAACATGCATGAAACTAGTGCCATTGGAAAGATTGGATTTTTCTGATCATTTTTCATATATAAATCTTTTCCATCTGAGCTATGGTTGATTTTATATGATTTTTAGAAGTTTTGGGTATTTTCTGGAATTTCCTAAATTATTTATAAATCTAAAAATCCCAGAAAACCTTTACTACGTCAGCATGACATCATGCTGACGTTAGGCAGTCAACAGGGCCAGTCCAAGTCAAACCTGACCAGTGGGTCCCTCATGTCAGTGTCACAGTTAACTAATTAACTAATTAGAATTAATTTAACACCTAAACTAGGTTTGACTTGCGGGCAGGGCCCACATGTCATTGACCCAGGGGGTCAAACTCGTGGTCAAAACAGGTCCAACTCGCCGGCGTTTAGCCGCCGGCAAGGCCAAACACGGCGGCGTGCTTCGGAAATCGCCTACTGTGCACGGCTCGAGCTGCGATTAGGTGCGTTGGAAAGCCCTTGCTGTTGCGCGTCGGATGGTGGTGGTCGCCGGCCCTGGGGTGGCCGGAGACGACGGCAACGAGCTCGACGGCGGCGACCGGCGTCGGGCGTGTGTGGAGACGCGGCTGCAGGAGCCTAGGCGATGCGTGCGTAGCACCTTTCGCATCTACGTGCTGCGGTGAGTGTGATGGACGGGTGCCAGTGACCAAATGGTCACCGGAGCATCACCGGCGGCGAGCACGGCGGCGGTGCGTGCGGTGAGCTTTGTGCAGTACATTCCAGGGCAAAAGAGAGCCAACGGAGAGGGGGAGGATGAAGCTAGGCTCACAGGGGTTGCAGCAAGCGCCGGAGCGAGCTTGGGGGTGGTCGGAGCTGAGCGGGACGACGAGGGGGGTCTCCGCGGCTGGAGTTGGGGAAGAAGAGGTCGGGGGCGTCTCCAGGGCGGGCGAGCGCTCGGGGCTCGGCCTGTTGGAAGCAGTCGAGGACGGCGGAGGCGATGGACACCAAGGCGGGGCTCAGAGACGACGGTGGACGCGGCTTCTACGACGGTGCGAACACGACGGCGTCGGCCATGGCGCGGAGAGAGCGAGGGAGAGGAACTGGGGAGAGGTGGAGGTGTCTGCGAGGTCGGGGAGGACGTGGACGACCGAACAATCCCTCCAGAACGGCGAGGGGACGAAGCAAGGCGGCGGGCAGCTGCTTGGCGCGCCGTGCGGTCGCCGTCGAGCACCTGCCTGCCTGCCTGCCCGAGCCAAGCAGCTCGCTGGAGCGGCAGGTGGGCTGGGCCGGCAGGTGGGCCGGGTGGGGCGCCAGGTAAGCTTTTCTCTCTCCCTTTTTGTCTATTTTCTTTTCTGTTTCATTTCTTTTGCAGCTTTGTTCATTTAAATAAAATGCCAGAGCATTTTTGTAACTCATAACACTTGTCATACCTGCTGTATATATTATGAACAGTAGGAAACATTATAGTTTATGATTATTTGAGCATTTAAAATATTTTATAGCATTTAAATGCCCAAATTCAAATACCATATGATTTAATCCAAAGCCCTAGATTGTCCTAGAAAATTGTGCACAATTTTTAGCAGAGGTTTAAGACCAAGGCAGAAATGATGAACATTTTTGAAGGGCATTTTGGGTACATTGGAAAATATTTTAGCAAACCATAGTTGTTAGGAGAGGGGTGCTGGGGTTTCTGTTAATCCCATTTCAAGTTTCTTTGAAAAGTAAACATGATGCACACTCTAGCTAGGTCCTAATGCAAATGCTAACTAGGGATGTGACAACTCACCCCCACTTAAAAGAATCGCGTCCCGAGATTCGGGTTCCTCCGGAAAGAGGGTGGGGTACTCAAGTCGAAGACGATCCTCCCTTTCCCAAGTAGCTTGACTCTCGGAATGATGTGACCATTGAACCTTGAGAAACTTGATATTGTGGCGTCGAGTGGTGCGCTCAGTTTGATCAAGAATACGAACGGGGTATTCTCGATATGTGAGATTGTCTTGGAGATCAAGCGTTTCGTGGTCCACTCCGCGGATAGGATCCGAGAAGCAATGCCTGAGTTGAGAAACATGGAAAACATCATGAACTCTGGAGAGGTGCGGAGGTAGTTCCAATTGGTAGGCAACATCTCCTCGTTTGGCAAGAATGCGAAAAGGACCGATGAAACGAGGGGCCAATTTGCCTTTGATACCGAAGCGATGGGTTCCCTTAAGAGGAGTAACCCGAAGGTAAGCCTTATCGCCGACTTCAAAAGTCACAGCCTTATGATGACTATCATATTGGCTCTTTTGGCGAGACTGGGCTGTTTTCAATCTCTCACGAACGATGCAAACTTGTTCTTCTGCTTCCTGAATCATATCCGAGCCAAAGAATTGTCTTTCGCCGGTTTCTGACCAGTTAAGAGGTGTTAGACACCTTCGTCCATATAGAACTTCGAAGGGAGCTTTACCCAAGCTGGCTTGATAACTATTGTTATAAGCGAATTCGGCAAATGGAAGACACTTTTCCCATTCCATACCGAAAGAAATGACAGAGGCTCGAAGCATGTCTTCCAGAATTTGATTGACTCGTTCCATTTGACCACTTGACTGGGGATGGAAGGCAGTACTGAAAGAGAGATGAGTTCCCATAGCATTCTGGAAACTTTCCCAAAATCGGGAAGTGAAAAGACTTCCACGGTCTGAGTTAATCTCCAACGGTACACCATGAAGTGATACTATTCGAGAGACATATAAATCTGCTAGCTGGCTAGCGGTAATACTCTCCCGAACAGGCAGGAAATGAGCAACTTTAGAGAGGCGGTCGATAACGACGAAGATAGCATTATTCCCTTTCCTGGTCCTCGGAAACCCGGTAATGAAGTCCATACCGACTTTGTCCCATTTCCATTCAGGAATAGCTAAAGGTTGAAGGGTGCCAGCAGGCCGTTGATGCTCTGCTTTGACTCGACGACAAACGTCGCAGTTAGCAATGAATTGAGCGATTTCTCTCTTCATCCTAGTCCACCAGAATCTCTGACGTAGATCCTGATACATTTTAGTACTACCGGGATGAATCATGAGAGGATATTCATGAGCCTCCTTAAGGATTAATTGCCGTAGATGGTGGTTCTTGGGAACCACTACACGGTTCTCAAACAAAACAACACCTCGATCATCCATGGAGAAACTTTTAGCGAGTCCGCTAGCAATGTTCTCTTGGAGTCGTGATATACCTTTATCACGCTTCTGGGCAGCTATAACTTGATCCATAAGGGTAGGTTTCGCCACCAAGGTGGAAAGGAATCCTCGAGGAACAATGTGAAGGTTAATCTTACGGAATTCCTCGTGGAGAAGTGGTTGACTTTGTTGTAAAATTAAGTTGTTACAATATGACTTACGACTTAGTGCATCAGCCATGACATTGGCCTTTCCAGGAGTGTAAGTGATTCCTAAGTCGTAGTCTGTGAGCAACTCAACCCAACGTCTTTGCCTGAGATTCAAATCCGGTTGGGTGAAGATATACTTCAAACTTTGATGATCAGTGAAGATTTCACAGCGATTACCAAGGAGATAATGTCGCCATGTTTTAAGCGCATGGACTACAGCTGCAAGCTCTAGATCATGAGTAGGATAGTTATCCTCGTGTGGATGCAACTGTCGAGATGCGTATGCAATCACTTGACGATCTTGCATGAGAATGCAACCTAGTCCTTGTCGCGAGGCGTCACAATAGATTATAAAATCCTTGGAAAAATCTAGTGGTACCAGTACAGGTGCAGATGTCAGGCGTCTTTTCAGTTCCTGAAAACTGGACTCGCCCTGTGGGGTCCACTCAAACTTTTTATCTTTCTTGAGGAGTTCGGTTAGAGGTTTAGCAACCTTGGAGAAGTTCTCGACGAAACGTCGGCAATAGCTCGCTAAGCCAAGAAAACTCCTAACATGCTTGACCGATTCAGGGGGAGTCCAATCAAGTACGGCTTGAACTCGCTCGGGATTGACAGCAATACCCTTGCCAGAGATCACGTGACCTAGATAGGTTACTTCTGGCAACCAAAATTCACATTTAGAGAATTTGGCATAAAGGCGGTGCTCTCGAAGTTTCGTCAATACCAGCCTTAAATGCTCGGCATGATCTTCCTTGTTCCTGGAATAGATGAGTATATCATCGAGGTATACCACGACGAATTTATCCAAATACTCCATGAATATAGAATTCATTAACCGAGAAAAGGTAGCTGGGGCATTGGTTAATCCGAAGGACATAACGGTGTACTCATATTGGCCATAACGAGTAACAAAAGCCGTTTTAGGAATGTCCCCGTTCTTGATTTTGATTTGATGGTAGCCCAACCTCAAATCCATCTTAGAGAAGACTGAGGATCCCGCGAGCTGATCATACAGGTCGTTGATCCTGGGGAGCGGATACTTATTCTTTATAGTGACCAGATTGACAGGTCGGTAATTTACAACCATCCGCTCCGTTCCATCCTTCTTCTTGACGAAGAGGACGGGGCAAGCCCAAGGGGAAGAACTAGGACGGATGAAACCTTTTTGCAAGGACTCATCGAGTTGTTTCTTTAGCTCAGCTAATTCTAGTGGTGCCATCTTATAAGGTCTCCTAGAGATTGGGACAGTTCCAGGAATAAGATCTATCACGAACTCGACATCTCTGTCAGGTGGAATTCCTGGCAGTTCTTCTGGAAAACATCCGGAAAGTCACGGACTACCGGGATATCTTCGAGTTCTGGTAGAGGGCTGGCATTAAGAGAGTAGAGCTGACGCTCAGCCATTCGAGTCAAGACATTTACTATCTTGCCGGATGGATGTGTAAGTTGAACGGTCCTAGTAAAGCAATCAATCTTGGCGTAATGAGTTGTCATCCAATCCATACCCAAAATGATGTTTATGTCCGAGGACTTGAGAGCGATTAAAGATGCAAGGAAAACAAGTCTATCGACAAGGATTTCATTTCCATGGCTTACCCTAGAGGTTTGCCACTTTGAACCAGGAGTTTGAATAACCATGGAAGTAGGCATGTCACAAAAAGTCATGTTGTGCAATCGAGCATAGCTCTCAGATATGAACGAATGGGATGCTCCAGTATCGAAAAGAACAGATGCCGGATGGCAATTTACGAGAAGCGTACCAAGGACGACGTTAGGATCCTCATAAGCTTCTTCGGCAGAAACATAGTTGACATGACCACGTGCAGTGGGGATTGGCTTGACATAGTTCACCTTGCCGGTTGGCTTACCACAGCCAACGGGTTTTCCTGGCTGGTTCTGGGGACAATCACGCATGTAGTGTCCCGGTTCTCCACACTTGAAACATGTCACAGTGGTGGTGCGTGGAGCAAAGTTGGAAGGTGGTCCTCCATAGGTTTTGGCAGGTGCAAACTGCTGAGTTGGGCGAGGCGCCTCATAGGATGGCCTCGGTGTGTACTTGGGTGGCAGAGCAGTGTTAGGAACCCACACACGGCGCTTGTGAGAGCCAGAGCCGGATGAGGAACCAAGGTCTCGAGTATGCTTGCGGGTGGCCTCGAAGTCGGTCTGGCCTGTTTCGGCACTGATAGCCTTGTTTACCAACTTCTGGAAGGAAGTGCACTCGTGCAGACGTAGATCTCGACGGAGTTCAAGGCTGAGTCCCTTGCGGAACCTCGCCTGCTTCTTGGCATCGGTGGATACTTCCTCAGGTGCATAGCGTGCCAAGTTACCAAACTCGCGACTGTAGCCATCCACAGTTAAACGGCCCTGGGTGAAATTGCAGAATTCCTCCCGCTTGCGATCCATGAGACCTTCCGGAATGTGATGTTCACGGAATGCCTCACTGAACTCAACCCAGGTAGTGACTTGGCCAGCAGGACGCATAGCCTCAAAGTTTTCCCACCAAAGACTGGCAGGGCCCTCAAGATGGTAGGCGGCGTAGATAACCTTGTCAGCTTCGGCCACACGGGCAGAGTGTAGCTTGTGGGTGACACTACGTAGCCAGTCATCAGCATCCAGAGGTTCAGTGGAGTGATGGAACTTTGGTGGACACATCTTGATAAAATCGTGGATTGACACCACGTCATTCCTCTGACGGAACCCAGTGTTCTGCTCTATGCGTTCCAGCAGACGGTTGGTCTCTCTCTTGTTCCGTTCAGCTTCAAGCATTACTTCCGCCAAAGAGGGTGGCTGGGGCAGATTCCCATCTCTAGCCCCACTAGCCTCACCCTGCTCCTGAGCAGCAGGAGTGTTGCGAGTGTTGACCATCCTAGGAAAAGAAAACAACGGTTTAGACAAGGATGGCAAAAATTTGACATAGAAGTGCAGAATGTAATGGATGACACGGAATGCAAGGATGTTCATCCGTACGACATGGTAATATAGGAACTGCTATATATACACCAGTGGTCATATACACCATACAAAGTTTAGTACAAGCCAAGGCTAAAGTACAACTGCGGTGAAAGACGATACATCCCATCAGAGGCATTCCAAGCTCCTATACATTATTTAAATATACCTCCGGAACTCAGTACACACTAAGTCATATTCCACAAGACGCGCAGGACTGTGGAAATACAACTACTACAATACTACTACAACCACGGCCTAGCTCAGATATTCACGTAGTAATCCTCGTGAAGATTACCACCGTAGCCTGGAAATGGAACAGATGGATCTTGGAACTCGCGAGCACTCGAAGGCTATGGACCATAAGGACATGGATGTGGTCTCGGTCCCGATGCTGGTGGTAACCGACGCCCACGTGGAGGTGTAATACCCCCAACGTCACGCCAATCCATGCGATCAGGCAAACGAGTCCGCACAGGGTACAAATCCCGCATGTCCAGATATCCGGCGTGCACAGCAGGTGCAAGCCGTGTCAAAGTAGTCCAGTGAGCCGCTCGGGTGTTATACAGCTCCATTCGGAGGGCACGGACCTCACGATCCCTATCCTCCAACATCTGAACAGTGGTCTGAAGCAGTGGCTCTTCATTAGCAGCATCAGTATACAGACCAGTGTAGTAGCCTTCCTCTCCGGGAAGTGAGGCTGGCATGTAAAAGAACTCAATGTTCAGCAACAGGGCATGCCTAGCACGGAGAATGGTCATCATCGAATAAGCGGCATCCTACACTGCCATCTCGATGGTAATCCCGAGTCCATAAGACCAATGGATGGGGTCGTTAGCTCCAGGATATGAGGGGTATATCCGGACTGTGCAGAAATACTGACTCTGATTGAAATCCCGGTACTGTTCCTCCACGGTGTATTCAGGATACCAGCGATAACCGGTCTCAGTCATCACACGGACTAGCATGGCCGTGTGACCGGGCACATTAATGCACCGAGTCAAACGAACCACTTGGTGAGGGATGCGGCCAGACATCTGAAACACGAAATAATGCAAAGGCATTAGTGTTTCTGGAAGAAATCGGGCAGCATAACAATTGTAAATGCTCAAACAGAGATTTGAGACATCATACAAATGATAGCATAGCCACTCAACAATCCATATCAAGGTTCCGGTCCAACAATCATCATACTAAAAGGATAGAAACTGAACTGAGGCTTGAAACCAACAATCCTAAGAGTCTATGGATTAGTAACACGTGAACCTAGTAAGGATAAGAGGCCTAATCCTAAATCCCCGTAGAAGGAATAGACAGACTCAGATCAGAAGGGCATAAGGTAAAGGAGTAAAAGAGCCTTACGTTCCCTTCCACAATCAATTCCCCTACATATAACTAAGAATTTTTCTAGACTCAACATCGACCAGTTTGGCTTGAGAAACCTACAGGCAGTCCAGCTCTGATGCCAACGCTGTCAGGACCCCGATCCTAAGTCACACCGATCTAGCTGTAACATGTCATATCACTTTGCGGCCTCACGCACGGTAACCCCACGGGTGCCACCTTACCTGGCCCGGGACCGTTTGCGCATTTTGGCACACGTATATGACAGTGTCGCTAGCATCCATATGACAGAGAACCCGGGCCGACATGGCTAGTCATAAACCAAAAGTGGCACTAAATTACAGAGACAGGCATCCATGACCCAGTAACGAACGTGTCGGTCATCAACGTATGAACCCAAGTCGTAGCAAGCTACATGGACTTAAAGGAACAACGCGTGACATTTCCCCTAAGGGACAGACACAGGAACGAAGAAGGACACATGCCGGCCAGCCTACGTGTTCCGAGCAGTAGCAAGCTACCAAGGCTCATTGGAATCACTAGGAAGCATTTCCCTGTAAGATAGGCTACCAAAGGAAAACAACTAGGTGTCGGATCCCACACATACCAAGCATTTCAATCATACACGCAATATGCTCAATATGTGCAAATACAACATTGCATCACAACAGAACTCTATGACTCAAGTACTTTATTTAAAAGGCTCCAGGAGCCATACATAACATATCCATACAGGTAGGGGTCACATGACCCAACACTCAAGTCATACAGTCATACAAACACAAGCGGAAGCTACATGTCTGAGTACAGACAACTTAGAAAATAAAACAGGCTTGGTGTAGCCTGACTATCTACAAGGCCCTTCACAAGCTCCAGATCTCCATCTGGGTGTCAAGCTACTCGTCGACGTCAACGTCTATGTAGAACCCATCAGCAGGGGCAGGGTTCTCCTCTGCAACAGTTATTAAGCAAACATGAGTACAAAGGTACTCAGCAAGTCTTACCACAGAACCTATTATACATGCAACATTATCAAAGGGGGGGGGGGCAGTGGAGTTTATAGCAGAACGCCAGCTTTGACCTTGGATAACCTATACTACAACTCTCAACAGATTGCAAGATGTTATTACGTACACGAGTCCTCTACTCACCACATCAATACACTACCGAGGATCCTCTTCCGTCATCCTACGGAAGGGCCATCCACGGCACTCACACTTATCTTGAGGCTTTTAGTAGTATCCATCAACTTGTCTATGAACTGTAAGAGTAAACAAGTAGTCCGTACCGCGAACAACGGCTATTCGAATAGATTGATAACCCTGCAGGGGTGTACTTCTTCACACATGTTTTCACCACTTAGCGTCTGCACACGACATGTGCTCGGCAGACTTCAAGCGAAAGCCGACGTGGGTGTAGACCACAACCTAACCAACCACTCAAGTCCCTCGTCCAGGTTTATCGCCTATTTGGGTTCCATCCGTGGGGAGATCCGGCCGGGGTGTCACTCACGGCCCCAAACGATGTGTACAGGGTTCCCGAGTCACCAAACGGGCAATCGGTACACCGTGCCACGTACCTGTCGCATCACAACCCACCCCGAGGGTCAGCGTTGTGCACGACCTCCAGTAAACTATAAACACCAGAAACTAGTTGCAACTCCTGGACAGAGTACAAAGGCAGTCAATAAGTCGAGCATGGTGGATCACACATCACATGGCTCAATCAACTCCTACACATGCTAGTGGGTTTCAACTATTTACTGTGGCAATGACAGGTCATGCAAGGGATAGGGTTCAACTACCGCAACAAGTAGCAGTTCACACGCTGTTGCCTTAATGCAGTAAAAGAGAGCAGGAGCGAGAAGATTGGGTTTGTATCGGAATGATCAATGATTGCTTGCCTGACAAGGTTGTTGTCGGGTACTGGTCTTCAACTGGATACGCAGCAGTATCCTCGGGAGCAGGACCTAACACAGAGAATACCGACGATACAATCATTAACAAACAAATGCAACAATATGATGCATGCTCATGACATGGCAAGATGCATGTGTTTTGGCTAATGCAACTAAAACCAGAAGGGTTTGAACCTATTTGAATCAAGGATTCAAATTGGAGTTCAAACTATTATTTAAATAAGTGCATTATCATGTTTTTGATGTATACAGCAAGTTAACTTGTTCAAACATGCATGAAACCAGTGCCATTGGAAAGATTGGATTTTTCTGATCATTTTTCATATATAAATCTTTTCCATCTGAGCTATGGTTGATTTTATATGATTTTTAGAAGTTTTGAGTATTTTCTGGAATTTCCTGAATTATTTATAAATCTAAAAATCCCAGAAAACCTTTACTGCGTCAGCATGACATCATGCTGACGTCAGGCAGTCAACAGGGCCAGTCCAAGTCAAACCTGACCAGTGGGTCCCTCATGTCAGTGTCACAGTTAACTAATTAACTAATTAGAATTAATTTAACACCTAAACTAGGTTTGACTTGCGGGCAGGGCCCACATGTCATTGACCCAGGGGGTCAAACCCGTGGTGAAAACAGGTCCAACTCGCCGGCGTTTAGCCGCCGGCGAGGCCAAACACGGCGGCGTGCTTCGGAAATCGCCTACGGTGCACGACTCGAGCTGCGGTTAGGTGCGCTGGAAAGCCCTTGCTGTTGCGCGTCGGATGGTGGTGGTCGCCGGCCCTGGGTTGGCCGGAGACGACGGCAACGAGCTCGACGGCGGCGACCGGCGTCGGGCGTGTGTGGAAATGCGGCTGCAGGGGCCTAGGCGATGCGTGCGTAGCACCTTTCGCATCTACGTGCTGCGGTGAGTGTGATGGATGGGTGCCAGTGACCAAATGGTCACCGGAGCATCATCGGCGGCGAGCACGGCGGCGGTGCGTGCGGTGAGCTTTGTGCAGTACGTTCCAGGGCAAAAGAGAGCCAACGAAGAGGGGGAGGATGAAGCTAGGCTCACAGGGGTTGCAGCAAGCGCCGGAGCGAGCTCGGGGGTGGTCGGAGCTGAGCGGGACGACGAGGGGTATCTCCGCGGCCGGAGATGGGGAAGAAGAGGTCGGGGACGTCTCCAGGGCGGGCGAGCGCTCGGGGCTCGGCCTGTTCGAAGCAGTCGAGGACGGCGGAGACGATGGTCACCTAGGCGGGGCTCAGAGACGACGGTGGACGCGGCTTCTACGACGGTGCGAACACGGCGGCGTCGGCCATGGCGCGGAGAGAGCGAGGGAGAGGAACTGTGGAGAGGTGGAGGTGTCTGCGAGGTCGGGGAGGACGTGGACGACCAAACCATCCCTCCAGAACGGCGAGGGGACGAAGCAGGGCGGCGGGCAGCTGCGTGGCGCGCCGTGCGGTCGCCGTCGAGCACCTGCCTGCCTGCCTGGCCGAGCCAAGCAGCTCGCTGGAGCGGCATCTGGGCTGGGCCGGCAGGTGGGCCAGGTGGGGCGCCAGGTAAGCTTTTCTCTCTCCCTTTTTTTCTATTTTCTTTTCTGTTTCATTTCTTTTGCAGCTTTGTTCATTTAAATAAAATGCCAGAGCATTTTTGTAACTCATAACACTTGTCATACATGATGTATATATTATGAACAGTTGGAAACATTATAGTTTATGATTATTTGAGCATTTAAAATATTTTAGAGCAATTAAATGCCCAAATTCAAATACCATATGATTTAATCCAAAGCCCTAGATTGTCCTAGAAAATTGTGCACCATTTTCAGCAGAGGTTTAAGACCAAGGCAGAAATGATGAACATTTTTGAAGGGCATTTTGGGTACATTGGAAAATATTTTAGCAAACCCTAGTTGTTAGGAGAGGGGTGCTGGGGTTTCTGTTAATCCCATTTCAAGTTTCTTTGAAAAGTAAACATGATGCACACTCTAGCTAGGTCCTAATGCAAATGCTAACTAGGGATGTGACAGGTATGTAGATGCACTCCATTATGCTCGTTGCTAGATGACTCCTTAGATTGATCTTGGTGAAGCATAGGAAATTTTTTGAATTCTGCTACGTTCCCCAACAATGGCATCTGAGCTAGGTCTTTGCGTAGCATCTTGCACGAGTAGAACACAAACGAGTTGTGGGCGTTGAGTTTGCTCAATTTTCTTGCCGTTACTAGTCTAATCTTGATTCGGCGGTATTGTGGGATGAAGCGGCCCGGACCGACCTTACACGTACGCTTACGTGAGACCGGTTCCACCGACAGACATGCACTAGATGCATAAGGTGGCTGGCGGGTGTCTGTCTCTCCCACTTTAGTCGGATCGGATTCGATGAACAGGGTCCTTATGAAGGGTAAATAGAAATTCACAAATCATGTTGTGGTTTTGGCGTAGGTAAGAAACTTTCTTGCTAGAAAACCTATAGAAGCCACGTAAAAACTTGCAACAACAATTAGAGGTCGTCTAACTTGTTCTTGCAGCATGTGCTATGTGATATGGTATGGCCAAGAAGATGTGATGAATGATATATGTGATGTATGAGATTTATCATGTTCTTGTAATAGGAAATCACGACTTGCATGTCGATGAATTTGACAACCGGCAGGAGCCATAGGAGTTGTCTTAATTATTGTATGACCTGCGTGTCACTGAATAACGCCATGTAATTACTTTACTTTATTGCTAAACGTTAGCCATAGTAGTAGAAGTAATAGTTGGCGCGACGACTTCATGAAGACACGATGATGGAGATCATGATGATGTAGATCATGGTGTCGAGCCGGTGACAAAGATGATCATGGTGCCCCGAAGATGGAAATCAAAGGAGCAAGATGATATTGGCCATATCATGTCACTTTAATTGATTGCATGTGATGTTTATCATGTTTATGCATCTTGTTTACTTAGAACGACGGTAGTAAATAAGATGATCTCTCACTAAAATTTCAAGAATTGTGTTCCCCTTAAATGTGCACCGTTGCTAAAGATCGTTGTTCCGAAGCACCACGTGATGATCGGGTGTGATAGGTTCTAACGTTCGCATACAACGGGTGTAAGCCAGATTTACACAAGCAATACACTTAGGGTTCACTTGACGAGCCTAGCATGTACAGACATGGCCTCGGAACACGGAAGACCGAAAGGTCGAACATCAGTCGTATAGAAGATACGATCAACATGAAGATGTTCACTGTTGATGACTAGTCCGTCTCACGTGATGATCGGACACGGGCTAGTCGATTCGGATCATGTATCACTTAGATGACTAGAGAGATGTCAATCTGAGTGGGAGTTCATTAAAATTTGATTAAGATGAACTTAATTATCATGAACTTAGTCTAAATTCTTTACAATATGTCTTGTAGATCAAATGGCCCACGCTCATGTCACCCTCAACTTCAACGCGTTCCTAGAGAAATCCAAGCTGAAAGACGATGGTAGCAACTATACGGACTGGGTCCGTAACCTGAGGATCATCCTCATAGCTGCCAAGAAAACATATGTCCTAGAAGCACCGCTAGGTGACGCTCCCGCCCCGGCAAACCAAGACATTATGAACGCTTGGCAGTCGCGTTGTGATGATTACTCCCTGGTTCAGTGCGGCATGCTCTACAGCTTAGAATCGGGGCTCCAAAAGCGTTTTGAGCACCACGGGGCATATGAGATGTTCCAAGAGTTGAAAATGGTTTTCCAGGCTCATGCCCGAGTTGAGAGATATGATGTCTCCAACGCATTCTACAACTGTAAGATGGAGGAAAACAGTTCTGTCAGTGAGCACATCCTCAATATTTCTGGCTTGCACAACCGCTTGTCTCAGTTGGGAATGAATCTCCCAGACGAAGCGGTCGTTGACAGAATCCTCCAGTCGCTCCCACCAAGCTACAAGAGCTTCGTGTTGAACTTCAATATGCAGGGGATGGAGAAGTCCATTCCCGAGGTGTATTCAATGCTGAAATCAGCGGAGGTGGAGATCAAGAAAGAGCATCAAGTGTTGATGGTCAATAAAACCACTAAGTTCAAGAAGGGCAAGTGTAAGAAGAACTTCAAGAAGGACGGCAAGGGAGTTGCCGCGCCTGGTAAGCCAGTTGCTGGGAAGAAGCCAAAGTATGGACCCAAGCCCGAGACTGAGTGCTTTTATTGCAAGGGAACGGGTCACTGGAAGCGGAACTGCCCCAAATACTTAGCAGACAACAAGGCCGGCAACATCAAAGGTATATATGATATACATGTTATTGATGTGTACCTTACCAGCGCTCGTAGTAGCTCCTGGGTATTTGATACCGGTGCAGTTGCTCACATTTGTAACTCAAAGCAGGAGCTGCGGAATAAGCAGAGACTGGCGAAGGACGAGGTGACGATGCGCGTCGGGAATGGTTCCAAGGTCGATGTGATCGCCGTCGGCACGCTGCCTCTACATCTACCCTCGGGATTAGTTTTAAACCTTAATAATTGTTATTTAGTACCAGCTTTAAGCATGAACATTGTATCTGGATCTCGTCTTATGCGAGATGGCTACTCATTTAAATCTGAGAATAATGGTTGTTCTATTTATTTGAGAGATATGTTTTATGGTCATGCCCCGCTGGTCAATGGTTTATTTTTGATGAATCTCGATCGTAATGATACACATATTCATAGTGTGAATGCCAAGAGATGTAAACTTGATAATGATAGTCCCACATACTTGTGGCATTGCCGCCTTGGTCATATTGGTGTCAAACGTATGAAGAAGCTTCATGCCGATGGACTTCTGGAGTCTCTTGATTATGAATCATTTGACACGTGCGAACCATGCCTTTTGGGCAAGATGACCAAGACTCCGTTCTCCGGAACAATGGAGCGAGCAACCAACTTATTGGAAATCATACATACCGATGTGCGCGGTCCAATGAGCGTTGAGGCTCGCAGAGGCTATCGTTATGTTCTCACCCTCACTGATGACTTGAGTAGATATGGGTATATCTATTTGATGAAGCACAAGTCTGAGACCTTTGAAAAGTTCAAGGAATTTCAGAATGAGGTTGAGAATCAACGTGATAGAAAAATAAAGTTTTTGCGATCGGATCGTGGGGGTGAGTATTTAAGTCATGAATTTGGCACGCACCTTAGGAACTGTGGAATTGTTTCACAATTGACACCGCCCGGAACACCTCAGCGTAACGGTGTGTCCGAACGTCGAAATCGTACTCTGTTGGACATGGTGCGATCTATGATGTCCCTCACCGATTTACCGCTATCCTTTTGGGGTTATGCTTTAGAGACTGTCGCATTCAATTTAAATAGGGCTCCGTCGAAATCCGTAGAGACGACACCGTATGAACTTTGGTTTGGCAAGAAACCAAAGCTGTCGTTTCTGAAAGTTTGGGGTTGCGATGCTTATGTCAAGAAACTTCAACCTGAAAAGATCGAACCCAAATCTGAAAAATGCGTCTTCATAGGATACCCAAACGAAACGATTGGGTACACCTTCTACCACAGATCCGAAGGCAAGGTCTTTGTTGACAAGAATGGATCCTTTCTAGAGAAGGAGTTTCTCTCGAAAGAAGTGAGTGGGAGGAAAGTAGAACTTGATGAGGTGACAGTCACCCCTCCTGAACCGGGAAGTAGCGCAGCGCAGGAAATTGTTCCTGAGGTGCCTGCACCGACAAGGGAGGAAGTTAATGATGATGATCATGAAGAAACAGATCAAGTTACTGCTGAACTTCGAAGGTCCACAAGGGCACGTTCCGCACCAGAGTGGTACGGCAACCTTGTCATGGAAATTATGTTGTTAGACAACGGTGAACCTTCGAACTATGAAGAAGCGATGGCGGGCCCGGATTCCAATAAATGGCTTGGAGCCATGAAATCCGAGATAGAATCCATGTATGAAAACAAAGTATGGACTTTGGTGGACTTGCCTGATGATAGGCATGCCATAGAAAATAAATGGATATTTAAGAAGAAGACAGACGCGGATGGTAATGTGACCATCTATAAGGCTCGGCTTGTCGCTAAGGGTTATCGACGAGTTCAAGGGATTGACTATGACGAGACTTTCTCTCCCGTAGCGATGCTGAAGTCAGTCAGAATCATGTTAGCAATTGCCGCATTCTATGATTATGAGATATGACAAATGGACGTCAAAACGGCATTCCTTAATGGCTTCCTCAAGGAAGAGCTGTATATGAAGCAGCCGAAAGGTTTTGTCGATCCAGAAAATGCTAACCAGGTATGCAAGCTCCATCGCTCGATCTACGGGCTGGTGCAAGCATCTCGGAGCTGGAATATTCACTTTAATGATGTGATCAAAGCGTTTGGCTTTATACAGACTTACGGAGAATCCTGTATCTACAAGAAAGTGAGTGGGAGCTCTGTAGCATTTCTCATATTATATGTGGATGACATATTGCTGATGGGAAATGATATAGAATTCTTGGAAAGTGTAAAGGCCTACTTGAATAAGAGTTTTTCAATGAAGGACCTTGGAGAAGCTGCATACATATTAGGCATCAAAATCTATAGAGATAGATCAAGACGCCTCATTGGTCTTTCACAAAGCATATACCTTGATAAGATATTGAAGAAGTTCAATATGGACCAGTCCAAGAAAGGGTTCTTGCCTATTTTGCAAGGTATGAGATTGAGCAAGGCTCAGTCGCCGACCACGACAGAAGATAGAGAAATAATGAGTGTCATTCCCTATGCCTCGGCCATGGGTTCTATCATGTATGCCATGCTGTGTATCAGACCTGATGTGAACCTTCCCATAAGTTTGGTAGGGAGGTACGAAAGTGATCCTGGTATGGAACACTGGACAGCGGTCAAGAACATCCTAAAGTACCTGAAGAGGACTAAGGATATGTTTCTCGTTTATGGAGGTGACGAAGAGCTCGTCATAAAGGGTTACGCCGATGCTAACTTCGACACAGATCTGGATGACTCGAAGTCACAAACCGGATACGTGTATATTTTGAATGGTGGAGCAGTCAGCTGGTGCAGTTGCAAGCAGAGCCTCGTGGCACATTCTACATGTGAAGCGGAGTACATAGCTGCTTGTGAAGCAGCGCAAGAAGGAGTCTGGATGAAGGAGTTCATCACCGACCTAGGAGTCATTCCAAGCGCGTCAAGCCCGATGACTCTCTTCTGTGACAACACTGGAGCTATTGCCATTACCAAGGAGCCCAGGTTTCACAAGAAGACCAAGCACATCAAGCGCCGTTTCAACTCCATCCAGAATTATGTTCAAGATGGAGACATAGATATTTGTAAAGTGCATATGGATCTGAATGTTGCAGACCCGTTGACTAAACCTCTTCCACAGGAAAAACATGATCAACACCAGAACTCTATGGGTGTTCGATTCATCACAATGTAACTAGATTATTGACTGTAGTGCAAGTGGGAGACTGTTGGAAATATGCCCTAGAGGCAATAATAAAAGTATTATTATTATATTTTCTTGTTCATGATAATTGTCTGTTATTCATGCTTGAATTGTATTGTACGGAAACAGCGATACATGTGTGAATATATAGACCACAATGAGTCCCTGGTAAGCCTCTAGTTACTAGCTCGTTGATCAAGAGATGGTCACGGTTTCCTAATATTGCTTGGAGCGTCTTGTATGATTTGAGTCTTTGATTTTTAGTTTACCTGTAGCGACCACGATCCGAATGGACTGAAGTCTCTGTGTTCTGCGTCATCCCTGGATCGATAATGCTGACACACACGGTACTTGAAGGATTTATAACAGAGTGGCAATCACACACTTATTACATCGAATGTCTCAAAATAGAACTTATTTAAAAAGTCTATGGCATAAGTGAAGGAAATATGCCCTAGAGGCAATAATAAAGTTGTTATTTATATTTCCTTATATCATGATAAATGTTTATTATTCATGCTAGAATTGTATTAACCGGAAACTTAGTACATATGTGAATACATAGACAAAACAGAGTGTCCCTAGTATGCCTCTACAAGACTAGCTCATTGATCAAAGATGGTTATGTTTCCTAACCATAGACATGAGTTGTCATTTGATCAACGGGATCACATCATTAGGAGAATGATGTGATGGACAAGACCCATCCGTTAGCTTAGCACTATGATCGTTTAGTTTTACTGCCATTGCTTTCTTCATGACTTATACATGTTCCTATGACTATGAGATTATGCAACTCCCGAATACCGTAGGAACACCTTGTGTGCTATCAAACGTCACAACGTAACTGGGTGATCATAAAGATGCTCTGCAAGTGTCTCCGAAAGTGTTCGTGGTGTTGGCATAGATCAAGACTAGGATTTTTCACTCCGAGTGTCGGAGAGGTATCTCTGGGCCCTCTCGATAATGCACATCATAATAAGCCTTGCAAGCAAAAGACTAATGAGTTAGTCACGAGATGATGTATTACGGAACGAGTAAAGAGACTTGCCGGTAACAAGATTGAACTAGGTATAGAGATACCGACGATCGAATCTCGGGCAAGTAACATACCAATGACAAAAGGAACAACGTATGTTGTTATGCGGTTTGACCGATAAAGATCTTCATAGAATTTGTAGGAGCCAATATGAGCATCTAGGTTCCGCTATTGGTTATTGACCGGAGATCAGTCTCGGTCATGTCTACATAGTTCTCGAACCCGTAGGGTCCGCACGCTTATCGTTTGATGACGATCGGTATCATGAGTTTATGATTTTTGATGTATCGAAGGAGTTTGGAGTCCCGGATGAGACCGGGGACATGACGAGGAGTCTAAAAATGGTCGAGACGTAAAGATCGATATATTGGACGACTATATTCGGACATCGGAAAGTTTCCGAGTGATTCGGGTATTTTTCGGAGTATATGGGCCTTATTGGGCCATACGGGAATAGAGGAGAAAGGCCAAAAGGAAGGAGGCGCGCGCCCCCACCTCTGGTCCGAATTGGACAAGGGGTGCAGCCCCCTTTTCCTTCACCCTCTCCACCTCTTTCCTTCTCTCCTACTCCGGAAAGGAAAGGGGAATCCTACTAGGACTTGGGAGTCCTAGTAGGACTCCCCACACTTGGCGCGCCCCCTCTAGGGTCGGCCTCTCCCTTGCTCCTTTATATACTGGGGCAGGAGGGCACCATGGGACACACAAGTTGATCATTTGATCTCTCCCAACCGTGTGCGGTGCTCCCCTCCACAGAAACACACCTCGGTTATACCGTTGCAGTGCTTAGGCGAAGCCCTGCGCTGGTAACTTCATCATATCCGTCACCACGCCGTCGTGCTGACAAAACTCTCCCGTGAAGCTCAACTGGATCAAGAGCTCGTGGGACGTCATCAAGTTGAACGTGTGCTGAACGCGGAGGTGTCGTACGTTCGGTACTTGATCGGTTGGATCGCGAAGAAGTTCGACTACATCAACCGCGTCACTAGACGCTTCCGCTCCCGGTCTACGAGGTGGTATCAGAGCCAGGTCTATGCGTAGATGATATGCATGAGTAGAACACAATGAGTTGTGGGCGATACTAGTCATACTGCTTACCAGCATGTCATACTTTGCTTCGGCGGTATTGTGAGATGAAGCGGCCCGGCCCGACATTACGCGTACGCTTACGCGAGACTGGTTTCACCGTTATGAGCACTCGTTGCTTAAAGGTGACTGGCGGGTGTCTGTCTCTCTCACTTTAGTTGAATCAAGTGTGGCTACGCCCGGTCCTTGTGAAGGTTAAAACATCACATACTCGACGAAACATCGTTGTTGTTTTGTATGCGTAGGTAAGAACGGTTCTTGCTAAGCCCGTAGCAGCCACGTAAAACTTGCAACAACAAAGTAGAGGACGTCTAACTTGTTTTTGCAGGGCATGTTGTGATGTGATATGGTCAAGACATGATGAGTTATATGGTTTTGTATGAGATGATCTTGTTTTGTAAAGTTATCGGCAACTGGCAGGAGCCATATGGTTGTCGCTTTATTGTATGAAATGCAATCACCATGTAATTGCTTTACTTTATCACTAAGCGGTAGCGATAGTCGTAGAAGCAATAGTTGGTGAAACGACAACGATGCTACGATGGAGATCAAGGTGTCGCGCCGGTGACGATCGTGATCATGACGGTGCTTTGGAGATGGAGATCAAAAGCACAAGATGATGATGGCCATATCATGTCACATATTTTGATTGCATGTGATGTTTATCTTATTATGCTTCTTATTTTGCTTAGTTCGACGATAGCATTATAAGATGATCCCTTACAAAATTTCAAGGTACAAGTGTTCTCCCTGAGTATGCACCATTGCGAAAGTTCTTCGTGCCGAGACACCACGTGATGATCGGGTGTGATAAGCTCTACGTTCAAATACAACGGGTGTAAGACAGTTTTGCACACGCAGAATACTCGGGTTAAACTTGACGAGCCTAGCATATGCAGATATGGCCTCGGAACACTAGAGACCGAAAGGTCGAGCGTGAATCATATAATAGATATGATCAACATAAAGATGTTCACCATTGAAACTACTCCATCTCACGTGATGATCGGGCATGGTTTAGTTGATTTGGATCACGTGATCATTTAGATGACTAGAGGGATGTCTATCTAAGTGGGAGTTCTTAAGTAATATGATTAAATTGAACTTTAATTTATCATGAACTTAGTCCTGGTAGTATTAGCATATCTATGTTGTAGATCAATAGCTCGTGATGTTGCTCCGCGTTTATTTTTTTATGTTCCTAGAGAAAACTAAGTTGAAAGATGTTAGTAGCAATGATGCGGAATTGTTCCATGATCTGAGGATTATCCTCATTGCTGCACAGAAGAATTATGTCCTTGATGCACCGCTAGGTGACAGACCTATTGCAGGAGCAGATGCAGACGTTATGAACGTTTTGACAAAAGCTCGGTATGATGACTACTTGATAGTTTAAGTGCACCATGCTTTACGGCTTAGAACCGGGACTTCAAAAACGTTTTCAATGCCACGGAGCATATAAGATGTTTCAAGAGTTGAAATTAGTATTTCATACTCATGCCCGTGTCGAGAGGTATGAGACCTCTGGCAGTACTTTGCCTACAAGATGGAGGAGAATAGCTCAACCAGTGACCATGTGCTCAGATTGTCTGGGTACTGCAATTGCTTGAATCAAGTGGGAGTTAATCTTCCAGATAAGATAGTAATTGACAAAGTTATCTAGTCACTATCACCAAGTTAGTAGAACTTCGTGATGGACTATAATATGCAAGGGATGATGAAAGTAATTCCCGAGCTCTTCGCGATGCTGAAATCGGCGAAGGTAGAAATCAAGAAAGAGCATCAAGTGTTGATGGTTAACAAGACCACTTGTTTCAAGTAAAGGGCAAAGGGATAGAAGGGGAACTTCAAGAAGAATGACAAGCAAGTTGTCTCTCCCATGAAGAAACCCAAAGCTAAACTCAAGCTTGAAACTAAGTGCTTCTACTGCAAAGGAAATGGTCACTGGAAGTGGAACTGCCCTAGATACTTGGCGGATAAGAAGTATGGCAAAGTGAACAAAGGTATATTTGATATACAGATTATTGATGTGTATTTTACTAGTGTTCATAGCAACCCCTCGGTATTTGATACTCGTTTAGTTGCTAAAGAGTAGTAACTCGAAATGGGAGTTGCATAATGAACAGAAACTAGTTAAAGGATGAAGTGACGATGTGTATTGGAAGTAGTTCCAAGATTGATATGATCATCATCGCACACTCCCTATACTTTCGGGATTAGTGTTGAACCTAAATAAGTGTTATTTGGTGTTTGTGTTGAACATGAATATGATTTGATCTTGTTTATTGCAATACGGTTATTCATGTAAGTTAGAGAATAATTATTGTTCTGTTTACATGAATAAAACCTTCTATGGTCATACACCCAATGAAAATGGTTTGTTGGATCTCGATCGTGTGATACACATATTCATAATATTGAAGCCAAAAGATGCAAGGCTAATAATGATAGTGCAACTTATTTGTGGCACTGCCGTTTAGGTCATATTGGTGTAAAGCGCATGAAGAAACTCCATAGTGATGGATTTTTGGAATCACTTGATTATGAATCACTTGGTGCTTGCGAACCATGCCTCATGAGCAAGATGACTAAAAACTCCGTTCTTCGGAACAATGGAGCGAGCAACAGATTTGTTGGAGATCATACATATAGATGTATGTGGACCAATGAGTGTTGAAGCTCACGGTGGGTATCGTTATTTTCTGACCTTCACTGATGATTTGAACAGATATGGGTATATCTACTTAATGAAGCACAAATCTGAAACATTTGAAAAGTTCAAAGAATTTCAGAGTGAAGTGGAGAATCATCGTAACAAGAAAATAAGAGTTTCTACGATATGATCGTAGAGGTAAAATATTTGAGTTAGCGAGTTTGGCCTTCAGTAAAAACAATGTGAAATAGTTTCACTACTCACGCCACCTGGAACACCATAGTGTAATGGTGTGTCCGAACGTCATAACCGTACTTTATTAGATATGGTGCGATCAATGATGTCTCTTACCGATCTACCACTATCGCTTTTGGGGTTATGCATTAGAGACAGCTACATTCACGTTAAATAGGGCACCATCTAAATCCGTGGAGATGACACCGTATGAACTGTGGTTTGACGAGAAACCTAAGCTGTCATTTCTTTAAGTTTGGGACTGCGATGCTTATGTGAAAAAGTTTCAACATGATAAGCTCGAACACTCATCGGAGAAGTAAATCTTCATAGGATACCCAAAAAAAACTGTTGGGTACACCTTCTATCACAGATCCGAAGGCAAGGTCTTTGTTTCTAAGAGTGGATCCTTTCTAGAGAAGGAGTTTCTCTAGAAAGAAGTGAGTGTGAGGAAAGTAGAACTTGATGAGGTAATTGTACCTTCTCCCGAATTGAAAAGTGGAACATCACAGAAACTAGTTCCAGTGATTCCTACACCAATTAGTGAGGAAGCTAATGATGATGATCATGAAACTTCATATCAAGTTTCTGCTGAACTTCGTAGATCAACCAGAGTTCGTTCCGCATCAGAGTGGTACGGCAACCCGGTTCTGGAAGTCATGTTACTGGAACATGATGAACCTACAAACTATGAGGAAGTGATAACCCTCAACCGTAAGGGATCGAGATAGTCTTCGCGGGTAAGAATAACCCAATTTATTGATTCGACACACGGGGAGCCAAAGAGTATTTATAAGCTTTGACAGTTGAGTTGTCA
Organism: Secale cereale; assembly: GCA_902687465.1. Classification (NCBI taxonomy): domain Eukaryota; kingdom Viridiplantae; phylum Streptophyta; class Magnoliopsida; order Poales; family Poaceae; genus Secale; species Secale cereale. The sequence continues at coordinate 488,266,573 of LR738709.1, read as the reverse complement.
ATTCAACCGCACCTGAAATATACTTACTTGCAACAAAAGATAAGTGGTAACAGTGATATGATAGTGATGATGGTGATAGTAAAAGTAAACAGCAAAAGTAAATAGCAGGAGTAAATGGCAAAAGTAGTAACTAGTAACCAGCAGGATTCAAAACACTGTAGGCTAGGGAGATGGATGGTTGGGCGCTGCATGGATGAGATATATCATGTTTCTAAATTGGGGCACGGCACACAGAAAATTAATGATCATCTAGGCAAATATCAAACATTAGGCATGTATCCCGTAGGTAGTTGTACGTGCTTGCAATAAGAACTTGCACAACATCTTTTGTCCTACCATCCCGCTACGAACGGGGCCAAAAGGAACTTATGGAGATTAAGGTGCTCCTGTCAAAGAGCACCGGAACAAAGCAATGAACTTAATGGATACATGTAATCCTCAAACTATGGACCATCCCCTTTGGTGTCCCAAGCTGTCACTTTTGGGATCGCCGGTTCCGAACCGTAATAGGTGCAAACAACTCATAGATAGGATCAAGAACACAAATATATTCATGCAAACACATATGGTTCAGATCTGAAATCATGGCACTCGGGCCCTAAGTGACAAGCATTAAGCATAACAAGTTGAAGCAAAGATGATAAACACCATAGTAGATGATAGGCAACATGCCCCCAACGATCTGACAAACTATTACATGATCTAACTCATCCAATCCCTACCATCCCCTTCGCCTACAGCAGGGGATTACTCACACATGGAAGGAGAAGTCATGGAGGGATGATGGAGTGGTGATGGTGATGACGATGGCGACGATCTCCCCTCTCCGGAGGCCAATTCAGCCTCCAGATTAGCCCTCCCGAAGAAGAACAGAGGGTGGCGGCGGCTCCGTGACGAAAACTACGAAAAGAACTTCTGATCTGGGGTTTCTCCGTCACGAGCTAAAATACGAGTCGAAGTAGGGCACCAGGGGAGGTGGGGCCCACCCAGGCGACCCCCGGCGCGGCCAGGGGCTTGGCCGCCCCACCAGGGCGCCTGGCCCCCCCTGGCCCCCTCTGGCCCCTCTTTTGGCTCCGGGTACCTTCGGGTGCGTGGATTTTCTGTGATTTTTCGTGGATTTTTCTGAGATACCTAAAAATCCGTTTTCCTGCACACAATAAAACCATACAGGCAGCTCTGCTGAAAACAGCGTCAGTCCGGGTTAGTTTAGTTCAAATCATGCAAGAATGAGGTCAAAACAATATCAAAAGTGTTTGGAAAAGTAGATACGTTTGAGACGTATCAACTCCCCCAAGCTTAGCATATTGCTTGTCCTCAAGCAATTCAGTTCAACATACTTGACGCGACAAAGAAAACTTTGACAAACTCTTTTGTTTCATTAGATGTATATAAGCATGTACTACGAAAAGAGTCTAGCAAGTATTGAAACAGTACCATGAGGACAATGCACGGAGCAATCCTTCTTTCATGTGACCAATCACAAATACCCAGAAGTAAATAATATACTACTGAAAATCAAGACAAGATCACATTGCACATAGCTTGAGCATATTTGGGTGGTATCTCGCTAGCCTCCATGAGTGAAGCAAAACATAAATGCAGAAACTCCTCCAGAGTTTTAAAGGAGACTAGAACTAAGAATTTCAGAATAAATCATATCACAAGCATGCAGAAGACAATGTAATACTTTGGAACAATGCACATTACACTCAGAATGACAATTATGCTCTCCTAGTTGGTGCTTTGAAGAAAGAAGGTGGAGACTCTCGAACCGTGGCTTTTGTTGGCAAGGTTGAAAACCCGTGGTCGGAAACAAAAACTAAACATGTACCAGAGCTCTTGGTTTTTAAAAAACAGAGGTAAAAATGTTTTTGAGAGGTGCATATTTTGTCAACGAATGCTAGCAGATAACTCAATCACTTCTTGAGCTGGACAAGTTTCGAGGAACGGCTCCCGCATGAGGACGATCACATCCTCTTAATCTCCTTTGTTTATCACTGCCAAAGTTTTCTGATTTCTCATGAACAAAGCGTGAAGGAGGGTTTGTTTGTTGTATTATCTTTTATGAGTTGGGCGCACTCTATGCCAGTTCCTTCTCGTATTATGGGTTTGCACATTAGACATGCAATCCCGGGGTGAAACTTGTCCAACTTAAAAAGATCATGAATTAACTACTACTTCCTCATGAGCTAAAATAGAGGCACAAAAAGAGAAATGCTTTTGATTAATTTCGAGATGGTACACGAAAGTCTTCGTTAGGAATGGCAGGTAAATACCATGTATAGGAAGGTATGGTGGACTCATATGGCATAACAGGTTTTAAGGATTTTGGATGCACAAGCAGTCAGTCCGCTTAGTACAAGTGGAGGTTTAGGAAAAGACTGGGAAGCGACCAATTAGAGAGCAATAACGGTCATAATCATGCAGAGCGACAAAGCAAGATTGAATCGGGCATGAAAGTGATATAACTATTCTGAAACTCGAAGATCATCAAGGCAGAGCAGACTTTTTAGTCTTAACATGTGTAAACATGTGCCAAGTCAATCCAAAAATTCTCTAAAGGGAAATACCACCTTAGTATACCAGACTATGAACAGTGCAATGCATGTAAATCATTTCAATAACACATTATATACTCTAGCTATTCGAGACTAGCCACAAGGAAAGCATGAACTACTGGAAGAGCATTGTAAACATAGCACTATGTCGCTACAAGCTGGTCTCTAGATCATAAGTACAGGCATATGTACAAAAGTAGAAACAAGAAGAGTTCATACCGGTCTTCCTTGTTGCTTCCCTTCCGTCGATCTTCGTCATTATTGCCTCGTCACTTGCACGATCGAACGTAGGAAATATAATTAAATGCCATCACGGACTCCAGCTGAACTCTGAAAACAAAGCAAACTAAAAAGAGAAAGAAAATCGTTTTGGATTATTTCAAAGGTTGAATGAAAGCAAAAGAAAGAGAAAATCTTTTTGTTGTTTTTGCAAAGAGAGAAATAAAGAGGAACGGCCAAAAACTTCGAAAAGATCAAAGCGAATAAAACGGATAATACAATGGAAAAGCGAGAGGGGCACGTACTCCCCCAAGCTTAGGCTTTTGGCCTAAGTTGGTAGCAGCTACTGCCCCCAGGAGCCTCCTGCTCCGGGGGTATGGTAGTGAGTCCAAGGGTCGTAGAAGGATGCTGGCGCGTACACCGAACTCCTCGAAGTCTCCCACGAGGAAGGGTCCGTATGCCAAGCAGAGGAAGACCCTTCACCAAACTCGGTGGCGGTTTCTTCCTGAAAAGGTGGTAACTCACCGTGCTCCTCCTCGTCGGGCACAACCCCCTCCATGGGGTTATGAAACTGATACTGGGCCATGAACTCATCGAACTGGACAACGTCAAAGGACCATCCGTTCCTGCGAGAAAAACCAAACAAAAGAGGTGCAGGTAGACGGATCTCGCGTTCCGCGGCAGTTCCGAAATGCAAGATATAAACAAGATTATCCAGCTCAGAAGCCATGGTAACAAACTTATGCCTTTTCATAGCAGCAAGATCAAAGCTTAAATAAGTAAAAGGATAATCATCAGGGTGTGGGGTGCCTCCAAGATGTTCTAAGATAAGTGTGGCATAAACGCCACCATATAAGTCTCCCTTGTTACCGTTCATAGCAAGGCGTCAAGCAATTAAGGTACCCAGATTATAATCAGACCTCCCTGAGAGGGCTGCTGCCAGGATAGCAATATCCGGAGCAGAAATGTTGCTCGTGTTGTCACGAGCTAACACCCCTCTAGCAACATAATATGCAAAATACCTGAGGTGAGGAAATAAGATGCCGGAGATCTTCGACCGATGAATATCCCTCGTACCCATGCTGCAGAGAGAGTTGATGACGGTTTTCAGCTCGGAGGGCTGAGTGGCCATCCTAGCCGTCCTCCCAACGTTTGGCACACCTATTATTTCACAAAACTTTCCCAAAGGCATGGTGATAAGATCATTGTAAATTTTAAACTCAATAGCACCTGAATCAGGATTATATCTAAAACTGTTAATGAAACTGGAGGTGAGTTTTTGATACTGAGTAACACGGCACGTGACGAGCCGTGTCAGACCTGCATTAGCACAAAGATTATAAAACTCATCCTTGATTCCCGCAGCTTCAAGGAATTCATCACATGGAAACGTCATAGCACGTGCTGGACTTGTGTCTTCCAACAACTCCAGGGGCACATGATCTTCATTATAGCTCACCCTAGCAGTCGAGGGTGAAGTTGCGGCTCTAGTAACTCGATCGGAGTGTGTGGGCCTCCTCTTCTCAAGCCACCCTTTTGCCCTTCCTAACAAACTCATTTCTGAAATTTTTGGCAATTTACAAAAACAAGGATTAAAACAAGGTGAGTTAAGGCAAACTACTCAACTCACTTGCCCAAGGCATAAACTTGCATCAAAACTTGGATAATAACTTTCTACACATGCATGCAAGCTCATTTATACAGCACCAAGAACTACTAAATACTCACAAATGAAGCCACCAATCAGAAATCTAATTGGAGGGGTGGTGGAGTCACATACCACGGAGTATTTGCTCAAAATCTCAGCTCAAATGATGGGCTGTAGAGAGAGATCGAAGAATCGCCTCCAAGAACAGCAAGAACGCAAGAACAAGTGCAGAACTCGCGTTTTTGGAGAAAAAGAGAGAGGGAGGAAGAAGACATACCTGGAGGGGGGCCCTGTGGGCCCCAGGCGCCCTGTGGGCGCGGCCAGGGGGCAGGCCGTGCCAGCTGGCCGCTAGGGCCACTGGTGGGTCCCCCCTGGCTGGCCCCAGGTCCCTCTGGGTCACTCCCGACATGGAATTTTTTATTTAAATTTTTCTGGAATTTTTCTGAAAACTTCACTGTTGAAATTTTTTCGAAGTTCAAAAAGCTGCGAAACTCTCTGAAAACTTGAAGCAGTGAGTAGTATTGTGAAGCTTCAAAACATAAATACTTGGTACAACAAGTAGAACAAGAACTAAAATAAATGAAAACATAACAAGCTCAACTTTTTATCTATATAAAACATGTTTACTAGTAAGGTTGATCAAGTCTTACCAACAAACAGGCGATATATAGAGCAAAAAGCCTCACCTCTTACGAAGTAATCACTGAACCTTTACTTTGATGGACATAGTCCCCACCATGATAGTTTTGTATTTGTGAGGCACATGTAGTGGACAGTCCCATTCTCCAATCTTCACGGTATCAATATTCTCTATAGAGTTGAGGCCATGCCTCCCGTCGGTCTTCTTTGGAAAATATACCATGTGTTCTTTATCATTCACATTGAAGGTGACCTTCCCTTTATTGCAATCAATAACAGCACCTGCGGTGTTAAGAAAAGGTCTACCAAGAATAATGGACATGCTCCCATCCTCGGGCATGTCAAGCACAACAAAATCAGTAAGAATCAAATAATTAGCAACTTCTACTGGAACATCCTCACAAATACCTATCGGAACGGCGGTTGATTTGTCAGCCATCTGAAGAGAGATATCTGTAGGAATTAGTTTCTCTAAACAAAGCCTCTCGTAAAGAGAGAGAGGCATAACACTCACTCCGGCTCCAAGATCACATAAAGCAGTTTTGACATAATTATTCTTTATGGAGCAAGGAATGGTGGGTATACCTGGATCACCGAGCTTCTCAGGAATCTTGCCTCTGAAAGAGTAGTTAGAAAGCATAGTAGATATTGCTTCATTAGGAACTTTTCTTTTATTAGTAACAATATCTTTCATATATTTTGAATAAGGAGGTAACTTAATAGCATCAGTCAAAGGAATTTGAAGAAAAAGAGGTTTAATCCACTCACAAAACTTATTGTAATGCTCTTCTTCTTTAGATTTGATGGACTTACCTGGGAAGGGCATGGGTTTCTGTACCCATGGTTCTCTTTCCTTCCCATGTTTTCTTGCGATGAAATCCTCTTTAGTGTACCTCTTACGTTTGTTAGGTGCTTCTTCTTCTCGAACTTCAGGCGGATCATTCTTCTCGTTATCCTTACCTGCAGGTTCAGCACCGTCTTCAGTCTCAGCATCGGAGATAGATACACTGTTGGGATCAACAGCTCGCTCTTCATCTGCAATAGGATCATTAGAATTGTCAGCCTCCTTATGTTTCTTCTTCTTCTTTGGAGAGCCAACAATTTCTTCTTCCTGTATTTGAGAATCTTGCTCGATTCTCCTCGGATGCCCCTCTGGATAGAGAGGATCTTGAGTGCTAGTTCCTCCTCGGGTCTTAATCCCGAAAGCCTGCAAATCATCTTGTTTGGCATTGTTAGCAAGCAAATCTTTTTGCACATTAGAAATTTGGTCAAGCTGAGTTTGAACCATATGAAAATGATTCACAAGACATTGAACATCATTAACCGTTCTACCTAGAACATCAAGCAAACTTTTGATAGCAAGGGAATTATCATGCAACTGACTTTGTATCCTCTCATTAAAATGATTTTGTTTCATAATAAAATTATCAAACTCATCTAAACATTGATCAGGAGGCTTACCATGAGGGATGTCACTTGCGTTGAAATCTAAAAGAGAGTGTACCTCTACCATAGGAGGGTGAGTGGTAGGCTCACACATTTTCTCAATAGGGGGTAGATTCTTCACGTCTTCAGCTTTAATACCTTTCTCTTTAATAGACTTCTTTGCTTCTCGCATATCTTCGGGGCTTAGAACAAACATGCCCCTCTTCTTTGGTGGTGGAGGTGGTTCAGGTACGGACCAATCTTCATGGTTTTTGGCAATCCTGCCCATCAAATCTTCTGCATCTTTCGGCGTCCTTTTCCTCAAAACACAACCAGCACAATTGTCCAAATAGGACCTAGATTCATCAGTTAGACCAGCATAGAATATATCGATTAATTCGTTCTTAGGGACTTCATGTCCTGGTCTAGCCCGAATCAGACCGCAGTACCTCCCCCAAGCTTTAGGGAGGGACTCATCCTGCAACTGTTTAAAGTTATAAATTCTTTGTAAAGCAGCATGTTGCATGTGAGCAGGAAAGTACTTATCAACAACAGAGTGAGCTAAGTCTTGAGGACTCTTAATGGAACCGCATGGGAGTGAATCATACCATGCTTTAGCACCTTCCTTCAAGGAGAAAGGAAGAAGCTTGGTCACATAAAAGTATCGTATCTTCTCATCTGTGGTAAACAGGCCACCCAACTCATCGAGTTTAGTCAGGTGTGCAATAGCATCATCATTTTCTCTGCCATAAAAGGGGTCAGCTTCAACCATAGGTATAAGTGAAAGATCAACAGAGAAATCATAATCAGGATCATCAATGCATATAGGAGATGTAGCAAATTCAGGATCAGGAACAGTTTTGTTCTTCAAAGAGTGTTTTTCAAACAGTTTCTTAATAACTTCAGGGTCAGAGCCAGAAAACTCTATCAGTTCCCTGCATAAATCTTCATCAAGCATATAGTAATCATCATCAAGGAGTCTCTCCTTGAGTTTACTCAAATCAAGAATCATAAGTTTCACCAATAGGGTAGCGAGTAACAGGAATTTCAATTCCAGACTTTTTAGCAGCAGTAGCGATCTGTTTCTCAAGAGCATAACCAAGGGAACTAATATCATCAACAGTAGTAGAAGCATCATCAAGAGTATCAGACATAGTAACAGATTCAGTAGGAGCATCATGTGGTGGTGGTGAGGCAAACTTACTCATAACAGAAGGTTAATCAAGTGTAGCACTAGTGCTCAGAACAGTACCTCTTCTTGTAGTGGATAGTAAGATCGGAACCTTGGGGTCTCCTTTCTTACCCATAGCGGATGAAGTGCAGCAGGTAGGATACTTCAAGTAGACTTGTAAATATTGCTATGCTCCCCGGCAACGGCGCCAGAAAATGGTACTTGATAACCCTCAACCGTAAGGGATCGAGATAGTCTTCGCGGGTAAGAATAACCCAATTTATTGATTCGACACACGGGGAGCCAAAGAGTATTTATAAGCTTTGACAGTTGAGTTGTCAATTCAACCGCACCTGAAATATACTTACTTGCAACAAAAGATAAGTGGTAACAGTGATATGATAGTGATGATGGTGATAGTAAAAGTAAACAGCAAAAGTAAATAGCAGGAGTAAATGGCAAAAGTAGTAACTAGTAACCAGCAGGATTTAAAACATTGTAGGCTAGGGAGATGGATGGTTGGGCGCTGCATGGATGAGATATATCATGTTTCTAACTTGGGGCACGGCACACGGAAAAGTAATGATCATCTAGGCAAATATCAAACATTAGGCATGTATCCCGTAGGTAGTTGTACGTGCTTGCAATAAGAACTTGCACAACATCTTTTGTCCTACCATCCCGCTACGAACGGGGCCAAAAGGAACTTATGGAGATTAAGGTGCTCCTGTCAAAGAGCACCGGAACAAAGCAATGAACTCAATGGATAGATGTAATCATCAAACTACGGACCATCCCCTTTGGTGTCCCAAGCTGTCACTTTTGGGATCACCGGTTCCGAACCGTAATAGGTGCAAACAACTCATAGATAGGATCAAGAACACAAATATATTCATGCAAACACATATGGTTCAGATCTGAAATCATGGCACTCGGGCCGTAAGTGACAAGCATTAAGCATAACAAGTTGAAGCAAAGATGATAAACACCATAGTAGATGATAGGCAACATGCCCCCAACGACCTAACAAACTATTACATGATCTAACTCATCCAATCCCTACCATCCCCTTCGCCTACAGCAGGGGATTACTCACACATGGAAGGAGAAGTCATGGAGGGATGATGGAGTGGTGATGGTGATGACGATGGCGACGATCTCCCCTCTCCGGAGGCCAATTCAGCCTCCAGATTAGCCCTCCCGGAGAAGAACAGAGGGTGGCGGCGGCTCCGTGACGAAAACTGCGAAAAGAACTTCTGATCTGGGGTTTCTCCGTCACGAGCTAAAATACGAGTCGAAGTAAGGCACCAGGGGAGGTGGGGCCCACCCAGGCGACCCCCCGGCGCGGCCAGGGGCTGGGCCGCGCCACCAGCGCGCCTGGGCCCCCCTGGCCCCCCTCTGGCCCCTCTTCTGGCTCCGGGTTCCTTCGGGTGCGTGGATTTTCTGTGATTTTTCGTGGATTTTTCTGAGATACCTAAAAATCCGTTTTCCTGCACACAATAAAACCATACAGGCAGCTCTGCTGAAAACAGCGTCAGTCCGGGTTAGTTTAGTTCAAATCATGCAAGAATGAGGTCAAAACAATATCAAAAGTGTTTGGAAAAGTAGATACGTTTGAGACGTATCAGGAAGCGATGATGAGCCCAGATTCCGCAAAATAGCTTGAGGCCATGAAATCTGAGATGGGATCCATGTATGAGAACAAAGTGTGGACTTTGGTTGACTTGCCCGATGATCGGCAAGCCATCGAAAATAAATGGATCTTCAAGAGGAAGATTGATGCTGACGGTAATGTTACTGTTTACAAAGCTCGACTTGTTGCGAAAGTTTTTCAACAAATTCAAGGAGTTGACTACGATAAGACTTTATCACCCGTAGCGATGCTTAAGTCTGTCCAAATCATGTTAGCAATTGCCGCATTTTATGAAATCTGGCAAATGGATAACAAAACTGCATTCTTTAATGGATTTATTAAAGAAGACTTGTATATGATGCAACCAGAAGGTTTTGTCAATCCTAAAGGTGCTAACAAAATGTGCAAGCTCCAGCGATCCATCTATGGACCGGTGCAAGCATCTCGGAGTTGGAATATACGCTTTGATAAGTTGATCAAAGCATATAGATTTATACAGACTTGCGGTGAAGCCTGTATTTACAAGAAGTGAGTGGGAGCACTACAACCTTTCTGATAAGTATATGTGAATGACATATTGTCGATCGGAAATGATGTAGAATTTTCTGGAAAGCATAAAGGAGTGTTTGAAAGGAGTTTTTCAAAGAAAGACCTTGGTGAAGCTGCTTACATATTGGGCATCAAGATCTATAGAGATAGATCAAGACGCTTGATAAGACTTTCGATGAGTACAGACCTTGATAAGATTTTGAAGTAGTTCAAAATGGATCAGTCAAAGAAGGAGTTCTTGCCTGACTTGTGAGGTGTGAAGTTGAGTAAGATTCAAAGCCAGACCACGGCAGAAAAATATAGAGAGAATGAAAGTCATTCCCTATGCCTCAGCCATAGGTTCTATAAAGTATGCCATGTTGTGTACCAAACATGTTGTGTACCTTGCCATGAGTTTGTCAATAGTGATCCAGGAGTAGATCACTGTACAGCGGTCAAAATTATCCTTAGTAACTGCATGACTGAGGAAATGTTTCTCGATTATGGAGGTGATAAAGAGTTCGTCGTAAAGGGTTACGCCGATGCAAGCTTTGACACTAAATCCAGATGACTCTAAGTATCAATCTGGATGCGTATTGAAAGTGGGAGCAATTAGCTAGAGTAGCACTATGCAGAGCATTGTAGACATAGAAATTTGCGAAATACATACGGATCTGAATGTGACAAACCCGTTGACTAAACTTCTCTCACAAGCAAAACATGATCACACCTTATTACTCTTGGGTATTAATCACATAGCGATGTGAACTAGATTATTGACTCTAGTAAACCCTTTGGGTGTTGGTCACATGGAAATGTGAACTATGGGTGTTATTCACATAACCATGTGAACTATCGGTATTAAATCACATGGCGATGTGAGCTAGATTATTGACTCTAGTGCAAGTGGGAGACTGAAGGAAATATGCCCTAGAGGCAATAATAAAGATGTTATTTATATTTCCTTATATCATTATAAATGTTTATTATTCATGCTAGAATTGTATTAACTGGAAACTTAGTACGTGTGTGAATACATAGACAAAACAGAGTGTCCCTAGTATGCCTCTACTAGACTAGCTCATTGATCAAAGATGGTTATGTTTCCTAACCATAGACATGAGTTGTCATTTGATCAACGGGATCACATCATTAGGAGAATGATGTGATGGACAAGATCGACCCGTTAGCTTAGCACTATGATCATTTAGTTTTACTGCTATTGCTTTCTTCGTGACTTATACATGTTCCTATGACTATGAGATTATGCAACTCCCGAATACCGTAGGAACACCTTGTGTGCTATCAAACGTCACAACGTAACTGGGTGATCATAAAGATGCCGAAAGTGTTCGTGGTGTTGGCATAGATTAAGACTAGGATTTGTCACTCCGAGTGTCGGAGAGGTATCTCTGGGCCCTCTTGGTAATGCACATCATAATAAGCCTTGCAAGCAAAAGACTAATGAGTTAGTCACGAGATGATGTATTACGAAACGAGTAAAGAGACTTGCCGATAACGAGATTGAACTAGGTATAGAGATACCGACGATCGAATCTCGGGCAAGTAACATACCAATGACAAAAGGAACAACGTATGTTGTTATGCGGTTTGACCGATAAATATCTTCGTAGAATATGTAGGAGCCAATATGGGCATCCAGGTTCCACTATTGGTTATTGACCGGAGATGTGTCTCGGTCATATCTACATAGTTCTCGAACCCGTAGGGTCCGCACGCTTAACGTTTGATGACGATCGGTATTATGAGTTTATGAGTTTTGATGTACCTAAGGACTTCGGAGTCCCGGATGAGACCGGGGACATGACGAGGAGTCTCGAAATGGTCGAGACGTAAAGATCGATATATTGGACGACTATATTCGGACATCGGAAAGGTTCTGAGTGATTCGGGTATTTTTCGGAGTATATGGGCCTTATTGGGCCATACGAGAATAGATGAGAAAGCCCAAAAGGAAGGAGGCGCGCGCCCCCCCTCTGGTCCGAATTGGACAAGGGGTGCAGCCCCCTTTTCCTTCTCCCTCTCCACCTCTTTCCTTCTCTCCTACTTCGAAAAGGAAAGGGGAATCCTACTAGAACTTGGTAGTCCTAGTAGGACTCCCCACACATGGCGCGCCCCCTCTAGGGCCGGCCTCTCCCTTGCTCCTTTATATACGGGGGCAGGGGGGCACCCTGGGACACACAAGTTGATCAGTTGATCTCTCCCAACCGTGTGTGGTGCTCCCCTCCACAGAAACACACCTCGGTTATAACGTTGCAGTGCTTAGGTGAAGCCCTGCACCGGTAACTTCATCATATCCGTCACCACGCCGTCGTGCTGACGAAACTCTCCCGTGAAGCTCAACTGGATCAAGAGCTCGTGGGACGTCATCAAGCTGAACATGTGCTGAACGCGGAGGTGCGGTACGTTCGGTACTTGATCGGTTGGATCGCGAAGAAGTTCGACTACATCAACCGCGTCACTAGACGCTTCCACTCCCGGTCTACGAGGGTACGTAGACACACTCTCCCCCTCGTTGCTATACATCTAGTAGATAGATCTTGCGTGATCATAGGAAAGTTTTGAAAATACTACGTTCCCCAACAATAAGGTCATCAAACAAAATAACAACGGAAGGCTTGGAAGATAAGTGAGTCCATCAACTCCAACGGCATAGCTGAGTGCATGGCAAACGACCTATCGCGTCTTACTCTTCTTCTGAAAACTCTGCAACGTAACATGTTGCAGCCCGAAACGGGTCAGCACATGGAATATGCTGGCAAGATAACACAGTAGAGCAAGTAACAGAATAAAGGCTAACACTATGTGCATATTTGGCTGGTGGAGGCTCTAAGGTTAAAGTTTTTGCATAAAGCCAATTTTTCCCTACAACAAAGGAATAACTTTTATTTTAACTATCATGGTAGTTGAAACATCATTGAGAAGGTACCTCCAACTCAATCCCAATTAAAGTAGTCATTATTAACCCAACAAATTAATTTTAGAGTGATGAGATCAACCAATAATTCAAGTACCAGATACTCAAGACTGTCCATAACCTGGGACACGGCTAATCATGATTAGTTTGTACACTCTGCAGAGGTTTGTGCACTTTTCCCCACAAGACTCGATCTCCTCCATGGGATTTCTCGCACTACATGGTGTTTGAGAAATGGATGACCGTGACACAGTCTTTCAGAAGCATTCCCTCTTTACCCTGGGTGGACCGGTACACCTACTTTCCCCTACATCTGCTAGTCCACCACTGAAAGAGCTGACACAACTTACTCATAGTATGTAGTGCCCATAATGGTATTGTGGCTACACACGGAAGTTTCTAGCATAAATAGTCTTATGATCCCTTTGAGCCTGGGTCGCATTCTATAGGATAATCACATGGTTCCTCCGGGATTTCCTAGGACAACACTGGATTCTCCAGGTGCCCTGCAACCAATCCACCCAGATGTGTATTTAAGTAGCCACCTTAAGTTGAACCATTAATTAACAACTCACATCTGTCATGGATACTCTCAAACCCAAACCACGTCTACGAGCATAGAATGTCAACCTAAGCATAACATAGAAGTAACTCCCAATGGTTTGAAAATAATGCAGGTAATAGGTTCTACCTCAATCTACTTCCCAGACCCATAAGTTAAAAGATCATACTCATGCAATGTCTGAGGGTTTGATCTAATGCATAAAAAACTGGGTAATAAAGGTATGATCAAAGTGTTACTTGCCTTGCCGATGATTCGCAAAACCTAGGGACTCGTAGTAGCACGCTTCGCACTCCGGGAATTCTATTGCAAGCAAACAATAGCATACATAAGCAATCAAGCAAAGATGCACAAATAAAACTCCAAATAAAAAGATCTAACCAGAAAGTTCAACTTAAGAATTCCGGTTTGCAAAAAGAATCAAATCAAACGGAGCAACGAAACTCAAACTGCGAAAGAAACAAGATCCGTTTACTAGATTGATCTAAGGTCAACTTTTACAGTATCAAAACCTTGTTCAAGTTGGTTAAACGGAAAGAGGGCTTCGGGAAGAAGATTTTGGCGCGTGAATCGCCTGATTCCGACTCTCGAGCGAAAAGAAAAACTAAAAACAAGATCAGGGCAGAAATCGTGATCGAAAATAACCGCGGAAAAAGCCCTGAATAAGAAAACTGACGAACATGCTAATGAGCGAACGTTCGCTGTCTGTGACTAATGGGCGAACCGCGTTCGTTAAAACGAACGTACGGATAAACGTCCGCTAACTAACTAAACCAAAAAAACCGAGCCGATCTATTTAAAAAAATAGATCTAGGGTTTCTAAAAAAACGAACGGTTTTTTAAGAAAACCGGCGGCGGCTCGGGCGTCTACCTCGACGGCGGCGGGCTCCGGCGGTGGCGGGGTGGTGAGCTCGGGCGCGGTGGCGGTGGCTGCAGCGGCTGGTTGATGCGGTGGCGGCGGCGGTGGCTGGCTGCGGTGGAGGCGAAAGAGGGGGCTGCTTATAAAGGCCAGGGTGGCGGCTTGGGGAAGGGGGCAGCCGGCGGCGGAGTCCGTCTCGGCCACGGCGGCTGGCGGGTGCGGCTGGTACTCCCGGTCGGAGTCGGGGGCGGCGGCGGCGCTGGGCCGGCTAGGCTTCGGCCCAGTCGGTCCGAACAACTTTTTTTTAATATCATGCGCGGAAAAAAAAACTCAAAAATAAAATACTAAACTAAGACGAAAAATTCCGAAATAAATTTCACCGTCCTCTAATAATATTTAGGACAAAGTGAACATTTTTCCCGGACCAAAATGCAATTTGGAAAAATGCGCATTTTTCTTATGCAAATAAAATCGCGAATAAATCCGAATAAAAACCAAAAGTGATTTTAATATTTTTCCTCCAATATCTCTTTTATTTTGGAGAAGTCATATTATCTCCGCTCATATTTTTATTAAGAAATTTTTGTAGGAGAGAAAAACTACTAAAACCAAAGTGATCCCCGTACCGGTATTTGAGAAAACTCAAATACGAAAACGGTAGAATTCCCAATTCTCTCCGTAGGTCGTTGAGTTGCTTAGAATTTCGAGAATCACAATGCACGAATGCAATAAAATATGCAATGCAATATGATCTATGTATAACATTCCAAATTCAAAATTTGGGATGTTACAAACCTACCCCCCTTAGATGAATCTAGCCCTCAAGATTCGGTTTGGCTAGAGAACAGGTGTGGGTGGTCCTTGCGTAGATCATCCTCTCGTTCCTAGGTGGCTTCATCCTCGGTGTGCTGACTCCATTGAACTTTGCAAAACTTGATAACCTTGCTGCGGGTGACTCTGCTTGCAAACTCGAGGATCTTGACAGGTTTCTCCTCGTAAGTCAAATCACTATCCAACTGAATTGCTTCCAAGGGTACTGTGTCTCTTAGAGGAATATCGGCCATTTCCGCATGGCACTTCTTAAGCTGAGAAACGTGAAACACGTCGTGAACTCCGGACAATCCTTCGGGTAACTCCAACTTGTAGGCAACCTCTCCCATGTGTTCCAAAACACGGTACGGTCCCACAAATCTCGGGGCTAACTTTCCCTTAACTCCAAAATGTTTAACTCCTCGCAAAGGCGACTCTCTCAGGTACGCTCTGTCTCCGATTTCATAGACTACTTCCTTGCGCTTCGAGTCTGCATAACTCTTCTGCCTGGACTGAGCTACCTTCAATCTATCCCGAATCAACTTAACCTTCTCCTCGGACTCTTTGATCAGGTCTGGTCCGAACAACTAACGGTCTTCGACTTCATCGCACATTAACAGCGTCCGGCATCTCCTTCCGTACAATGCTTCGAACGGTGCCATCTTCAAACTGGCCTGGTAACTGTTGTTGTACGAGAACTCCGCATAGGGTAAGTTGTCATCCCAGCTAGATCCATAATCTAGCGCACAAGCTCTCAACATGTCCTCCAGAATCTGATTAACTCTCTGGGTTTGTCCATCGGTCCGCGGGTGAAAAGTTGTACTGAATTCCAGCCTTGTTCCCAAAGTTTGGTGTAGCTGATGCCAAAACTTTGAGGTGATGTGTGTTCCTCTATCTGATACAATGGTCCTCGGAACTCCGTGCAGACATACGATCCTGGTCATGTATATCTTGGCCAACTTTGCACTGGTATACGTGGTTTTCACGGGGATAAAGTGGGCTACTTTGGTCAAGCGATCCACTACTACGCAGATTGAGTCATATCTCGGTCTGGTTCTGGGCAATCCGGTGATAAAGTCCATGCCAAGCTTATCCCACTTCCATTCGGGTATCGGCATAGGCTGTAGCAATCCTGCTGGCTTCTGATGTTCCGTCTTTACTCTCTCGCATACATCACATACTGCTACATACTCGGCAATATCCTTCTTCATTCCCGTCCACCAGAAACGCTCCTTTAAATCCAAATACATCTTAGTGTTTCCGGGTGTATCGAGTATGGTGAATCATGTGCTTCCTATAATATCGACTTCCTGATCTCGGCGTTGTTGGGCACATAGATTCGGTCCTCGAACCACAAGGTGTCGTGTTCGTCCTCACGAAAACCCTTGGCTTTTCCTTCACTCATCTTCTCCTTGATTTCGGCAATCTCTTTGTCATCCTTCTGGGCTTCTCGTATCTTTCCCAACAATGTTGACTGAACCTCGAATGTTGCAACAAATCCTCTTGAAACTATCTCCAAACGAAGCTCCCTGAGATCTTCTGCTAACTCCTCTGGCAATCCTCCCTTCACTAGGGTATTTGCATAACTCTTCCAGCTGAAAGCGTCTGCAATGACATTGGCCTTTCCGGGGTGATAGTGCAGCTTCATATCATAATCCTTTATAAGCTCCAACCATCTCCTCTGTCTGAGGTTCAGCTCCTTCTGAGTGAAAATGTACTTCAAACTCTGTTGATCCGTGTACACATCACAATGATTTCCAATAAGGAAATGTCTCCATGTTTTGAGCGCATGCACAACTGTTGCTAGCTCCAAATCATGCGTAGCATAAGTCAACTCGTGCGGTCGAAGTTGTCGAGATGCATAGAAACAACTCTTCTGTCCTGCATGAGTACTCCTCCAAGTCCTAAGCATGAAGCATCGCAATACACTTGGAAATCCTTGCGTATATCTGGCAAGATCAGCACTGGGGCTGTCGTCAACTGTTTCTTCAACTCCTGGAAACTTTCTTCGCACTCTTCAGTCCAATGAAACTTTGTGTCTTTCTTCAACAATGTCATCATCGGCTTTGCAATCTTGGAGAAATTTTCTATGATTCTCCGGTAATATCCCGTGAGTCCAAGAAAACTGCGGATCTCTCCAACTAAGGTGGGTGCCAACCACTCAGTGACTGCCTGCACTTTGACGGGGTCCACTGCTATACCTTCTCCTGATATAGCATACCCTAAGAATCCAACTTCCTTCAACCAAAACTCGCATTTGCTAAACTTGGCGTACAACTGATGTTCTCTGAGCTTCTCCAGAACCAAACGCAAATGCTCCGCGTGTTCCTCTTCGTTCTTAGAGTACACCAAGATATCATCAATGAATACCATGACAAACTTATCCAAGAACTCCATGAACACCTTATTCATCATACTCATGAAATAGGCCGGGGCGTTAGTCAATCCAAATGACATAACCGTATACTCATATAGCTCGTACCTTGTGGTGAATGCTATCTTAGGTATATCCTTCTCTCGGATCTTCAACTGGTGGTATCCTGATCGCAGATCGATCTTGGAGAATACTTTAGCTCCTTGAAGTTGGTCAAACAAATCATTAATCATCGGAAGTAGGTACTTGTTCTTAATCGTCACTTCATTCAGTGCCTGATAATCAACGACCACCCTTAAAGATCCATCCTTCTTATCGACCAAAAGCACTAGGGCTCCCCAAGGTGATGAACTCCAGCGAATAAATCCTTTCTCCAATAACTCCTTAATCTGCTTCTTGATCTCCTTCAGATCATTTGCTAGCATCTGATACAGTCTCTTCGATACTGGTCCGGTGCCAGGCAATAGCTCTATCAAAAACTCAATATCCCTATCCGGCGGCATGCCTGGTAGCTCTTCTGCAAATACATCCAGATAATCCCTTACTACACGCACTTCCTCCTGAACAACTCCCGAGAGAATGTACTTATGTCCTTCTAGGCGAATGCCTAGATACATACTTTATCCTTTTTCCTTCTGGGGTGGTAAGCAAAATAGACTTACTGCACAATCGATGTTCCCTCCATACATCGATAGCCAATCCATACCTAGTATCACATCCAATCCTTGTGACTCTAAAACTATCAGGTCTGAGGGGAAAACATGGCGTCCAATGGTCAATGGTAATTTAAAACACCCTTGATGTGCCATGTACTCTGCTCCTGGGGAACTTACTAACATGGGGGTCTTGAGGACTTGGGTGGGCAACTTATGTCTATTTACGAATCCCCTTAAAATGTATGAATGCGATGCACCAGTATCGAAAAGAACTAATGCGGTAAATGATTTAACCAAAAACTTACCGACAACTGCATCCGGTTGCTCTTCAACCTCCACCATGGTCACGTGGTTCACTTGTCCTTTCTTGAACGGGTTGGGCTTCTTCCCGGCGATTCCGTTGTCGTTCCCATTCTTAGCTTCAGGGCACTCCATGGCATAGTGTCCATTCTTCCCGCACTTGAAACAGGTAACGTGGCTTAAATCTCTCTTGGCGGGTGTGGACGGTGTAGAGCGGTTCTGATTATTGTTTGCCCCATTCCCATTCCCATTCTTGGAGCCATTGTGGTTGTGAGCACTCCCTCCATTATGGGTGTGGCTTCCATGGTTATGGGTGTATCCTCCCGAGTTCGGGGTGAAACGGGGCTTCTACTAGGCTCCAGAATTATTCCTCCCTTGTCCATACTTCCTCTTGCGGCTGTCAATCTGCTGCTGCTTCCCTTCAATCATAAGAGCCTTATCTACCAACTCCATGTAGTTGTTGAAGGTTGCCACCATCAACTGTACGCTCATCTCATCATTCAACCCTTCCATAAACCTCTCCTCCTTCGCGGCATCTGTGGCCACATCATCCGGGGCATAATGAGATAGAGTACTAAACTCATCTACGTACTGAGCCATAGTACAATTTCCTTGGCGCAAGTTGCGAAACTCTCGCTTCTTCATGCTCATGGCTCCAGTTGAGACATGGGCAGTGCGAAAAGCTTGCTGAAACTGATCCCAAGTGACATTGGCTACGTGGAAAGTGGTTGTGTAATTCTCCCACCATGCTGCTGCTGGTCCAGCCAATTGATGTGCGGCAAAACGCACCTTCTCAGCATCCGTGCAATTGGCGATGGTCAAATCCCTTCCAATCTTGCGCAGCCAGTCATCAGCAACTATTGGTTCAATGCTGTTAGCAAACACCGGTGGTTGCAACCTTAGAAAACGTATTAGGTTGTCCACGGGTGGTGGTGGCGGAGGGTTGTTGTTGTTGTTGTTGTTGTTGTTCTGATTGTTTTGATTGTTCTGGACAAGAAGTTGCATCAAAGTGTCCTGCTGCTGGATCAACTGAGTGAGCTCAGGGGGGAAACTGAAATCCGGGCTCACGTCTCGGAGGCATCTGATGGGTGTAGAGGGAATATATTAGAATAGAAATGAGGTCTAGGGGAAAATTCACTACCCATATGCACACGAGATCAACTCAATCATATCACACCAATCAATTTCAAGCAAGGGCATACAAAAGATCTAACTAACGTTACAAAAGAGCTCTAAATTCTACTTTATGTGGGAAAACTACTAGTAATAGGGTGTTCATCTAGAAATTTTGATCGGCTGAAGATTCCATGATATCAGCTCCAGCTTCATCTTCATAGTCCTCATCACTATCATCGGGGTCTGAGTCCGTGTCGTCGATGATGATGTAGTTCTCAGAACGAATCTCCTTCGGTTCTTCTTCTTCTTCTTCTTCTTCTCCTGGTGCTGGATCTCCCATGAATACTCCTAGCTTCCTTGTCAAGTCATCATTCTTCTCCACAAGTATTGTCATCTCCTCCTCGTATCCATCACATGTAGACTTGAGTTCCTCTTCTAGCTCCAAGTTCCTGGTTAGCGCCTTCTTCAAATCTATCATCCCGGCGCACATCTGGTGCTCCTGTCGACGAATGTGCTGGTTTAACTCCTGGATGAACACTGCAATGGACCTATCCTTCCGGGTACTGATCATGTTACAGTGCTCGTCTCGGCGTCCACATATCTAGTAGATGGTGTCCTTCAGTTCCTGCTTGTAGACTTCTCCAATACGTCCCATGGTAATGTGGGCTGCCATACTCTTGACTAGGCTCCAGGTTGGTGCGTCAAAAGAAAACTCTATTGGCTCAGTGGATGGTGAGAATGTCCTCCCGGGAATTTGAAATTGAATACTCCATCGCTCCTCTTCTGGTAAAGTGGCGGTGAAGGTCCCGGTGAAGCTTGGTATTCCGATGTTCAGGTACCTAGTGACTTCCTTCAAGTGTCGTCCAAAAGGTGTGTCTTCATCTGGTTGAGTGAACTTGTTCCTTGGGTCCACCATCCTAAAGAGTATAAAATGGATATGAGTCAAAAATAAGTAGAGAAGAGTGACCTAGGGTTTATCTTAGTGGCCGTGTCCTAGAGCCAGCGTGTGCTCTGATACCATCTTGTAGAGACCATGACCCGAATGGACCGAAGTCTCTGTGTTTTGTGTCATCCCTGGGTCGATAATGCTGACACACACAGTACTAGAAGGATTTATAACAGAGTGGCAATCACACAATTATTACATTGAATGTCTCAAAAGAGAACTTATTACAAAAGTCTATGGCATAAGGCCATCTAACAAAATAACAGCAGAAGGCTTGAAAGATAAGTGAGTCCATCAACTCCAACGGCATAGCTAAGTGCATGACGAACGGCCTATCGCGTCTTACTCTTTTTCTGAAAAGTCTGCAACGTAACATGTTGCAGCCCGAAACGGGTCAGCACATGGAATATGCTGGCAAGATAACACAGTAGAGCAAGTAACAGAATAAAGGCTAACACTATATGCATATTTGGCTGGTGGAGGCTCTAAGGTTAAAGTTTTTGCGTAAAGCCAATTTTCCCTACAACAAAGGAATAACTTTTATTTCAACTATCATGGTAGTTGAAACATCATTAAGAAGGTACCTCCAACTCAATCCCAATTAAAGTAGTGATCATTAGCCCAACAAATTAATTTTAGAGTGATGAGATCAACCAATAATTCAAGTACCAGATACTCAAGACTGTCCATAACCGGGGACACGACTAATCATGATTAGTTTGTACACTCTGCAGAGGTATGTTCACTTTTCCCCACAAGACTCGATCTCCTCCGTGGGATTTCTCGCACTGCATGGTGTTTGAGAAGCGGATGACCGAGACACAGTCTTTCAGAAGCATTCTGTAGCGACCCGACCCAAATGGATCAAGTCTCTGTGCTTAAGTGTCATCCCTGGATCGGTATGCTGACACATACAGTAATCGAGGATTTATAACAGAGGTAAATCACATGTATAAAGTAATGTAAAAGCTATTACCTCAATCGATCATAGGGGAAGCAACAAAGGTTGTGGATTCCCATCAACACCAACGGCAAAGTTGAGTGTAGACAGCGCAACCCTAACGTAACACTTACTCGTCGAATAATTCCTGCAACATGAGACGTTGCAGCCATGTAGGTCAGTACATTGAATGTACTGGCAATTTCACACTGTAATGAGAATGATGAACAATGCCTACAACTACATGCATATTTGGCTGGTGGAGGCTGTAAGGTTAAAGTTTTTGCGTAAAGCCAACTTTTTCCTACAACAAAGAAATGCATTTTATTTTAACTATCATGGTAGTTGAAAATCATTGAGAAGGTACCTCCAACTCAATCCCAAATTAAAGTTATCATTAACCCAACAAATTAAATTATAGAATGATGAGATCAACCAATAATTCAAGTACCAGATACTCAAGAAGTCCATAACCGGGGACACGGCTAATCATGATCAGTTTGTACACTCTGGAGAGGTTTGTGCACTTTTCCACAAGACTCGATCGCCTCCGTTTGGTTTCTCGCACTGCATGGTGTTTGAGAAACGGATGACCGAGACACAGTCTTTCCGAAGAGGTCCCTTAACAAGATAGATAGGCCGGTACACCTACAATCCCTCTACATCTTCTAGCCCATCATGGAAAGGTTTCCTACAACTTACTCAACTATGCCAGAGCCCATAATGGCATTGTGGCTGCACACGAAAGTTTCTAGCATGAATAGTTTTATGATCCCTTTGAACTTGGGTGGCATTCCATAGGAAAAATCACACGGAACCCCAGGATTTCCTAGGACAACATTGGATTCTCCAGGTGCCCTGCAACCGATCCACCCAGATGTGTATTCAAGTAGCCACCTTAAGTTGAATCCTTAATTAACAACTCACATCTATCATGGATTTAACTCAAACCCAACCCACGTCTACGAGCATAGCAAAGCAACCTGAGCATAGCGTAGAAGTAACTCTCAAGGGTTTGAAAAATAATTCAGGTAATAGGTTCTACCACAAACTACTTCCCATCCCCACAAGTTAAGAGATCCTACTCATGCAATGTGTGAGGGTTAGATCTAATGCATAAAAATGGGTAGATAAGAGTATGATCAAAGTGTTACTTGCCTTGTACTGACAATGTAGATGATTCGTACTCAGAACTCGTGATAGCTCTACTCGTCATACTCCGATCAATCTATCGTAATCAATCAATAGTAACCACACATAAGCAATCACTCAAAAAGATTGGACAAGACGAATAAACACTTTGGAAAACTTCGAAAATAAAATTAATGACTCTTGAAACATAAAACAATTTCCAACAGTACCAAAATTATGTCAACTTGGCCTTATCAGAAAAGTTCAGGTCAAGAGCTTCGATTTGCAAAAACAATCAACTAAAACAGAGTTACGAAACTCAAGTTATGATCAAAACAAGTTTGAATCTAAAACTAGTTAAATTCAAATTTTAAACCTTTCAAAAACATGTTTAAGTTGTTTTACTGGAAAGAGGGGATCGCAACGAAGACGTGGGCATTGGTTTTGTTGGATTTGGACCAACGAGAAAAAAGTTGTGGCCGTTTGAAGTTCAGGGGCTAATCTGTAAAAGAAATAATTGCAGACGGGTCCCTGGCCGAAACTAAAAGAAAAAGAAAAGGCTATTGTGTGAACGTTCGTTTTATAGGCCTAACTAGTGAACGTTTACTAGATAGCTAAACCTAAAAAAACAAACCGATCTAAAACAGAAATCCGGGCGGCTTATTACCTAGGTGGTTTTTCCGACAAAACCAGCGGTTTTGAAGAAAAGACCACGGGTCGGATGGACTGGACCGGGGTGGATAGATCCCGCCGGCGGTGAGCTCCGGCGAGGCCCGACTGAGGTGGCGACGGCGCTGAGTGAGAGCGGAGGCGGGGCGCGGCAGCAGAAGCAAGCAGCGGCGACGGCGGCGCAAAACGACGGCGGCGGCGGTCGTGATGCGAGTGGCGAAACGGGCCCGGGGCGATTCCCTTATATAGGAGGAGGGGGATGGGTGTGCCGTGGGCGAGGGGGCAGGGAGAGTCGGCGCGGCGGCGGACTCCGGGAGGCGTGCGCCTGGCGGACTCCTTCGGGAGCTCGGGGACGACGGGGATGAGCGGCTGGGCTGGGCCTTGGCCTAGCTTCGGCTGGGCCGGCCCAGTTCGGCGGGGAAAGAGATTTTTTTAAACAAATTTCCAGACAAAATAAATAAAAAATATTATATAGGCATATAATATATGAAAATTTTCAAAAAACGTTTTCCTACAACATGAACATTTTTCTACAGCAAAATAAAATGCCCACAAATTCTAATAAATCCAAGAGTCCTACTGTTGTAATAAAAACCAATATAAATCTTTTTAAAATACAAAAAAGAATTCAAATTTATTTCTCTCCAATTTTCTGCTGTAGGGAATCATGTTACCCTATTTTCCATGTAATGTATTTTTGGAGAAGAATAATTTGAATAAAAACCAAATAACTCAATATTTGAAATTGAGTTGCAGAAAGTTTCAGATAACTTCCAACTCATATTTCCTATAATTTGAAGAAGTCATTTTATCTTCTCTCGGGAAAATAATTGAGTTGCTTAAAGTTTCTGAATTGAAAATATTCCGAGGATGAAATTCAAAATCCTTTCAAAGCCCTTTATCATTTAAAATAAATGGAAGAAGTCATATTATCTTCACTCTAGAGTTTTATGTTGAAAAGAATTTGAATTCCCTCGGAGATCAAAAAGCAAAGTGAAAGTTTTGGGAAAGTCATCTTATTCCCTCTCATTTAACTTTCAAAAGTTTCAAATTTCACTCAATTTCACACAGCACATCAAACAACAATCAAATCTATCTATTTATTATAACATTCCAAAATTTAGAATTTTTGGGATGTTACAAACCTACCACACTTAAAATGAATCTCGTCCTCGAGATTCGGAGAGGCTAGCAAGAAATAGGTTAGGGTTTGGGGGTCTTCTAACAAATCCACTGATTGGTGTGGCCTAGTGTGCTACCACACTTAGGAACATGGATACGGTTCCATCAAAACTTAGGTACTCCATCCTTTGGGTTGACGGCGTCGGTCTTCTCAAATCTTCAGGGTATTTCCTTCTCTGGCTCTTTCGGTAGTGGCAAATTCTTTGTCCTCAATCCTTGTATCCTTTCATCTTGGTAAGGCTCTTTCGGGACTAGTTCTTCTTAACTGACAAGTCTGGCGCCAATACTAAACAAATATCGATCTCTCATGGTGGCCATGAAACAATTTTGATTGGGTCCCTGCAGAAACGGGTCTGGGCTACATCCTCACCGTATATCCTACAGTTGGCAACAGCATGCCGTGTACAAGGGAAAAAAACATCTATACCATTCTAAGGTTTAAACAAAGTTTTGACATCGTCGTCTCTCTACTATAGGTAAGTCACTCAGATTTACCATCCCGTATAACAGAGGCGAACAATAAGAGTAAGTCGGTATGGTGATCAATCCATCCCGCACCCAAATCATTACCCTGTATATGGTTTAGTGAATCTCGTATTCTAACACTCGATCATCCTCACAAGCATTGGATAATTTTCTCTTGTCAACGAACTAAGTTCGGATAAATCCATTGATTCTGCAAGCCCAACAAAATATCTATCGTTTCTTCCTAACCCTCGGGTTTAACGTAACCACCTATAAGATCGTATGTTGGCAAAGTCGTAACTTCTTCCAGGGGTTTCCCTTCAGCAAGAGTGTGCTTGCTTTCTTGACGGGTCCTGGGGCCCGTGGGTTATGGCTCATCTCACCACTAGTAAGACTTGGTCTCATCATCAGGTTGCAACTGGTCATTCTTCCAACATCCAACTTCATTGGCTCTCTTAAATCCATCCAATTTTGTTTGGTATCCCTTTTTCTCTAGGTACCAAACTGAGCGTAATTACTCACACTCATCCTTGGGTAGTCCTTTCCAAGTCGGACGTATCTAAGCACTAGCTAGTGTATTCGGGTAACGGTGTTGGATTCTACCACACTTAAAATGAATGACACTAGTTTCTTCAAAATCTTATTACATGCATCATGTCTTCACCCTTCACTTATGTAGTAACAATTCATAGAATCCAAATCAATACCCTGATGCCAACTGTATTGATTCTCAACTTACTACTGAAGGAAATATGCCCTAGAGGCAATAATAAAGTTATTATTTATTTCCTTATATCATGATAAATGTTTATTATTCATGCTAGAATTGTATTAACCGGAAACTTAATACATGTGTGAATACATAGACAAAACAGAGTGTCCCTAGTATGCCTCTACTAGACTAGCTCATTGATCAAAGATGGTTATGTTTCCTAGCCATAGACATGAGTTGTCATTTGATCAACGGGATCACATCATTAGGAGAATGATCTGATGGACGAGACCCATCCGTTAGCTTAGCACTATGATCGTTTAAGTTTTACTGCTATTGCTTTCTTCATGACTTATACATGTTCCTATGACTATGAGATTATGCAACTCCCGAATACCGGAGGAACACTTTGTGTGCTACCAAACGTCACAACGTAACTGGGTGATTATATAGGTACTCTACAGGTGTCTCCGAAGGTACTTGTTGGGTTGGCGTATTTCGAGATTAGGATTTGTCACTCCGATTGTCGGAGAGGTATCTCTGGGCCCACTCGGTAATGCACATCACTATAAGCCTTGCAAGCATTGCAGCTAATGAGTTAGTTGCGGGATGATGTATTACGGAACGAGTAAAGAGACTTGTTGGTAACGAGATTGAACTAGGTATTGAGATACCGACGATCGAATCTCGGGCATGTAACATACCGATGACAAAGGGAACAATGTATGTTGTTATGCGGTTTGACCGATAAAGATCTTCGTAGAATATGTGGGAGCCAATATGAGCATCCAGGTTCCGCTATTGGTTATTGACCGGAGACGTGTCTCGGTCATGTCTACATATTTCTCGAACCCGTAGGGTCCGCACGCTTAAGGTTTCGATGATAGTTTTATTATGAGTTTATGAGTTTTGATGTACCGAAGGAGTTCGGAGTCCCGGATGAGATCGGGGACATGACGAGGAGTCTCAAAATGGTCGAGACGTAAAAATCGATATATTGGACGACTATATTCGGACATCGGAAAGGTTCCGAGTGATTCGGGTATTTTCGGAGTACCGGGGAGTTACGGGAATAGAGGAGAGAGGCCAAAAGGAAGGAGGCGTGCACCCCCCTTCTGGTCCGAATTGGACAAGGGGTGCAGCCCCCTTTTCCTTCTCCCTCTCCCCCTCTTTCCTTCTCTCCTACTCCGGAAAGGGAAGGGGAATCCTACTAGGACTTGGGAGTCCTAGTAGGACTCCCCACACTTGGTGCGCCCCCTCTAGGGCCGGCCTCTCCCTCCCTCCTTTATATACGGGGGCAGGGGGGCACCTCTAGACACAACAATTGATCTCTTGATCTCTTAGCCGTGTGCGGTGCCCCCCTCCACCATAGTTCTCCTCGATAAATATTGTAGCGGTGCTTAGTCGAAGCCCTGCGACGGTAGAACATCAAGATCGTCACCACGCCGTCGTGCTGACAGAACTCTCCCTCGACACTCAGCTGGATCGGAGTTCGAGGGACGTCATCGAGCTGAACGTGTGCTAGAACTCGGAGGTGCCGTAGTTTCGGTGCTTGATCGGTCGGGCTGTGAAGACGTACGACTACATCAACCGCGTTGTTCTAACGCTTCCGCTTTCGGTCTACGAGGGTACGTAGACTCACTCTCCCCTCTCGTTGCTATGCATCTGGTAGATAGATCTTGCGTGATCGTAGGAAAATTTTAAAATACTACGTTCCCCAACAGTGGCATAATGAGCCAGGTCTATGCGTAGATGATATGCACGAGTAGAACACAAGTGAGTTGTGGACGATACTAGTCATACTGCTTACCAGCATGTCATACTTTGATTCGGTGGTATTGTTGGATGAAGCGGCCCGGACCGACATTACGCGTACGCTTACGCGAGACTGGTTCTACCGACGTGCTTCGCACACAGGTGGCTGGCGGGTGTCAGTTTCTCCAACTTTAGTTGAATCAAGTTTGGCTACGCCCGGTCCTTGTGAAGGTTAGAACAGCACATACTTGACAAAATATCGTTGTGGTTTTGTATGCGTAGGTAAGAACGGTTCTTGCTAAGCCCGTAGCAGCCACGTAAAACTTGCAACAACAAAGTAGAGGACGTCTAACTTGTTTTTGCAGGGCATGTTGTGATGTGATATGGTCAAGACATTATGAGTTATACGATTTTGTATGAAATGATCATGTTTTGTATAGTTATCGGCAACTGGCAGGAGCCATATGGTTGTCGCTTTATTGTATGAAATGCAATCGCCATGTAATTGCTTTACTTTATCACTAAGCGGTGGCGATAGTCGTAGAAGCAATAGTTGGCGAGACGACAACGAAGCTACGATGGAGATCAAGGTGTCGCGCCGGTGACGAAGGTGATCATGACGGTGCTTTGGAGATGGAGATCAAAAGCACAAGATGATGATGGCCATATCATGTCACATATTTTGATTGCATGTGATGTTTATCTTATTATGCTTCTTATTTTTCTTAGTTCGACGGTAGCATTATAAGATGATCCCTTACTAAATTTCAAGGTATAAGTGTTCTCCCTGAGTATGCACCGTTGCGAAAGTTCGTCGTGCCGAGACACCACGTGATGATCGGGTGTGATAAGCTCTACGTTCAAATACAATGGGTGTAAGCCAGTTTTGCACACGCGGAATACTCGGGTTAAACTTGACGAGCCTAGCATATGCAGATATGGCCTTGGAACACTTGAGACCGAAAGGTCGAGCGTGAATCATATAGTAGATATGATCAACATAAGATGTTCACCATTGAAACTACTCCATCTCACGTGATGATCGGACATGGTTTAGTTGATTTGGATCACGTGATCATTTAGATGACTAGAGGGATGTCTATCTAAGTGGGAGTTCTTAAGTAATATGATTAAATTGAACTTTAATTTATCATGAACTTAGTCCTTGTAGTATTAGCATATCTATGTTGTAGATCAATAGCTCGCGATGTTGCTCCCCGTTTATTTTTTATATGTTCCTAGAGAAAACTAAGTTGAAAGATGTTAGTAGCAATGATGCGGAATTGTTCCGTGATCTGAGGATTATCCTCATTGCTGCACAGAGAATTATGTCCTTGATGCACCGCTAGATGACATACCTATTGCAGGAGAAGATGTAGACGGTATGAATATTTTGACAAAAGCTCGGTATGATGACTACTTGATAGTTTAAGTGCACCATGCTTTATGGCTTAGAACCGGGACTTCAAAAACGTTTTGAACGCCACGGAGCATATAAGATGTTCCAAGAGTTGAAATTAGTATTTTATACTCATGCCCGTGTCGAGAGGTATAAGACTTCTGACAGTACTTTGCCTACAAGATGGAGGAGAATAGCTCAACCAGTGAGCATGTGCTTAGATTGTCTGGGTACTACAATTACTTGAATCAAGTGGGAGTTAATCTTCCAGATAAGATAGTAATTGACAAAGTTCTCTAGTCACTATCACCAAGTTAGTAGAACTCCGTGATGAACTATAATATGCAAGGGATGACGAAAGGAATTCCCGAGCTCTTCGCAATGCTGAAGTCGGCGAAGGTAGAAATCATGAAAAAGCATCAAGTGTTCATGGTTAACAAGACCACTTGTTTCAAGTAAAGGGCATAGGGATAGAAGGGGAACTTCAAGAAGAATGACAAGCAAGTTGTCACTCCCGTGAAGCAACCCAAAGCTAAAACTCAAGCCTGAAACTAAGTGCTTCTACTGCAAAGGAAATGGTCACTGGAAGTGGAACTGCCCTTGATACTTGGCGGATAAGAAGGATGGCAAAGTGAACAAAGGTATATTTTGATATACAGATTATTGATGTGTACTTTACTAGTGTTCATAGCAACCCCTGGGTATTTGATACCGGTTCAGTTGCTAAAATTAGTAACTCGAAACGAGAATTGCAGAATGAACAGAGACTAGTTAAAGGTGAAGTGACGATGTGTGTTGGAAGTGGTTCCAAGATTGATATGATCATCATCGCACACTCCCTATACTTTCTGGATTAGCGTAAAACCTAAATAAATGTTATTTGGCATTTGCGTTGAGCATGAATATGATTTGATCATATTTGTTGCAATACGGTTATTCATTTAAAGTCATAGAATAATTGTTATTCTGTTTACATGAATAAAACCTTCGATGGTCATACACCCAATGAAAATAGTTTGTTGGATCTCGATCGTGGTGATACACATATTCATAATATTGAAGCCAAAAGATGCAAGGTTAATAATGATAGTGCAACTTATTTGTGGCACTGCTGTTTAGGTCATAATGGTGTAAAGCGCATGAAGAAACTCCATAGTGATGGACTTTTGGAATCACTTGATTATGAATCACTTGGTGCTTGCGAACCATGCCTCATGAGCAAGATGACTAAAACTCCGTTCTTCGGAACAATGGAGCGAGCAACAGATTTGTTGGAGATCATACATACAGATGTATGTGGACCAATGAGTGTTGAAGCTCGCGGCGGGTATCGTTATTTTCTGACCTTCACTGATGATTTGAGCATATATGGGTATATCTACTTAATGAAGCACAAGTCTAAAACATTTGAAAAGTTCAAAGAATTTCAGAGTGAAGTGGAGAATCATCGTAACAAGAAAATAAGAGTTTCTACGATATGATCGTAGAGGTAAAATATTTGAGTTAGCGAGTTTTGCCTTCAGTAAAAACAGTGTGAAATAGTTTCACTACTCACGCCACCTGGAACACCATAGTGTAATGGTGTGTCCGAACGTCATAACCGTACTTTATTAGATATGGTGCGATCGATGATGTCTCTTACCGATCTACCACTATCGCTTTTGGGGTTATGCATTAGAGACAGATACATTCACGTTAAATAGGGCACCATCTAAATCTGTGGAGATGACACCGTATGAACTGTGGTTTGACGAGAAACCTAAGCTGTCATTTCTTTAAGTTTGGGACTGCGATGCTTATGTGAAAAAGTTTCAACATGATAAGCTTGAACCCAAATCGGAGAAGTAAATCTTCATAGGATACCCAAAAGAAACTGTTGGGTACACCTTCTATCACAGATCCGAAGGCAAGGTCTTTGTTGCTAAGAGTGGATCCTTTCTAGAGAAGGAATTTCTCTCGAAAGAAGTGAGTGGGAGGAAAGTGGAACTTGATGAGGTAATTGTACCTTCTCCCAAATTGGATAGTAGTACATCACAGAAACGGGTTCCAGTGATTCCTACACCAATTAGTGAGGAAGCTAATGATGATGATCATGAAACTTCGGATCAACTTACTGCTGAACTTCGTAGATCAACCAGAGTACGTTCCGCACCAGAGTGGTACGGCAACCCGGTTCTGGAAGTCATGTTACTGGACCATGATGAACCTACGAACTATGAGGAAGCGATGATGAGCCCAGATTCCGCAAAATGGCTTGAGACCATGAAATCTGAGATGGGATCCATGTATAAGAACAAAGTGTGGACTTTGGTTGACTTGCCCGATGGTCGGCAAGCCATCGAAAATAAATGGATCTTCAAGAGGAAGACTGACGCTGACAGTAATGTTACTTTTTACAAAGCTCGACTTGTTGCGAAAGTTTTTCAACAAGTTCAAGGAGTTGTCTACGATGAGACTTTCTCACCCGTAGCGATGCTTAAGTCTGTCCGAATCATGTTAGCAATTGCCGCATTTTATGAAATCTGGCAAATGGATAACAAAACTGCATTCTTTAATGGATTTATTAAAAAAGACTTGTATATGATGCAACCAGAAGGTTTTGTCAATCCTAAAGGTGCTAACAAAATGTGCAAGCTCCAGCGATCCATCTATGGACTGGTGCAAGCATCTCGGAGTTGGAATATACGCTTTGATAAGTTGATCAAAGCATATAGATTTATACAGACTTGCGGTGAAGTCTGTCTTTACAAGAAGTGAGTGGGAGCACTACAACCTTTCTGATAAGTATATGTGAATGACATATTGTCGATCGGAAATGATGTAGAATTTTCTGGAAAGCATAAAGGAGTGTTTGAAAGGAGTTTTTCAAAGAAAGACCTTGGTGAAGCTGCTTACATATTGGGCATCAAGATCTATAGAGATAGATCAAGACGCTTGATAAGACTTTCGATGAGTACATACCTTGATATGATTTTGAAGTAGTTCAAAATGGATCAGTCAAAGAAGGAGTTCTTACCTGACTTGTAAGGTGTGAAGTTGAGTAAGACTCAAAGCCAGACCACGGCAGAAAAATATAGAGAGAATGAAAGTCATTCCCTATGCCTCAGCCATAGGTTCTATAAAGTATGCCATGCTGTGTACCAAACATGTTGTGTACCTTGCCATGAGTTTGTCAAGAGGGTACAATAGTGATCCAGGAGTAGATCATTGTACAGCGGTCAAAATTATCCTTAGTAACTGGATGACTAAGGAAATGTTTCTCGATTATGGAGGTGATAAAGAGTTCATCGTAAAGGGTTACGCCGATGCAAGATTTGACACTAAATCCAGCTGACTCTAAGTATCAATCTGGATGCGTATTGAAAGTGGGAGCAATTAGCTAGAGTAGCTCCATGCAGAGCATTGTAGACACATAGACATTTGCGAAATACATACGGATCTAAATGTGACAGACCCGTTGACTAAACTTCTCTCATGAAGCAAAACATGATCACACCTTAGTACTCTTTGGGTGTTAATCACATAGCGATGTGAACTAGATTATTGACTCTAGTAAACCTTTTGGGTGTTAATCACATGACAATGTGAACTATCGGTTTTAAATCACATGGCGATGTGAACTAGTTTATTGACTCTAGTGCAAGTGGGAGACTGAAGGAAATATGCCCTAGAGGCAATAATAAAGTTATTATTTATTTCCTTATATCATGATAAATGTTTATTATTCATGCTAGAATTGTATTAACCGGAAACTTAATACATGTGTGAATACATAGACAAAACAGAGTGTCCCTAGTATGCCTCTACTAGACTAGCTCATTGATCAAAGATGGTTATGTTTCCTAGCCATAGACATGAGTTGTCATTTGATCAATGGGATCACATCATTAGGAGAATGATCTGATGGACGAGACCCATCCGTTAGCTTAGCACTATGATCGTTTAAGTTTTACTGCTATTGCTTTCTTCATGACTTATACATGTTCCTATGACTATGAGATTATGCAACTCCCGAATACCGGAGGAACACTTTGTGTGCTACCAAACGTCACAACGTAACTGGGTGATTATAAAGGTACTCTACAGGTGTCTCCGAAGGTACTTGTTGGGTTGGCGTATTTCGAGATTAGGATTTGTCACTCCGATTGTCGGAGAGGTATCTCTGGGCCCACTCGGTAATGCACATCACTATAAGCCTTGCAAGCATTGCAGCTAATGAGTTAGTTGCGGGATGATGTATTACGGAACGAGTAAAGAGACTTGTTGGTAACGAGATTGAACTAGGTATTGAGATACCGACGATCGAATCTCGGGCATGTAACATACCGATGGCAAAGGGAACAATGTATGTTGTTATGCGGTTTGACCGATAAAGATCTTCGTAGAATATGTGGGAGCCAATATGAGCATCCAGGTTCCGCTATTGGTTATTGACCGGAGACGTGTCTCGGTCATGTCTACATAGTTCTCGAACCCGTAGGGTCCGCACGCTTAAGGTTTCGATGATAGTTTTATTATGAGTTTATGAGTTTTGATGTACCGAAGGAGTTCGGAGTCCTGGATGAGATAGGGGACATGACGAGGAGTCTCAAAATGGTCGAGACGTAAAAATCGATATATTGGACGACTATATTCGGACATCGGAAAGGTTCCGAGTGATTCGGGTATTTTCGGAGTACCGGGGAGTTACGGGAATAGAGGAGAGAGGCCAAAAGGAAGGAGGCGTGCACCCCCCCTTCTGGTCCGAATTGGACAAGGGGTGCAGCCCCCTTTTCCTTCTACCTCTCCCCCTCTTTCCTTCTCTCCTACTCCGGAAAGGGAAGGGGAATCCTACTAGGACTTGGGAGTCCTAGTAGGACTCCCCACACTTGGTGCGCCCCCTCTAGGGCCGGCCTCTCCCTCCCTCCTTTATATACGGGGGCAGGGGGGCACCTCTAGACACAACAATTGATCTCTTGATCTCTTAGCCGTGTGCGGTGCCCCCCTCCACCATAGTTCTCCTCGATAAATATTGTAGCGGTGCTTAGGCGAAGCCCTGCGACGGTAGAACATCAAGATCGTCACCACGCCGTCGTGCTGACGGAACTCTCCCTCGACACTCGGCTGGATCGGAGTTCGAGGGACGTCATCGAGCTGAACGTGTGCTAGAACTCGGAGGTGCTGTAGTTTCGGTGCTTGATCGGTCGGGCTGTGAAGACGTACGACTACATCAACCGCGTTGTTCTAACGCTTCCGCTTTCGGTCTACGAGGGTACGTAGACTCACTCTCCCCTCTCGTTGCTATGCATCTGGTAGATAGATCTTGCGTGATCGTAGGAAAATTTTAAAATACTACGTTCCCCAACAACTACGATCTACTACACTTCCATTTTCTTGCTTCAACTCCAATACTTAGCACAAAACTCCTTCTTCTTGGTACAATCTATAGCAAAATGCACTGCTTTACTACAGCAGATACACATAACTATTGACAAGTCTCGTGGTTCCCTTCTAATTATGTAGCCTCCTTAGGTCCTCGGCTAAAGGGTCCACGTCAGAACTTGTATATCCATAACTCAATCCTTGGGGTCACTATAGTTCCATACTCCAGCCTTACATCCTCTTAAAATCCAATTCTACTTCTTTCCTTCATACTCTTGGGGTAAGCCTCATATCAAAATAAACTCGAACTTATTTGTGCAAACTCTACTACTTGGAGCAACACTTTCCGTTCTATTGGTCCAGGGTTCACTCAGTAAGGTTCAACTAAACAAAATGCACTGGTTCATCCATAATCCATATTCTCCTCATATCAAATCTTTTATTACTTCTTGAACCAGTATTCAATTCTAAATTTCCAAGGGTGCATCACTACAAATGCTACTATCCACCTAGTCGGGTATGGTCAAACATTCCTCCCATCTTTATTCACTCGTCCTAGCTAAGGACGCTTCAGTCCCACTGGAGTTGTGCAATGTGATTCTTAAAATCATTAATCTTTTGCTTCATCCTATTGGCCGTGTGCTTCATCTCCATCATCTCTGCCTGCACCTTACTCAGGCTTTCCTGGGTATAACGAAGTCTTGCTTCGAGTATTTCTCCAATCTGACGTATGGCCTCCATAGCAGCTTCACGAATAGAATCAAAGAATGCTGTTCGCGGTACTCAGGAGATGAAAAAGTATTGACCCATAGTATTTGGGCAAATTCCTTTCACACGGTGGAGGTGTACCTCCACGTACGAAAGTTCAACTCCATTCTCCATGAAGGGATAACCCTTGTAAACTGCATCTCCTTCCAGGTGAATATGCTTCATCATGTCCTTCGGGATTTTTGGATAATCCTGACCGCTAGTCAGGGTCATGATCGTTTCCGGGCCTTTGTGAAAAGACTCGTATAGGGTTGTCATCTGTGGGTATAAGACAAAAGGGGTTCTTAGGACAACATACGGACATCCTTGGGTAAAATGGGGTCTTTTGTCCGAGAAAGGTTTGGGGTCAACTGGTCCATGGGTTCTAGGTTTTGGTCTGGGTGAGATAGCAAGAGAAGCACTCACAATCATCCAACGACTCATAGCATCTCCTTCTTGGATTCCAAAAGTATCAACTTCTATTGCTTCACAAGTTATTACAATTTCATTTCTTAACTCTCAATCAACACCTCTAAATGAAAGAAAGGTTCCCACTGCTACTACTATAATTCTCACAAACACCACTAACTAGCACACGTCTCCTTCGCCTTGGGACAATCTCTGGCAAGGTGCCCTGCTTCGTCACAACAAAAACATAATATTTCTGACAAGTCCCAGGATTTGTTTGTTGGGCAGTGGCTAGCGTAATGACCTAAATCCTTGCACCTAAGACATGTGAGTTGGCTCAGGTCCTTTTTCACCGAAATTGGGTTCTTCTGGGGACACATGCTCTATCTCTTCCTCGACTTCTTCATTCCTATCAATTCTTCTATCTTTTGTGGATCAAACACCACTTCTTCTGTCGGGAAGTCTCCCAGATACTCATGGCTTTCCTTTGTGCAATACTGTGAAAGGTGTCCTTCTTTCCCACATGAGTAGCAAGCACTTGAGTAATATCTGTCTAGTCCTTCTCCATCAGGGTCGTCAATATCTTCCTCCATCGTGGATTCCTTTAACGTTTCCTTGAGGACTTCTTTCATTGCTTCTTTCTTCCGTTGGATAGTTCGTTGCACCATGGGGTAGATGTGGCACTGAGCAGGGTAGTGGGTAGTCCCTTCACACAAGAAACAAGTAATCTGCCTAGTTGGGCATTCTTCAGCTAGGTGACTTCCTTCACAATTAGGGCATTCATCCTTGTGCTCCTCCTGGGTGTGTCCTATTTCTCCGCGAATCATGCAGGCACAAAGTTTCTTCCTCGGGTTGTCACCACGCTATCGGATGAGACGGGATTTCAACAGCGTTTCCTTGAATTCCTCCCAACTTCCTGCTCCACTACATCCTTGTATGGCTTGATGCATCTTCCACCATGTTGCAGCACTTTTTGTAAAGTACTGGAGAGCGTATCGAACTGCATATTTCCTTGCAACTAAATTTTTCCTGAAGAGATCCTCCATGTTTTGTATCCATAACTCTGCCTCCGGTTGGGTCATTGGTCCAGCGACTACAAGGCTATCTTCATTCATCCTCTATTGGTCCAAGGATTTTAGGGACGAGATTAGGAAGGTGGGGAGAGATACACTCAATACAAACAATGGTTTTGAAAAGACGGGTTTTATGTTGTGGCCGTCGGAAAAACATCAAACAATTGACGGCTCACAATCGTCGCATCTAACGTAAGTACAAAATAGAGGTTTGGTCTTCTAAAGGTCAACATCTCCTCAAAGTCGTCAACTCTTCAAATCTTCGGAGTATCCACTCTTGTAGCTTCAACACTTCCAAGGCATGGTGAAATCCTCTTTACTCCGAAGTGGTCCAAATGGTAAAGGGTATTGTTGTCACATCCCTAGTCAGTGCTTGCATTAGGACTAGCTAGAGTGTGAATCATGTTTACTTTCCAAAGAAACTTGAAATGGGAATGACAGAAACCCCAGCACCCCTCTTCTAACAACTAGGGTTTAATAAAATGTTTTCCAATGTACCCAAAATGCCCTTAAAAATGTTCATCATTTCTGCCTTGGTCTTAAACCTCTCCCAAAAATGGTGCACAATTTTCTAGGACATCCAAGGTCTCTGGATTAATTCATATGGTATTTGCATTTGGGCATTTAAATGCTATAAAATATTTTATGTGCCCAAATAATCATAAACTAAAATGTTCCATACTGTTCATATTATATACAGTGGGCATGACTAGTTCTATGAGTTATAAAAATGTTCTGGCATTTTTATTAATTCAACAAAGTTGCAAAAGAAATGAAACAGAAAGTAAATAGAAAAAAAATAGGAAGAAGCAGACTTACCTAAGCCCACTTACATGCTGGCCCAGACGGCCCAGCGCACCAGGGGCATCCCCGTCTTCTTCGCCATGCCAGCGCACGAAGCAGCTCGGTGGCGAGCGCCGCCGACGCGTCGGCCACCTCCTGCCTGCCTGGCTGGCCCTTCGACCCTCTGGATGGAACCGGACGACGCCACGCAGACCCCCCCTAGACCACTCCCCTCTCCCCTGTGTCTTTCCCCTCCTCTCTCCCCTCCGCCGAGCTCCACCGAGCGAGCTCATCGCCGTCGATCGCTGCCACCGCGCCCTACGCCACTCCCTCGCCTCCCTGATGCACCATTAGCTCCGCCGCATCGCCCCGAAGCTCCCCACCGACGCACACGATGCCAGAAGCTCTGCAACACCCTCCCCGCCGTCGTCTTCAACCTTCGGCACCGGAGATCGCCGCCGCCCGAACGCTGCCGTCCGACCTCCCCCGAGCTCGCTTCGACGCCCTCTGCGACCGCTGTGAGCTCATGCTTCGAATCCCTCTCTCCACGGGCTCGATTACGCCTTGTAGCCGCCGCCCCCTTGCTGACCGTAGCTCACCGCCGCCGGCCAACTCGCCGCCGTGGCCACAGGCACCGTGCCTCGCAGCTGAGCATGCCATTAGGATCAGTACAACACCAGCAAGCTAATGCCACCCCTAACTCCTCCTCCCGTGCACCACAACGCCGTCCCGACCAACTCCGTGCGAGCGCCGCCGCGGACGAGCTCGTCGTCATCGACTCCGGCGACCAATCGACCAACCAGTGGCACCGTTGGATGCGGTACATCACCAGGAGCACATAGAGCCCATCCGCGCGACACCGCCGTGCGAAATGGTCGCCGCCGGCCAAACTCACGCGGGCTGATGTGGCCTGTTAATTAGGAGCTAACAGTAATTAGATTAATCACCGCAATCAGTGACAGTGGGCTCCATCGCTTAGTCAAACCTAGTCAACTCTAGTTTTGACCGGAATTAGCTCCAGAGATACTAACATGAGGGACCCACCAGTTAGGTTTGACCTAGATCAGGTCTGTTGACTTGCTGACGTCAGCATGATGTCATGCTGATGCAGTAAAGGATTTTCTGGGATTATTTGATTTAAAAACAATTCAGGAAATTCCAGAAAATGCTTTAAACTTCAAATAATCATATAAATTCAACTGTAGCTCAGTTTGAAAAGATTTATATATGAAAATTGATCAGAAAAATCCAATATTTTCAATGGCACTAGTTTCATGCATGTTTGAGCAAGTTAACCTTGCTGTATACTCTAAAACATGATAATGCACTTAATTAAATAATAGTTTGAGTTTCAATTTGAATCTTTGATTCAAATAGGCTCAAACCCTTTTGGTTATAGTTGCATTAGCCCAAATCACATGCATCTTGCCATATCATGAGTATGCATCATATTGTTGCATTTGTTTGCTTATTGATTGTATCGCCGATATTCTCCGTGTTAGGTCCTGCTCCCGAGGATACTTCTGCGTATCCAGCTGAAGAGCAGTACCCAACAACCACTCTGTCTGGCAAGCAATCATTGATCATTCCGATACAAACCCATATTCTCGCTCCTGCTCTCTTTTACTGCATTAAGGCAACAGCGTGTGAACTGCTACTTGCCGCGGTAGTTGAACCCTATTCCCTTGCATGACCTGTCATTGCCACAGTAAATAGTTGAAACCCACTAGCATGTGTAGGAGTTGATTCAGCCATGTGATGTGTGATCCACCATGCTATTTGTTTATGTTGCCTGCTATGCTTAGAGTTGTGTCAGGTCTGGTTCATCTGGGTGATGGATTAGAGTGAAACGATCATATCGGTAAAGAGAGGGAAGTGTGGAACATGTTTGGTAAAGGTATCGATGAAAGGCCATGTAGGAGTACGTGGTGGGTTGTTTCATTGGAACCGACCATAGGACCTGAGATCTGTACGTGTGGTTCAAGTTACATCTACTACCACACATTGGGCCCTGAAATATGACCCCGCTCGACTTATTGACTGCCCATGTTCTCTGTCCAGGAGTTGCAACTAGTTTCTGGTGTTTGTAGTTTACTGGTGGTCGTGCACAGCGCTGACCCTCGAGGTGGGCTGTGATGCGACAGGTACGTGGCACGGTGTACCGGTTGCCCGTTTGGTGACTCGGGAACCCTGTACACATTGTTTGGGGCCGTGAGCGACACCCCGGCTGGATCTCCACACGGATGGAACCAAATAGGCGATAAACCTGGACGACAGACTTGAGTGGTTGGTTAGGTCATGGTCTACACCCACGTCGACTTTTGCTTGAAGTCTCTCGAGCACATGTCGTGTGCAGACGCTAAGGGGTGTAAACATGTGTGAGGAAGTACACCCCTGCAGGGTTATCAATCTATCCGAATAGCCGTTGTTCGCGGTACGGACTACTTGGTTACTCTTACAGTTCATAGACAAGTTGATGGATACTACTAAAAGCCTCAAGATAAGTGTGAGTGTCGTGGATGGCCCTTCCGTAGGATGACGGAAGAGGATCCTCGGTGGTGTATTGTTGTGGTGAGTAGAGGACTCGTGTACATGGTAATATCTTGCAATCTGTTGAGAGTTGTAGTATAGGTTAGCCAAGAGTCAAAGATGGATTTCTGCTATGAACTCCACTACCCCTTATTGATAATGTTGCATGTATGATAGGTTATGTTGTAAGACTTGCTTAGTACCTTTGTACTCATGTTTGCTTAATAACTGTTACAGAGGAGAACCCTGCCCCTTCTGATGGGTTCTACATAGACGTTGACGTCCACGAGTAGCTTGTTACCCAGACGGAGATCTGGAGCTTGTGAAGGGCCTTGTAGATAGTCAGGCTACACCAAGCCTATTCTATTTTCTAAGTTGTCTGTACTCAGACATGTAGCTTCCGCTTGTGCTTGTATGACTATATGACTTGAGTGTTGGGTCATGTGACCCCTACCTGTATGGATATGTTATGTATGGCTCTTGCAGCCTCTTAAATAAAGTACTTTGAGTCATAGAGTTTTGTTGTGATGCAATGTTGTATTTGCACATCTTGAGCATATTGTGTGTATGATTGAAATTCTTGGTATGTGTGGGATCTGACACCTAGTTATTTTCCTTTGATAGCCTATCTTACAGGGAAATGCCTCCTAGTGTTTCAATGAGCCTTGGTAGCTTGCTACTGCTCGGAACATGTAGGCTGGCCGGCATGTGTCCTTCTTCGTTCCTGTGTCTGTCCCTTAGGGGAAATGTCACGCGTTGTTCCTTTAAGTCCATGTAGCTTGCTACGACTTGGGTTCATACGTTGATGACCGACACGTTCGTTGCTGGGTCATGAATGCATGTCTCTGTAATTTAGTGCCACTACCCCTTATTGATAATGTTGCATGTATGATAGGTTCTGTTGTAAGACTTGCTGAGTACCTTTGTACTCATGTTTGCTTAATAACTGTTGCAGAGGAGAACCCTGCCCCTTCTGATGGGTTCTACATAGACGTTGACGTCGACGAGTAGCTTGCTACCCAGACAGAGATCTGGAGCTTGTGAAGGGCCTTGTAGATAGTCAGGCTACACCAAGCCTGTTTTATTTTCTAAGTTGTCTGTACTCAGACATGTAGCTTCCGCTTGTGCTTGTATGACTATATGACTTGAGTGTTGGGTCATGTGACCCCTACCTGTATGGATATGTTATGTATGGCTCTTGGAGCCTCTTAAATAAAGTACTTTGAGTCATAGAGTTCTGTTGTGATGCAATGTTGTATTTGCACATATTGAGCAAATTGTGTGTATGATTGAAATGCTTGGTATATGTGGGATCCGACACCTAGTTGTTTTCCTTTGGTAGCCTATCTTACAGGGAAATGCCTCCTAGTGTTTCAATGAGCCTTGGTAGCTTGCTACTACTCAGAACACGTAGGCTGGCCGGCATGTGTCCTTCTTTGTTCCTGTGTCTGTCCCTTAGGGGAAATGTCACGCGTTGTTCCTTTAAGTCCATGTAGCTTGCTACGACTTGGGTTCATACGTTGATGACCGACACATTCGTTGCTGGGTCATGAATGCCTGTCTCTGCAATTTAGTGCCACTTTTGGTTTATAACTAGCCATGTCGGCCCGGGTTCTCTGTCATATGGATGCTAGCGACACTGTCATATACGTGTGCCAAAATGCGCAAACGGTCCCGGGCCAGGTAAGGTGGCACCCGTGGGGATACCGTGCGTGAGGCCGCAAAGTGATATGACGTGTTACAAGCTAGATCGGTGTGACTTAGGATCGGGGTCCTGACAGCATTGGCATCAGAGCCGGACTGCCTGTAGGTTTCTCAAGCCAAACTGGTCGATGTTGAGTCTAGAAAAATTCTTAGTTATATGTAGGGGAATTGATTATGGAAGGGAACGTAGGGCTCTTTTACTTCTTTACCTTATGCCCTTCTGATCTGAGTCGGTCTATTCTTTCTACGGGGGTTTAGGAATAGGCCTCTTATCCTTACTAGGTTCACGTGTTACTAATCCGTAGACTCTTAGGATTGTTGGTTTCAAGCCTCAGTTCAGTTTCTACTCTTTTAGTATGATGATTTGTTGGACCGGAACCTTGATATGATATTGTTGAGTGGCTATGCTATCATTTGTATGATGTCTCAAAATCTTTTTTGAGCATTTACAGTTGTTATGCTGCCCGATTTCTTCCAGAAACACTAATGCCTTTGCATTACTTCGTGTTTCAGATGTCTGGCCGCACACCTCACCAAGTGGTTCGTTTGACTCGGTGCATTAATGTGCCCGGTCACACGGCCGTGCTAGTCCGTGTGTTGACTGAGACTGGTAACCGATGGTATCCTGAGTAGACCGTGGAGGAACAGTACCGGGATTTCAATAGAGTCAGTATTTCTGCACAGTCCGGATATACCCCTCATATCCCGAAGCTAACGACCCCATCCATTGGTCTTATGGACTCGGGGTTACTATCGAGATGGCAGTGCAGGATGCCGCTTATTCGATGATGACCATCCTCCGGGCTAGGCATGCCCTGTTGCTGAACACTGAGTTCTGTTACATGCCAGCCTCACTTCCCGGAGAGGAAGGCTACTACACTGGTGTGTATACTGATGCTGCTCATGAGGAGCCACTGCTTCAGACTACTATTCAGATGCTGGAGAATAGGGACCGTGAGGTCCGTGCCCTCCGGATGGAGCTGTATAACACTCGAGCCGCCCACTGGACTACTTTGACACGGCTTGCACCTGTTGTGCACGCCGGATATCTGGATATGTGGGATTTGTACCCCGTGCGGACTCGTCTGCCTGATCATATAGATTGGCATGACGTTGGGGGTATTACACCTCCACGTGGGCGTCGGTTACCACCAGCATCAGGCCCGAGGCCACATCCATGTCCCTATGGTCCACAACCTTCGAGTGCTCGAGAGTTTCAAGATCCATCTGTTCCACTCCCAGGCTACGGTGGTAATCTTTACGAAGATTACTACGGGAATGTCTGAGCTAGACCGTGGCAGTAGTAGTATCGTAGTAGTTGTATTTCCACAGTCCTGCGCGTCTTGTGGAATATGACTTAGCTAGTACTGAGTTTCGGAGGTGTAGTTAAATAATGTATAGGAGCTTGGAATGCCTCTGATGGGATGTATCGTCTTTCACCGCAGTTGTACCTTAGCCTTGGCTTGTACTAAACTATGTATGGTGTGTATCACCACTGGTGTATATATGGCAGTTTCTATATTACCATGTCGTACGGATGAACATCTCTGCATTCCGTGCCATCCATTACATTATGCACTCCTATGTCAAGTTTTTGCCATCCTTGTCTAAACCGTTGTTTTGTTTTCCTAGGATGGTCAACACTCGTAGCACTCCTGCTGCTCAGGAGCACGGTGAGGCTAGTGGGGCTAGAGATGAGAATCTGCCCCAGCCACCCTCCTTGGCTGAAGTTATGCTCGAGGCAGAACGGAAAAAGAGAGAGACCAACCGTCTGCTGGAACGCATAGAGCAGAACACTGGGTTCCGTCAGAGGAATGACGTGGTGTCAATCAATGACTTTATCAAGATGTGCCCACCTAAGTTCCATCATTCCACTGAACCTCTGGATGCGGATGACTGGCTTCGTAGTATCACCCACAAGCTACACTCTGCCCGTGTGGCCGAAGCTGACAAGGTTATCTACGCCGCCTACCATCTTGAGGGCCCTGCCAGTCTCTGGTGGGAGAACTTTGAGGCTATGCGTCCTGCTGGCCAAATCACTACTTGGGCTGAGTTCAGTGAGGCATTCCGTGAACATCACATTCCGGAAGGTCTCATGGATCGCAAGCGGGAGGAATTCTGCAATTTCACCCAGGGCCGGTTAACCGTGGATGGATATAGTCGCGAGTTTGGCAACTTGGCACGCTATGCACCTGAGGAAGTATCCACCGATGCCAAGAAGCAGGCGAGGTTCCGCAAGGGACTCAGCCCTGAACTCTGCCGAGATCTACATCTGCACGAGGGCACTTCCTTCCAGAAGTTGGTGAACAAAGCTATCAGTGCTGAGACGGGCCAGACTGATTTCGAAGCCACACGCAAGCATCCTCATGACTTTGGTTCCTCATCCGGCTCTGGCTCTCACAAGCGCCGTGTGTGGGTTCCTAACACTGCTCTGCC
This sequence comes from Secale cereale, assembly GCA_902687465.1. NCBI lineage: Eukaryota > Viridiplantae > Streptophyta > Magnoliopsida > Poales > Poaceae > Secale > Secale cereale. The sequence continues at coordinate 488,222,897 of LR738709.1, read as the reverse complement.
ACCCAAGTACACACCGGTGCCATCCTATGAGGCGCCTCGCCCAACTCAACAGTATGCACCTGCCAAGACTTAAGGAGGTACACCTACCAACTTTGCTCCACGCACTGGCACTGTGACATGCTTCAAGTGTGGAGAACCGGGGCACTACATGCGTGAGTGTCCTCAGAACCAACCAGGAAAACATGTTGGTCGTGGTAAGCCAACCGGCAAGGTGAATTATGTCAAGCCAATCCCCACTGCACGTGGTCATGTCAACTATGTCTCTGCTGAGGAAGCTTGTGAGGATCCTAATGTCGTCCTTGGTACGCTTCTCGTTAACTGCCATCCGGCATCTGTTCTTTTCGATACTGGAGCATCCCATTCGTTCATATCTGAGAGCTATGCTCGAATGCACAACATGACTTTTTGTGACATGCCTACTTCCATGGTTATTCAAACTCCTGGTTCCAAGTGGCAAACCTCTAGGGTAAGCCATGGAAATGAAATTCTTGTCGATAGACTTGTTTTCCTTGCATCTCTAATCGCTCTCAAGTCCTCGGACATAAACATCATCTTGGGTATGGATTTGATGACAACTCATTATGCCAAGATTGATTGCTACACTAAGACCGTTCAACTTACACACCCATCCCGCAAGACAGTCAATGTCTTGACCCAAATGGCTGAGCGTCAGCTCTACTCTCTTAATGCCAGCCCTTTACCAGAACTCGAAGATATTCCGGTAGTCCGTGACTTTCCGGATGTTTTTCCAGAAGAACTGCCAGGTGTTCCACCTGACAGAGATGTCGAGTTCGTGATAGATCTTATTCCAGGAACTGTTCCAATCTCTAGGAGACCTTATAAAATGGCACCGCTAGAATTAGCTGAGCTTAAGAAACAACTCGATGAGTCCTTGAAAAAGGGTTTCATTCGTCCTAGTTCTTCCCCTTGGGCTTGTCCCGTCCTCTTCGTCAAGAAGAAGGATGGAACGGAACGGATGGTTGTAGATTACCGACCTGTCAATCTGGTCACCATAAAGAACAGGTATCCGCTCTCCAGGATCAACGACCTGTATGATCAGCTCGCTGGATCCTCACTCTTTTCTAAAATGGATTTGAGGTTGGGCTACCATCAAACCAAGATCAAGAACAGGGACATAACTAAAACGACTTTTGTTACTCGTTATGGCCAGTACGAGTACACCATCATGTTCTTCGGATTAACAAATGCCCCAGCCACCTTCTCCCGGCTAATGAATTCTATATTCATGGAGTATTTGGATAAATTCATCGTGGTATACCTCGATGATATACTCATTTACTCCAAGAACAAGAAAGATCATGCCGAGCATCTAAGGCTGGTATTGATGAAACTTCGAGAGCACCGCCTTTATGACAAATTCTCTAAATGTGAATTCTAGTTGCCAGAAGTGATGTATCTAGGTCATGTGATCTCTGGTAGGGGTATTGCTGTCAACACCGAGCGAGTTCAAGCCGTCCTTGATTGGACTCCCCCTGAATCGGTCAAGCAAGTTAGGAGTTTCCTTGGCTTAGCGAGCTATTGCCAACGCTTCGTCGAGAATTTCTCCAAGGTTTCTAAACCTCTAACTGAACTCCTCAAGAAAGATAAAAAGTTCGAATGGACCCCACAATGCGAGTCCAGCTTACAGGAACTGAAAAGACGCCTGACATCTGCACCTGTACTGGTACCACCAGACATTTCTAAGGACTTTATTATCTACTGCGACGCCTCGCGACAGGGACTAGGTTGCATACTCATGCAAGATCGTCAAGTGATTACTTACGCATCCCGACAGTTGCGTCCACATGAGGATAATTATCCTACACATGATCTAGAGCTTGCAGCTGTAGTTCATGCACTCAAAACATGGCGACATTACCTTCTTGGTAATCACTGTGAAATCTTCACTAATCACCAAAGTCTGAAATACATCTTCACCCAACCGGATCTAAATCTCAGGCAAAGACGTTGGGTTGAGTTGCTCACAGATTACGACTTAGGAATCACTTACACCCCAGGGAAGGCCAATGTCATGGCTGACGCACTAAGTCGTAAGTCTTATTGTAACAACTTGATGTGACAACAAGGGCAACCACTTCTTCACGACGAATTTCGTAAGCTTAACCTTCACATTGTTCCTCGAGGATTCCTTTCCACCTTGGTGGCGAAACCTACCCTTATGGATCAAATCATAGCTGCCCAGAAGCGTGATAAGGGTATATCCCGACTCCAGGAGAGCATTGCTAGCGGAGTCGCTAGAAGTTTCTCTACGGATGATTGAGGTGTTGTCTTCTTCGAGAACCGTTTAGTGGTTCCCAAGAACCAACATCTACGGCAGCTGATTCTTAGGGAGGCTCATGAATCTCCTCTCACGATTCATCCCGGTAGTACCAAAATGTATCAGGACCTACGTCAGAGGTTCTGGTGGACTAGGATGAAGAGAGAAATCGCTTAATTCATTGCTAACTGCGACGTTTGTCGTCGAGTTAAAGCAGAGCATCAACGGCCTGCTGGCACCCTCCAACCTTTAGCTATTCCTGAATGGAAATGGGACAAGATCGGTATGGACTTCATTACCGGATTTCCTAGGACCAGGAAAGGGAATAATTCTATCTTCGTCGTTATCGACCGCCTCTCCAAAGTAGCCCATTTCCTGCCTGTTCGAGAGAGTATAACCGCTAGCCAGCTAGCAGACTTGTATATCTCTCGGATTGTATCACTTCATGGTGTGCCGTTGGAGATCAACTCAGACCGTGGAAGTCTTTTCACTTCACGATTTTGGGAAAGTTTCCAGAATGCTATGGGAATTAATCTCTCTTTTAGCACCGCCTTTCATCCTTAGTCAAGTGGTCAAGTGGAACGAGTCAATCAAATTCTGGAAGACATGCTTCGAGCCTCTGTCATCTCTTTCGGTATGGAATGGGAGAAGTGTCTTCCATTTGCCGAATTCGCTTATAACAATAGTTATCAAGCCAGCTTGGGCAAAGCTCCCTTCGAAGTTCTATATGGACGAAGGTGTCGAAGACCTCTTAACTGGTCAGAAACCGGGGAAAGACAATTCTTTGGTCCGGATATGATCCAGGAAGCAGAAGAGCAAGTTTGCATCGTTCGTGAGAAATTGAAAACAACCCAGTCTCGCCAGAAGAGCCAATATGATAGTCATCATAAGGCTGTGACTTTTGAAGTCGGCAATAAGGCTTACCTTCGGGTTACTCCTCTTAAGGGAACCCATCGCTTCGGTATCAAAGGCAAATTGGCCCCTCGTTACATCGGTCCTTTTCACATTCTTGTCAAACGAGGAGAAGTTGCCTACCAATTGGAACTACCTCCGCACCTTTCCAGAGTTCATGATGTCTTCCACGTTTCTCAACTCAGGCGTTGCTTCTCGGATCCTATCCGCGGAGTAGACCACGAAACGCTTGATCTCCAGGACAATCTCACATATCGAGAATACCCCGTTCGTATTCTTGATCAAACTGAGCGTACCACTCGATGTCACAATATCAAGTTTCTCAAGGTTCAATGGTCACATCATTCCGAGAGTGAAGCTACTTGGGAAAGGGAGGATCGTCTTCGACTTGAGTACCCCACCCTCTTTCCGGAGGAACCCGAAACTCGGGACGCGATTCTTTTGAGTGGGGGTGAGTTGTCACATCCCTAGTCAGTGCTTGCATTAGGACTAGCTAGAGTGTGCATCATGTTTACTTTCCAAAGAAACTTGAAATGGGAATGACAGAAACCCCAGCACCCCTCTTCTAACAACTAGGGTTCAATAAAATCTTTTCCAATGTACCCAAAATGCCCTTCAAAAATGTTCATCATTTCTGCCTTGGTCTTAAACCTTTGCCAAAAATGGTGCACAATTTTCTAGGACATCCAAGGTCTCTGGATTAATTCATGTGGTATTTGCGTTTGGGCATTTAAATGCTATAAAATATTTTATGTGCCCAAATAATCATAAACTAAAATGTTCCATACTGTTCATATTATATACAGTGGGCATGACTAGTTCTATGAGTTATAAAAATGTTCTGGCATTTTTATTAATTCAACAAAGTTGCAAAAGAAATGAAACAGAAAGTAAATAGAAAAAAATAGGAAGAAGCAGACTTACCTGAGCCCACTTACCTGCTGGCCCAGACGGCCCAGCCCACCAGGGGCATCCCCGTCTTCTTCGCCGTGCCGGCGCACGAAGCAGCTCGGTTGCGAGCGTCGCCGACGCGCCGGCCACCTCCTGCCTGCCTAGCTGGCCCTTCGACCCTCTGGATGGAACCGGACGACGCCACGCAGACCCCCCTCAACCGCTCCCCTCTCCCCTATGTCTTTCCCCTCCTCTCTCCCCTTCGCCGAGCTCCACCGAGCGAGCTCGTCACCGTCGATCGCTGCCACCGCGCCCTACGCCACTCCCTCGCCTCCCCGGCGCACCATTAGCTCTGCCGCATCGCCCCGAAGCTCCCCACCGACGCACACGACGCCAGAAGCTCTGCAACACCCTCCCCGCCGTCGTCTTCAACCTTCGGCACCGGATATCTCCGCCGCCCGTACGCCACCGTCCGACCTCCCCCGAGCTCGCTTCGACGCCCTTTGCGACCGCTGTGAGCTCACGCTTCGAACCCCTCTCTCCACGGGCTCGATTACGTCTTGTAGCCGCCGCCCCCTTGCTGACCGTAGCTCACCGCCGCCGGCCAACTCGCCGCCGTGGCCACAGGCACCGTGCCTCGCAGCTGAGCACGCCATTAGGATCAGTAGAACACCACCAAGCTAATGCCACCCCTAACTCATCCTCCCGTGCACCACAACGCCGCCTCCCGTGCACCACAACGCCGTCCCGGCCAACTCCGTGCGAGCGCCGCAGCGGACGAGCTCGTCGCCGTCGACTCCGGCGACCAGTCGACCAACCAGTGGCACCGTTGGATGCGGTGCATCACCAGGAGCACACAGAGACCATCCGCGCGATAAATGGTCGCCGGAACAAGAATTCCGACGAGTCACCGCCATGCGAAATGGTCGCCGCCGGCCAAACTCCGGCGGGCTGATGTGGCCTGTTAATTAGGAGCTAACAGTAATTACATTAACCACCGCAGTCACTGACAGTGGGCCCCATCGCTTAGTCCAACCCATTCAACTCTAGTTTTGACCGGAATTAGCTCCAAAGACACTGACATGAGGGACCCACCAGTCAGGTTTGACCTGGATCAGGTCTGTTGACTTGCTGACGTCAGCATGATGTCATGCGGACGCAGTAAAGGATTTTCTGGGATTATTTGATTTTCAAAAAATTCAGGAAATTCCAGAAAATGCTTTAAACTTCGAAAAATCATATAAATTCAACAGTAGCTCAGATGGAAAAGATTTATATATGAAAATTGATCAGAAAAATCCAATCTTTCCAATGGCACTGGTTTCATGCATGTTTGAGCAAGTTAACCTTGCTGTATACTCTAAAACATGATAATGCACTTAATTAAATAATAGTTTGAGTTTCAATTTGAATCTTTGATTCAAATGGGCTCAAACCCTTTTGGTTGCATCAGCCCAAATCACATGCATCTTGCCATATCATGAGCATGCATCATATTGTTGCATTTGTTTGCTTATTGATTGTATCGCCGATATTCTCTGTGTTAGGTCCTGCTCCCGAGGACATTTTGCGTATCCAGCTGAAGAGCAGTACCCGACAACCACTCTGTCAGGCAAGCAATCATTGATCATTCCGATACAAACCCATCTTCTCGCTCCTGCTCTCTTTTACTGCATTAAGGCAATAGCGTGTGAACTGCTACTTGCTGCGGTAGTTGAACCCTATTCCCTTGCATGACCTGTCATTGCCACAGTAAATAGTTGAAACCCACTAGCATGTGTAGGAGTTGATTGAGCCATGTGATGTGTGATCCACCATGCTATTTGTTTATGTTGCCTGCTATGCTTAGAGTTGTGTCAGGTCTGGTTCATCTGGGTGATGGATTAGAGTGAAACGATCATATCGGTAAAGAGAGGGAAGTGTGGAACATGTTTGGTAAAGGTATCGATGAAAGGCCATGTAGGTGTACGTGGTGGGTTGTTTCATTGGAACCGACCATAGGACCTGAGATCTGTATGCGTGATTCAAGTTACATCTACTACCACACATTGGGCCCAGAAATATGACCCCGCTCGACTTATTGACTGCCCATGTTCTCTGTCTAGGAGTTGCAACTAGTTTCTGGTGTTTGTAGTTTACTGGTGGTCGTGCACAGCGCTGACCCTCGGGGTGGGCTGTGATGCGACAGGTACGTGGCACGGTGTACCGGTTGCCCTTTTGGTGACTCGGGAACCCTGTACACATTGTTTGGGGCCGTGAGCGACACCCCGGCCGGATCTCCCCACGGATGGAACCCAAATAGGCGATAAACATGGACGAGAGACTTGAGTGGTTGGTTAGGTCGTGGTCTACACCCACGTCGGCTTTCGCTTGAAGTCTACCGAGCACATGTCGTGTGCAAACGCTAAGTGGTGAAAACATGTGTGAGGAAGTACACCCCTGCAGGGTTATCAATCTATTCGAATAGCCGTTGTTCGCGGTACGGACTACTTGGTTACTCTTACAGTTCATAGACAAGTTGATGGATACTACTATTAGCCTCAAGACAAGTGTGAGTGCCGTGGATGGCCCTTCCGTAGGATGACAGAAGAGGATCCTCGGTGGTGTATTGTTGTGGTGAGTAGAGGACTCGTGTACATAGTAATTTCTTGCAATATGTTGAGAGTTGTAGTACAGGTTAGCCAAGAGTCAAAGCTAGCTTTCTGCTATGAACTCCACTACCTCTTATTGATAATGTTGCATGTATGATAGGTTCTGTTGTAAGACTTGATGAGTACCTTTGTACTCATGTTTGCTTAATAACTGTTGTAGAGGAGAACCCTGCCCCTTCTGATGGGTTCTACATAGACGTTGACATCCACGAGTATCTTGCTACCCAGACGGAGATCTGGAGCTTGTGAAGGGCCTTGTAGATAGTCAGGCTACACCAAGCCTGTTTTATTTTCTAAGTTGTCTGTACTCAGACATGTAGCTTCCGCTTGTGCTTGTATGACTGTATGACTTGAGTGTTGGGTCATGTGACCCCTACCTGTATGGATATGTTATGTATGGCTCTTGGAGCCTCTTAAATAAAGTACTTTGAGTCATAGAGTTCTGTTGTGATGCAATATTGTATTTGCACATATTGAGCATATTGTGTGTATGATTGAAATGCTTGGTATGTGTGGGATCCGACACCTAGTTGTTTTCCTTTGGTAGCCTATCTTACAGGAAAATGCCTCCTAGTGTTTCAATGAGCCTTGGTAGCTTGCTACTGCTCGGAACACGTAGGCTGGTCGGCATGTGTCCTTCTTCGTTCCTGTGTCTGTCCCTTTGGGGAAATGTCATGCGTTGTTCCTTTAAGTCCATGTAGCTTGCTACGACTTGGGTTCATACGTTGATGACCGACACGTTCGTTGCTGGGTCATGAATGCATGTCTCTGTAATTTGGTGCCACTTTTGGTTTATAACTAGCCATGTCGGCCCGGGTTCTCTGTCATATGGATGCTAGCGACACTGTCATATACGTGTGCCAAAATGCGCAAACGGTCCCGGGCCAGGTAAGGTGGCACCCGTGGGGATACCGTGCGTGAGGCCGCAAAGTGATATGACGTGTTACAGGCTAGATCGGTGTGACTTAGGATCGGGGTCCTGACAATTGTCTAACTATTTAAGGTCAAAGGGAAGATTTGACAATGCTGAGAAAAGAAGAGAGATAAGAATCTTTTGAAAAAGATATTTTTAGAGAAATTCTTTCCTATGGTCTGGCCAGTTTCTAGGGTCACGTCCTACAGTCAACATGTGCTCTGATACCATCTTGTAGCGACCCGACCCGAATGGATCAAGTCTCTGTGCTAAGTGTCATCCCTGGATCGATATGCTGACACACACAGTACTCGAGGATTTATAACAGAGGTAAATAACATGTATAAAGTAACGTAAAAGCTATTACCTCAATCGATCATAGCGTAACCCATCAACACAGAAGCAACAAAGGTTGTGGATTCCCATCAACACCAATGGCAAAGTTGAGTGTAGACAGCGCAACCCTAACGTAACACTTACTCGTCGAATAATTCCTGCAAGATGAGACGTTGCAGCCATGTAGGTCAGTACATTGAATGTACTGGCAATTTCACACTGTAATTAGAATGATGAACAATGCCTACAACTACATGCATATTTGGCTGGTGGAGGCTGTAAGGTTAAAGTTTTTGCGTAAAGCCATTTTTTTCCTACAACAAAGAAATGCATTTTATTTTAACTATCATGGTGGTTGAAAATCATTGAGAAGGTACCTCCAACTCAATCCCAAATTAAAGTTATCATTAATCCAACAAATTAAATTATAGAGTGATGAGATCACGCAATAATTCAAGTACCAGATACTCAAGAAGTCCATAACCGGGGACACGGCTAATCATGATCAGTTCGTACACTGCAGAGGTTTGTGCACTTTTCCCACAAGACTCGATCGCCTCCGTTTGGTTTCTCGCACTGCATGGTGTTTGAGAAACGGATAACCGAGACACAGTCTTTCTGAAAAGGTCCCCTTAACCAGATAGATAGGCCGGTACACCTACAATCCCTCTACATCTGCTAGCCCATCATGGAAAGGTTTCCCACAACTTACTCAGCTATGCCAGAGCCCATAATGGCATTGTGGCTGCACACGGAAGTTTCTAGCACGAATAGTTTTATGATCCCTTTGAGCCTGGGTGGCATTCCATAGGAAAAATCACACGGAACCCCGGGATTTCCTAGGACAACACTAGATTCTCCAGGTGCCCTGCAACCAATCCACCCAGATGTGTATTCAAGTAGCCACCTTAAGTTGAATCCTTAATTAACAACTCACATCTGTCGAGGATTTCACTCAAACCCAACCCATGTCTACGAGCATAGCAAAGAAATATGAGCATAGCGTAGAAGTAACTCCCAAGGGTTTGAAAAATAATGCTGGTAATAGGTTCTACCAAAAACTACTTCCCAGTCCCACAAGTTATAAGATCCTACTCATGCAATGTGCGAGGGTTTGATCTAATGCATAAAAATGGGTAAATAAGAGTATGATCAAAGTGTTACTTACCTTGTACCGACGATGTAGATGATTCACACTCAGAACTCGTCATAGCTCTACTCGTCATACTCCGATCAATCTATCGTAATCAATAACTAGTAACCACACATAAGCAATCACTCAGAAAGATCGGACAGGACGAATAAACACTTCGGAAAACTTCGATAACAAAACGAATGACTCTTGAAACATAAAACAATTTCCAACATTACCAAAATTATATGAATTTGGCCTTATCAGAAAGTTCAGGTCAAGAGCTTCGATTTGCAAAAAGAATCAACTAAAACGGAGTTACGAAACTCAAGTTATCATCAAAACACGTTTGAATCTGAAACTAGTTAAATTCAAATTTTAAAACTTTCAAAAACATGTTTAAGTTGTTTTACTGGAAAGAGGGGATCGCAACGAAGACATGGGCGTTGGTTTTGTTGGATTTGGACCAACGAGAAAAAAGTTGTGGTCGTTTGAAGTTTAGGGGCTAATTTGTAAAAGAAATAATTACAGACGGGTCCCTGGACGAAACTAAAAGAACAAGAAAAGGATATTGTGTGAACGTTCGTTTTATAGGCCTAACTAGTGAACATTTACTAGATAGCTAAACCTAAAAAACAAACCGATCTAAAATAGAAAACCGGGCGGCTTATTACCTAGGCGGTTTTTCCGACGAAACCGGCGATTTTGAGGAAAAGACCGCGGGTCGGACGGACCGGACCGGGGCAGACGGATCCCGCCGGCGGTGAGCTCCGGCGAGGCCCGACTGCGGTGGCGGCGACGCTGAGCGAGAGCGGAGGTGGGGCGCGGCAGCAGAAGCAAGCGGCGGCGGCGGGGATTTGCAGTGGCAGGCGTGCGGCGGCTGCGGCGCAAAACGACGGCGGCGGCGGTCGCGATGCGAGGGGCGAAACGGGCCCAGGGCGGTGCCCTTATATAGGAGGAGGGGGAGGGGTGTGCCGTGGGCTAGGGGGCAGGGAGAGTCGGCGCGGCGGCGGACTCCGGGAGGCGTGCGCCCGGCGGACTCCTTCGGGAGCTCGGGGACGACTGGGACGAGCGGCTAGGCTGGGCCTTAGCCTGACTTCGGCTGGGCCGGCCCAGTTCGGCGGGGAAAGAGATTAAAAAAAACAAATTTCCAGACAAAATAAATAAAAACCAAATAAATAAAAATATATTATATAGGCATATAATATATCAAAATTTTCAGAAAAAGTTTTCCTACAACATGAACATTTTTCTACAGCAAAATAAAATGCCCACAAATTCTAATAAATCAAAGAGTCCTATTGTTGTAATAAAAACAAATATAAATCATTTTTAAATTTATTTCTCTCGAATTTTCTGCTGTAGGGAATCATGTTACCCTATTTTCCATGTAATGTATTTTTGGAGAAAAATAATTTGAATAAAAACCAAATAACTCAATATTTGAAATTGAGTTGCAGAAAGTTTCAAAAAACTTCCAACTCATATTTCCTATAATTTGAAGAAGTCATTTTATCTTCTCTCGGGAAAATCATTGAGTTGCTTAAAGTTTCTGCATTGAAAATATTTTGAGGATGAAATTAAAAATCCTTTCAAAGCCCTTTATCATTTAAAATAAATGGAAGAAGTCATATTATCATCACTCTAGGGTTTTGTGTTGAAAAGAATTTGAATTCCCTCGGAGATCAAAAAGAAAAGTGAAAGTTTTGGGAAAGTCATTTTATTCCCTCTCATTTAACTATCAAAAGTTTCAAATTTCACTCAATTTCACACAGCACATCAAAAAACAATCAAATCTATCTATTTATTATAAAATTCCAAAATTTAGAATTTTTGGGATGTTACACATGCCGTGTAACACTCCAAATTTTTGGATTTTGTTTCTTCCAAACTTTTGCTCTTTTGGAAGGGGGATATTTGATCTTCTCTTGAAAACCCTTCTGAAATCTTTTCTGACCAAAGTTTGTGTGTTCTTCTCGAGCTTGGTTTTGGTCTTGAAGATTTTCTTCTTGTGTTAAGCTCAACACAAGTTGTTTTTCTCATTAAGGTTTGTATGATTCTTTTCCCTCCATGAATATCCATCATATGATTAATCTTGGACATGTCTTCCCCTTTCAAACCTTTCTTGCCTTGACACCCAATGAAAATATTTCTCTCCAAGACCTCCCCTTCACCTTGAAACAAGTCTCTCATCAATTCCAGCAAGTTTCAACCTTATTGTAATTTTTCTTCAAATTATTTTGCACCAAAATCAATTTCTATCCTATGAAATGAGCCATGGTGATTTACAAAGGAACCACCATGTTCACTTTGATGTTTGATTCCAAACCAACTTCCCTGGATAGTACTTAGTACCCACAACCTAGATCCATCATGTTTCACTGGTCCACAGTTCAAAATTTTCAAATTTCACCTGCTGCAAGTTTGGACCAGATTTGCAAATTTTGGTGAAATTCATATTTTTCTTCTTCCAAAAATTCTGTGAAAATTCAGGCAGCCTCTAGATGCATCAAGAGACCACTCCACCAAATATCAGCTCCAGAAAGATTTTCCACATGCCAAAATCATTTCGTCAAACACCTGGCGTGCACTGTTTCTGTCAGTTTCAAAAAAGTTAACTGAAGAATTACAGGCGACAGTGCAGCTTCGTCAGTTCGTCAGTGAACGATCGTCAATCTCACTAGTGCCTCTTTGGCTCGATGCTGCACTGCACCTCGCTCTTATCCAGAGCGCCGCATGCATGCTTGGCTGGTTCTTGGCGTCGGTGGCGCCCTGGCCCGCCCACGCCGGTGTCTTCCGCGGCAGTAGAGCCACCCGTGGCGGCCGACAGGAGGCATCCTGTGACACAACGCCATTCTGCACCGCCCAAGTCACCTGGGGGCTCCGCGTGGCCTTCTCCATCGCCAGTGCACACCTGCAACACCGTCACCGTGGCGTGGCACGCACAGGGCGCGCTCTCTGCCGCCGACGGGCCGCACGGACATTCCGTTGGGGACAGGCCATTACCGCCCCTACCTTGCTGAGTTAGGCACCGAAATGGGATCAGTGCACCGCCTAGTCGATGCTCAAGATCCTAAACCAACCGTCCAGCCACAGCGTCGCCGTAATCGATCGCCGGACTTATCCCGTTCACGGAAACCGCCTCGGGCCGGCTATATATAGCGCCTCCGAGCTCGCTCTCGACCCCGCACCTCTACACCACCTCACTAGACCACGCCCAGCCACTGGAAGAGCCTCGAGGGGCCCTTCTTCCTTAACTCCGGCCACCTCCGTCCGCCTCGGGTTCCAGCAGCGTCCTCTCTAGTGAGAGCTCCTCCACCGCCCTGGACTCGTTCGTAGCCTCCTCACACCTACATGAGACTAACCCCCACTCCAATTTGACCCCAGAAACTCTCTTCGACGAGGCCGACGACCACCCGAGCCGCCGTCCGCAGGAGATAGGGTCGTCGTTGACGTGGGGCTCGCCGACGCTCAACTCCACCACCCACCGACGCGGAAGAACACCAGGAAGCCGTAGGTACCACTCCCTCCCTCTACCTCACCGTGGATCGGTGCCGGCGACCACCACAGCCTTCTGGCGCCGGCGCGACCCTGTTTCAGTTTTTAAACCTGACGAGTGGGACCCCCTCGTCAGCCTCTCTTTTCCTTCCGAAGCGTTTTTCTGGAAGGCGCCTTCGGGCAAAGTACGTTTTCCTATTCGGTTGACGTACTACGTACCGATTCGTTTTCAGTTTTTATATTCTAGCCCCTGGAAACTTTCTGTTTCACTGCAGATAAGTCCCTAGACAGAAAATTGAATAACTTTTAAACAAAAAGTGATTTTGAATTGATTCTCTTTCTGTCCTCTTTAGTTTTCTGTCTAGTTTTTTGTCATTTTTATTTGAAAAATATTTGAGTCAACTTTTATGCACGCGCGGTATTTATGTTAGTATTCGTTTTATTTGAACCCGTAGACACCGAAGGACGTGACGGAGCCGCGAACTTCACCGAGTTAGACCCCGACTACTCCGAACCAGGCAAGCATGTTTGAACCTTTGATATGATGAGTGTGTTGCATGTTTGCTTGAGTAGTTCTTCTTTCATAGCATGGTCATATAAGCATTTGTGGATGATTATATTTCATGAAAGCAAGCTTCGGGTGAACCCGAATGACGATGGTTGAAACACCCCAATCATGTGGTGACATGATGGGTGGTGTACTGGTATTGTTGGAGCATGCCAGTCAAAGGTTAACTCTAGTGTCAACGTGGATCAAGTCATGGTTCCGTTCGTCTCCTTTTTGGTACTGTCATATGCCGTCTGCTAAGATTACGGTTTAGTCAGTTGCAAACCTCTTTCCGTGTACACACCAAGTAGAGGGGCCGGGATGAGGGTTCCATGGCCCTGGATTAAAGCCCGTCATCCGGTCAGGGGGCATGGGTGTTTCCGGTTGGGACCGAGAGGGGGGCACCCCTTAGAGCGCGCATATATAAATTTGATCCCATGCTATTCGAGGTTGTAGCCTCCCCGTCTCAAAGTTTTTCGGGAATGTTGTCACGGGTGATTCCGGACAGCAGGATGTGAAATGGGTGTGTACTGGTCAGCTGTGTTTTCTGCTAAAACACCGTAGACGGAACTAGTCCTCGTGGCTAGTGGAATCTGTTGGCTATGATATAAGAGTACAAGCTCTGCACAGTGAAAACCTCCCTAATAACCATGTTTATGGCCTACTGATTATCTTCGTGTCAACCCCGGTGACCGTCTGTGGTGATGTATGATAGTAACAAGAGTGGTGATTTTTTTCAAGGTTCATTTTGGGTAGATGAACTAACCAGTTATCTCTGCATCGATTAATCTCTTGAAGTATTTTACCGTTACACCATTGGTTATATATAAGCCCTTTATGTGATGTCGCTCAGACGTCCGACTGTGGCATTACTGTTATTTACATTCATTATAAGCCCTTTATGCGATGTCGCTCAGATGTCCGACTATGGCATTATTGTTATTTACTTTCAGTATAAGCCCTTTACGTGATGTCGCTCAGACGTCCGACTATGGCATTGTTGTTATTTACTTTCATTATAAGCCCCTTATGTGATGTCGCCCAGACGTCCGACTGTGGCATTCTTGTTATTTATTTTTGATATAAGCCCTTTATGTGATGTCGCTCAGACGTCCGACTGTGGCATGTTATTATTTATTTTCCCTCACGAGGCGTCGTTCAGACACTCGTTTGGTTTTCTTTTATTTATCTTGTGGATTTCGGGAGGACTACCGCCCGACTTCTATTTTTACATGCAGCACAGAAATTATATTATTCTGATACATTTTGCTAGAAAACTCTCATGCATGATGTTTGCATTTATTATATCTTATGTCCGAACAGTCTTGCGAGTACATTCAAAGTACTCACCTGGCTTGTTGATTTGGCCAGATGTTGACGAAGGCGATCTCATGGATGAAGAGTTCGATAGCGAGTCTGACGTCTAGTGGAGTCCCAGTCAGTCTCTTGCGATCCTGGAGTTGATCATTGTTATATAACCGCTTCCGCCAACCACCAAATAAATTCATCGGGTCTCACTCCGACACTCGATGAACTGTAATATATTGGAGTCACTCCACCCACCACACTATGGCATATCCACCACCTTTTTATTACGAGTTAGTAGTATGGCACCCTACCATTGTGTCATATCCGCCCTTATGTATTATATCGGCGTGCTTGTAATAAATTGTTGAGCAACCTCAGCTCAACCTTGTATAATATTCAGTACTCTGGAATTCTGTATCAAGGATTTATCTACTAGTAAGAAGTATTCTTCTGTGCTGGTTCGATAAAAAGGTCGGTCTCTCGCTAATTATTTTACTGAAAAACCGGTCCTGACAACCTTAGTACCAGAGCCAGGCTAACTGTAGGAAGCCACTAGGTGCGATCGCTAATCGGTTATTAGCGTATTTAGTGCTATTTCAGCATTTTGCATTTGTAGCAATTTTCTGTTAGTCATCATAAATTTATGACTTGACTATCCGGAATTTTTGTCTACTTTTGTAGATGGCCGGCGGCGACTGCGATTCACAAGTGTTCGCCAACATTCCTGAGGGGTTTATCAAGCTCCTCGTCGCCATCACCAAGGTCGCGATCGGGCCATCGACCCGCCCAGAGTTTACACTCTACCGTCACAAGATCAGCGACAGCGTGTCGATGCACCAGGCCGCGGTGCAATTCAAGGGAGGGCGTTCTAAAGCGCACCTCTTCCGATTTGTGGGCAGGGCCATGCCTACGGAGAGGCATGCCATGCAAATGGCTGCCCGTGAGGTGATAGCTCGTCTCCGGGATGCTCTTCCTTCAATGAAGACTCGTCACTACCGTTACCTTCCATGCCACGTGCCTTACACGTGCCACTATGCGTTTGCTTGCGCAAATGGAGAACGTGATGAAGCCATTGAATCAATGGTTGAGTACCTCAGGCTCTTGAGGCAGCCTTTGATAACCTTGTGGACGAATTGGTGGCTGCTCGAATGGACTTGGTCCAGAGTGGTTCCGCCAACAGGAGGGAGCTACTCCATACTTCGCCACCACTGAATTTTGTCTCGTCCTCAGCATCTTATGCACCTTCCATCTTAGCCACCGCTCGCCGTCTACCTACCACTGAGGAGTTTGACCAGGTCATTGCTCCTACCCCAGTCAGAGCTGCACCACCTGACGCAAACGCATCAACTCCTCGTACCAGTACTCCACGCCTGGAGCCTATTAGTGAGGAGGAAGTTGAGTCTCCATCACCACTGGGCCTTACCCTCGGCAGGCCGAGGGAAGTCTTCAACATCTCCTACTAGTGCGCCTGTCCGCGACGCGTTATGCTCGCTTGTATGATATGTGTGATATGTAAAATAGGTTGATGGGGAGTAGTCTGTTTGCACATCATGTAGGAACTTGGAGAAGTGCACTAGCATAAATAACATGTCAGGAATGTGTACGCGCATCCTGAGTGACGTATGTATAATTACGACTCGCGTGTAAGATGTGTACTCAGCGGTCCTTCTCCGTGCGCAATCAAGTTTTTATTTTAAAAATCTTTGGAGCTCGTGTTTTTGCTGCTTTTGCAAATCTTGGTTTATTTTTGCCGCTCAGTTCTTCTCATGATTTCTGCATCAATACCCCAGAGTGAGAAATGACTCGTCCCTGGACCCGTTCCATGCCAAGTCCGCCAGAGGAAAATTATGGCATACAGACAGGTAACAATTTCACGCAGGGGCAGTCAAGTCAGCAGGGCAGCGAAACAACATTTTCTCAAGTGTGCCGTCTTTACGAGCAAAGCCAGCAGCAGCATCAGGAAATGATGAACCATGTTATTAACATGGGGAATCACCATGAACCATACCAGCAGCATTCAAAATTATCTGAATTACAGAAGACACGTCTGCCAACATTTTCTCACACAGACAGACCTCTTGAGGCCGATGATTGGCTTCGAGGCATTGAAACAAAATTAATTGTGGCACAATGCTCAGACTGTGAAAAGGTACTTTATGCACCACATTATCTTACTAGAGCAGCCGTGTCATGGTGGGAGAATTTTCTGCATATGCACCCCAACAAAAATGATATCACCTGGGAAGGTTTTAAAGAAGGCTTCCGTGGGGCGCACATCCCTAGAAGCATTATGAAGATCAAGAAAAGAGAGTTTGATGACCTCAAGCAAAGGGGCATGACAGTAACTGAGTACAACAGCCAGTTTACTCAATTATCTCGTTATGCCAACGAAGAGCATATGACTGAAAGTAAGAAGATGGAAAAAATTCTGGACGGTCTGGCACTAGCACTTAAATGCCAGCTGGTCGTACACACTTTTTCCAGATTTCAAGACACTGGTGGACAAGGCTATTACTTTGGAAAATGAGCATCGCAGTCTGGAAGACATTCGCAAGCGAAAAAGGGATCAGACCAACCACACCCGCAACAACAGGAATAAGATAAATTTTCAGAAAAATGGGGCGAACAAATCCTTGACAAATGACACACGTCCAAGCAAAAAAATTCATGCAAGGGACAAGGATTTCACATATCGCCCAGGTGTTACTTGCTACGCTTGTGGAGAAGAGGGACACTATGCTAAACAGTGCCCAAAGCCAAGGAACTCAGCACCGAAGCCAAACAGCAACAGAAACAATTCCGCGCCCAAGCGTAACAACTTCAACCCCAATAACAACCACAAGAAAGGCCACCTGAACCATGTGACCAAGGAGCAAGCACAGGATGCCCCGGATATCGTACTTGGTACGTTCCCTGTCAACACAATACTTGCCATGGTTTTGTTTGATTCTGGAGCTTCTCATTCGTTCATTTCGAAGAGCTTTGCTTCGCAACATGATTTTTCGATGCTTCCCTTGGGAAAATCAATGACCATCAAGTCCCCCAGAAGTAAGCAGATGACTCAAAATTACTGCCAAGGTATAACCATTGAAATTGAAGGGTTAAAGTTTCACGCAAACCTCATTGTGTTGGAAAACAAGGGACTGGATGTTATCCTGGGTATGGACTGGCTAACCACCAACAAAGGATTTATCGACTGCTTCAACCGAACTATGATTCTTACTCATCATCACGGAAAGACAATAAGAGTCGCAGCTCAAGAAAGACCAGTATCACGGCAACCAAAATTAAACAAGGTAATCACTACGGAGTTAAGCAAAGTTCCAGTAGTATGTGAATTTCCGGTCGTATTTCCCGAAGAACTACTAGGCGTGCCACCAGACAGAGAAATAGAATTCATCATTGAGCTAGCACCTGGAACCACCCCCATTTACAAGAAACCATACAGAATGGCACCGTCCGAATTGGTTGAACTAAAGAAGCAAATAAAGGAATTTCTGGACAAAGGATTTATACGGGCCAGCTCCTCACCTTGGGGTTCGCCGGTATTATTTGCCAAAAAGAAAGATGGGACTATGAGATTGTGTATAAACTACCGAGCGCTCAACATGGTCACTATCAAGAACAAATATCCAATGACACGGATAAATGATTTATTTGACCAGCTCGCGCAAGCCAAGGTTTTCTCAAAAATTGATTTAAGGTCGGGTTATCATCAATTAAAAGTACGGACAGAAGATATCCCGAAAACAGCATTCACCTCTAGATACGGACTATATGAATTTATAGTAATGCCGTTTGGACTGACCAACGCCCCCGCATATTTTGTCCACCTCATGAACAAAGTGTTTATTGAATTTATGGACAAATTTGTGGTGGTATTTATTGATGATATCTTGGTATATTCAAAGACACCAGAAGAGCATGCTGAACATCTTTGTATTGTACTGGGAGAATTAAGGAAACATCAACTCTACGCAAAATTCAGCAAATGTGAATTTTGGTTAAGACAAGTTGGTTTTCTAGGCCACGTATTGACACAAGAAGGAGTCGCTGTGGACACGGAAAAAGTCAAGGTTGTACTTGGTTGGAAGCCACCGGCCAATGTAACAGATGTACGAAGTTTCCTCGGAATGGCTGGATATTACCGGAGGTTTATTGAGGGATTTTCCACCATAGCCAAAGCAATGACACGGTTACTCAAGAAGGATAAGAAATTCGTGTGGACCGAAGCTTGTGAGAAAAGCTTCTAGGAACTCAAAAAGAAATTGACAACAGCCCCAGTATTGGTCATACCCGACATACACAAAAGTTTAGAAGTATATTGTGACGCATCCCGGAAAGGCCTCGGATGCGTTCTGATGCAAGAAGGCAAAGTATTCGCATACGCTTCCCGGCAACTACGGAAATATGAAGAAAATTATCCTACTCACGATTTGGAATTGGCAGCAGCCATTCATGCACTCAAAGAGTGGAGGCACTTTTTGCTTGGGAATCGTTGTGAAATATATACGAACCATAAAAGTCTCAAATATATTTTCACACAACCAGAACTCAATTTACGACAACGACGCTGGTTGGAACTGGTAAAAGATTATGACGTTGGCATCCACTATCACCCAGGAAAGGCAAACGTAGTAGCAGATGCTCTCAGCCGTAACCTCAGCCTGGACAACGGCAGCCTACAAAACCTGAGACCTGAGTTTCAGTAGGAATTCGCCAAGCTCAAATTAATGATGGTCACTGAAGGCGAAGTGTCAAATATGGAAATACGGCCTACACTAATAGAACAAATAAAGAAGGCTTAGCATGGACACCCCAGCATTGAAGGAATAAAAAGAAAAGTAAGTCAGGGCAAGGCCTCAGAATTTACCATAGATAGTGAGGGAATATTATGGTTCGGAGACAGGCTTTGCGTACCCAATAGCAAATACCTCAAACAACAAATTCTAGCAGTGAGCCACACCGCTCCGTATTCAATCCACCCTGGAGGGACCAAAATGTACAAGGACATTCAGGAAAGATTTTGGTGGCACGGTATGAAGAGGGACATAGCCACATACATTGCATGTTGTGATTCATGTCAACGCATTAAAGCCAAGCACCAAAAACCTGCAGGGCTGTTACAGCCAAACAAGATACCTGAGTGGAAATGGGACGATATTGGGATGGATTTTACTATTGGACTGCCCCGGTCACAGCACGGAAATGATGCCATATGGGGTCATCATAGATAGACTGACTAAGGTGGTACACTTCATTCCAATCAAGACAGCCCACACCACCCAGAAGCTTGTCAAACTTTACCTCGCTCGTATAGTGTGCCTACAGGGAGCTCCAAAGACTATAATATCCGACAGAGGCACTCAGTTCGTCTCCAAATTTTGGGATCATTTACAGCAATCCCTGGGAACGCAACTAGTGTTCAGTACAGCCTATCACTCCCAGACTAGAGGACAAACGGAACGAGTGAATCAAATACTAGAAGACATGCTGAGGGCATGTGTCCTCACCTATGGGACCAGTTGGGAGGCAAGCTTACCATATGCCGAGTTCGCATACAACAATAGTTACCAAGCCAGCCTGAAAATGGCACCTTTCGAAGCCTTGTACGGACGAAGATGTCGTACTCCATTAAACTGGTCAGAAACAGGGGACAGTCGTATCTTCGGCCCAGACATGTTAAAAGAAGCTGAGGAAAAAGTTAAAATAATACGAGATCGACTCAAGACAGCCCAAAGTCAATAGAAGAGTTACTATGATCAAAAGCATCGGGAAGTAAGTTTTGAACCCGGTGAAGACGTGTACCTACGTGTATCTCCTATGAGGGGACTGCAATGATTCAAGGTCAAAGGAAAACTAGCACCACGATTTATCGGACCCTTTCGTATAGTTGCATGGAGAGGCACAGTGGCTTACCAGTTGGACCTTCCCAAAGAAATGTCAGACGTCCACGACATGTTCCACGTTTCGCAACTACGGAAATGTGTAAACAATCCAGAAAAGCATGTGTCACATGAAAATCTTGATGTGCAACCAGACCTCACCTACCGGGAACGCCCAATAAAAATATTGGAAGAGTCTGAAAGGAGGACCGTCAGAAGACAATTAAATTTCTCAAAGTTCAGTGGAGCAATCACACAGAGGATGAGGCAACATGGGAAAGGGAAGATTTTCTTCGGACAGAACACCCACACCTATTTGAGGATCAGCTGAAACATCGGGGACGAGATTTTTCCTAAGGGGGTAGGTGTTGTAACACTCCAAATTTTTGGATATGTTTTCTTCCAAACTTTTGGTCTTTTGGAAGGGGGATATTTGATCTTCTCTTGAAAACCCTTCTAAAATCTTTTCTGACCAAAGTTTGTGTCTTCTTCTCAAGCTTGGTTTTGGTCTTGAAGATTTTCTTCTTGTGTTATGCTCAACACAAGTTGTTTTTCTCATTAAGGTTTGTATGATTCTTTTCCCTCCATGAATATCCATCATATGATTATTCTTGGACCTGTCTTCCCCTTTCAAACCTTTCTTGCCTAAACACCCAATGAAAATATTTCTCTCCAAGACCTCCCCTTCACCTTGAAACAAGTCTCTCATCAATTCCGGCAAGTTTCAACCTTATTGGAATTTTTCTTCAAATTACTTTGCACCAAAATCAATTTCCGTCCTATGAAATGAGCCATGGTGATTTACAAAGGAACCACCATGTTCACTTTGATGTTTGATTCCAAACTAACTTCCCTAGATAGTCCTTAGTACCCACAACCTAGATCTATCTTGTTTCACTGGTCCACAGTTCAAAATTTTCAAATTTCACCTGCTGCAAGTTTGGACCAGATTTGCAAATTTTGGTGAAATTCGTATTTTTCTTCTTCCAAAAATTATGTGAAAATTCAGGCAGCCTCTAGTTGCATCAAGAGACCACTCCACCAAATATCAGCTCCAGAAAGATTTTCCACATGCCAAAATCATTTCATCAAACACCTGGCGTGCACTGTTTCTGCCAGTTTCAGAAAAGTTAACTGAAGAATTACAGGCGACAGTGCATCTTCGTCAGTTCGTTAGAGAACGATCGTCAATCTCACCAGTGCCTCTTTGGCTCGATGCTGCACTGCACCTTGCTCTTATCCAGAGCGCCGCACGCGCACTTGGCTGGTTCTTGGCGTCGGTTGCGCCCTGGCCCGCCCACGCCGGCGTCTTCTGCGACGGCAGAGCCACCCGTGGCGGCCGACATGAGGCACCCTGCGTCACAATGCCGTTCTGCACCGCCCAAGTCGCCTGGGGGCTCTGCGTGGTCTTCTCCATCGCCAGCGCACGCCTGCAGCACCGTCGCCGTGGCCTGGCACGCACAGGGCGCGCTCTCTGCCGCCGATGGGCCGCACGGCCGTTCCGTTGGGGACAGGCCATTACCGCCCCTACCTTGCTGAGTTAGGCACCGAAATGGGATCAGTGCACCTCCTAGTCGATGCTCAAGCTCCTGAACCAACCGTCCAGCCATAGCGCCGCCGTAATCAATCGCCGGACTTATCCCGTTCACGGCAACCGCCTCGGGCCGGCTATATATAGCGCCTCCGAGCTCGCTCTCGACCCCGCACCTCTCCACCACCTCACTAGACCACGCCCAGCCACTGGAAGAGCCTCGAGGGGCCCTTCTTCCTCAACTCCGGCCACCTCCGTCCGGCTCGGGTTCCAGCAGCGTCCTCTCTCGTGAGAGCTCCTCCACCGCCCTGGACTCGTTCGTAGCCTCCTAACACCTACAAGAGACTAACCCCCACTCCAATTTGACCCCAAAAACTCTCTCCGACGAGGCCCACGACCACCCGAGCCGCCGTCCGCCGGAGATAGGGTCGCCGTCGACGTGGGGCTCACCGACGCTCAACTCCACCACCCACCGACGCGGAAGAACACCAGGAACCCATAGGTACCACTTCCTCCCTCTACCTCGCCGTGGATCGGCGCCGGCGACCATCGCAGCCTTCAGGCACCGGCGCGACTCTGTTTCAGTTTTTAAACCTGACGAGTGGGACCCCCTCGTCAGCCTCTCTTTTCCTTCCGAAGCGTTTTTCTGGAAGGCGCCTTCGGGACAAGTACGTTTTCCTATTTGGCTGACGTACTGTGTAATGATTCGTTTTCAGTTTTTATATTCTAGCCCCTGGAAACTTTCTGTTTCATTGCAGATAAGTCCCTAGACAGAAACTTGAATAACTTTTAAACAGAAAGTGATTTTGAATTGATTCTCTTTCTGTCCTCTTTAGTTTTTTGTCTAGTTTTTTGTCATTTTTATTTGAAAAATATTTGAGTCAACTTTTATGCACGCGCGGTATTTATGTTAGTATTCGTTTTATTTGAACCCGTAGATACCGAAGGACGTGACGAAGCCGTTAACTTCACCGAGTTAGACTCCGACTACTCCGAACCAAGCAAGCATGTTTGAACCTTTGATATGATGAGTGTGTTGCATGTTTGCTTGAGTAGTTCTTCTTTCATAGCATGGTCATATAAGCATTTGTGGATGATTATATTTCATGCAAGCAAGCTTTGGGTGAACCCGAATGATGATATTTGAAACACCCCGATCATGTGGTGACATGATGGGTGGTGTACTGGTATTGTTGGAGCATGCCAGTCAAAGGTTAACTCTAGTGTCAACGTGGATCAAGTCATGGTTCCGTTCGTCTCCTTTTTGGTACTGTCATATGCCGTCTGCTAAGATTACGGTTTAGTCAGTTGCAAACCTCTTTCCATGTACACACCAAGTAGAGGGACCGGGATGAGGGTTCCATGGCCCTGGATTAAAGCCCGTCATCCGGTCAGGGGGCATGGGTGTTTCCGGTTGGGACCGAGAGGGGGGCACCCCTTAGAGCGTGCATATATAAATATGATCCCATTCTATTCGAGGTTGTAGCCTCCCCGTCTCAAAGTTTTTCGGGAAGGTTGTCACGGGTGATTCCGGACAGCAGGATGTGAAATGGGTGTGTACTGGTTAGCTCTGTTTTCTGCTAAAACACCATAGACGGAACTAGTCCTCGTGGCTAGTGGAATCCGTTGGCTATGATATAAGAGTACAAGCTCTGTAGAGTCAAAACCTCCCTAATAGCCATGTTTATGGCCCAGTGATTATCTTCGTGTCAACCCCGGTGACCGTCTGTGGTAATATATGATAGTAACAAGAGTGGTGATTTTTGTCAAGGTTCATTTTGGGTAGATGAACTAACCCGTTATATATGCACTTATTAATCTCTTGAAGTATTTTTACCGTTACACCATTGGTTATATATGAGCCCTTTATGTGATGTCGCTCAGACGTCCGACTGTGGCATTACTGTTATTTACTTTCATTATAAGCCCTTTATGCGATGTCGCTCAGACGTTCGACTGTGGCATTATTGTTATTTACTTTCAGTATAAGCCCTTTACATGATGTCGCTCAGACGTCCGACTATGGCATTGCTGTTATTTACTTTCATTATAAGCCCCTTATGTGATGTCGCCCAGACGTCCGACTGTGGCATTCTTGTTATTTATTTTTTATATAAGCCCTTTATGTGATGTCGCTCAGACGTCCAACTGTGGCATGTTATTATTTATTTTCCCTCACGAGGCATCGTTCAGACACTCGTTTGGTTTTCTTTTATTTATCTGGTGGATTTCGGGAGGACTACCGCCCGACTTCTATTTTTACATGCAGCACAGAAATTATATTATTCGGATACATTTTGCTAGAAAAACTCTCATGCATCATGTTTGCATTTATTATATCTTATGTCCGAACTGTCTTGCGAGTACATTCAAAGTACTCACCTGGCTTGTTGATTTGGCCAGATGTTGACGAAGGCGATCTCATGGATGAAGAGTTCGATAGCGAGTCCGACGTCTAGTGGAGTCCCAGTCAGTCTCTTGCGATCCTGGAGTTTATCACTGTTATATAACCGCTTCCACCAACCACCAAATAAATTCATCGGGTCTCACTCCGACACTCGATGAACTGTAAGATATTGGAGTCACGCCACCCACCACACTGTGGCATCTCCACCACCTTTTTATTACGAGTTAGTAGTATGCCACCCTACCATTGTGTCATATCCGCCCTTATGTATTATATCGGCGTGCTTGTAATAAATTGTTGAGCAACCTCAGCTCAAGCCTGTATAATATTCAGTACTCTGGAATTATGTATCAAGGATTTGTCTACCAGTAAGAAGTATTCTTCTGTGCTGGTTCGATAAAAAGGTCGGTCTCTCTGTAATTATTTTACTAAAAAACCGGTCCTGACATTCCCTCTTTACCCCAGGTGGACCGGTACACCTACTTTCCCCTACATCTGCTAGTCCACCACTCAAAGAGCTCACACAACTTACTCATACTATGCCAGAGCCCATAATGGCATTGTGGCTACACACGGAAGTTTCTAGCATGAATAGTATTATGATCCCTTTGAGCCTGGGTGGCATTCCATAGGATAATCACACGGTTCCTGTCGTGGTTTTGTCACGGCAGATGTCCTTGGGTGAGGACTTAGTCGCGAGGCCAACGCATCTATGTGGTAGCTTGAGAGGGGTTGAGCAGAATCGAGAGGCGCAACACAAGACAAGGATTTAGACAGCTTCGGGCCCCAGTAAACATCATCCGGTAATAGCCCTACATGTTGTTTGAGGCTAGATCTCATTATCAACATGTGAGAGTCGCCGGTAAACCGGCTCTTTGTGTCTAGCCCTATAGATTGTTTCTTCTTGCGTGTCTCTAACTTGTTAGAACTTGTCCCTCCTTGGGGAGCCCTGCCCCTCCTTATATATGTTGAAGGGGCGGGTTACATGACTAGTCCTAGTAGAATTAGGATTGCTTTATTACAAGGAGTCCTAGTCTTGCTTCCTTTGTAGGAGAATATTCCTTGTGCTTTCTTCATAAACTGGCCCACCATAACATGAACCGGCCTTCTGGGCCTTGGGCCTTATCATCCGTCCGCCGCCAGCCAGGTTACCAGTGAGTGATATTATTCAGGCAGGTTGCTTGTAAAGCGTCTGATCAGGGCGGGTCGCCAGTGAATCGCCAAGTGTAAACCGTCTAGTAAACTGCCGAGTCCGGCCGTGTCATATTTCTGGCCGGTTTACGCGGCGGGGTATATCCCCGACATTAGCCCCCAGTTTAATTTGGATTTATCCATGTTAAACTTGATACTTCCTACATACATAAACATGAGAACAAATTTGATAGGTTGTGCTCCGGGTTAAAATATTTTCCTGAACCGGCGCCTGAACATCCTTAAATCCTTGTCATTTCCTCCTTGATATGTATCCATGATCGCATAGCAAATCTCCTTAGCAGATATATTCAAACATTACCAATGCAAAAAATCCAAGCACTTCTTCTGGAAACTTCGGGTCAATAGACCAGCTTCATAATCAATTTGTTTGCAGAAGATATATTATAAATCCAGAATCCATTTGAATCGGCCTTCAACGATCTGACTTGACAAAAATATTGGTCTTTGAAATATTCAACTAATATCCAGCCGGCTTGAAGATGCCGGTTTATGATTACCACCATTGTCGGGTTATAAAAACTAGTAATTTCGGGTCATGACTGTTTATAGACGCCGGGTTATGATTGTTGCCAACGCCGGGTCACACAATTAATCTTCCTGATTTGCCAAAAACTGAGAATTTTGAAGATGTTCCTCCTTTATATGCATATTATCTCTAGCCCCCAAGTCTTAAGAAGAGAACATAGTGATAGCTTAAGACTTGTTTCAATATAAATGTTGCAACCTTGAAGAAATCCAGATTGTTCATCCCAGTCACTAATAAGAACTGAATACTCCATATTATGTAGCCCCCAAGTGTCGGGTTGTCATGCTTGCACCAACCTGGGACTTGTAATTGTCTTATGCTGATAAAAAACTTTACCCAGTGTAGCCCCCAAGGGCCGGGTCATTATGTAATAATGAGCAGTGACTTTGTATATACTTCATTGAAAATAACAATATATAATGTAATTCTCATCATGGGGTTTGAACCCACGTCCACAAGGTTAAGAGCTTTGTGCTTTACCAACTGAGCAGTGGACCCTTTAATATAATGGATTAATACTTGTGTACCTTGAATTGTTGACAGGAACAATTGGTATCCCCCAAGGGCCGGCTCATTACAATGTGATGATTCGGGTCTTCAATAAGGTGAGCAAAAAATGACTTTGCATTAGCCCCCAAGTTCCATGGTGCATGCTGGCAGTGACATGGGACTTGTGTATTTGATGTAATCTTAACTTGAATAATGTAGCCCCCAAGTGCCGGGTTGTAAGCCTGCAGCGACTCGGGACTGTTCCTTCAGTTGTAGAATAAATCATACCCATTGACAAAATAATATCCATTGCGCTGAAGCGATTTTGAAAACCTCAATCATAATATTGGTTATTGATAACCATAATAAAAATCCAGCCATGTTGTCTATTTAAAGATTTGAATAATATAACCCGGTTTGAAAACCGGTTCCAGTGATATTTGATCACAACCAGGCCGGGTTAATAAACACCGGTCATTATTTTATCCCATACTGGCGACTTATAGTCAAAAGCCAGGCCGGTTTAATAAACATCGGTCATTATCTTATCCCATACTGGCGACTTATAGTCAAAAACCAGGCTAGTTTAATAAACACCGGTCATTATCTTACCTGCTTCTGTGATTAAGTGTATCACAATAAACCTTAATCCGGCAGGAGGAAATAATGCTTCAAGGTGTAAGTGATGATGACTCCCTTGATTATTTATCGGCTCGTCATGAAAACCGAACCGGGTCATGATGAACTCCGGTTTAGCTGTAATTAGTATTGATGTTTATAACTCAGACTATAACTCTGTAAACACAAATGTAGTGGCAACTTGTAGTCATCCACTCATTGAATCAATGGACTTGTGTCGGTGTACTAAAGTAGGGGTACCTTAGTATCCCGAACTTGTGCACGGGCAGTTGCAGCGTCCCGCGGCAAGGCTTGCCAGGCGACCGCCAAGATCCTCCGTGGTTCCCTTGGAGCCATTCAAGAACAAAGTATCCAAGTCCAGAAGACAAGACCCCGGCAAGAGGAGCTTGCCGGGAAGGCCACTCAAGGCACAAGACCCTGGCAAGAGGAGCTTGCCGGGAAGGCCAATCGAGGCATCTCAAGGAACTTGCCGCGACGCGCCACGCGTCTCGGCAAGGCCCGGTGAGCGACAAGCTCCCGGAAGCGACAAGATAGCGACCGCGGAAAGGTGTTTGCCGCGGCAAGCTTCCACTCAGTACCCGCGCTCCAGGGCATCCACCCACGCGTCGCCCTGGGACCCTTCCAGGCGCACGTGGCGGAAGGCTGTGCAGCCAGGGGTACACGGTGGCAAGCGGCGATGACAAGGCTACCGTCGTGGCGGACGGTGGCGCCCCTGACGGTCACTTTTTGCACTGTTTGGGCGATGGCGATGGGCATTTAATGCCCTTGTCCCCTGCCGTCAGGGTTAGGTATGGAACACCGTTCCATCTACCACCCTTTTTACACTTTTGCCCTCAACTACTTTGCCACCTGTCGGTGACCCCTTGAACGTATAAAAGGAGGCCCATGCGTAACGTAGGGGGGCATCATTCTCACACTCAGTCTTGCTAGCGGTTAGAGTGTATTGTAGCTCTCCTCGCTCCCGAGCAAAAACTCAATTCAACCACCAAAGCAGGAGTAGGGTTTTACGCATTCGTGCGGCCCGAACCTGGGTAAACTGCTCGTGTGCTCGCCTCGATCCGCTCTTTGTGCATCCTCCGCCCCCTGCCATACCAAAAAGGGGCTCCGGTCCCATAGGCGTTCATGGGCGATCAGTTTCCCCGACATCTTTGGCGCGCCAGGTAGGGGTGCGTCGAGGTTGCGTGAACACGATCCGGCGTCACACGAGCTAGATCTTCATCATCATCTTCACCAACATGCCGCCGAAGAAGAAGGCTTTGGAGGCAGCAGGCCCGTCTGCGTCGATCCCGCCACCGCCGGAGCCAACGGCTGGTGGGGTAGACGCCGGCGGGAGAACGGACGTCGCCAAGTCTAAGGACAAAGCTGCGCTGCTTACCGGCGGCGTAGCCGGCTCCCACGACGACCGGGCGCACTCCAAGACTTC
Organism: Secale cereale; assembly: GCA_902687465.1. Taxonomy (NCBI): domain Eukaryota; kingdom Viridiplantae; phylum Streptophyta; class Magnoliopsida; order Poales; family Poaceae; genus Secale; species Secale cereale. The sequence continues at coordinate 488,194,316 of LR738709.1, read as the reverse complement.
GGCGTCCGTGCACGCACCGCGCCCGTGTCAGGAGGCGCGGGACCGGCAGCGTTGTGCTACTCAAGGTACCATACGCTTGCTGGGCCAAGGTCAAGCTGGCGGATCTCGAGACGCTCAAGGCCAGCATGCACACTAACATGCCGGCACGAGCAAGGCACGGTCGCCAGGACGGAATGCTGCTCCTTCTAACGTAGTTAGAAGTCCGAGCATATCCCGCTCCTCGCACCGCTCGCCACCGCTACCCGCCACTCCAGCAGAAGCTCTAGCACGAGCTCAACTGCTTCTAGACTTCCCTCCAGCGGCAAACAAGGCCGACGACTGGAGGGCCACCATACAGAATCTCATCGCCTTCGCCAACGGCGACACTCCACAGCAGTCGAGCACGTCGCGGTCGCGGCAAGTCAGCCAGGCGCGGGCCGATGGCGACAAGACCGCTGGGGGTGCAACCACCGTGCACTCCCCGCCACGAAGGCCAAGATTGCCGACTCGCCGGATCAACGTCGACAGCGACTCCACCGCGTCGTAGGATCCGTGAGCTCGCCGCGATCAGCGCCAAGTTCTTGACGACCGACAACAAGAGGACACTCGAACCCGCATCGAGCGCCGAAGAGAAGCGCGACGTCAATCAGACCAGCGCGCTGGGCCCACTGTCGACATACACGCGCCAGGGGGACCAGGCGACTTGCCATACGCGGTAGGTTGCCCTGCGTTCACTCGTGAGCTGCGGCAAGTCCAGTGGCCCAGCATGAAGAACTTCAAGCCCGACGTACCGGAGAAGTACGACGACAAGACACATTCGTCGGAATTCCTCAGCATCTAAACCATCGCGGTGCAGGCTGCTGGGGGACGAGACGAGAAGATACTCGCCAATTACTTCCCGCTGGTGCTCAAGCCAAACATCAGATCTTGGCTCATGCACTTGCCGGATAAGTCCATTTCTTCCTGGGCTGACCTGTGCCATCAGTTTGTCGGCGCCTTCACATGCGGCCACAAGCCTCATGGCCAGGAGAGTGACCTCCACCTGCTCGCCCAGAAGGAAGGAGAACCCCTACGCAAGTACATCTAGAGGTTCAGCCGTGTCCAGCACAACATCCCAGACGTCCACCCTGCCGCGGTTATCAGCGCGTTCCACCAGAACGTGCGTAACCGCAGGATGAGGGAGGAAATGGCGATGTGCAAGATCAGGGACGTCAGTGAGCTGTATGCCCTGGCCGACAAGTGTGCAAGCGCTGAGGAGGGGAGGAAACTCCCCGGAGAGGATGCTGGAGCAGGAGGATCAGACAGCGAGGATGCCGCCCCGGCAAAGAAAAACCGGCGGCGGAACAACAGGAAGAAGAAGAACAAGGAAGTGCTAGTCGTTGAGCAGTCCGGCAAGGAGGCTGGCGCCAAGAAAGCCCAAGTTGGTAGCTCCGGCAAGGAGACTGCCGCATGCACCAACTGCCAAGCTGTGGCAGCCGCCGACAAGCAGGACGGCACCGACAAGCAGTATTGCAAGATCCACCGCACCAAGGGCCACGACCTCCAGAACTGCAAGAGGGTCGAACAGCTCGTCGAGCAGCAGAAGGCTGAGTACGAGCGACGCGACAAGGAGAAGGCCCAAGGAGGTGATGGGGGGTCCGGCAAGAAGCGGCCATTCAACGGCCGGGGAGGACGCCATGGCAAGGCCAAGCAGCGGCAAGGAGATAGACCTTCCCGCGGCCACGACAAGGACGAAGACGAAGACGACGATGAATACATGGATGATGGAGAGACCAGCGAGCAGGAGTTTCAAAAAGCCACAAAAGTTTTGTGCATTGACGGTGGTGCTTCCCTGCATACTTCTCACCGCCAGCTCAAGCAGTGGGTGCGGGAAGTTAATGCGGCAGAGCCACCTGTCGAATCGCGCAAACTTCTGAAATGGTCCAGCACGCCTATCATCTTTGATATTGAGGACCACCCTGATCGCACAACTGCGGTCGGTTGCTTGCCGATGTTGGTTCCACCAACTATCCGCAACCTCAAGGTCACCAAGATGCTAGTTGACGGCAGGGCCGGCTTGAACTTGATCTCCTCCGCTGTGGTCCGGAAACTCCAGATCCCTGACAGCGAGCTCGAAGAGACCGGCACGTTCCAAGGAATCAACCCGGGAAGGAGCAAGCCGAAGGGGAAGATCACGTTGCCAGTGATATTTGGCGGTGAGCTGAACTTCAGGACCGAGAGGGTCAATTTTGACGTTGCCGATTTCCAATTGCCTTACAATGGGATACTTGGCCTTCCAGCACTCGCCAAGTTCATGGCAGCCTCTCACTATGCCTACAACATGCTCAAGATGCCAGGCCCGATAAACGTCATCTCTGTCCCTGGCGAGAAAGATGCCCTTATCTGCGCCGACAAGATTTACCGGGAAGCAGTAGCCGCAACAGATCGACAAACACTTGCCGCTGAAACTCCCGAGGGGAAGAAGAAGACCAAGTCCGGCAAGAGCCCTGGGGCCCACGCCGGCAAACGCACCTCTTCGGAGTACTGCGCCGCCGTCGAGGACGCGCCATCGAGCTCCACCGGCAAGTGTAAGAAGATGATGGCAGCTCCGCCGGAGACTAAGAAGGTGCCCGCCAAGGAGGACGGCATTGGTGGTACTTTCATCGTCAGTGCCACCCTTGACCCCAAATAGGAAAGCACGCTCGTTGCTTTCCTGCGGGCGAACGTCGATGTGTTTGCATGGCAACCATCTGACATCCCCAGTGTTCACAGGAAAGTGATTGAGCACAAGCTTGTCGTTTGTCCTCACGCGCGGCCCGTCAAGCAAAAAGTTAGGAAACAAGCAGTGGAGCGCCAAGAGTTCATAGCAGAAGAAATCAAGAAGTTGGAAGCAGCAGGCCTTGTCAGAGGTGTACTCCATCCCACGTGGTTGGCCAATCCTGTTGTCGTGCGCAAGGCAAACGGGAAATGGAGGCTTTGTATCGATTTCATCGATGTGAATAAAGCTTGTCCCAAAGACCCATTTCCCTTGCCGCGCATTGACCAGATTGTTGACTCCATGGCTGGATGAGATTTTCTTTCATTTCTTGATGCATACTCAGGATACCACCAGATCTTCATGGCTGAAGAAGATGAGGAGAACACCGCATTCATTACTCCATGTGGCACTTACTGTTTCATACGCATGCCTTTTGGATTGAAGAATGCTGGTTCAACATTTGCAAGGGTAGTCCATATAGCTTTTGAGCCACAGATACACAGAAATATAGAAGCTTACATGGATGATATAGTGGTCAAAAGCAAGGACAGGGCTACTCTGATCCAAGATTTAGATGAAACCTTTGCGAATCTGCGCAAGATCCAGCTCAAGCTCAACCCCGAGAAGTGCGTGTTTGGAGTCCCTTCCAGCAAGCTTCTCGGGTTCTTCGTGTCTCAGAGAGGGATTGAAGCCAATCCCGACAAGATCAAGGCCATCGAGCAGATCAAAGCACCCAAGCGCGTCAAGGATGTACGAAGACTTGCCGGTTGCGTGGCTGCTCTCAGCAGGTTTATCTCTAAGTTAGCCAAGCGCGCCCTGCCGTTTTTCAAAATTTTGAAAAAGGCAGGACCAATGAAATGGACTCCAGAAGCGGAGGCTGCGCTGCAAGACTTGAAGAGGTACCTGTCCTCCACTCCAATACTTGTCGCACCTAAGCCACAAGAGAAGTTGCTGCTGTACCTAGCGGCAACCAATCAAGTGGTTAGTGCTGCGTTAGTAGCGGAGAGGGAGGTAGATGATGAGCCAACAACCGCGGCAAACACATCCAGCGACAAGCAGGGGGCTTCGCCGGCAAGCTCCGGTCCCGACAAGGATGGATCTGCGCAGATGCAAGAGGAAGTACGGAAGAAGATGGTGCAGCGCCTAGTTTACTTTGTCAGTTCCCTTCTCCAGGGGGCTAGATCAAGGTACTCTGGTGTGCAGAAGTTGCTTTTCGGCCTTCTCATGGCCTCGAGGAAGCTGCGCCATTACTTCCAAGCACATGAGATAACAGTGGTCACTCGCTTTCCGCTGAAGAGGATACTACAGAATCCAGAAGCAACAGGCAGGATTGTTGAGTGGGCACTGGAGCTGTCAAGCTTTGGTCTCAAATTTGAGAGCACTTCAACTATCCAGAGCAGAGCATTGGCAGAGTTCATAGCAGAGTGGACGCCAACACCAGATGAAGAGATTCCAGAAACGAGCATCCCCGTCAAGGAAGCAAGCAAAGAGTGGTTGATGTACTTTGATGGTGCCTTCTCGCTGCAAGGCGCCGGTGCTGGTGTGCTGCTTGTCGCACCCACCGGAGAGCACCTCAAATACGTAGTCCAAATGCACTTTCCCAAGGAGCAAGTGACAAACAATACTGCAGAGTATGAAGGTTTGCTTGCCGGTCTCAGGATCGCGGCAGACCTTGGGATCAAGAAGCTTATTGTAAGGGGTGACTCGCAGCTTGTCGTCCGCCAAGTAAACAAGAACTATCAGAGCCCGTTGATGGAAGCTTACGTCGACGAAGTGAGAAAGCTTGAAGAGCACTTTGACGGCCTACAGATGGAGCACGTCACAAGAGCTCAGAACGACATCGCAGATGGCCTGTCAAAGTGTGCCGCACTTAAGTTACCTGTGGAACCAGGAATCTTTGTACTCAAACTGACTCAACCATCCGTAACACCATCAACTGGACAGAGCAAGAAGAGGAAGTTGGTTTCTGGCGACTATTTTCCGGCAGACCTTCCCCAAGCCGCCGCCAAAAAGGTCCCCAAAATCAACACCAAGAGTGCTGAGGAGCAATCCGCTCCGGCAAGTCCCAGGACTTGTTCCATTGAAGCGGAAGCTCCCGACAAGTTTCGCTCCGGCAAGCTTGCCGGGGAACATCACGCTTCGGCTGAGACGCAGGTTCTCACCGTAGAAGCGAATGTTCCCGCAGCAGCAGATGTGCCTTTAGTCCTTGCCGTCGAGCCACAAGCTCCGGCATGGGCGCAGCAAATTGTCCGTTTCCTTCAAACAGGAGAACTTCCCGAAGAGCAAGAAGAAGCTGAAAGAGTAGCCCGACGGTCAAGTATGTACCTGTTTTTTGACAACACACTGTGCAGAAGGAGACTCAATGGTGTGAAATTGAAGTGTATTCCCCGGGAAGATGGACAGAAGCTGTTGGCAGAGATACACGGAGGCATATGTGGCCACCACATTGGCGCAAGAGCACTTGCCGGCAAAGCATTCCGGCAAGGTTTCTTTTAGCCAGAAGCCCTCCAGGATGCAACTGCACAAGTAACCAAGTGTGAAGCGTGCCAGTTCCATTCCAAGCAGATACACCAACCAGCTCAAGCTCTCCAGACAATCCCTTTATCCTGGTCATTTTCGGTCTGGGGGCTCGACATCCTCGGCCCCTTTCCCCGCGTAGCCGGGGGCTTTGAATTCTTGTACGTTGCGATCGAGAAGTTCACAAAGTGGCTAGAAGTGGAACCAGTGAGAAAGGTGACCGCACAATCAGCAGTCAAGTTCTTCAGGTCGATTGTTTGCCGCTTCGGGATCCCTAACAGGATCATCACCGACAACGGTACACAATTCACGAGCCGCACCTTCATGCAGTATGTCCAAGATCTTGGCGCCAAGGTCTGCTTCGCTTCTGTTGCTCACCCGAGGAGCAACGGTCAAGCGGAGAGGTAAAATGCTGAAGTGCTGCGTGGACTCAAGACCAGAACTTTTGACAGGCTGCATAAGTGCGGAAGAAACTAGATCGAGGAGCTGCCAGTGGTTCTTTGGTCGATCAGGACGACGCCAAATCGACCCACTGGACAGACACCCTTTGCCCTAGTCTACGGAGCAGAGGCAGTTCTCCCCACCGAACTCGTATACGGGTCGCCTCGAGTGCTCGCTTATGATGAGCTCGAGCAAGAGCAGCTGCGACAAGATGACGCGCTGCTCCTTTAGGAGGACCGTCTTCAGGCTGCTGTACGAGCTGCTCGCTACCAGCAAGCTTTGCGTCGCTACCATAGCCGCAAAGTTAACGTCAGAAGTCTCGAGGAAGGCGACCTTGTTCTTCGACGCCCTTATCGGGTGAAACGAGTCACTAGGCCCGGCGCTGTCCACCTTGAGACCGAATATGGCTTTCTGGTGAGCAACTCCTGGAACATCGAGCATCTTCGTAAGTTTTACCCATAAGGCGCGGTTACTGTGATCCGCTCCGGCAACCACCTTTTGTACAAGTCTTGCCACCGTTGCATGTAATCCTTTGTACAAAGCCGGGCGCAGACCCCTTGCATCAGTAAAGCTTATGTGCCTCGCACATCTTGTCATTTAATGTTTTTTTATTTCCTTGCATGTACTATCTAACACTTTGTGCAGCACCTACCCCCGGTAAGCAATAACGAGCCCAAAGGCTCCATATCTATATTTTCTCTTCTTCACTTTTTCTCAAGCAAAGAAAGGTTCCCTCGCGCACAAGTTTGCCGGGGGGGAGGAGAAGATAGTGGTATGGACCAAGCGCCGTTCAAGAAAGTTTCGCCTTGCCGGGAAGCAAACAACACAAAAGCTAAGTTGCCAAAGTTTGAGCAATCAAATTTTTAATTTTTTAAGTTATCTTCCTTGAACGACCGCGTTTTGTATGGACAACCTGTGCGCGGAGGAACCAACTCGTAGCTAGTTGCGCCCTTACTTTGTTTCGAGTTTGCTCAACAGCTTAAGTGTGATGCGACTAGTGTCGCGCCCTTACTTTGTTTTCGAGCCCGCTCAACAACTTAAGTGTGCTGCAACTGGTTGCGACAAGGTTACTTGTCGGCAATGGCACCGCCAGCAGGCTGTTGAAGTTCCGCACTCAGCGCTCGCGGCAAGGGTGCCTGCGCCGGCGAGTTCCCTAAAAGCGTAAGGGTAAAAACATACAAAGCAAGGGGGTCAAGTAAAAGAAATAACGTTGCGTTCAGTACCCAAAATAAAGTTATACTACAAGATAACTTGTCGCAGCTCTAACGAATTGTTTTCCTAACATGGTAAGCAGCGACAAGGAAAGAAGAAAATAAGCAACCTAATCCGCGCGATCGCCTTCAACTCTCTTGATGCCGCCCACCTTGTCCACAATGGGTGCGACAAGGGCCTTGAGCGCCTCCTGATCAGCGTCCGGCAGCAAGGACCTGAGGACGTTGGTGAGGTTGAGGCCTGGGTTGCGGAAAGCTACCTTCATCAGCACCTTCTGCAGGGCTCCCGCGTAGAGCCTGCGCGACTCGTCCGCCAGCTGCTTCGGGATCTTCTCCTGGAGTTGCTGGAGGGCCGTCGCCATGCCTCTGAAGAACAGAGTGAGCTTGGCGCTGGGGTGGAGGCTCTCATCGGTGGAGTACCCGAGATACTCCGCCCCCAGCTGCGCCAGCTCCTTGTCGATATCCACGGCAGCATTGACAAGACCTTCTGTCCAATGCTCCACGGTTTCCTTGAAGATGTTTTGGGTGACGGCAGCGCTCTCCAACAGCGCCTTCTCGGCCCTCATCTCCTCCTTCAGGGTTGCCTCCCGCTCCTTGGCACCGTCCAGCGTCTGGGTTAAGGTGGCCAGCTTCAGCTCGAGGTCGGCGATGGAGTCATTGGCGACGGCGAGCTCCTTGCCCTTCTCGGAGAGGCAGATCTGCAGCTCGGAGTGGTTGTGGGCGTCCTTCTCTCGCTCGAGCTTGAGTGCGGCAACCTCCTCGCCGCTCGTCTTGAGGTTAGCCTCTAGCTGTGCCACCCTCGTCTCCAACTCTTTCTTTGCGGTCTCTGCAGCCACGGCAGCATCCTTTGCTTCTTGGAGAGCTCCGCCAAGCGAATGCTCGCGCGCGGAAAGTTCCTCCTCGTGACCGTCGAGGTTGACCTTCCGCTGCGCCAGCTCGCCCTCCAGCGTGGACAGCTTCTCGGCGGCAAGCCGCTGTTGTTCCTCCACTTCGGCCTTCTCGAGGATGAAGGCCTGCTGCGCCTCGGCAAGCTGCTCCCGTTCCTCCGCCAAGGACCGGAGAGCCGCTTGGTTGATGACCCGGAGCTCCTCCGCGCGTTTCTCGATCTCAGCCCCCGCCTTTGCGGCAAGAGCCTCGCGGGACTCCAGCTTGGCCTGCCGGGCGTGGTAAAGCGACAGCAGCCTGCGCAGCAGCCGTTCCTCCTCAGACTCGCTGCTGCTGCTCGGCGCATCGACAAGCTTCAGCCCGGCGGAGGCAAGCACCTCCCCGTCGAAGACCTCTCCCTCGACTGGCGCCCTATACATGGACGCCCAAGGGAGCTGGATGAAGACGTCGTCGCCGGCCTTTAAGTAGGCGCCCGGCTCGGGCTCGTCGGAGCTGGGGGCTGCGGCAGCGGCGGGGGGCTCGGCGGCCGGTGTAGCGCCTGGCGCTCCTATGGCCTCAGAGCCGTCAGTACGACCACCAGCCCCTTCGCCAGCTCCTGCGGCGGCAGCCTCGGCGGCAGCCTCGGCGGCCTCTGCGCCGGCGGGATCGTCTGCGCCGACCGTTTCTTCGGCAACGGCGGCGTCTTCAGCAACGACCTCCGTCTCCATTGGCTCAGCTGCGGACGGGTTTGACGGAGGAAAAGAAAAGACAAATAGTCAAGCAAATATCCAAAAAGAAGAATCAATAGAAGAAAAGTCCAAGGGAAGAGTGGAGCAAATGGGTTACCTGCGCGGGCCGGCTCCTCGGTGAGGTTCCTTGCCGGGGAGCTCTCCCTCGGCGGCGTGGTTGTAGCTCCCGCCGGCGGAGGGTCGCTAGTGTCATCCCTCGCCAGAGAGCTCGCCATTGGCGGAGAATTCGTCCTTGGCGGAGGACTCGCCCTTGCCGGAGAGCCTCCCCTTGGCGGTGTGGTCGAAGCGTGCGGCACGTCGGGGGCGGTCTCCTGGCGCTCCTGGTGCTGCTGCTCTGCTTCTACACAAGTCAACAAACAAGATATCAGCAAGGATGGAAGACCCACATGCACCCGACAAGCGGAAAGTGAACCACACTTACGCTGGGGGCTGCTCTAAAGAACAATTGCCGGGTCCGGCAAGCTTGTCTCAGGTGCGCCCCCTGCTGTCGCGGCGGGCTCGTCCTCGATGACGATCACCGGAACCTTGGCCCTCTTCGCTGCCCTCTGAGCCAAAGTTCTGGAAAAGGACAGGTTCAGAGTTAGGCGAAAGAGATGCAAGACAAAACAACAGAAAATTGAAGAAACACAAGAGCTGCAGAGTCTTACTCTTCTTCTTCCTCGCCGGAGCTGAGCGCGGAGAAGTCGAAGTCCGGCTCACGCATACCGGCGCGAGGAGGCGGAGGAGCGGGCTCCTTGGCCGCTTGGCAGGGGCAGGAGCGGTGGTCTGAGACGACCCCGCTCTGGCTGCCGCCAAAGCGTGGGGAGCGGCAGGGGCCGAAGCGGCGGTCCAAGAAGATCCTGCTCCAGTTGTCGCGGAAGCGCGAGGTGCTCCCGTGGCAGCCTTGCTTGCCGCGGTGGCACGTGTCGCGCGGCGCGTCGGCTGTTGGCCCGTCTGCCGCTCCCTCACGTCCCCGGCCTTGTGGAGACGCCTTCTTGGTGGAGCTGGAGGCTTTGCTGGTGGTGGCGAGCTGCCCGAAGATGAGGAGGAAGAAGAGCCGATCTCCAACGAGCCGCTCGTGTCCTCGGCGGGCCCGCTCGATTCGACGCCCTACTCGGCGGGCCCGCTCGACCCGGCGCCCTGCTCGGCAGGCTCACTTGCCGCGGCGCCTTGCCCGGCAAGATTCCCCGCTTTCAGAAATTCTTCTCGCTCGGCAAGGCTTTCCGCCTCCGCTGCCTCCGCCTCCGCTGCCTCCGCCTCCTCCATAGTGTACCCGAACTCGCCAGCGGCCGCGGCTACCGTCGCCTCCTCCAGCCTGGTGGCGATATACGCCATCTCCTGGTCGGTGGTGTCGCGGGTGAGGCCCTTCTTCTCGTCGGCGAGGACCGACGTTTCTTCTAAGTTGTCGAAGAACGCCTGCGCGACCTCGTCGGTAGGCTCTTGCCAAGTGGGGTCGATCCCGTGCGAGTCGCACAGCGGCATCATTGCGCGGATGCGGCTGAGCGCAGAGTTGTTGCATAGCGGAACTACGCCCCTCGGCAACACGAACCATTCGGGATGGGTGGGGTCGTGCTTGAACAACTCTTGGAGCATCGCGTTGAGCTCCAGGACAGTGCATTTCCAGTTGAGGACCGGGCGCAACCTCATGATATCTGCCGCATTCTTAAAATCCCAAGCGGACCTCTTCCTCTCCTGCAAGGGGGCGATGCGGCGGCGAAGGAAGTCTGCGCCTACTGCGCCTACAGTCAGCCCGGCACGCCTAAGGCGAAGGATCCGGATGGTAGCAATCTTCAGTCTGCTGTCTTCCGGAGCCAAGTCACTCCAGTCGTTGCCGCGTACTACTGGGGCTTGGCGCCGGGCGGTGAATGGTTGCGGGTTCTCCTCTATAATCTAGCACCAGTCTGCTCTCCATCCATCCCACTTGCCGCGGAGCTCTCCCTTCAGATAAACTTCCTTCTTATGGGTCCTCGAGACCCAGGAGATCCCGCCAGACAAAGGCTCCCCCCCTCAACCCGGGGCGTGAAGTAATGGCGGAAAAGAGCTACATTGGGGAAGACTCCGACAAAGTTCTCGCAGAGGTGTGCGAAAACGGCCATCGTCAGAACAGCGTTGGGGGTGAAGTCAAGGAGGTGAAACCCGTAGGTGTTCATGACGTCGTAGAAGAATTCGGAGAAGGGCGGGCAGAGCCCGCAGTAGAAGAACAGGGCGAAGAATGCATAGCCATTCGGAAACATCTCGCAAGCCACGGCTGGGAGTACCTTGGTGCGCGGATGCGCCTTCATCTCCCTCGCCCAGAAGAGGTAATATTCCTCCCTCAGTGTCGCCGCGTCAAGCATAGGGGGGAAGATGGCCCGCTTCTTCCACATTGCTGCGAGCCGCAGCGCCTCGGCCGACTTCGCGGACTTCCCCTTCTCGCCTTTCGGAGCCATGGCGGAGGCGGTGGGGGAGGTCGACGGCGCTGGTGGTGCTGGTGGCGACGGAGGGCGGAGCGCTGCTCTCTTTCGGCCTTCGGGAAGGAGGGGAGCGGCAGAGGTTTCTGGGGATTGAAGAAGCAACGGGCAGATGGACGAACTGCCCCTGTTTCCCCTGCTTATAAGGGGGGAGGGGGCGGACGTTCCGCATTTCCAATTAAAGAAACATGCCACGATCTCTCCCACGACGCCACGATTGATGCGTGCCGTTAGGGGAGGGCGCGGTGGATACGGAGTGAGATACGGCGTGCCCCAGGCCGCGCGTGCCCGTGCACTGTTTTGGGCCTGGCCCAGCAGCGCTCGGCACCGTGTATGGCCCAGGCCCGGGGGCTCTTGTCGGTGTACTAAAGTAGGGGTACCTTAGTATCCCGAACTTGTGCACGGGCAGTTGCAGCGTCCCGCGGCAAGGCTTGCCAGGCGACCGCCAAGATCCTCCGTGGTTCCCTTGGAGCCATTCAAGAACAAAGTATCCAAGTCTAGAAGACAAGACCCCGGCAAGAGGAGCTTGCCAGGAAGGCCACTCAAGGCACAAGACCCTGGCAAGATGAGCTTGCCAGGAAGGCCAATCGAGGCATCTCAAGGAACTTGCTGCGACGCGCCACGCGTCCCGGCAAGGCCCGGTGAGCGACAAGATCCCGAGAGCGACAACATAACGACCGCGGCAAGGAATTTGCCGCGGCAAGCTTCCACTCAGTACCCGCGCTCCAGCGCATCCACCCACGCCCTGGGACCCTTCCAGGCGCACGTGGCGGAAGGCTGTGCAGCCAGGGGTACACGGTGGCAAGCGGCGATGACAAGGTGTCAGGACCCCGATCCTAAGTCACACCGATCTAGTTGTAACACGTCATATCACTTTGCGGCCTCACACACGGTATCCCCACGGGTGCCACCTTACCTGGCCCGGGACCGTTTGCGTATTTTGGCACACATATATGACAATGTCGCTAGCATCCATATGACAGAGAACCCGGGCCGACATGGCTAGTTATAAACCAAAAGTGGCACTAAATTACAGAGACAGGCATCCATGACCCAGCAACGAACATGTCGGTCATCAACGTATGAACCCAAGTCGTAGCAAGCTACAAGGACTTAAAGGAACAATGCGTGACATTTCCCCCAAGGGACAGACACAGGAACGAAGAAGGACACATGCCGGCCAGCCTACGTGTTCCGAGCAGTAGCAAGCTACCAAGGCTCATTGGAAACACTAGGAGGCATTTCCCTGTAAGATAGGCTACAAAAGGAAAAAAACTAGGTGTCGGATCCCACACATACCAAGCATTTCAATCATACACACAATATTCTCAATATGTGCAAATACAACAGTGCATCACAACAGAACTCTATGACTCAAAGTACTTTATTTAAGAGGCTCCAAGAGCCATACATAACATATCCATACAGATTGGGGTCACATGACCCAACACTCAAGTCATACAGTCATACAAGCACAAGCGGAAACTACATGTCTGAGTACAGACAACTGAGAAAATAAAACAGGCTTGGTGTAGCCTGACTATCTACAAGGCCCTTCACAAGCTCCAGATCTCCGTCTGGGTGACAAGCTACTCATCGACGTCAACGCCTATGTAGAACCCATCAGTAGAGGCAGGGTTCTCCTCTGCAACAGTTATTAAACAAACATGAGTACAAAGGTACTCAGCAAGTCTTACCACAGAACCTATCATACATGCAACATTATCAAAAGGGGTAGTGGAGTTCATAGCAGAAAGCCAGCTTTGACTCTTGGCTAACCTATACTACAACTCTCAACGGATTGCAAGATATTACTACGAACACGAGTCCTCTACTCACCACAACAATACACCACCGAGGATCCTCTTCCGTCATCCTACGGAAGGGCCATCCACGGCACTCACACTTGTCTTGAGGCTTTCAGTAGTATCCATCAACTTGTCTATGAACTGTAAGAGTAACCAAGTAGTTCGTACCGCGAACAATGGCTATTCGAATAGATTGATAACCCTGCAGGGGTGTACTTCTTCACACACGCTTCCACCACTTATCGCCGTTTACTCGACATGTACTCGGCAACCTTCAAGCGGAAGCCCAGCGAGGGTGTCGGCCACGACCTGACTAACTACACAAGTCTCTCGTCCATCCGGCCGGGGTGTCGCTCACGGCCCCAAACAATGTGTACAGGGTTCCCGAGTCACCAAACGGGCAACCGGTACACCGTGCCACGTACCTGTCGCATCACAACCCACCCCGAGGGTCAGCGCTGTGCACGACCACCAGTAAACTACAAACAACAGAAACTAGTTGCAACTCCTGGACAGAGATCGAGGGTAATTAATAAGCCGAGAGGGTCCATTGGTTTCGGGCCCAATGCATGGTAGTAGCTGGAACTTGAACCACACATACAGATCTCGGGTCCTATGAACGGTTCCAATGAAACAACCCACCACGTACTCCTACATGGCCTTTCATCGATACCTTTACCAAACATGTTCCACACTTCCTTCTCTTTGCCGGTATGATTATTTCACTCTGATACATTACCCAGATGAACCAGACCTGACACAACTCTAAGCATAGCAGGCAACATAAACCAATAGCATGGTGGATCACACATCACATGGCTCAATCAACTCCTACACATGCTAGTGGGTTTCAACTATTTACTGTGGCAATGACAGGTCATGCAAGGGAATAGGGTTCAACTACCGCAGCAAGTAGCAGTTCACACGATGTTGCCTTAATGCAGTTAAAGAGAGCAGGAGCGAGAAGATTGGGTTTGTATCGGAATGATCAATGATTGCTTGCCTGACAGAGTGGTTGTCGGGTACTCCTCTTCAGCTGGATACGCAGGAGTATCCTCGGGAGCAGGACCTAACACGGAGAATACCGGTGGTACAATCAATAGAAAAACAAATGCAACAATATGATGCATGCTCATTACATGGCAAGATGCATGTGTTTTGGCTAATGCAACTATAACCAGAAGGGTTTGAGCCTATTTGAATCAAAGATTCACATTGGAACTTTAGCTATTATTTAATTAAGTGCATTATCATGTTTTAATGTATACAGCAAGGTTAACTTGCTCAAACATGCATGAAACCAGTGTCATTGGAAAGATTGGATTTTTCTGACCAATTTTCATATATAAATCTTTTCCATCTGAGCTACTGTTGAATTTATATGATTTTTTGAAGTTTAGGCATTTTCTGGAATTTCCTGAATTATTTTTAAATCTAAAAATCCCAGAAATCCTTTACTGCGTCAGCATGACATCATGCTGACGTCAGCCAGTCAACAGGGCGGCCCAGGTCAAACCTGACCAGTGGGACCCACTGGTCAGTGTCTCAGTTAGCTAATTAACTAATTAGAATTAAATTAACACTTAAACTAGGTTTGACCAGCAGGCAGGGCCCACATGTCAGTGACCCAGGGGGGTCAAACCCGTGGTCAAACAGGGCCAACTCGCCGGAGTTTAGCCGCCGGCGAGGCCAAACACGGCGGTGAGGTGCGGGTTTTGTGCTCCGGCTGCTAAAACGATGGCGGAGCACACCTACGGGTAGCTGGAAGCAAACCGCATCGAGTGGAGGTGGTGGCTGGTCTCGAGGTCGCCGGAATCGCCGCCGACGACGAGTCCAGTGGCTACCGGAGTTCGGGCGAAGTCGAAAACGACGGTGCGGTGCTCGTCGAGGTGCGTGGAGTGGTCCTACCGCATCTACACGGGACGGCGAAGATGAAGGGCACGGCGGCCGGACCATTGGATGGCCGGAGCCTCGTCGGCGACGAGCTCCGCGGCGGCGCGTGCAGGTGGGCTACGTGCAGTGCGTTTCAGTGTAGGAGAGAGCCAACGAAGAGGGGGAGGACGAAGCTGGGCTCACAGCGGTTGCAGCAGACGCCGGAGCGAGCTTGGAGGCGGTCGGAGCTGAGCGGGACGGCGAAGGGGATCTCCGCGGCCGGAGTTGGGGAAGAAGAGGTCGGGGGCGTCTCCAGGGCGGGCGAGCGCTTGGGGCTCAGCCTGCTCGATGTAGTCGAGGACGGCGGAGACAACAGACACGACGTCGGGGCTCAGGGACGACGGTGGACACGGCTACTACGATGGCGCGAGCACGGCGGCGTCAGCCATGGTGCAGGGAGGGCGAAGGAGAGGAGCTGGGGAGAGGGGAGAGTGTCAGCGAGCTCGGGGACGAGGTGGACGATCGATCCAAGCCTCCAGGGCGGCGAGGGGAGGAAGCAGGGCGGCGGGCAGCTGCGTGGCGCGCGCTGCGGCCGCCGTCGAGCACCTGCCTGCCTGCCTGGCCGAGCCAAGCAGCTCGCTGGAGCGGCAGCTGGGCTGGGCCAGCAGGTGGGCCGGTTGGGCGTCAGGTAACTCCTTTCTCTCTCTCCTTTTTCTATTTCTTTTCTGTTTCATTTCTTTTGCAACTTTGTTCAATTATTAAAAATGCCAGAACATTTTTATAACTCATAAAACTAGTCATGCCCACTGTATATAATATGAACAGCATGGAACATTATAGTTTATGATTATTTGGGCACATAATATATTTTATAGCATTTAAATTCCCAAATACAAATACCATATGATTTAATCCAGAGACATTAGATGTCCTAGAAAATTGTGCACCGTTTTTGGCAGAGGTTTAGGACCAAGGCAGAAATGATGAACATTTTGAAGGGCATTTTGGGTACATTGGAAAAGATTTTATCAAACCCTAGTTGTTAGAAGAGGGGTGCTGGGGTTTCTGTCATTTCCCATTTCAAGTTTCTTTGATAAATAAACATGATGCACACTCTAGCTAGTCCTAATGCAAGTGCTAACTAGGGATGTGACAACTCACCCCCACTTAAAAGAATCGCGTCCCGAGATTCGGGTTCCTCCAGAAAGAGGGTGGGGTACTCAAGTCGAAGACGATCCTCCCTTTCCCAAGTAGCTTCACTCTCGGAATGATGTGACCATTGAACCTTGAGGAACTTGATATTGTGGCGTCGAGTGGTGCGCTCGGTTTGATCAAGAATACGAACGGGGTATTCTGGATATGTGAGATTGTCCTGGAGATCAAGCGTTTTGTGGTCCACTCCGCGGATAGGATCCGAGAAGCATCGCCTGAGTTGAGAAACGTGGAAGACATCATGAACTCTGGAGAGGTGCGGAGGTAGTTCCAATTGGTAGGCAACTTCTCCTCGTTTGGCAAGAATGCGAAAAGGACCGATGTAACGAGGGGCCAATTTGCCTTTGATACCGAAGCGATGGGTTCCCTTAAGAGGGGTAACCCGAAGGTAAGCCTTATCGCCGACTTCAAAAGTTACAGCCTTATGATGGCTATCATATTGGCTCTTCTGACGAGACTGGGCTGTTTTCAATTTCTCATGAATGATGCGAACTTGCTCTTCTGCTTCCTGGATCATATCCGGTCCAAAGAATTGTCTTTCCCCGGTTTCTGACCAGTTAAGAGGTGTTCGACACCTTCGTCCATATAGAACTTCGAAGGGAGCTTTGCCCAAGCTGGCTTGATAACTATTGTTATATGCGAATTCGGCAAATGGAAGACACTTCTCCCAATCCATACCGAAAGAGATGACAGAGGCTCGAAGCATGTCTTCCAGAATTTGATTGACTCGTTCCACTTGACCACTTGACTAGGGATGGAAGGCGGTGCTGAAGGAGAGATGAGTCCCCATAGCATTCTGGAAACTTTCCCAAAATCGTGAAGTGAAAAGACTTCCACGGTCTGAGTTGATCTCCAACGGCACACCATGAAGTGATACTATCCGAGAGACATACAAGTCTGCTAGCTGGCTAGCGGTAATACTCTCTCGAACAGGCAGGAAATGAGCTACTTTAGAGAGGCGGTCGGTAACGACGAAGATAGAATTATTCCCTTTCCTGGTCCTGGGAAACCCGGTAATGAAGTCCATACCGACCTTGTCCCATTTCCATTCAGGAATAGCTAAAGGTTGAAGGGTGCCAGCAGGCCGTTGATGCTCTGCTTTAACTCGACGACAAACGTCGCAGTTAGCAATGAATTGAGCGATTTCTCTCTTCATCCTAGTCCACCAGAATCTCTGACGCAGGTCCTGATACATTTTGGTACTACCGGGATGAATTGTGAGAGGAGATTCATGAGCCTCCTTAAGGATCAACCGTCTCAGGTTTCGTACTTTATGAACCACTAAACGGTTGCTAAAGAGTACGACTCCTTGATCATCAATTGAGAAACATCCCGCGACTCCTTTCTTAATGTTCCTCTTAATACGGGAAATTCCCGGGTCAACCTTCTGTGCTTTGATGACCTGATCCGTAAGGGTAGGTTCCGCCACCAAGGTGGAAAGGAATCCTCGAGGAACAATGTGAAGGTTAAGCTTACGAAATTCCTCGTGGACAAGTGGTTGCCCTTGTTGTACCATCAAGTTGTTACAATACGACTTACGACTTAGTGCATCAGCCATGACATTGGCCTTCCCAGGGGTGTAAGTGATTCCTAAGTCGTAATCTGTGAGCAACTCAACCCAACGTCTTTGCCTGAGATTTAGATCCGGTTGGGTGAAGATGTACTTCAAACTTTGGTGATCAGTGAAGATTTCACAGCGATTACCAAGGAGGTAATGTCGCCATGTTTTGAGTGCATGGACTACAGCTGCAAGCTCTAGATCATGAGTAGGATAGTTATCCTCATGTGGACGCAACTGTCGAGATGCGTATGCAATCACTTGACGATCTTGCATGAGTATGCAACCTAGTCCTTGTCGCGAGGCATCGCAATAGATTATAAAATCCTTGGAAAAGTCTGGTGGTACCAGTACGGGTGCAGATATCAAACGTCTTTTCAGTTCCTGAAAACTGGACTCGCACTGTGGGGTCCACTCAAACTTTTTATCTTTCTTGAGGAGTTCAGTTAGAGGTTTAGCAACCTTGGAGAAATTCTCGACGAAGCGTCGACAATAGCTCGCTAAGCCAAGAAAACTGCTAACTTGCTTGACCGATTCAGGGGGAGTCCAATCAAGGACGGCTTGAACTCGCTCGGGATTGACAGCAATACCCTTGCCAGAGATCACATGACCTAGATAGGTTACTTCCGGCAACCAAAATTCACATTTAGAGAATTTGGCATAAAGGCGGTGCTCTCGAAGTTTCATCAATACCAGCCTTAAATGCTCGGCATGATCTTCCTTGTTCTTGGAGTATATGAGTATATCATCGAGGTATACCACGACGAATTTATCCAAGTACTCCATGAATATAGAATTCATTAGCCGGGAAAAGGTGGCTGGGGCATTGGTTAACCCGAAGGACATGACGGTGTACTCGTATTGGCCATAGCGAGTAACAAAGGCCGTTTTAGGAATGTCCCCGTTCTTGATTTTGATTTGATGGTAGCCCAACCTCAAATCCATCTTAGAGAAGACTGAGGATCCAGCGAGCTGATCATATAGGTCGTTGATCCTGGGGAGCGGATACTTGTTCTTTATGGTGACTAGATTGACAGGTCGGTAATCTACAACCATCCGCTCCGTTCCATCGTTCTTCTTGACGAAGAGGACGGGGCAAGCCTAAGGGGAAGAACTAGGACGGATGAAACCTTTTTGCAAGGACTCGTCGAGTTGTTTCTTAAGCTCAGCTAATTCTAGGGGTGCCATCTTATAAGGTCTCCTAGAAATTGGGACAGTTCCAGGGATAAGATCTATCACGGACTCGTCATCTCTGTCAGGTGGAATTCCTGGCAGTTCTTCTGGAAAAACATCCGGAAAGTCACGTACTACCGGAATATCTTCGAATTCTGGTAGAGGGCTGGCATTAAGAGAGTAGAGCTGATGCTCAGCCATTCGGGTCAAGACATTGACTATCTTGCCGGATGGGTGTGTAAGTTGAACGGTCCTAGTATAGCAATCAATCTTGGCGTAATGAGTTGTCATCCAATCCATACCCAAAATGATGTTTATGTCCGAGGACTTGAGAGCGATTAGAGATGCAAGGAAAACAAGTCTATCGACAAGGATTTCATTTCCATGGCTTACCCTAGAGGTTTGCCATTTTGAACCAGGAGTTTGAATAACCATGGAAGTAGGCATGTCACAAAAAGTCATGTTATGCATTCGAGCATAGCTCTCAGATATGAACGAATGGGATGCTCCAGTATCGAAAAGAACAGATGCCAGATGGCAGTTGACGAGAAGCATACCAAGGACGACGTTAGGATCCTCATAAGCTTCCTCAGCAAAGACATAGTTAACATGACCACGTGCAGTGGGGATTGGCTTGACATAATTCACCTTGCCGGTTGGCTTACCACGGCCAACGGGTTTTCCTGGCTGGTTCTGAGGACACTCACGCATGTAGTGCCCCGGTTCTCCACACTTGAAGCATGTCACGGTGCCAGTGCGTGGAGCAAGGATGGTAGGTGGTCCTCCATAAGTCTTGGCAGGTGCATACTGTTGAGTTGGGCGAGGCGCCTCATAGGATGGCCTCGGTGTGTACTTGGGTGGCAGAGCAGTGTTAGCAACCCACACACGGCGCTTGTGAGAGCCAGAGCCGGACGAGGAACCAAAGTCTCGAGGATGCTTGCGTGTGGCCTCGAAGTCGGTCTGGCCCGTCTCAGCACTGATAGCTCTGTTTACCAGCTTCTGGAAGGAAGTGCACTCGTGCAGACATAGATCTCGGCGGAGTTCAGGGCTGAGTCCCTTGCGGAACCTCGCCTGCTTCTTGGCATCGGTGGATACTTCCTCAGGTGCATAGCGAGCCAAGTTGCCAAACTCGCGACTATAGCCATCCACAGTTAACCGGCCCTGGGTGAAATTGCAGAATTCCTCCCGCTTACGATCCATGAGACCTTCCGGAATGTGATGTTCATGGAATGCCTCAATGAACTCAACCCATGTAGTGTTTTGGCTAGCCGGACGCATAGCTTCAAAGTTTTCCCACCAAAGACTGGCAGGGCCCTCAAGATGGTAGGCGGCGTAGGTAACCTTGTCAGCTTCGGCCACACGGGCAGAGTGTAGCTTGTGGGTGATACTACGTAGCCAGTCATCCGCAACCAGAGGTTCAGTGGAGTGGTGGAACTTCGGTGGGCACATCTTGATAAAGTCATTGATTGACACCACGTCATTCCTCTAGCGGAACCCAGTGTTCTGCTCTATGCGTTCCAGCAGACGGTTGGTCTCTCTCTTGTTCCGTTCTGCCTCGAGCATAACTTCAGCCAAGGAGGGTAGCTGGGGCAGATTCCCATCTCTAGCCCCACTAGCCTCACCCTGCTCCTGAGCAGCAGGAGTGTTGCGAGTGTTGACCATCCTAAAGAAGCAAAACAACGGTTTAGACAAGGATGGCAAAATTTGACATAGAAGTGCAGAATGTAATGGATGACACGGAATGCAGAGATGTTCATCCGTACGACATGGTAATATAGAAACTGCTATATATACACGAGTGGTCATACACACCATACATATTTTAGTACAAGCCAAGGCTAAAGTACAACTGTGGTGAAAGACGATACATCCCATCTGAGGCATTCCAAGCTCCTATACATTATTCAACTACACCTCCGGAACTCAGTACACACTAAGTCATATTCCACAAGACGCGCAGGACTGTGGGAATACAACTACTACAAAACTACTACTACCACGGTCTAGCTCAGCATTCCCGTAGTAATCTTCGTAAAGATTACCACCATAGCCTGGAAGTGGAACAGACGGATCTTGAAACTCGCGAGCACTCGAAGGCTGTGGACCATAGGGACATAGATGTGGCCTCGGTCCCGATGCTGGTGGTAACCGACGCCCACGTGGAGGTGTAATACCCCCGACGTCACGCCAATCCATGCGATCAGGCAGACGAGTCCGCACGGGGTACAAATCCCGCATGTCCAGATATCCGGCGTGCTCAACAGGTGCAAGCCGTGTCAAAGTAGTCCAGTGGGCGGCTCGAGTGTTATACAGCTCCATTCGAAGGGCACGGACCTCACGGTCCCTATCCTCCAACATCTGAACAGTAGTCTGTAGCAATGGCTCTTCATGAGCAGCATCAGTATACAGACCAGTGTAGTAGCCTTCCTCTCCAGGAAGTGAGGCTGGCATGTAACAGAACTCAGTGTTCAGCAACAGGGCATGCCTAGCCCGGAGAATGGTCATCATCGAATAGGCGGCATCCTGCACTGCCATCTCGATGGTAACCCCGAGTCCATAAGACCAATGGATGGGGTCGTTAGCTCCGGGATATGAGGGGTATATCCGGACTGTTCAGAAATACTGACTCTGATTGAAATCCCGGTACTGTTCCTCCACGGTGTACTCAGGATACAAGCGATAACCGGTCTCAGTCAGCACACGGACTAGCATGGCTGTGTGACCAGGCACATTAATGCACCGAGTCAAACGAACCACTTGGTGACGGGTGCGGCCAGACATCTGAAACATGAAATAATGCAAAGGCATTAGTGTTTCTGGAAGAAATCGGGCAGCATAACAACTGTAAATGCTCAAACAAAGATTTGAGACATCATACAAATGATAGCATAGCCACTCAACAATTCCATATCAAGGTTCCGGGTCCAACAATCCATCATACTAGAAGGATAGAAACTGAACTGAGGCTTGAAACCAACAATCCTAAGAGTCTACGGATTAGTAACACGTGAACCTAGTAAGGATAAGAGGCCTAGTCCTAATTCCCCGTAGAAAGAATAGACTGACTCAGATCAGAAGGGCATAAGGTAAAGGAGTAAAAAGAGCCTTACGTTCCCTTCCACAATCAATTCCCCTACATATAACTAAGAATTTTTCTAGACTCAACATCGACCAGTTTGGCTTGAGAAACCTATAGGCAGTCCAGCTCTGATGCCAACGCTGTCAGGACCCCGATCCTAAGTCACACCGATCTAGCTGTAACACGTCATATCACTTTGTGGCCTCACGCACGGTATCCCCACGGGTGCCACCTTACCTGGCCCGAGACCGTTTGCGTATTTTGGCACACATATATGACAGTGTCGCTAGCATCCATATGACAGAGAACCTGGGACGACATGGCTAGTTATAAACCAAAAGTGGCACTAAATTACAGAGACAGGCATCCATGACCCAGCACCGAACATGTCGGTCATCAACGTATGAACCCAAGTCGTAGCAAGCTACAAGGACTTAAAGGAACAACGTGTGACATTTCCCCTAAGGGACAGACACAGGAACGAAGAAGGACACATGCCGGCCAGCCTACGTGTTCCAAGCAGTAGCAAGCTACCAAGGCTCATTGGAAACACTAGGAGGCATTTCCCTGTAAGATAGGCTACCAAAGGAAAACAACTAGGTGTCAGATCCCACACATACTAAGCATTTCAATAATACACACAATATGCTCAATATGTGCAAATACAACATTGCATCACAACAGAACTCTATGACTCAAAGTACTTTATTTAAGAGGCTCCAAGAGCCATACATAACATATCCATACAGATAGGGGTCACATGACCCAACACTCAAGTCATACAATCATACAAGCACAAGCGGAAGCTACATGTCTGAGTACAGACAACTTAGAAAATAAAACAGGATTGGTGTAGCCTGACTATCTACAAGGCCCTTCACAAGCTCCAGATCTCCGTCTGGGTGACAAGCTACTCGTCGACGTCAACGTCTATGTAGAACCCATCAGTAGAGGCAGGGTTCTCCTCTGCAACAGTTATTAAGCAAACATGAGTACAAAGGTACTCAGCAAGTCTTAGCACAGAACCTATCATACATGCAACATTATCAGAAGGGGTAGTGGAGTTCATAGCAGAAAGCCAGCTTTGACTCTTGGCTAACCTATACTACAACTCTCAACGGATTGCAAGATATTACTACGAACACGAGTCCTCTACTCACCACAACAATACACCACCGAGGATCCTCTTCTTTCATCCTACGGAAGGGCCATCCACGGCACTCACACTTGTCTTTTGGCTTTCAGTAGTATCCATCAACTTGTCTATGAACTGTAAGAGTAACCAAGTAGTTCGTACCGCGAACAACGGCTATTCGAATAGATTGATAACCCTGCAGGGGTGTACTTCTTCACACACGCTTCCACCACTTATCGCCGTTTACTCAACATGTACTCGGCAACCTTCAAGCGGAAGCCCAGCGAGGGTGTCGGCCACGACCTGACTAACTACACAAGTCTCTCGTCCAAGTTTATCGCCTATTTGGGTTCCATCCGTGGGGAGATCCGGCCGGGGTGTCGCTCACGGCCCCAAACGATGTGTACAGGGTTCCCGAGTCACCAAACGGGCAACCGGTACACTATGCCACGTACCTGTCGCATCACAACCCACCCCGAGGGTCAGCGCTGTGCACGACCACCAGTAAACTACAAACACCAGAAACTAGTTGCAACTCCTGGACAGAGATCGAGGGTAATTAATAAGCCGAGAGGGTCCATTGGTTTCGGGCCCAATGCATGGTAGTAGCTGGAACTTGAACCACACATACAGATCTCGGGTCCTATGAACGGTTCCAATGGAACAACCCACCATGTACTCCTACATGGCCTTTCATCGATACCTTTACCAAAATGTTCCACACTTCCTTCTCTTTGCCGGTATGATTATTTCACTCTGATCCATCACCCAGATGAACCAGACCTGACACAACTCTAAGCATAGCAGGCAACATAAACAAATAGCATGGTGGATCACACATCACATGGCTCAATCAACTCCTACACATGCTAGTGGGTTTCATCTATTTACTGTGGCAATGACAGGTCATGCAAGGGAATAGGGTTCAACTACCGCAGCAAGTAGCAGTTCACACGATGTTTCATTAATGCAGTAAAAGAGAGCAGGAGCGAGAAGATTGGGTTTGTATCGGAATGATCAATGATTGCTTGCCTGACAGAGTGGTTGTCGGGTACTGCTCTTCAGCTGGATACACAGGGGTATCCTCGGGAGCAGGACCTAACACGGAGAATACCGGCTGTACAATCAATAGACAAACAAATGCAACAATATGATGCATGCTCATGACATGGCAAGATGCATGTGTTTTGGCTAATGCAACTATAACCAGAAGGGTTTGAGCCTATTTGAATCAAAGATTCACATTGGAACTTTAGCTATTATTTAATTAAGTGCATTATCATGTTTTAATGTATAAAGCAAGGTTAACTTGCTCAAACATGCATGAAACCAGTGCCATTGGAAAGATTGGATTTTTCTGACCAATTTTCATATATAAATATTTTCCATCTGAGCTACTGTTGAATTTATATGATTTTTTGAAGTTTAGGCATTTTCTGGAATTTCCTGAATTATTTTTAAATCTAAAAATCCCAGAAATCCTTTACTGCGTCAGCATGACATCATGCTGACGTCAGCCAGTCAACAGGGTGGCCCAGGTCAAACCTGACCAGTGGGACCCACTGGTCAGTGTCTCAGTTAGCTAATTAACTAATTAGAACTAAATTAACACTTAAACTAGGTTTGACCAGCAGGCAGGGCCCACATGTCAGTGACCCAGGGGGGTCAAACCCGTGGTCAAACAGGGCCAACTCGCCGGCGTTTAGCCGCCGGCGAGGCCAAACATGGCGGTGAGGTGCGGGTTTTGTGCTCCGGCTGCCAAAACGACGGCGAAGCACACCTACGGGTAGCTGGAAGCAAACCGCATCGAGTGGAGGTGGTGGCTGGTCTCGAGGTCGCCGGAATCGACGCCGGCGACGAGTCCAGCGGCTGCCGGAGTTCGGGCGAAGTCGAAAACGACGGTGCGGTGCTCGTAGAGGTGCGTGGAGTGGTCCTACCGCATCTACACGGGACGGCGAAGCTGAAGGGCACGGCGGCCTCGTCGGCGACGAGCTCCGCGGCGGCGCGTGCAGGTGAGCTACGTGCAGTGCGTTTCAGTGTAGGAGAGAGCCAACGGAAAGGGGGAGGACGAAGCTGGGCTCACAGCGGTTGCAGCAGACGCCGGAGCGAGCTTGGAGGCGGTCGGAGCTGAGCGAGACGGCGAAGGGGATCTCCGCGGCCGGAGTTGGGGAAGAAGAGGTCGGGGGCGTCTCCAGGGCGGGCGAGCGCTCGGGGCTCAGCCTGCTCGATGTAGTCGAGGATGGCGGAGACGACGGACACGACGACGGGGCTCAGGGACGACGGTGGACACGGCTACTACGACGGCGCAAGCACGGCGGCGTCGGCCATGGTGCGGGGAGGGCGAAGGAGAGGAGCTGGGGAGAGGGGAGAGTGTCAGCGAGCTCGGGGACGAGGTGGACGATCGATCCAAGCCTCCAGGGCGGCGAGGGGAGGAAGCAGGGCGGCGGGCAGCTGCGTGGCGCGCGCTACAGCCGCCGTCAAGCACCTGCCTGCCTGCCTGGCCGAGCCAAGCAGCTCGCTGGAGCGGCAGCTGGGCTGGGCCGGTAGGTGGGCCGGTTGGGCGTCAGGTAACTCCTTTCTCTCTCTCCCTTTTCTATTTCTTTTCTGTTTCATTTCTTTTGCAACTTTGTTCAATTATTAAAAATGCCAGAACATTTTTATAACTCATAAAACTAGTCATGCCCACTGTATATAATATGAACAGCATGGAACATTACAGTTTATGATTATTTGGGCACATAATATATTTTATAGCATTTAAATGCCCAAATACAAATACCATATGATTTAATCCAGAGACCTTAGATGTCCTAGAAAATTATGCACCATTTTTGGCAGAGGTTTAGGACCAAGGCAGAAATGATGAACATTTTGAAGGGCATTTTGGGTACATTGGAAAAGATTTTATCAAACCCTAGTTGTTAGAAGAGGGGTGCTGGGGTTTCTGTCATTCCCATTTCAAGTTTCTTTGATAAATAAACATGATGCACACTCTAGCTAGTCCTAATGCAAGTGCTAACTAGGGATGTGACACAAGGCTACCGTCGTGGCGGATGGTGGCGCCCCTGACGGTCACTTTTTGCACTGTTTGGGCAACGGCGACGGGCATTTAATGCCCTTGTCCCCTGCCGTCAGGGTTAGGTATGGAACACTGTTCCATCTACCACCCTTTTTACACTTTTGCCCTCAACTACTTTGCCACCTGTCGGTGACCACTTGAACGTATAAAAGGAGGCCCATGCGCAATGTAGGGGGGGGGATCATTCTCACGCTCGGTCTTGCTAACGGTTAGAGTGTACTGTAGCTCTCCTTGCTCCCGAGCAAAAACTCAATTCAATCACCAAAGCAGGAGTAGGGTTTTACGCATTCGTGCGGCCCGAACCTGGGTAAACTGCTCGTGTGCTCGCCTCGATCCGCTCTTTGTGCATCCTCCGCCCCCTGCCGTACCGAAAAGGGGCTCCGGTCCCATAGGTGTTTGTGGGCGATCAGTTTCCCCGACAAATTGGTTGAAAAACCAATGACCTTGGAGATAAAGATTTGAGAAAACATAAAAAATAAAAAATAAAGTTTTTGGGCAAATAAGACCATGTAGTCGAGGCTTTTTACGAGCTGCCAGGCTCCAAATTCGTGGCTTTTTATGAGCTGCCAGGCTACTGTCATTAACCATTTTAGCAAAGCATGTTAAGATGATCCGCAATCCTTAACCAAATCATCAATGTCAAATGCTACCAATGTTCAAAATCTCATAAAGATTTGACTTGTGTAATCACTTGATGATCGTCAATTTAATGTTACCAAGTTTAGGGTCCTGAAGGATTGACTTGTGTGTATGTTCGACGGGTCATACCAGGTTTACCTAGACGACGTTATTTACTTGATGCAGGCAGGTTAATCCGGGGTTTTAGGTGTATACACCAAGCTTCCAAGCCGTGTTCACTACAAGAGCTTTCAACTCGCTGATGAACTTGCATCAGGAGCCCCCAGGTAGCGTTTGAGCATTGCTCGTCGGGGCCTATGTTTGAGTTGTGCTAGGCATCAAAAGTCTCTTTTGCCCCTCATCATCATGCGGAAATTGCCGAAGCAACCAGAGCAGTGTTCTTATGATGGTCTTGACGTGGCCGCCGGTTTAAGAGGCCATAGGGACTCCCTTGCACACAGAAGCCCCCATGTGATACTCTTATGATGGTCTTGGTTTGGTCGCCGGATCAGGAGGGTAGTCAGAATTGCACTTTATAAACAGAAGCCCCCATGTGACATATTTCTGAGCTATGCTCGCCAGGTACCTATGTTTGAGTTATGCTGTGCAACAAACTCTCTTTGGTCCCTTTAATAAATAAATGTCCTGCGTATCAAAATATACGGATCAAAGTAACTGTCTTCTTGATGAAAACAATATATACCAAGAAAATAGATTTAGATGGATATTACCTGATGTATTTGGACCTTATGATCCTCATCGGTGTCTTGTTATCCAACCCGGTATGTTGAATAGACTGGACCGCAGGGCAGACAGTAAAACGACCGTAGCATCAGAGGCAGCCCAGACACATGAGTCAGCCGCAGTGTTGTAAGCCAGCGCAGACGAGCCAGTTGTGCTCCGCGTTGTAAACCGGCACAGTCACGAAGGAGGGCCACGGCGTGATGAACCGGCGCGGTCGCAAGAGACGGCCACGGCGCTGTAAGTCGGTGTGGGAGTCCGTTGAGTAACGGCGACCCCTTGTGCCAAATAATGCTGGCGTGCCTCCACCTCCGCGGTATAACACCACTTTGTAATGAATAATTTTCCTGGTTCGCCCGGACAACAGATGAGTCGGCCAGAGCATTGTAAGCCGGCACGTACGGGCGAGTTAATCGTAGGCGCGGACAGCTAAGTCGGCCACGTATTGATGTAAGCGCAGCAACGGGGGTAGCAACTCGCACGCGTATCCGCTGGGCCGGTTTATGAGGACGGGTGCGGCACCAGCGTGTTAATGTAGACCGGACCGCGGAAGTGGCGGCGTGCGCACGTCCATTGGCGATGGAGTCGGCCGCGGTGTTAGAGACCAGCGCGCGTGGGCGCGGACAGACGAGTCGGCCGGTGCGTTGATGTAAACCGGACCGCGACACGTATGTTCGTGAAGCCGCGCAACACAGTTGAACGTGCATCCATGGCATATCACCACCCCTTTTTCTTTTAATAGTCGTCCTGCATAAAAAATATTACATGCGAGAGTAATTATTGTCGGTCAATATAATATGTACAAAAACAAATAGGAAAAATAGCACCTGGCATTGCCCGGATGAACGAGGACGCTGGTACATAGATGGACTCGTCCATGTTGTAGAAAATGTTGTTTTGGTCAAACGATGCATCCTTTGCTTGACACCGGTTCTGCTATGTTGAACCGGGGCATATACACCCAGCGCTGCTGACATTTCAAGTGTATTTTTACTTCAGGACGCATGTAATTAGTCTATCCACTTGCCAGTCATGTATCTGCGCTAGCAACCCGGAGGGAAGAAACAGCATGGCGGCCCCGCTATACGTGAAGGTAGAAACTGGTTGTGACGGCGGCTCACGCCGGAGTTGAAGGCGGCTTGAGGCGGCAAGCGCGACGGCGAAGGCACGGCCTGCGAGGGAGGCCTTGGTGGCGGCTCGAGGCCATACTCGGCGACTCAGCCAAGGCGCAAGGTAATGCCACGGCCTCAGCGGCAGAAACAGTCAGCGGTTTGAAGTAGGCGGATAGTGGTGTTCTGCAACAGAAGTGGCCAGAGGCTCGAGGCGCGACAGGTCACGGCGGTTGCAGCTGACGAGACAGCGAAGGTGACTCCAAGGGCGGACGATGAGGCGGGTCAAGCGGCTGGCCGACCGAGGCGAGTAAGATGGCACATACCATGAGCCCGGGCGGCTCGGAAGAGTCATGGCGGTTCAGGGTAGCGAAGTAGAGCTGTCGTGGCGATTTAGGCCCGCCGGCGAGTTGGCCTGTCCTGGCGAAGGCGGCGCGAGGCCCAGGCCACTCGCAGACTGGATCGGTGACTAAAGCAGCGGCAGCTTGCGGCAGTGAGCAAACAGGTGGGCTCGATCACGGGAGCGGCACTGTTGAGTGCTGAGGCGAAGGGACACAGCGGCGAGCGTGGAGGCGAGCCACGGCGGTGGTTTCGATGAGGAGCAAGGTGCTCGGGGGCGACTCAGAGAGGGTGTCAGGCGGCGACTCGGAGGTGGAGGCGGCCGGCGATGCAGAGACGAGACGGCATGGGAGGTCAATCAATGGTACGGCAGCAACAAACGGTCACAAGCGAAGCCGCGAAAGTGGCCGTATCTGTTCATGAGTCATGGCCATATCCGATTCCTAGTCGTGGCTCCTAGCGGACCACTTGATGCCCTCGATTCTGTTGATTCTGATGTACCGACAAAATAGGTTGTTGTGGAAAAAATGCCATCCTCGGCGACTTGGGATTCGATGGTGACTTGTGATTCGATTGTGTCGTTCAGATGAACCGTCGGCTGATTCACCTTAAACCTAAATATTGCACCGCCAGAATCCAAGTTGACCAGCAAACTTTAATTAACCCGGCTACGGCTCTTCTTCAAGATCATTGCTCCGTGCCGAATCTTCATCCCTAAACTGTAAACTTCTCGATCCCATAGAGAGATCCCTCCAAGAACTCATCACCACCATGCGCAGGCCCCACGGTGGGCGACAACTGTCGTGGTTTTGTCACGGCAGATCTCCTAGGGTGAGGACTTAGTCACGAGGCCAATGCATCTATGTGGTAGCTTGAGAGGGGTTGAGCGGAATCAAGAGACGCAACACAAGACAAGGATTTAGACAGCTTCGGGCCCCGGGAAACATCATCCAGTAATAGCCCTACATGTTGTTTGAGGCTAGATCTCATTATCATCATGCGAGAGTCGCCGGTAAACCGGCTCTTTGTGTCTAGCCCTAGAGATTGTTTCTTCTTGCGTGTCTCTAACTTGTCAGAACTTGTCCCTCCTTGGGGAGCCCTGCCCCTCCTTATATATGTTGAAGGGGCGGGTTACATGACTAGTCCTAGTAGAATTAGGATTGCTTTATTACAAGGAGTCCTAGTCTTGCTTCCTTTGTAGGAGAATATTCCTTGTGCTTTCTTCATAAACCGGCCCACCATAACATGAACCGGCCTTCTGGGCCTTGGGCCTTGTCATCCGTCCGCCGCTAGCCGGGTTACCAGTGAGTGATATTATTCAAGCAGGTTGCTTGTAAAGCGTCTGGTCAGGGCGGGTCGCCAGTGAATCACCAAGTGTAAACCGTCTAGTAAACCGCCAATTCCGCCCGGGTCATATTTCCGGCCGGTTTACGCCGCAGGGTATATCCCCGATAGTTCTTCCGAGATTTCCTAGGATAACACTGGATTCTCCAGGTGCCCTGCAACCAATCCACCCAGATGTTTATTCAAGTAGCCACCTTAAGTTGAACCATTAATTAACAACTCACATCTGGCATGGATACTCTCAAACCCAAACCACGTCTATGAGCATTGTTGGGGAACGTAGCAGAAATCAAAAAAATTCTACGCATCACCAAGAACAATCTATGGAGTCATCTAGCAACGAGGGAGAGGGGAGTGCATCTACATACCCTTGTAGATCGCGAGCGGAAGCGTTCAAGAGAACGGGGATGATGGAGTCGTACTCGTCGTGATCCAAATCATCGATGATCCTAGGGCCGAACGGACGGCACCTCCGCGTTCAACACACGTACGGAGCAGCGACGTCTCCTCCTTCTTGATCCAGCAAGGCGGGAGGAGAGGTTGATAGAGATCCAACAGCACGACGGCGTGGTGGTGGAAGTAGCGGGATTCCAGCAGGGCTTCGCCAAGCGCTGCGGGAGGAGGGAGAAGTGTCACGGGAGGGAGAGGGAGGCGCCAGGGCATGGGGTGCCGCTGCCCTCCCTCCCTCCACTATATATAGGGCCCCTAGGGGGGGAGCCGGCCCTAGGAGATCCCATCTCCAAGGGGGGCGGCGGCCAGGGGGAAACTTGCCCCCCAAGCCAGGTGGAGGCGTCCCCACCACTAGGGTTTCCAACCCTAGGCGCTGGGGGAGGCCCAAGGGGGGTGCACCAGCCCATCAGGGGCTGGTTCCCCTCCCACTTCAGCCCATGGGGCCCTCCGAGATAGGTGGCCCCTCCCGGTGGACCCCCGGGACCCTTCCGGTGGTCCCGGTACAATACCGGTGACCCCGGAAACTTTCCTGGTGGCCGAAACCTGACTTCCTATATATAAATCTTTACCTCTGGACCATTCCGGAACTCCTCGTGACGTCCGGGATCTCATTTGGGACTCCGAACAACTTTCGAGTTACCGCATACTTATATCTCTACAACCCTAGCGTCACCGAACCTTAAGTGTGTAGACCCTACAGGTTCGGGTAACACGAAGACATGACCGAGACGACTCTCCGGTCAATAACCAACAGTGGGATCTGAATACCCATGTCAGATCCCACATGCTCCTCGATGATCTCATCAGATGAACCACGATGTCAAGGATTCAATCAATCCCGTATACTTTTCCCTTTGTCTATCGGTATGGTACTTGCCCGAGATTCGATCGTCGGTATACCGATACCTTGTTCAATCTCGTCATGGCAAGTCTCTTTACTTGTTCCGTAACACATCATCCCGTGACCAACTCCTTAGTCACATTGAGCTCATTATGATGATGTCTTACCGAGTGGGCCCAAAGATACCTCTCCGTCATCCGGAGTGACAAATCCCAATCTCGGTTCATGCCAACCCAACAGATGCTTTCGGAGATACCCGTAGTTTACCTTTATAGCCACCCAGTTACGTTGTGACGTTTGGCACACCCAAAGTATTCCTATGGTATCCGGGAGTTGCACAACCTCATGGTCTAAGGAAAGGATACTTGACATTGGAAAAGCTTTAGCAAACGAACTACACGATCTTGTGCTAGGCTTAGGATTGGGTCTTGTCCATCACATCATTCTCCTACTGATGTGATCCCGTTATCAATGACATCCAATGTCCATGGTCAGGAAACCGTAACCATCTGTTGATCAACGAGCTAGTAACTAGAGGTCTACTAGGGACACGTTGTGGTCTATGTATTCACACATGTATCATTGTTTCCGGATAATACAATCGAAGCATGAACAATAGACAATTATCATGAACAAGGAAATATAATAATAGCCATTTTATTATTCCCTCTAGGGCATATTTCCAACAGTCTCCCACTTGCACTAGAGTCAATAATCTAGTTACATTGGGATGAATCCAACACCCATAGAGTTTTGGTGTTGATCATGTTTTGCTCGTGGAAGAGGTTAAGTCAACGGATCTGCTACATTCAGATCTGTATGCACTTTACAAATATCTATGTCGCCATCTTGAACATAATTCCGGATGGAGTTGAAACGGCGCTTGATGTGCTTCGTCTTCTTGTGAAACCTGGGCTCCTTGGCAATGGCAATAGCTCCTGTGTTGTCACAGAAGAGAGTCATCGGACCCGACGCGCTTGGAATAACTCCTAGGTCGGTGATGAACTCCTTCATCCACACTCATTCATGCGCTACTTCGGAAGCAGCTATGTACTCCGCTTCACATGTAGATGCCGCCACGACGCTTTGCTTGCAACTGCACCAGCTGACTGCTCCTCCATTCAAAATATACACGTATCTGGTTTGTGACTTGGAGTCATCCAGATCTGTGTCGAAGCTAGCATCGATGTAACCCTTTACGACGAGCTCTTCATCACCTCCATAAACGAGAAACATATCCTTAGTCCTTTTCAGGTACTTCAAGATATTCTTGACCGCTGTCCAGTGTTCCATACCGGGATCACTTTGGTACCTCCCTACCAAACTTATGGCAAGGTTCACACTAGGTCTGGTACACAGCATGTCATACATAATAGAACATATGGCCGAGGCATAGGGGATGACACTCATCTTTTCTCTATCTTCTCCCGTGGTCAGGCATTGAGTCGTGCTCAACCTCATACCTTGCAATATAGGCAAGAACCCTTTCTTGGACTGATCCATATTGAACTTCTTCAATATCTTGTCAAGGTATGTGCTTTGTGAAAGACCAATGAGGCGTCTCGATCTATCTCTATAGATCTTGATGCCTAATATGTAAGCAGCTTCTCCAAGGTCCTTCATTGAAAAACACTTATTCAAGTAGGCCTTTATGCTCTCCAAGAGTTCTACATCATTTCCCATCAGCAATATATCATCCACATATAATATGAGAAATGTAACAGAGCTCCCACTCACTTTCTTGTAAATACAGGCTTCTCGCTAAGTCTGTATAAACCAAAACGCTTTGATCACCTCATCAAAGCGAATGTTCCAACTCCGAGATGCTTGCACCAGCCCATAGATTGAGCACTGGAGCTTGCATACCTTGTTAGCATTCTCAGGATCGACAAAACCTTCCGGCTGCATCATATACAATTATTCCTTGAGGAAGCCATTAAGGAATGTCGTTTTGACGTCCATTTGCCATATCTCACAATCATAGAATGCGGCAATTGCTAACATGATTCGGACGGACTTGAGCATCGCTACGGGAGAGAAAGTCTCGTCGTAGTCAATCCCTCGAACTTGTCGATAACCTTTAGTGACAAGCCAAGCCTTATAGATGGTCACATTACCATCCGCGTCAGTCTTCTTCTTAAAGATCCATTTATTTTCTATGATGTGCCGATCATCGGGCAAGTCCACCAAAGTCCATACTTTGTTTTCATACATGGATCCTATCTCGGATTTCATGGCTTCAAGCCATTTGTTGGAATCCGGGCCCACCATCGCTTCTTCATAGTTTGAAGGTTCACCGTTGTCTAACAACATGATTTCCATGACAGGGTTGTCGTACCACTCTGGTGCGGAACATGTCCTTGTGGACCTACGAAGTTCAGTAGTAACTTGATCTGAAGCTTCATGATCATTATCATTAACTTCCTCCCTAGTCGGTGCAGGCACCACAGGAACATCTTCCTGCACTGCGCTACTTTCCGGTTCGGAAGGGGTGACTTTCACCTCATCAAGTTCCACTTTCCTCCCACTCACTTCTTTCGAGAGAAACTCTTTCTCCAGAAAGGATCCATTCTTGGCAACGAAGACCTTGCCTTCGGATCTGAGGTAGAAGGTGTACCCAATAGTTTCCTTAGGGTATCCTATGAAGACGCATTTTTCGGATTTGGGATCGAGCTTTTCAGGTTGAAGTTTCTTGACATAAGCATCGCAACCCCAAACTTTCAGAAACGACAACTTAGGTTTCTTGCCAAACCAAAGTTCATACGGTGTCGTCTCAACGGATTTAGACGAAGCCCTATTTAAAGTGAATGCGGCAGTCTCTAAAGTATAACCCCAAAATGATAGTAGTAAGTCGGTAAGAGACATCATATATCGCACCATGTCCAACAGAGTACGATTAGGATGTTCGGACACACCATTACGCTGAGGTGTTCCAGGCGGTGTCAATTGTGAAACAATTCCACAGTTCCTTAGGTGTGTGCCAAATTCGTGACTTAAATATTCTCCTCCATGATCCGATCGTAAGAACTTTATTTTTCTGTCACATTGATTCTCAACCTCATTCTGAAATTCCTTGAACTTTTCAAAGGTCTCAGACTTGTGTTTCATCAAGTAGACATACCCATATCTACTTAAGTCATCTGTGTGGGTGAGAACATAACGATAGCCACCGCGAGCTTCAACACTCATTGGACCGCACACATCGGTATGTATGATTTCCAATAAGTTGGTTGCTCGCTCCATTGTTCCGGAGAACGGAGTCTTGGTCATCTTGCCCAAGAGGCATGGTTCGCACGTGTCAAATGATTCATAATCAAGAGACTCTAAAAGTCCATCTGCATGGAGCTTCTTCATACGTTTGACACCAATATGACCAAGGCGGCAGTGCCACAAGTATGTGGGACTATCATTATCAACCTTACATCTTTTGGCATTCACACTATGATATGTGTAACATCACGTTCGAGATTCATTAAGAATAAACCATTAACCAGCGGGGCATGACCATAAAACATTTCTCTCATATAAATAGAACAACCATTATTCTCGGATTTAAATGAGTAGCCATCTCGCATCAAACGAGATCCAGATACAATGTTCATGCTCAAAGCTGGTACAAAATAACAATTATTGAGGTTTAAAACTAATCCCGAAGGTAGATGCAGAGGTAGCGTGCCGACGGCGATCACATCGACCTTGGAACCATTCCTGACGCGCATCGTCACCTCGTCCTTCGCCAGTCTCCGCTTATTCCGCAGCTCCTGCTTTGAGTTACAAATGTGAGCAACTGCACCGGTATCAAATACCCAGGAGCTACTACAAGCGCTGGTAAGGTACACATCAATAACATGTATATCACATATACCTTTGACGTTTCCGGCCTTCTTATCTGCTAAGTATTTGGGGCAGTTCCGCTTCTAGTGACATGTCCCCTTGCAATAAAATAACTCAGTCTCAGGCTTGGGTCCATGCCTTGGCTTCTTCCCGGCAACTGGCTTACCGGGCACGGCAACTCCTTTGCTGTCCTTCTTGAAGTTCTTCTTACCCTTGCCTTTCTTGAACTTAGTGGTTTTATTCACCATCAACACTTGATGTTCTTTCTTGATCTCCACCTCCGCTGATTTCAGCATTGAATACACCTCGGGAATGGACTTCTCCATCCCTTGCATATTGAAGTCCATCACGAAGCTCTTGTAGCTAGGTGGGAGTGACTAAAGGATTCTGTCAACGACTGCTTCGCCTGGGAGATTAATTCCCAACTGAGACAAGCGATTGTGCAACCCAGACAATTTGAGTATGTGCTCGCTGACAGAACTATTCTCCTCCATCTTACAACTATAGAATGCGTCGGAGACGTCATATCTCTCGACTCGGGCATGAGCTTGGAAAACCATTTTCAGCTCTTCGAACATCTAATATGCCCCGTGGTGCTCAAAACGCTTTTGGATCCCCGATTCTACTAGGGAGTAATCATCACAACACGACTACCAAGTGTTCATAACGTCTTGGTTCGCTGGGGCGGGAGCGTCACCTAGCGGTGCTTCAAGGACATATGTTTTCTTGGCAGCTATGAGGATGATCCTCAAGTTACGGACCCAATCCGTATAGTTGCTACCATCGTCTTTCAGCTTGGTTTTCTCTAGGAACGCATTGAAGTTGAGGACAACATTATTGTGGGCCATTGGATCTACAAGACATATTGTAAAGATTTTAGACTAAGTTCATGACAATTAAGTTCATCTAAACAAATTTAGTGAACTTCCACTCAGATAGACATCTCTCTAGTCATCTAAGTGATACATGATCCGAATCGACTAGGCCCTGTCCGATCATCACGTGAGACAGACTAGTCATCAACGGTGAACATCTCTATGTTAATCATGTCTTCTATACGACTCATGTTCGACCTTTCGGTCTTCCGTGTTCCGAGGCCATGTCTGTACATGCTAGGCTCGTCAAGTGAACCCTAAGTGTATTGCGTGTGTAAATCTGGCTTACACCCGTTGTATGCGAACGTTAGAGCCTATCACACCCGATCATCACGTGGTGCTTCGGAACAACGAACCTTAGCAACGGTGCACAGTTAGGGGGAACACAATTCTTGAAATTTTAGTGAGAGATCATCTTATTTACTACCGTCGTTCTAAGCAAATAAGATGTAAAAACATGATAAACATCACATGCAATCAAATAGTGACATGATATGGCCAATATCATTTTGCTCCTTTGATCTTCATCTTCGGGGCTCCATGATCATCATTGTCACCGGCATGACACCATGATCTCCATCATCGTGTCTTCATGAAGTTGTCTTGCCAAACATTACTTCTACTACTATGGCTAACGGTTAGCAATAAAGTAAAGTAATTACATGGCGTTTTCAATGACACGCGGGTCATACAATAAAATAAAGACAACTCCTATGGCTCCTGCCGGTTGTCATACTCATCGACATGCAAGTCATGATTCCAATTACATGAACATGATCAATCTCATACATCACATATATATAATTCATCACATCCTTTTGGCCATATCACATCACACGGCACGTGCTACAAGAACAAGTTAGACGTCCTCTAATTGTTGTTGCAAGTTTCTACGTGGCTGCTATAGGTTTCTAGAAAGAACGTTTCTTACCTACGCCAAAACCACAACGTGATATGCCAATTTCTATTTACCCTTCATAAGGACCCTTTTCATTGAATCTGATCCGACTAAAGTGGGAGAGACGAACACCCGCTAGCCACCTTATGCAACTATTGCATGTCAGTCGGTGGAACCTGTCTCACGTAAGCGTACGTGTAAGGTCGGTCCGGGCCGCTTCATACCATGATGCCGCCGAATCAAGATAGGACTAGTAACAGCAAGAGAATTGAACAAATCTACGCCCACAACTACTTTGTGTTCTACTCGTGCAAGATACTACGCATAGACCTAGCTCATGATGCCACTGTTGGGGAACGTAGCAGAAATCAAAAAAATTCTACGCATCACCAAGATCAATCTATGGAGTCATCTAGCAACCAGGGAGAGGGGAGTGCATCTACATACCCTTGTAGATCGCGAGCGGAAGCGTTCAAGAGAACGGGGATGATGGAGTCGTACTCGTCGTGATCCAAATCACCGATGATCCTAGCGCTGAACAGACGGTACCTCCGCATTCAACACACGTACAAAGCAGCGACATCTCCTCCTTCTTGATCCAGCAAGGGGGGAGGAGAGGTTGATGGAGATCCAGCAGCATGACGGCATGGTGGTGGAAGTAGCGTGATTCCAGCAGGGCTTCGCCAAGCGCTGTGGGAGGAGGGAGAAGTGTCACTGGAGGGAGAGGGAGGCGCCAGGGCATGGGGTGCGGCTGCCCTCCCTCCCCCCCCCCCACTATATATAGGGCCTCTAGGGGGGGCGCCGGCCCTAGGACATCCCATCTCCAAGGGGGGCGGCGGCCACGGGGGAAACTTGCCCCCCAAGCCAGGTGGAGGCGCCCCCACCCCTAGGGTTTCCAACCCTAGTCGCATGGGGAGGCCCAAGGGGGGCGCACCAGCCCACCAGGGGCTGGTTCCCCTCCCACTTCAGCCCATGGGGCCCTCCGGGATAGGTGGCCCCATCCGATGGACCCCCGGGACCCTTCCGGTCGTCCCGATACAATACCGGTGACCCCCGAAACTTTCCTGGTGGCCGAAACCAGACTTCCTATATATAAATCTTTACCTCCGGACATATTCCAGAACTCCTCGTGACGTCCGGGATCTCATGTGGGACTCCAAACAACTTTCGGGTTACCGCGTACTTATATCTCTACAACCCTAGCGTCACCGAACCTTAAGTGTGTAGACCCTACGGGTTCGGTAAACACGTAGACATGACCGAGACAACTCTCCGGTCAATAACCAACAGCGGGATCTGGATACCCATGTCAGCTCCCACATGCTCCTCGATGATCTCATCGGATGAACCACTATGTCAAGGATTCAATCAATCACGTATACTATTCCCTTTGTCTATCGGTATGGTACTTGCCCGAGATTCGATCGTCGGTATACCAATACCTTGTTCAATCTCGTCATGGCAAGTCTCTTTAATTGTTCCGTAACACATCATCCTGTGACCAACTCCTTAGTCACATTAAGCTCATTATGATGATGTCTTACCGAGTGGGCCCAGAGATACCTCTCTGTCATCCGGAGTGACAAATCCCAATCTCGGTTCATGCCAACCCAACAGATGCTTTCGGAGATACCCGTAGTGTACCTTTATAGCCTCCCAGTTACGTTGTGATGTTTGGCACACCCAAAGTATTCCTATGGTATCCGGGAGTTGCACAACCTCATGGTCTAAGGAAAGGATACTTGACATTGGAAAAGCTTTAGCAAACAAACTACACCATCTTGTGCTAGGCTTAGGATTGGGTCTTGTCCATCACATCATTCTCCTAATGATGTCATCCCGTTATCAATGACATCCAATGTCCATGGTCAGGAAACCGTAACCATCTGAAGATCAACGAGCTAGTAACTAGAGGTCTACTAGGGACACGTTGTGGTCTATGTATTCACACATGTATCATTGTTTCCGGATAATACAATCGAAGCATGAACAATAGACAATTATCATGAACAAGTAAATATAATAAATACCATTTTATGCCTCTAGGGCATATTTCCAACAAGCATAGCATGGCAACCTAAGCATAACGTAGAAGTAACTCCCAAGGGTTTGAAAATAATGCCGGTAATAGGTTCTACCTCAATCTATTTCCCAGACCCACAAGTTAAAAGATCCTACTCATGCAATGTATGAGGGTTTGATCTAATGCATAAAAAACTAGGTAATAGAGGTATGATCAAAGTGTGACTTGCCTTGCTGATGATTCGCAAAACCTAGGGACTCGTAGTAGCACGCTTCGCACTCCGGGAATTCTATCGCAAGAAAACAATAGCATACATAAGCAATCAAGCAAAGATGCACTTATAAAACTCCAAATAAGAAGATCTAACCAGAAAGTTCAACTTAAGGACTCTGGTTTGCAAAAAGAATCAAATCAAACGGAGCAACAAAACTCAAATTGCGAAAGAAACAAGATCCGTTTACTAGTTTGATCTAAGGTCAACTTTTACAGTAGCAAAACCTTGCTCAAGTTGGCTAAACAAAAAGAGGGCTTCGAGACGAAGATCTGGGTGCTTGAATCGCCTGATTCCGACTCTCGAGCGAAAAGAAAAACTAAAAACAAGATCAGGGCAGAAATCTCGATCGAAAATAACAGCGGAAAAAGCCGTGAAAAAGAAAACTGACGAACAAGCTAACGAACGAACGTTCGCTGTCTATGACTAACGGGCGAACCGCGTTCGTTAAAACGAACATACGGACGAACGTCCGCTAACTAACTAAACCGAAAAAAACCGACTTGACGTTGTATAGGGTTTCTAAAAAAACGAACGTACGGACGAACGTTCGCTGTCTGTGACTAGGGTTTCTAAAAACGAACGGTTTTAAAAAAACGACGGCGGCTCGGGCGTCTACCTTGACGGCCACGGGCTCCGGCGGCGGGGCTCCGGCGGCGGCGGTGGCTGCAGCGGCGGCGGCGGCGGTGGCTGGTGGCGGTGGAGGCGAAAGAGGGGGGCTGCTTATAAAGGCCAGGGGGCGGTGGCTTGGGAAAGGGGGCAGCCGGCGGCGGAGTCCGCCTCGGCCACGGCGGCTGGCGAGCACGGCTGGGACTCCCGGTCGGAGTCGGGGGCGGCGGCGGCGCTGGGCTGGCTGGGCTTCGGCCTAGTCGGTCTGAACCACTTTTTTTTTAATATCCTGACGCAGAAAAAAACTCAAAAATAAAATACTAAACAGAGACGAAAAATTCCGTAATAAATTTTCACCGTCCTCTAAAAATATTTAGGACAAAGTGAACATTTTTCCCAGACCTAAATGCAATTTTGAAACACGCGCATTTTTCCTATGCAAATAAAATCGCAAATAAATCCGAACAAAAACCAAAAGTGATTTTTTAATATTTTTCCTCCAATATATCTTTTATTTTGGAGAAGTCATATTATCTCCGCTCATATATTTTATTAAGAAATATTTTTAGGAGAGAAAAACTATTAAAACCTAAGTGATCCCCGTACCAGTATTTGAGAAAACTCAAATACGAAAAAGGTAGAATTCCCAACTCTCTCTGTAGGTCCGTGAATTGCTTAGAATTTTCGAGGATCGTAACGCACAAATGCAATATGATCTATGTATAACATTCCAAATTGAAAATTTGGGATGTTACATTACCACAATCATCCTTGCAGTACACACCATTTGGGAGAGACACACATTAATCAGAATTTATTAGAATACTCTATGTACTTCACTTATATCTTTTGAGCACGATAGTTTTGCTCTAGTACTTCACTTATATATTTTTAGAGCACGGTGGTGGTTTTATTTTATAGAAATTATTGATCTATCATGCTTCACTTATATTATTTTGAGAGTCCTTTAGAACAACATGGTAATTTGCTTTGGTTATAAGATTAGTCCTAATATGATAGGCATCCAAGATGGGTATAATAAAAACTTTCATATAAAGTGCATTGAATATTATGAGAAGTTTGATACTTGATGATTGTTTTGATATATGAGGATGGTGATATTAGAGTTATGCTAGTAGAGTAGTTGTGAATTTTAGAAATACTTGTGTTGAGGTTTGCAAGTCCCGTAGCATGCACGTATGGTAACCGTTGTGTGACAAATTTGAAGCATGAGATATTTCATTGATTGTCATCCTTTGTGTGGAGGTCGGGATCGCGCAATGGTTAACTCCTACCAACCCTTCCCCTAGGAGCATGCATGTAGTACTTTGTTTTGATGACTTGTAGATTTTTGCAATAAGTATGTGAGTTCTTTATGACTAATGTTGAGTCCATGGATTATACGCACTCTCACCCTTCCACCATTGCTAGCCTCTCTTGTACCGTGCAACTTTCGCCGGTATCATACACCCACCATATACCTTCCTCAAAACAGCCACCATACCTACCTATCATGGCATTTCCATAGCCATTCCGAGATATATTGCCATGCAACTTTCCACCGTTCCATTTATTATGACACGCTTCATCATTGTAATATTGCCATGCATGATCATGTAGTTGACATCATATTTGTGGCAAGGCCACTATGCATAACTTTTCATACAAGTCACTCTTGATTCATTGCACATCTCGGTACACCGTCGGAGGCATTCATATAGAGTCATATTTTGTTCTAGTATCGAGTTGTAATCTTTGAGTTGTAAATAAATAGAAGTGTGATGATCATCATTATTAGAGCATTGTCCCGAAAAAAGAAAAAGAAAGGCCAAATAAAAAAGGGAAAAGAAAGCCCAAATAAAAAAAGGGCCAAACTAATAAAAAAAGGGAAGGCCAAAAAGAGAAAAAAGAAAAAAGGGGACAATGCTACTTTTTCCACACTTGTGCTTCAAAGTAGTACCATGATCTTCATGATAGAGAGTCTCTTGTTTTTTCACTTTCATATACTAGTGGGAATTTTCATTATAGAACTTGGCTTGTATATTCCAATGATGGGCTACCTCAAATGCCCTAGGTCTTCGTGGGCAAGCAAGTTGGATGCACACCCACTTAGTTTCTTTTGTTCATCTTTCATACATTTATAGCTGTAGTGCATCCGTTGCATGGCAATCCCTACTCACTCACATTGATATCTATTGATGGGCATCTCCATAGCCCAATGATACGCCTAGTTTGAAGGAAATATGCCCTTGAGGCAATAATAAAGTTGTTATTTATATTTCCTTATATCATGATAAAGGTTTATTATTCATGCTAGAATTGTATCAACCGGAAACTTAGTACATGTGTGAATACATAGACAAAACATAGTGTCCCTAGTATGCCTCTACTAGACTAGCTCATTGATCAAAGATGGTTATGTTTCCTAACCATAG
Source organism: Secale cereale (assembly GCA_902687465.1). Lineage (NCBI taxonomy): Eukaryota > Viridiplantae > Streptophyta > Magnoliopsida > Poales > Poaceae > Secale > Secale cereale. The sequence goes on along the minus strand of LR738709.1, from coordinate 488,152,086 downwards.
ACATGAGTTGTCATTTGATCAACGGGATCACATCATTAGGAGAATGATGTGATGGAAAAGACCCATCCGTTAGCTTAGCACTATGATCGTTTAGTTTTATTGCTATTGCTTTCTTCATGACTTATACATGTTCCTATGACTATGAGATTATGCAACTCCCGAATATCGGAGGAACACCTTGTGTGCTATCAAACGTCACAACATAACTGGGGGATTATAAAGATGCTCTACAGGTGTTTCCGAAGGTGTTTGTGCTGTTGGCATAAATCAAGATTAGGATTTGTCACTCAGAGTGTCGGAGAGGTATCTCTGGGCTCTCGGTAATACACATCGTAATAAGCCTTGCAAGCAAATGACTAATGAGTTAGTCAGGAGATGATGTATTACGGAACGAGTAAAGAGACTTGCCGGTAACGAGATTGAACTAGGTATGATGATACCGACGATCGAATCTCGGGAAAGTAACATACCGATGACAAAGGGAACAACGTATGTTGTTATGCGGTTCGACCGATAAAGATCTTCGTAGAATATGTAGGAGCCAATATGGGCATCCTGGTTCCGCTATTGGTTATTGACCAGAGAAGTGTCTCGGTCATGTCTACATAGTTCTCGAACCCGTTGGGTCCGCACGCTTAACGTTTCGTTGACGATATAGTATTGAATGAGTTATGTATGTTGGTGAACGAATGTTGTTCGGAGTCCCGGATGAGATCACGGACATGACGAGGAGCTCCGGAATGGTCCAGAGGTAAAATTTGATATATAGGATGATATGGTTAGGCCAAGGGGTCAAGCCCACAGGGCATTAAGTCGGTGCAAAAGGTGTTTTGCGGAGGCCAGGGGGCCAAACGCCGGAGACCCTAGCGTCTGGCCCTGGGCCAGACGCCGAGACCCGTGGCGTCTGGGCCAGACGCCAAGGATTGTGGCGTTTGGTCCTGGAGTCCGAGTGGGACTCTTGCCTTTCGGGCAAAACCGACTTTGAGGAGGCTTTTGCTCCAAGTTTCGACCCCAGGGCTCAACATATAAATAGAGGGGCGGGGCTAGCACCTGAAACACATCAAGATACACCAAGCCGTGTGCCGGCAACCCCGACCCTCTAGTTTATCCTCCATCTAGTTTCTGTAGTTCTTGGCGAAGCCCTGCAGAGATTGTTCTTCATCAACAACCGTCACCACGCCGTCGTGCTGCCGGAACTCATCTACTACTTCGCCCGTCTTGCTGGATCAAGAAGGCGAAGACGTCATCGAGCTGAACGTGTGCTGAACGCGGAGGTGCCGTACGTTTGGTACTAGATCGGGACGGATCGTGAAGGTGCACGACTACATCAACCGCGTTGATAAACGCTTCCGCTTACGGTCTACGAGGGTACGTAGACACACTCTCCCCTCTCGTTGCTATGCATCTAGTAGATAGATCTTGCGTGATCGTAGGAAAATTTTGAGATACTACGTTCCCCAACAGTGGCATCAGAGCCAGGTCTATGCGTAGATGATATGCACGAGTAGAACACAAGTGAGTTGTGGACGATACTAGTCATACTGCTTACCAGCATGTCATACTTTGCTCCGACGGTAATGTGAGATGAAGCGGCCCGGACTGACATTACGCGTACGCTTACGCGAGACTGGTTTCACCGTTATGAGCACTCGTTGCTTAAAGTTGACTAGCGGGTGTCTGTATCTCTCACTTTAGCTGAATCGAGTGTGCCTACGCCCGGTCCTTGTGAAGGTTAAAACAGCACATACTTGATGAAACATCGTTGTGGTTTTGTATGCATAGGTAAGAACGGTTCTTGCTAAAGCCCGTAGCAGCCACGTAAAACTTGCAACAACAAAGTAGAGGACTTCTAACTTGTTTTTGCAGGGCATGTTGTGATGTGATATGGTCAAGACATGATGAGTTATACGGTTTTGTATGAGATGATCATGTTTTGTAAAGTTATCGGCAACTGGCAGGAGCCATATGGTTGTCGCTTTATTGTATGAAATGCAATCGCCATGTAATTGCTTTACTTTATGACTAAGCGGTAGCGATAGTCGTAGAAGCAATAATTGGCGAGACGACAACGATGCTACGATGGAGATCAAGGTGTCGCGCCGGTGACGAAGGTGATCATGACGGTGCTTTGAAGATGGAGACCAAAAGCACAAGATGATGATGGCCATATCATGTCACATATTTTGATTTGCATGTGATGTTTATCTTATTTTGCTTAGTACAACGGTAGCATTATAAGATGATCCCTTACAAAATTTCAAGGTACAAGTGTTCTCCCTGAGTATGCACCGTTGCGAAAGTTCTTCGTGCTGAGACACCACGTGATGATCGGGTGTGATAAGCTCTACGTTCAAATACAACGGGTGTAAGCCAGTTTTGCACACGCAGAATACTCGGGTTAAACTTGACGAGCCTAGCATATGCAGATATGGCCTCGGAACACTGGAGACCGAAAGGTCGAGCGTGAATCATATAGTAGATATGATCAACATAAGATGTTCACCATTGAAACTACTCCATCTCACGTGATGATCGGACATGGTTTAGTTGATTAGGATCACGTGATCATTTAGATGACCGGGGGGATGTCTATCTAAGTGGGAGTTCTTAAGTAATATGATTAATTGAACTTTAATTTATCATGAACTTAGTCCAGGTAGTATTAGCATATCTATGTTGTAGATCAATAGCTCGCGATGTTGCTCCCCGTTTATTTTTTTTATATGTTCCTAGAGAAAACTAAGTTGAAAGATGTTAGTAGCAATGATGCGGAATTGTTTCGTGATCTGAGGATTATCCTCATTACTGCACAGAAGAATTATGTCCTTGATGCACCGCTAGGTGATAGACCTATTGCAGGAGCAGATGTAGACGTTATGAACGTTTTGACAAAAGCTCGGTATGATGACTACTTGATAGTTTAAGTGCACCATGCTTTACGGCTTAGAACCGGGACTTCAAAAACGTTTTTGAACACCACAGAGCATATAAGATGTTCCAAGAGTTGAAATTAGTATTTCATACTCATGCCCGTGTTGAGAGGTATGAGACCTCTGACAGTACTTTGCCTACAAGATGGAGGAGAATAGCTCAACCAGTGAGCATGTGCTCAGATTGTCTGGGTACTGCAATTGCTTGAATCAAGTGGGAGTTAATCTTCCAGATAAGATAGTAATTGACAAAGTTCTCTAGTCACTATCACCAAGTTAGTAGAACTTCGTCATGAACTATAATATGCAAGGGATGACGAAAGTAATTCCCGAGCTCTTCGCGATACTAAAATCGGCGAAGGTAGAAATCAAGAAAAAAGCATCAAGTGTTGATAGTTAACAAGACCACTTGTTTCAAGTAAAGGACAAAGGGATAGATGGGGAACTTCAAGAAGAATGACAAGCAATTTGTCACTCCCGTGAAGAAACCCAAAGCTAAACTCAAGCCTGAAACTAAGTGCTTCTACTGCAAAGGAAATGGTCACTGGAATTGGAACTGCCCTAGATACTTGGCGGATAAGAAGGATGGCAAAGTGAACAAAGGTATATTTGATATACAAATTATTGATGTGTACTTTACTAGTGTTCATAGCAACCCTTGGGTATTTGATACCGGTTCAGTTGCTAAAATTAGTAACTCGAAACAAGAGTTGCAGAATGAACATAGACTAGTTAAAGGTGAAGTGACGATGTGTGTTGGAAGTGGTTCCAAGATTGATATGATCATCATCGCACACTCCCTATACTTTCGGGATTAGTGTAAAACCTAAATAAATGTTATTTGGCATTTGCGTTGAGCATGAACATGATCATATTTGTTGCAATACAATTATTCATTTAAAGTCATAGAATAATTGTTATTCTGTTTACATGAATAAAACCTTCGATGCTCATACACCCAATGAAAATAGTTTGTTGCATCTCGATCATAGTGATACACATATTCATAATATTGAAGCCAAAAGATGCAAGGTTAATAATGATAGTGCAACTTATTTGTGGCACTGCCGTTTAGGTCATATTGGTGTAAAGCGCATGAAGAAACTCCGTGCTGATGGGCTTTTGGAATCACTTGATTATGAATCACTTGGTGCTTGCGAACCATGCCTCATGGGCAAGATGACTAAAACTCCGTTCTCCGGAACAATGGAGCGAGCAATTGACTTGTTGGAAATCATACATACTGATGTATGCAGACTAGTCGGTGTTGACGCTCGCGGCGGGTATCATTATTTTCTGACCTTCACAGATGATTTGAGCAGATATGGGTATATCTACTTGATGAAACACAAGTCTGAAACATTTGAAAAGTTCAAAGAAATTTCAGAGTGAAGCAGAGAATCATCGTAACAAGAAAATAAAAGTTTCCACGATCTGATCGCAGAGGCGAATATTTGAAGTTACGAGTTTGGTCTTCATTTAAAACAATGTGGAATAGTTTCACAACTCACGCCACCCGGAACACCACAGCGTAATGGTGTGTCCGAACGTCGTAATCGTACTTTATTAGATATGGTGCGATCTATGATGTCTCTTACCGATTTACCACTATTGTTTTGGGTTATGCATTAGAGACAGCTACATTCACGTTAAATAAGGGCACCATCTAAATCCGTTGAGACAACGCCTTATGAACTGTGGTTTGGCAAGAAACCAAAGTTGTTGTTTCTTAAAGTTTGGGGCCGCGATGCTTATGTGAAAAAAGCTTCAACCTGATAAGCTCGAACCCAAGTCGGAGAAATGTGTCTTCATAGGATACCCAAAGGAGACTGTTGGGTACACCTTCTATCACAGATCCGAAGGCAAGATATTCGTTGCTAAAAATGGATCCTTTCTAGAGAAGGAGTTTCTCTCGAAAGAAGTGAGTGGGAGGAAAGTAGAACTTGATGAGGTAATTGTACCTTCTCCCGAATTGGAAGGTAGTACATCACAGAAACTAGTTCCAGTGATTCCTACACTAATTAGTGAGGAAGCTAATGATGATGATCATGAAACTTCAGATCAAGTTTCTGCTGAACTTCATAGATCAACCAGATTTCGTTCCGCACCAGAGTGGTACAGCAACCCGGTTCTAGAAGTCATGTTACTGGAACATGATGAACCTATGAACTATGAGGAAGCGATGATGAGCCCAGATTCCGCAAAATGGCTTGAGGCCATCAAATCTGAGATGGGGTCCATGTATGAGAATAAAGTGTGGACTTTGGTTGACTTGCTCGATGATCGGCAAGCCATCAAAAATAAATGGATCTTCAAGAGGAAGACTGACGCTGATGGTAATGTTACTGTTTACAAAGCTCGAATTGTTGCGAAAGGTTTTCGACAAGTTCAAGGAGTTGACTACGATGAGACTTTCTCACCCGTAGCGATGCTTAAGTCTGTCCGAATCATGTTAGCAATTGCCGCATTTTATGAAATCTGGTAAATGGATAACAAAACTGCATTCTTTAATGGATATATTAAAGAAGAATTGTATATGATGCAACCAAAAGGTTTTGTCAATCCTAAAGGTGCTAACAAAATGTGCAAGCTCCAGCGATCCATCTATGGACTGGTGCAAGCATCTCGGAGTTGGAATATACGCTTTGATAAGTTGATCAAAGCATATAGATTTATACAAACTTGTGGTGAAGCCTGTATTTACAAGAAAGTGAGTGGGAGCACTACAACCTTTCTGATAAGTATATGTTAATGATATATTGTCGATCGAAAATGATGTAGAATTTTCTGGAAAGCATAAAGGAGTGTTTGAAAGGAGTTTTTCAAAGAAAGACCTTGGTGAAGCTGCTTACATATTGGGCATCAAGATCTATAGAGATAGATCAAGACGCTTGATAAGACTTTCGATGAGTACATACCTTGATAAGATTTTGAAGTAGTTCAAAATGGATCAGTCAAAGAAGGAGTTCTTGCCTGACTTGTAAGGTGTGAAGTTGAGTAAGACTCAAAGCCAGACCACGGCAGAAAAATATAGAGAGAATGAAAGTCATTCCCTATGCCTCGGCCATAGGTTCTATAAAGTATGCCATGCTATGTACCAAACATGTTGTGTACCTTGCCATGAGTTTGACAGGGAGGTACAATAGTGATCCAGGAGTAGATCACTGTACAGCGGTAAAAATTATCCTTAGTAACTGGATGACTAAGCAAATGTTTCTCGGTTATGGAGGTGATAAAGAGTTCGTCGTAAAGGGTTACGCCGATGCAAGCTTTGACACTAAATCCAGATGACTCTAAGTATCAATCTGGATGTGTATTGAAAGTGGGAGAAATTAGCTAGAGTAGCTCCATGCAGAGCTTTGTAGACATAGAAATTTGCGAAATACATACGGATCTGAATGTGACAGACCCGTTGACTAAACTTCTCTCACAAGCAAAACATGATCACACCTTATTACTCTTGGGTATTAATCATATAGCGATGTGAACTAGATTATTGACTCTAGTAAACCCTTTGGGTGTTGGTCACATGGCGATGTGAACTATGGGTGTTATTCACATAACAATGTGAACTATCGGTATTAAATCACATGGCGATGTGAGCTAGATTATTGACTCTAGTGCAAGTGGGAGACTAAAGGAAATATGCCCTAGAGGCAATAATAAAGTTGTTATTTATATTTCCTTATATCATGATAAATGTTTATTATTCATGCTAGAATTGTATTAACTGGAAACTTAGTACATGTGTGAATACACAGACAAAACAGAGTGTCCCTAGTATGCCTCTACTAGACTAGCTCATTGATCAAAGATGGTTATGTTTCCTAACCACAGACATGAGTTGTCATTTGATCAACGGGATCACATCATTAGGAGAATGATGTGATGGACAAGACCCATCCGTTAGCTTAGCACTATGATCGTTTAGTTTTATTGCTATTGCTTTCTTCATGACTTATACATGTTCCTATGACTATGAGATTATGCAACTCCCGAATATCGGAGGAACACCTTGTGTGCTATCTAACGTCAGAACGTAACTGGGTGATTATAAAGATGCTCTACAGGTGTTTCCGAAGGTGTTTGTGGTGTTGGCATAGATCAAGATTAGGATTTGTCACTCCGAGTGTCGGAGAGGTATCTCTGGGCCCTCTCGGTAATACACATCGTAATAAGCCTTGCAAGCAAATGACTAATGAGTTATTCAGGAGATGATGTATTACGGAACGAGTAAAGAGACTTGCCGGTAACGAGATTGAACTAGGTATGATGATACCGACGATCGAATCTCGGGCAAGTAACATACCGATGACAAAGGGAACAACGTATATTGTTATGCGGTTCGACCGATAAAGATCTTCGTAGAATATGTAGGAGCCAATATGGGCATCCAGGTTCCGCTATTGGTTGTTGACCACAGAAGTGTCTCGGTCATGTCTACATAGCTCTCGAACCCGTAGGGTCCGCACGCTTAACGTTTCGTTGATGATATAGTATTGAATGAGTTATGTATGTTGGTGACCGAATGTTGTTCGGAGTCCCGGATGAGATCACGAACATGACGAGGAGCTCCGGAATGGTCCGGAGGTAAAAAAATTATATATAGGATGATATGGTTAGGCCAAGGGGTCAAGCCCACAGGGCATTAAGTCGGTGCAAAAGGTGTTTTGCGGAGGCCAGGGGGCCAAACGCCGGAGACCCTAGCGTCTGGCCCTGGGCCAGACGCCGAGGCCCGTGGCGTCTGGGCCAGACGCCAAGGATTGTGGCGTTTGGTCCTGGAGTCCGAGTAGGACTCTTGCCTTTCGAGCAAAACTAACTTTGAGGAGGCTTTTGCTCCAAGTTTCGACCCCAGGGCTCAACATATAAATAGAGGGGCGGGGCTAGCACCTGGAACACATCAAGATACACCAAGCCGTGTGCCGGCAACCCCGACCCTCTAGTTTATCCTCCGTCTAGTTTCTATAGTGCTTGGCGAAGCCCTGCAGAGATTGTTCCTCATCAACAACCGTCACCACGCCGTCGTGCTGCCGGAACTCATCTACTACTTCGCCCGTCTTGCTGAATCAAGAAGGCGAGGACGTCATCGAGCTGAACGTGTGATGAACGCGGAGGTGCCGTACGTTCGGTACTAGATCGGGACAGATCGTAAAGGTGCACGACTACATCAACCGCGTTGATAAACACTTCCGCTTTCGGTCTACGAGGGTACGTAGACACACTCTCCCCTCTCGTTGCTATGCATCTAGTAGATAGATCTTGCGTGATCGTAGGAAAATTTTGAAATACTACATTCCCCAACATAGTTGATGTGATACCATCTTCCTCCTTTTATCTTCTCGGCTCACGCTCATGTACTGCGTGAAAACTGAAAAAGTTTGAAAACAATTAAGTATGAAACAATTGCTTGGCTGAAACCGGGGTTGTGCATGATTTTGGTATTTTGTGTGACGAAGAGGGAGCATAACCAAACTATACGATTTTGTAGGGATGAACTTTCTTTGGCCATGTTATTTTGAGAAGACATAATTGCTTCGATAGTATGCTTGAAGTATTATTATTCTTATGTCAATATTAAACTTTTGTCTTGAATCTTTCGGATCTGAACATTCATGCCACAATAAAGAAAATTACATTGAGAATTATGTTGGGTAGCATTCCACATCAAAAATTATATTTTTATCATTTACCTACTCGAGGACGAGCAGATATTAAGCTTGGGGATGCTTGATACGTCTCCAACGTATCTAATTTTTTTTATTGTTCCATGCTATTATATTATCTGTTTTGGATGTTTAATGGGCTTTATTATACACTTTTATATTATTTTTGGGACTAACCTACTAACCCAAGGCCAAGTGGAAATTGTTGTTTTTTTTACCTATTTCAGTGTTTCTTGCAAAAAGAATATCAAACGGAGTCCAAATGGAATGAAACATTCACGAGGATCGTTTTTGGAACAAACGCAACCGAGAAGACTTGGAGTACACGCCAGGGAAGCCACAAGGTGGCCACGAGGCAGGGGGTGCGCCTAGGGGGGTAGGCGTGCCCCCACCCTCATGGGCCCCTCGTAGCTCCACCGACATGCTCCTTCCTCTTATATATACTCGTATACCCCGAAAACATCCGAGAGCACCACGAAACCCTATTTCCACCGATGCAACCTTGTGTACCCGTGAGATCCCATCTTGGGGCATGTTCCGGAGCTCCACCGGAGGGGGCATCGATCGCGGAGGGCTTCTACATCAACATCGTAGCCTCTCCGATGAGTTGTGAGTAGTTTACCATGGATCTTCAGGGCCATAGTTATTAGCTAGATGGCTTCTTATCTCTATTTGGATCTCAATACAAAGTTCTCCTCGATCTTCTTGGCGATCTATTCGATGTAATTCTTTTTACGGTGTGTTTGTCGAGATCCGATGAATTCTGGGTTTATGATTAAGATTATCTATCTGAATTCTTTTATGCATGATTAAAATATCTTTGCAAGTCTATTCGAATTATCAGTTTGATTTGGCCTACTAGATTGATCCTTCTTGCAATGGGAGAAGTGCTTAGCTTTGGGTTCAATCTTGCGGTGTCCTTTCCCAGTGACAGCAGGGGCAGCAAGGCACGTATTGTATTGTTGCCATCGAGGATAATAAGATGGGGTTTATATCATATTGCATGAGTTTATCCCTCTACATCATGTCATCTTGCTTAAGGCATTACTCTGTTCTTATGAACTTAATACTCTAGATGCATGCTGGATAGCGATCGATGTGTGGACTAATAGTAGTAGATGCAGAATCGTTTCAGCCTACTTGTCACGGACGTGATGCCTATATACAATGATCATGCCTAGATATTCTCATAACTATGTGCTTTTCTATCAATTGCTCAACAATAATTTATTCATCCACCGTAGAATCTGCTATCTTGAGAGAAGCCACTAGTGAAACCTATGGCCCCCGGGTCTATCTTCCATCAACTAGTTATCTTTATTGTTCTTTTATTTTGCAATCTTTACTTTCAATCTATACAACAAAAATACCGAAAATATTTATCCTATTATCTTTATTAGATCTCACTTTTGCAGGTGGCCGAGAAGGGATTGACAACCCCTTTATCGCATTGGTTGCAAGGTTCTTATTTGTTTGTGCAGGTACGAGGAACTTGCATGTAGTCTCCTACTGGATTGATACCTTGGTTCTCAAAAACTAAGGGAAATACATACGCTACTTTGCTGCATCACTCTTTCCTCTTCAAGGGAAAAACAACGCATGCTCGAGAGGTAGCAGTATGCGGTGAGTGTTAGAAATCATAGAAGACTATATGATGGTTGATTATGTGGAGCTCTTACTTAAACTCTGTTGAATAAGTTGGATTATGATTGCTTGGTGACTGAGAACATATGTTGTTGAGTTTTAAGAGAATTCATTGTTTGAACCTGAACATGTGAATTGGTTGCTACTTTAAACATGAGAAATTTTATAAGAAAGATTTGTTGTTATGATGCTAGGAAAAGTGATTGAAATTTTCATTGATCAAACGTGTGCACTTTGCTAGCATTCACACTTCATAAATTATTTCTTTTATCATTTACCTACTCGAGGACGAGTAGAATTAAGGTTGGGGATGCTGATATGTCTCCAACGTATCTATAATTTATGAAGTATTCATGCCATGTTTATAACAATTTTATATGGTTTTGGTATGATTTGCATGGAACTAACCCGGACGGACGCTGTTTTCAGCAGAACTACCGTGGTGTTGTTTTTTGTGCAGAAATGAAAGTTCTCCAAATGAGCTGAAACTTTTTGACGATTTTTTTGGAACAAAAGAGGCCCCCGAACCTTTGTGGAAAGACCAGAAGGTGAAGGAGTAGGGCACAAGACACTGGGGCGCGCCTGGGCCCTTGCCCATGCCCTGGTGGGTTGTGCTCACCTCGAGGCCCATCCGAACGTGAGCCCGATGCCAAAAGTTCCTATAAATAGAGAAACCATCAGAAATAACCTTAGATAAGAAGTTCCGCCACCTCAGGCCTCTATAGCCACCGAAAACCAATCTAGGCCCTTTTCGGCACTCTGCCGGAGGGGGAAATCATCACCGGTGGCCATCTTCATCATCCCGGCGGCCACCATGATGAGGAGGGAGTAGTCCACCCTCGGGGCTGAGTGTTTGTACCAGTAGCTATGTGTTTAATCTCTCTCTCTCATGTTCTTGATGGCATGATCATGATGTATCAGGGGCTTTGTTAATATAATCTAATCATATGGTGTTTTCCCCGCTCTATCTTGTAATGAATTGAGTTTTCCCTTTGAGATTTCTTTCGATTGAATACTTTTATGGATTTGAGAACACTTGATATATGTCTTGCAATTGAATACCCGTGGTGACAACTTGGTATCGTATTGATTCACTTGATATATGTTTTGGCACTCAACTTGCGGATTCCCGAAGTGACATTGGGGTAATCTATGCAGAGGGTTTGATGCACGTTCTTGTATTTGTTTCTCTGGTTTTTGTGGTATCTTAGTACGAACTCTTGACAGATCGATCAGGAAGGATAACTTTGTGTTATCTTAGTACGAACTCTTAAAAGATTGATCGGAAAAGATAACCTTGTGTTATTATAGTACGAACTCTTGATAGATAGATCGGAAAGGATAACTTTATGTTGTCTTAGTACGAACTCTTGATAGATTGAACGGAAAGAATAACTTTGAGGTGGTTTCGTTGAGTGGTGGTTATTTGATCCAATTATATTAGCATTGTTGAGAGATTGCACAAGCGAAAGTACGGACCCTAGGCCTTGTTTCTAAGCATTGCAATACCGTTTGTACTCACTTTTGTTACATGCTACCTTGCTGTTTTTTATTGTTCGCACTACAAAAACTCATATCTACTATCCATATTACACTTGTATCACCATCTCTTCGCCGAACTAGTGCACCTATACAATTTCCCATTGTATTTGATGTGTTGGGGACACAAGATACATTTTATTATTTGGTTGCAGGGTTGTTTGAGAGAGAACATCTTCATCCTACACCTCCTACGAATTGATAAACCTTAGGTCATCCACTTGAGGGAAAATTGGTATTGCCCTACAAAACTCTGCGCTTGGAGGTCCAACACGTGTCTACAAGACTAAAGTAACGTAGTAGACATCAGTGCCTATCTTGTACTTGTAACATGTTATTTTGATGCTTGCAAGATGCCTAGTTGCTGTTTTGGACAGATTGTGTTTCAAACTTGTTGCTTGTGTATGTGTTGAACCGTTGCCCCGTTTTGAGCATGCTCTATATGAAACTTGCTTGGTTTTGCATGTAGATGCATCATGTCATGTCGCATCCATGTTTTAAATGTTTTGCTTGATCATTGAATTCATTTTGCATCAATGCCATGTGTAACTTATTTTGCTCACATCTTCTAGGCCATAGCTCCGAATTAAATGAACTTTATATGTAACTTGACTATAAAATCATGTAGATCATCATGGTGCACGTTAACTTGCTGTTTAACAACTCTAACTTAAGGTTTGTACAGATCTAGACCAATTTCGAAATTTTCATATGAGGACTTACCAGAATTGTTATATGTTGTCTCTGGCCTCATTTAAACTTGCTTTGTGTGAAATTCTTGTAGGCTTCATCTCTTGCCATGATTAGCATCATGTAGCCTTGTCATGCATCATACTTGGTTGAGCATCATGTCTTGTTATGTGTTGTGTGTTTAACGTGTTGTTTGCTTCTTCTCGTTAGTTCATGTTTTGTTGCGATCGTGGGGATTCGTTCGACTACGCTTGTTCGTCGTCGTGGCTTTGTCTTCTTCATGGACTCGTTCTTCTTCCTTGCGGGATTTCAGGCAAGATGACCATCCCCTTGGATCTCATTACTATCATTACTATGCTAGTCGTCTCGATGCTATCGCTATTTGTCGCGCTACCCACCACTTGTTTATCAAGCCTCCCACTATGCTATGAAACAACCTCTAACCTTGTTCACTATCCCAGCAAACCATTGTTTGGCTATGTTACCGCTTGCTCAGCCCCTCTTATAGAATTTTTAGTTGCAGGTGAAGATGAAGATTGCTCCATGTCAGATCTTGGATATTTTGGGAATATCACAATATCTATTACTATAATTAATGCACCTATATAGTTGGCAATGGGTGGAAGGCTTGGCCTTTTGCTCGGTGTTTTATTCCACTCATACCAACTTAAGAACTGGTTAACCGGTGTTATGTTCCGTGAGTTTGTGTTCCTAACATGGTTGGGGATTATGGGACCCCCTTGACAGTTCGCTTTGAATAAAACTCCTCCAGCAAGGCCCAACATTGGTTTTACCATTTTCCCAGCATAATAAACTTAGTTATATTTGACGCATAGGGAGTTAGCGCTACCCGAGGTTCGTACCACATATTACAGGGGGGCCAGTGCTGATGGTGTTGGTCCCAAACTAGAGCCCCTTGTAGCGCCACCATGGGGAAACTCGAGGATTGGTTTTAGTTGTACGGACTACTCATCCGGTCGTGCCCTGAGACGAGATACACACATCTACTATCAGGGTGTCAGCACGTCGGGAGATCTTGCTGGACTTGTTTTACCATTGTCGAAATGTCTTGTGCACCGGGATTCCGATTCTGATCGGGTTGTCCCTAAGATAAGAGGTTTTACCTTTGTTGATCATGAGATCTTGTGATGGGCTAATTTGGGACACCCCTGTAGGGTTGTGTTCTTTCGAAAGCCGTGCCCGCGGTTATGTGGCAGATTGGAAATTGTTAATGTCCGGTGGTAGAGAACTTGACAGAGGATCCGAAATAAAATACACCAACCGCATGAGTAACCGTGGTCGTCTCTTTTCAATTTGAGAAGAGAACACAGTGGGGTTATGTTTGACTCGTAGGTAGTTCAAGATCACTTATTGATCGTTATTAGTTTGCGACTGTTTGCGTATATGATATCCTTATTCTTGTACTCATAAGTTAGCCACCATACAATGCTTAGTCGTTGTTGTAACCTCACCACTTATCCTTTCCATGCCCATTAAGCTTTGCTAGTCTTGATACCCATGGTTATGGGATTGCTGAATCCTCATGGCTCACAGATACAACAACAATAGTTGCAGGTGCAGGTTTCCGATGACTTGACGTGAGAGCGATGTTTACTTGTGTTGGAGTTCTTTCTTCGTCATCATCGATCTTGGGATAGGTTCCTGGGATAGCAGGATGGATGACATGTGTTTTCTTGTGTTTTCATCTGTAGTTGGATGTCTCATGTATGATGTGTTGTATTCATGTGACTATTGTACGACTTGTATGTATCCCCATCTATTTATGTAATGGTACAATGTAATGATATCCATCTTGCTAAGCACCCGAAATGTGGTTGTGCCCCAATCACGAAGTTATCACGTGATCAGGATAGAATCGCATCTTGGGCGTTACAAGTTGGTATCAGGGCCTTGACCGACCATAGGAGCCTCCTTGATTGATCGTAGTTTGGTCGTTGTCGAGTCTAGAAGAAAACTTTTTTGGAGTCTAGTTATATCGGAGTGTAGGAATTCTTTTTACTCCTCAGCCCCTTCGTCGATCTGGTGAGGAATCTTGACGTAGGTGTTTTGGATTACTCCTCTTCCCCTTCAAATTTTTTCTAGGATCACGCAGTTAGTTTTCATTCGTTGCGATGTCAGCTCTTTTCATACGGCGCACATCTCTTCGAGTTGATTTGACCGTCCTTGTCTTTAGCTAGTTCAATCCTCACTTCTTTCCAACCGGCGTCGTTTTCCCCGTCCGAAGTTTCTTTCTTTTTCCCACCTGCCCACCCCTTTTTTCTCAGAGCCGGAGTCTTTCATCGAGTATCCATCCTACTCGTGCGAATGCTATGCTTTCTTTCCTCAATTGTTTCAACTGGTGAATTCTCGTCTAGTTCATCATCCTTCATCTCTCTTCTTCTCTGATGAATTCTCCTCTCGTTCGACATTCTTCATCTCTTTTCTTTTCCGGTGGTTCCAACTCAATTTGTATTCGGTGCTCATCATATTATTTCCCTAGGCTCAAATGATTACAATTGCTCGCTCTCCTCTCTCCATTTAATCATTCTGGAGTTCCAAAGATATCTCACGAGATTCATGTTTGCCTTCAAATTAATTCGAGGTTGTCACCTCCTTTGAGTCTTTTAATTGTTCCGGCGCATTATCTCCTTTTCAATCATTTCCAACGATGTTTTCTCTTCGGTGGGCTCATAACCCACAGGTTTATGATCTTACCTAACTCTTCTAATATTTTCGGAGCTATTCCCAAATTCTTTTCAAAGTGTGACGTAAGTATGGATTCCAGCAGTCGTGTGCCTTCTCCAAGATCGTTTTCAAATTCTTTTCATGCTTGGTTCAACATTTCCTCCTTTCATTCTTCTGGAGTATCTGCACAATTTTGGTAATGTTTCTCGTCGTCATTCTCAACATTTGAAGACCGAAGAAGAGTTTCTCTCCAATCCTTGACCGTTCTCTCAAAGATTCCTGCTTCTAGCTTAAAGGCTATCCTCTCGAATTATTTCGGTCGTCAATAAATCTTTTCTTACCCATCTAGAACATTTCATGAATTCTTTCCATTGTGATCCTATGAAGGCCATCATTTCAGAAGATTTCTTCGTTCTCAGTTTTCAACTTCGTCCTCCAACTATTCTTCATTGATGCCTCTTCGTTCGTCTCCATATTCTTCCGGTGCTTCGTCCAAGTATTCTTTAATCATTTCGCGATCCCTTCGTTCTCTTGTATCTAAATTTCCTCAAGTGCTTCATTCTTCCCGGCGATTCATTCTCTTGTATTCACTCAATTTCAATTCCTTATGGTGGATTATTCTCCTTCATCACTCGGTTTCAATTCTTACGGTGGTTCACTCAAGAGTTCTTTTCATGTGTGATCATATCAATTCTTTCATTCTTTCCAATCTTACCGGTGGTTCATAAAGACTTTCTCAAGTTTTGCGCTATATCTCCCCTTAATCTTTTTCACATGAATAAGTGATATGTAAATCCATTTCTTCACATCAATTTAATTGATGGAGGATAAGCATAACATAATTCTTATTCTTCTCTCATCAAGTTGAATTATCCCTACCTTCAGAATTTGTTCATGATGAATAAATCTTGATCCCAAGTGTTTTCGTTTTCTCTTCTCCGAAGTTCAAGTTTCCTTGGCTATCTCGTCGAAACCCCCCGTCTAAATCATCGCAAGGCTTTAATCTTATTACTTTTAGCCCTCATTCCTATGCCATCCTCCTTTTGTTACCGGAGTTCTTCATGGTGGTTCATCATGAGTTAATTCATTCGCCAAGTGTTCATCAATAATTCTTGTGGAGAAACTCAAGCATTATTCTTGGGTCTCGAGATGCAAAGAATTCTCCGTATTCTTTTGAAGTGGAGTTTTGCATTTCGTCATCCTCAGCTATTCAATCTTTTCGTAGTGGCAGAATTTCACATCAAGACCTGAGATGTTTTCCATAAGCCCACAACAAGCTTGTTGTTTTTCTCAACTACTCCGTTCAATTTTTCCTTCTAATGATACTTTTAAATTCATTCATGGTGAAAGTTGTCATCTTCTTCTCCGTTCTTTTCATTCCAACGCTTCCAAATTCTTCCGGAGGCATTGTGTTGTCATCTCATCAAGTATTATTCCATCTTCTCAAGTTCATGTTCTTATTCCTTGTCTATCCCGCTTAACCGCAGTGGTTTCAATGTCTCTCTTGTCACGTAAGCTCTTGATTCGTGTCGTATGCCTTGTTTTCTCAATTCACCAAAGCTTCTCAATCCCGTTCATCTTCGTTGAGTTCTTTCTTTCAAGTTGTTCAACCTCTAGATTCTTTTGATTCACTCATTTGTCCAAGAAGAACATTGTTCTTCCTATTCCTCTTCCGTTTCATTCCTAAGATCTCGGGACAATATCTCTTGTTAGTAGGGGAGTGTTGTCACACCCTGAGACCGATGCGCTAGGTGTCTTCCTCTTATTCGCTGCCGTTGCCATGTCATCTGCTTGCGTGTTGCACTTTTCCATGTGCATTTCATCTGCATAGTTTTCAAAACTTGTATCCGTGAGTAGTTGCATCGTCCATGTCCTCTCTGTTGTCCGTTCTGAGTCCAGACACTCTCACACGCACCCGTCACACCTCTCAGATCTTGTTTCGTGAGCGGGAGAAGAACTTCCTCGGAATGGGCCGAGAGTTGTCGAGTGGTCTTGGTATATCACCGGTAGACCGCCTGTCAAATTTCGTTCCATTTGGAGGTCGTTTGATGCCCCAACGGTTAACCGTGTTAATCTCCGGAAGCCTTTTTCTCTTTCAGCCATGCACCCCTCCACAACAGCCCACTAGCCCATCTAAAGCCCCTCCATGCTCTTCGTCGTTGGATCACGATCGTGTGGGTGAAGACCGCTCTGAAAAATACCTCTCCTAGCTCCCTCTAGCTATAAAACATCCCCCCTCATCAAAATCACACGTAAACCCTAGTCCTCTTCCACCTCGCGCCGCCGGACACGTCCAGACGCGCCCCCTCATCCAATCAGGGGCTGCCACATCACCACCACTACGCCCACATCGCCGCCACCGCCGGGCCCCAGATCCGGCCCACCCCGGGCCGCACCGAGCCCGCGTCCGCCGCCGCCTACGGCCCGCGCCCCCGCAGCTCCGGCCGCCGACTCCATGCACCTCCACCGCCACCGCTTCGGTCCCCACAACTGGCCACCTCCACCGCCGTCGCCTCGGTCCCCGCCGTCGGCCGCTTCGCGCGCCACCGCTCTGGCCTCGCCGCCCCGCGCGACCACCGTCGCCTTGTGTTGCCCGCTGCTCCACCACCGGCCGCCACCGCCTCCTCCAACGTTGTCCACACCGGCCGCCTCCACCGCCGCTCGCCGGCCTCGCCGGAGCCGCCGCCACCGTCGGTCCGCCCCGTCTCTGGTGAGATCCGGTCGATCAGGATTAGATCCACCGGGAGACGAACCAAACGCCCGGCTCCGTCCCGGGTCGTCCTCGTCCAGTTTCGCGGGGTATATTTTTCCACTAAGTCCCAGATCCCTCATAATATGATGCCATGTTTGACTAGTCATATCTTCGTGCTTGTAGCTCCGTTTTGTGTGCATAATATGTCGATATGTTCGTATCAGAGTGCTCTACATGTTGATATGGTTTGCATGCATGATATGATTCATCTTGATGTATTAATCTTCTTTGCAAAACTGCTATGTGATGTTACTGCTCAGTCTTTGTTGTCTGTCAACAACATGTAGGCATGTTTAACATGATGTAACTTTGTGCATGTTCGTCCAAATGGAGTGTATGATATGTCAAAATGTTCATATATGTGTGCTCTACATGATGGTTGCATTTGCATGCATGATAGGATGCTTTTTGACATGTTAATCCCTATTGCAAAAGTGCTTGTGGATGTTAACTGTTGAACACTCATAAAACTTGTTGATTTGTTTTTTTCTTATATTTGTGAGTGATTTTTGTTTGAGCATCATGTCAACATGTTTTAGGAGCATAATCATGTCATCTTTGCAACGCTGTCATTAGTTTTTCATGACCTGCCCTGTGTTGACTTGCACAAGCTTGCAAACATGCTAAGATAATGTTGTTGTTTTTCTTACACTTGTTGAAAACTACTAAGTCTGAAACTTTCATATTGTGATGTCATGTTTTCTTGATGCTACAGTCAAATATATGCATAGATGGAGATGACCAATGATCATTTCTTGAAGTCCAGGTTATGCTCTATCCATTCATGACCTTGTTTGCAATTATAAGTTGCTGTAGCATGTCTCTTTCTTGCTCTCAAGTTATCATCATGATAAATCTGTCAGTCTGTCAACAGCATGTTCCATGTGGCAAAGCTTATTGTAATTAATCTATGCATCTTATGGAGTTGTGCCCATGGAGTTATTGGAATAATGCCATGACTACTACATGTTCATGACCTTTGCATGCTTAGTAGGATTGATATGCTTGTTGTTAGGTGCCTCCAAAGTTAGCATCATAATGTTGTTGTTACATTCCCATATTTTCACCAAGTCTGAGAATCTGCTATATCATGTTTGCATCTTGTTTTGATGAATGCCATGGACCTGTTGCTCCCATGTGTATGCCATGTTGTGTTACTTGAGCTCCATATTATGTGCTAGAATGACATGCATTTGCTTGCCATATTCTTGCATTGTAGCTTAATTATTTCTTGCCTCCAACATGTCATCATATTAATTCTGCTCATGTGTATGCCCGATTTTTCACTAAGTTCTAATCTGTGATATAAAGTTGCTTCATGCTTTGATCATGTTGGATTACTCATGATGCCTATGAACCTGATACTTGTTGATATTGGAAGCATGTAATATGTACTTTGAGTTCATGCCATGCTTGTGCCTATCTTGTACTTGTAGCATGTTGTTTTGATGCTTGCAACATGCCTAGTTGATGTTTTGGACAGATTGTGTTTCAAACTTGTTGCTTGTGTATGTGTTGAACCGTTGCTCCGTTTTGGGCATGCTCTATATGAAACTTGCTTGGTTTTGCATGTAGATGCATCATGTCATGTTGCATCCATGTTTTGAGTGTTGTGCTTGATGTTTGAATGCATTTTGCATCAATGCCATGTGTAACTTGTTTTGCTCATATCTTCTAGGTCGTAGCTCGGAATTAAATGAACTTGATATGTAACATGACTAGAAAATCATGTATATCATGGTGCATGTTAACTTGCTGTTTAAGAACTCTTACATAAGGTTTGTATAGATCTGGACCAATTTCGAAATTTGCATATGAGGACTTACCGGAATTGTTATATGTTGTCTCCGGCCTCATTTAAACTTGCTTTGTGTGATGTTCTTGTAGGCTTCATCTATTGCCATGATTAGCATCATGTAGCCTTATCATGCATCATACTTTGTTGAGCATCATGTCTTGTTATGTTTTGTGTGTTTACCGTGTTGTTTGCTTCTTCTCAATAGTTCCTGTTTCGTTGTGATCGTGAGGATTCGTTCGACTACGCTTGTTCGTTGTCGTGGCTTCGTCTTCTTCATGGACTCGTTCTTCTTCCTTGCAGGATTTCAGGCGAGGTAACCGTCCCCTTGGATCTCATTACAATCATTGCTATGCTAGTTGTCTCGATGCTATCGCTGTTTATCGCACTACCCACCACTTGTTTATCAAGCCTCCCACTATGCCATGAAACAACCTCTAACCTTGTTCACCATCCCAGCAAACCGTTATTTGGCTATGTTACTGCTTGCTCAGCCCCTCTTATAGCGTTGTTAGTTGCTGGTGAAGATGAAGATTGCTCCATGTCGAATCTTGGATATTTTGGGAATATCACAATATCTATTACTATAATTAATGCACCAATATACTTGGCAATGGGTGGAAGGCTTGGCCTTTTGCTCGGTGTTTTGTTCCACTCATGCCAACTTAAGAACCAATAAACCGGTGTTATGTTCCTTGAGTTCGCGTTCCTAACACGATTGGGGGTTATGGGACCCCCTTGACAGTTCGCTTTGAATAAAACTCCTCCAGGAAGGCCCAACATTGGTTTTACCATTTGCCCAACATAATAAACTTAATTAAATTTGACGCATAGGGAGTTAGCGCTACCCGAGGTTCGTACCACATATTACAGGGGGGGCAGTGCTGATGGTGTTGGTCCGAAACTAGAGCCCCTTTGTAGTGCCACCACGGGGAAACTCGAGGATTTGTTTTAGTTGTACGGACTGCTCATCCGGTCGTTGCCTGAGACGAGATACGCGCGGCTACTATCAGGGTGTCGACATGCCGGGAGGTCTTGCTGGACTTGTTTTACCATTGTCGAAATATCTTGTGCACCGGGATTCCGAGTCTGATCGGTTTGTCCCTAAGATAAGACGTTTTACCTCTGCTGGTCGTGAGAGCTTGTGATGGGCTAAGTTGGGACACCCCTGCATGGTTATGATCTTTCTGCCCACGGTTATGTGGAAAATTGGAATTTGTTAATGTCCGATTGTAGAGAACTTGATAGAGGATCCGAAATAAAATACACCAACCGCGTGAGTAACCGTGACCATCTCTTTTCAATTTGAGAAGAGAACACAGTGGGGTTATGTTTGACTCGTATGTAGTTCAGGATCACTTATTGATCATTACTATTTTGCGGCCGTTTGCGTAGATGCTCTTCTTATTCTTGTACTCGTAAGTTAGCCACCATACAATGCTTAGTCGTTGCTGCAACCTCACCACTTATCATTTCCATACCCATTAAGCTTTCTTAGTCTTGATACCCATGGTTATGAGATTGCTGAGTCCTCGTGGCTCACAGATACTACAACAACAGTTGTAGGTGCAGGTTTCCATTGACTTGACGTGAGAGCGATGTTTACTTGTGTTGGAGTTCTTTCTTCTTCTTCGTCGATCTTGGGATAGGTTCCTGGTCGGTGGCTTGGGATAGCAGGATGGATGTCGTGTGTTTTCTTGTGTTTTCATCCGTAGTCAGATGTCTTGTGTATGATGTGTTGTATTCATGTGACTATTGTACGACTTGTATGTACCGCCATGTATTTATGTAATGGTATGATGTAATGATATCCATCTTGCTAAGCGCCCGAAATGCGGTTGTGCCCCAATCACGACGTTATCACGCGATCAGGGTAGAATCGCATCTTGGGCGTTACAGGTGGTACGCGAGCGTCATTTGATATGAAGAGAAAAATCCGCATTTCAATCCTGAACTAACCACTTGGTTTAGAATTCAACCCTAAACTTCAAAACCGGCCATCCTACACCCCAAACTAACCACACGGTTTAGAAATCAACCCTGCTCATGATTTTGACTAAGTCGAGTAGTTTTGATCGAGTTGACCACCTGACTGGCAGTTCCAGGTTGGCAAAGGATACCATGCATAATTAGGAAAAATTGTAGCCAGAAGGGCTAGCTCCTCTCTCTCGCATTCCTGACCCCGACCCCGAGCCCAAACAGCAGTGGCCACCGCCCCATCCCTGCCACCCAGTCAGCGGTCAACTCGGTCAAAACCACCTGACTTAGTCAAAACCGTGAAGAGGGTTGATTTCTAGATCGCACGGTTAATTTGAGGTGTAGGATGGCCGGTTTTGAAGTTCGGGGTTGAGTTCTGAACTGAGTGGTCTTTGATGGAAGTTTTAATTGCGAGCAAAGATCAAACGACATTAGTTTTGAAACGAAAAATGCCTTCTCCGAATAAACTGTCATGTTGCTCCCACCTAAAACGTTTGCGGCTGATAATTTCTTGTGGAGTTCGCTCGTCCTAATTTATTTGGCGTCTCACATCGTACACTTATATTATTATATACTCCTCTTGAATCCCTTTAAAATTAATTTATATCGCATGTTCCTTTCACCTTTAATTCGTCGACATGCATGAGAATCTCCTTGAACGTTCCATGGTGTTCATTACAAGAGTTTATGACAGTGCCAACATATTGATTCGTCGTTGTTTCCTCCGACGGGCGAATAGACGCGGACGCCGCTCTTGTGTCGTCTATGTATGTACATACGTGGTTAATTAACTTATTCACATCGTCCCCCCGGCTGATCGATCACCTGACCATTAATTAAGCTAACTACTGTATCTATGTAGCTTCTTCCATCACTATATGTGGTTTTTTTTTTAGAAAAGGAGGATGACCTTCGGCCTCTGCCTCTATACGTGGTAACAACAAGAGCTAGCTAGTACCACTTGGCATGAGTGGTGAGCTATTTCAAAAACAATGAACAAGAGCTAGCTAGTGTAACAGGGAGAGGACCCCATATGTACGGTCCGTGTATGGAGACACTAATCAGCTCCAAGTCCAGCAATGGCGGCCTCAACTAACCGAGCCAGTATCAGCTCGGATCGGCACCTGCATGCATGGTACAAGCTGAAGCCAAAATCCATCGGCGGGGGCGCCTACGCTGACGTGTATTCGGCCAGGCACCGCCTCACCGGCCGCCGCGTCGCCGTCAAGATATTCCATGGTAATCTTGCGGTGGAAGAAGGAGCGGAGAGGGAGATCCGGATCATGAGGCTGCTGCGCCACCACCCTCACGTCGTTCGCTTCTACGAGGCCGCCGTTGTCGTTGCCAACGGCGGCGATCAGGCGTGCATCGTGATGGAGCTGGCAGAGTCAGGGGAGCTCTACAAGGAGCTCTGCAACCAGGTCATCTCCGGCCACCAAGGGCTGGACGAGGCCGAGGTTCGCCGCATGTTCATGCAATTAGTATCTGGGGTGGCCTACTGCCACCAGAACATGGTGGTGCACCACGACCTCAAGCTGGAGAACGTCCTGCTCGATGCCGGCAAGAACGTGAAGCTGGCGGATTTCGGGTTCAGCGACTTCTTCGGGCCCGTCCAGAAACCGGGGGCGGACTGCGGGAGCCCGCTCTACGCCGCCCCGGAAGTGTGCGCCGACCGGACAGATACGAGTACGACAAGGCATCTTGGTCCGGAGGTGGACATGTGGAGCTGCGGGGTCATCCTCTTTGCCATGCTCTGTGGCTACCTTCCCTTCGATGGCCCCGATGAGCCCGCTATCAAGAGGAAAATCACCGTGAGTACCTACTACTAGTCTACTATTTCTACTTGGGAATTCATCATCTATATCGGTTTTGTTGACTGATTCATCTTACTCTCTTGGGGATTTGTAGAGTGGCAGGGTGAGGATCCCACATGGTATATCGGACGGGCCGAGGGCGCTCATCTCAGGCATGCTTCAAGTTTGTCCCGAGTGGCGAATGAGCATCGACGAGGTGCGTCAACACCCATGGCTCCAACACTCCATCCCTCGCTACCTCGCGATGCCGCCTCCTCGCCATGCTGCCAGCGAAATCTTCAAGGCAAATTATGTCATCCCTAGCTTAATGAATTACCCCCTCGCCCCTCCCCCTATCCCTATGTAGCCCTTGCTACATATCAGAATCTGACTTTGTTTGTGTCTTCTCTTACACCAGATTTGTGACCAAACTGTAGAACAGGTAGTCACGATGATGGTCGGGTTGGACAATAATAACCTTGTTGAGTTCCTGCACAGAGGAGTCGAAAACCAAGTATAGTATCGATCATGTGGTGACACATTTCTCTCTAGATTAGCTAGATATTGCTGTTTTTCTCTCTAGACTAGCTAGATGATATTGCTTTTATTTCCTCTCGGAAATACCTGTCTAACTGATGTTTTCCATGGTAGGCGACAGTTGCGTACTATCTCATGTTGGACAATCGGTTTGACGCACATACTCGTTACATGTGGTTACTGCACGATCCACCAATGGTACATCAATACTGATACACATATAGTTATTTCATTCAGCGACTATATTAGCGACCTCAATCTAAATGCGTCTTTTATACCCTGACATTTGCAGGCGAGCATCGTATCGGTTGATCTTGCTAACATAGGATCTGGTAGCATCCCAAACGAGGTTGCTTCTAGGACTGCATTGGAAGAATCGTTAAATTAGTGAGAGATTCGAGGTGAACACTCCACAAGTCTTGCTGTACGTTCTTGTTGTTGTGCGTCTTCACTGTCTGGTTTCTGATTTGTTTGGACATTTCTCTTTGGGCTTTACCTCAAGTTTGCAGTGGAGTGCTTTACCCTAGGCCTCAACTTCTTGACCACATGGTTTACTTGCACGCGATGTAACCAACTAGGATAGCTCACCTACTGTGAGTAGTTACATTGTACGTCATTGTTGTTGTGCGTCTTCACTGTTTGGTTTCTGGTTTGTTTGGACATTTCTCTTTTGGCCTTATTCTTTTTTAGTTTCTCTTTTTTTTGCCTAAATTCACACACACGCAATTCAAATTGTGAACTTTTTTAAATTCGCACACACAAAATTCATGAACATTTTCTTAATTTCACAATCTTTTCCAAATTTGTGAACTTTTTTCAAATTGTTAAACCTTTTTGTCAAATTACTGCACTTTTTCAAATTGATGAACTTTTTCCAATTTCGCCAACATTTTCCAAATTCAAGAACTTTATTTGTCAAATTGATGAACTTTTTCAATTTCCTAAACTTTTTGGTCGAATTTGAGATATTGTTTTTCCAACTGATGTACTTCTCTAAACTCATGAACTTTTATTTAATCTATGAATTTTTTTCCCAATTTTAAAAATCAGCAACCGCCTTTTCAGTAACAATACTTCACCAGAAGTTAAAACCGAGAAAACACAGTGAGTAAACTGGTTTTTAATTCATGGGATTTCTCAAATTTAATTAGTTTCAACATTCATGAAACTTTTTCAACTTTGGGAACTTATTCTTCAATTCATCTACTTTCTTAAAAAAAAATCATGCACATTTGTCAAATTTCAGATCTTTTTCTTAAAAAAAATATCCTTCTTAAAATTCAATTATTTTTCAAATTTCAGAACTTTCTAAAATTTGTGAACTTTTTCAATTTTATGATTTTTTTTCTTAAATTCATTTCTTTTCTAATTCATGTACTTTTTCATAAATTGTGGAACTTTCTTCAAATTCTATTCTTTTTCTAATTCATGAAGTTTTTCCAAATTCAAAGCCATAAACTTTTTTCTTAAATTCATGTACTGGTCGCAAATTCATTTTTATCAAATTCGTGAAGATTTTGTAAAACTAATGAACTTTTTAAATGCATGAACCTTTTCAAATTTGGGATTTTCCCCTAGATTAATGAACAATTTTTCACAGTAACTAATAATTTTGAAATTTTTAAAAAAACTTAAATATTTTGAAGATTTCTAAAATTTATGAAGTTTTCAAGTTCTCAAACATTTTTCAACCTTTGTCAAAATTTCAATTTCATGAACTTTTCCAAATTTGAGAAAAAAAAATCAATTTATGAACTTGTCAACTTTGTAAACTTTTTATTTCGAATTCATTATTTTTATGCAAATTTGCCAAATTTCTTGAAAATTTTAACATTTTTCATATTTACCTTTATAATTCACAATCTTTTTCCAAATTAATGAACTTTTTAAATTGATAGAAAAAAGGCAGCTGGTTTTATTAGCCGATAGAAAAAGGGTAGCGAGCATCATGTCGTAGTGAACGGTTGGTCGCTCAATGTATAGCAAGAGCGATGGAGGAAACAGTAGCGCTCGAGAGAGTTATGGGCCACAGCCCGTTAGGGGGCGCGCGTGAGTGCCAGTTAGTCTCCGGGGCGCTTAATGCGCCAACGAGGAGCTCCCCTCGTGGAGCACGTATTGACTATTGAGTCGTATTTTGCATTGCATTCGGAAAGCAGCTCCAGTGCAAATCCGAAGGCAGAGCAAAATGGAAAATTGTGCGGCTGCGCTAGGTAGCGGCAAGGTGCTCTCAATAGTGAGTAGTCATCTAGCACTATGTGGGTCAAGTATCTTCGTATTGCATTTGTTTTCTGAATTTCTCACCTTCATATTCCTACTCTCTCTCACCAACAGTTAGCCCCCACCAATGTACTTCACATGCATGCATGATTGTGTGGCAGAATCTCTCTCTCCCCCTCTCTCTCTCTCTCTCTTTCCCCATCCAATAAATCCAACAATTTATTTCTCAATTTGAAACATTCATATCTTTTAAATCATATATTTGTTTTTGAAACTTTTTATATATTTGAACTCCTTGCGTCAAAACCTTTAAAATGAGTTCATTATTTGATATATTTTTTTGACCATGTTTAAATTTGAACGTACATTTCACATTTAAAAAAAAATCAGTTTCACGGTGATACATTATAATTTCACTTTATGTAGTAACTATTGCACATTTCAGAACCTACATTTCACTTTCCACTGGCTTGCTTCACAAAAATATACTCCCTCCGTCCTTTAAAAAGTGTACTTCCAACTTTGTTGGAGGGTCAAACTATCTCAATGTTTGACCGAGTTTGTGCAAAAATATATCAATGTTTGTGAAATCAAATACGTATATGATGAAAATATATTTTATCATGAATCTAATGCTACTAATTTGATGGCATAAATGTTGGTGTATTCTTGTATAAATGCGGTCAAACATAGAAATGTTTGACTTTCCAACAAAGTTGGAAGTACACTTTTCAAAGGACGGAGGGAGTACCTACTTACATACTTATCTTGCACATTTTTCAAATAACATAATTCACACTTTTTAAATATACTATTACACATGTCCAGATAATTATTTTCACAATGGTACATTATATTTTCACTTTCGTGGTTACTATTTCACAACTCGGAACCTACATTTAACATTTCATTGCCCCGTTCACACAAAAAAAACATATCTATTTCAATTTCACATTGTTGAAAAAAACATATTTCACTCTTTAAAAAAAATCAGTTTCACATTGATACAATACAATTTCACTTCTTGTGATTACTATTTCACAATTCAGAACCGATATTTTACATTTCACTGTCTTGTTTCACAAATATCACATCTATTTTGAATTACACATTGTTGAAATAACATATTTCACTCTTTAAAAAAATCAATTTCACATTGATACAATATAAATTCACCTTTTGTGGTTACTATTTCACAAATTCAGAATTACATTTTATTATCCACTGGCTTGTTTCATAAAAAGCGCATCTATTTCAGTTGCTCGTTTTTTAATAACATATTTCACTCTTTTGAGAATAAATTGTTACACATTTTCAAATAAACCATTTCACAAGTTGACATTTTAGTTTCGTACATTTTAGTTTCGTATTTTTTTCACTTTCAAAACCGATATTTCACTTCCTCTGTCTGGTTTCAAAAAAATTACATTTTTAAGTGAATTAGGTTTGTTTCACATACGACATGCGAAATGTTGGGATTTAAACATGTTTGAATATATCCAAAATGGGTTTACTTCTAAATGTCTTGGCCCCAGGAGTTCAAACATATAAATTATTTCACAAACAAACTTATTTTTTCAAAGATATAAATGGTTTTTAATTTGATAAGATGAAAAAAGTCCACGGATTTATTTGCAAGGGAGAGAGAAAAAGATAGATGCATACATGTGTGAAAGAAGAGATAGAGAGTGAACTGTCACATCCATGCATGTGATGTAAGGACAAAAGGTGTGGGCCAATGGCTGTATTTGACCTAGTATTTATTTTGTATAGAAAAAAGGATGAATAATTGCTCTTCATGGACCGAATCTTAAAGCCATTGTTCAATGATGAGACCATTGCCAGCACATGCCGGAACCGCTCAAAAAGACTTTGCAGAAGGCAGAGGCATGACACAGGAGCGGCACCAGAGCAAGACGGGTCGCAGGGCAGCTACAGCAATGCAGGAGCCAATGGAAGACTAATTTAAGACTGGAATTTCCTGTAATTTTCACTTAATCCATATCCTTTGGATAAAATATTCAGAAGTGCGAGGATACGCTGAGTCAAACATGAGTGATGGTAATGTATTGGTATAGACACAGACGAAGGTGGACGATTTCACCTTCACAAAGGTTTAAAATGCATACTATATTTTTGCCACGGTGGAAATTGCTTAAGAAAGGTGCCGAGGCATATAAGATTTCTTCGCCTCATGCCGGTACCGTTGATTTGTCTTGTTTCTTGTGTTCTTATGGCTATGGAGGCGTGATGAATCTCAACCCTTACTGTTATGAGGGCTCATGCTTCATTTTTAGGTGTTTTTGGTCTGTTTAGGATTGGTGTACTACTTAGAAAAGGCGAGGTGGCGACAATTCCTGGAGATTTTTAGAAAAGAGGCTAGCACCCGGCTTTAAATTAATGAAGCCCTTACAACCAACGCAACGTACACGACAACACATGAGAAACAAAAGAAAAAAGAGAACAAAACACCAGCAAGATACAAGGATGCCCAGGAGCAGCAACAAGGCTCAAAAATAGAACATCAAGACATCGGAGCCCTCGAAACAAGAACGGAGGACCAACGCCGCGAAGGAAGCCAACTTGAGAAGGAGACCAGACGACATAGGAAACTACGCCATTGCCAATGCCATCGCCTATGCGTCTGACAGATCAGTGCCATCTTGTTCCAGCGCCAAAAGAAGCACCCCAGCTCCTCGCACTGGCTCGAAGGGCGCCGCGCTGTCAGACAATGGAATGCTCACCATCCTAGAGCGCTGATGGAAGTTGATGCCAAGACAACAGAGGGAGGGAGGCCTTTGAGCACATCCACATTGTCGAACCAAGCTCCTCAATAGGGCGTTACCATTGAAGCACGGCATGCCGCATGGCGAGAAGAAGCTGTTATCCACAAAGCTTACCTCGGCAACTAGCAAAACGGGACCTTGCTCACAGGACGGAGCCTCCAAGGAGGAAAACGATGCCACAACGCCGCCGCCGCCCGGTCTGGAACATGTCAGACCAAGAGTTTTCACCCAGAGCCCATGGTAGATGCAAGTCGCCCATGATGACACCTCCAGGGAGGGGAACGACACACAGAAGTGTCACAGAGGCACCGACACCGTCGGGCAGAGCTTTCGCTCGGGAAAATACCACACCAACCAGGTCCATGAGCAGTGTCCGGCAAAGGCAAGATGCAGACGACGCCCGGAGCAATCGTGGTGGTTGTAGAAGACACCTGCATGACGGACGCCCCCAAATGGTACACCTCGCCGCCCAAGAGGTTGAGGTGACAAGCGAGCACCCACACGCGGACCAGCCAGAGGCCGGCGGCGGTAGCGGCTGATGACCCACAAGTGTAGGGGATCGCAACAACTTTCGAGGGTAAAGTATTAAACCCAAATTTGTTGATTCGACACAAGGGGAGCCAAAGAATACTCTTAAGTATTAGCAGCTGAGTTGTCAATTCAACCACACCTGGAAACTTAGTATCTGCAGCAAGATAGTTTAGTAGCACAGTAATATGATAGTGGTGGTAGCAGCAACAAAAGTAAAGATAATGTTTTGTAGATTTTGTGATAGTAGCAACGGAAAAGTAAATAAGCAGCTAGCAATATAGGTAAAGCTCGTAGGCATTGGACCGGTGATGGGAAATTACGTCGGTTGCAATTCATCATGTAGAAGTTATAACCTAGGGTGACACAGAACTAGCTCCAGTTCATCAATGCAATGTAGGCATGTATTCCGAATATAGTCATATGTGCTTATGGAAAAGAACTTGCATGACATCTTTTGTCCTACCCTCCTGTGGTAGTGGGGTCCTATTGGAAACTAAGGGATATTAAGGTCTCCTTTTAATATAGTACCGGACCAAAGCATTAACACATACTGAATACATGAACTCCTCAAACTATGGTCATCACCGGGAGTGGTCCCGATTATTGTCACTTCGGGGTTGCCGGATCATAACACATAGTAGGTGACTATAGACTTGCAAGATAAGATCAAGAACACACATATATTCATGGAAACATAATAGGTTCAAATCTAAAATCATGGCACTCGGGCCCTAGTGACAAGCATTAAGCATAGCAAAGTCATAGCAACATCAATCTCAGAACATAATGGATACTAGGGATCAAACCCTAACAAAACTAACTCGATTACATGATAGATCCCATCCAACCCATCACCGTCCAGCAAGCCTACGATGGAATTACTCACACACCGCGGTGAGCATCATGGAATTGGTGATGGAGAAAGGTTGATGATGACGATGACAACGATCTCCACTCCCCGAAGCCCCGAACGGACTCCAGATCAGCCCTCCCAAGAGAGATTAGGGCTTGGCTGCGGCTCCATCTCGTGAAACGCGATAATTCTTTCTCCTTTATTTTTTTCTCCACGAAACGGAATATATAGGACCTGGGGATACGTCGGTGGAGCTTCGGGGGGGGGGGGCTCGAGGCAGGGGGCGCGCCCCGCACCCTCGAGGACAGCCTATGGGCCCCCCGGCGTGGATCTTCTTGCTGGTATTTTTTATATTTTCTGAAATAATTCTCCGTTGATTTTCAGGCGATTCCGAGAACTTTTTATTTCTGCACAAAAACCACACCATGGCAGTTCTGCTGAAAACAGCGTCGGTCCGGGTTAGTTCCATTCAAATCATGCAAGTTAGAGTCCAAAACAAGGGCAAAAGTGTTTGGAAAAGTAGATACGTTGGAGACGTATCAACTCCCCCAAGCTTAAACCTTTGCTTGTCCTCAAGCAATTCAGTTGATAAACTGAAAGTGATAAAGAAAAACTTTGACAAACTCTGTTTGCTCTTGTTGTTGCAAATATGTAAGCTAGCATACACGTTTTTAACAAGATCATGAACTAACCACATTTCACAATAACTTTCAGGTCTCAAGACTACTCACATCAATGGCATAATCAACTAGCGAGCAATAATAATAAACCTCGGATGACAACACTTTTCAAGACAATCACGATATGATATAACAGGATGGTATCTTGCTAGCCCTTTCTGAGACCGCAAAACATAAATGCAGAGCAACTTTAAAGATCAAAGACTGACTAGACATTGTAATTCATGGTAAAAGACATCCAGTGATGATCATACTCAATGCAAATTAATAGTAGTACATGCAATGACAGAGGTGCTCTCTTACTGGTGCTCTTTGATAAGAGGATGATGACTCTGCATAAAAGTAAATAGATAGGCCCTTCGCAGAGGGAAGCAGGGATTTGTAGAGGTGCCAGAGCTCGATTTTTAAATAGAGATTGAATAACATTTTGAGCGGTATACTTTCATTGTCAACATAACAACCAAGTATCTCGACATCTCCCATGCTACGCACATTATAGGCGGTTCCCAAACAGAATAGTAAAGTTTATTCTCCCCCAACCACCAACAAGCACACTCCACGGCCAGCTGAATCCACGGGTTACCGTCCAAACAAGCAACAGCCATGGGGGAGTTTTGTTTAATTATTATGATTTTGACCATGGGACTGGGCATCCCAGTTACCAGCCATTTTCTCGTGAATGATGAGCGGAGTGCACTCATCGAGAGAATAACCCACCTAGCATGGAAGATATAGACAGCCCTAGTTGATACATGAGCTGTTCGAGCATACAAAACAGAATTTCATTTGAAGGTTTAGAGTTTGGCACATATAAATTTACTTGGAACGGCAGGTAAATACCGCATATAGGAACGTATGGTGGACTTATATGGAACAACTTTGGGGTTTATGGAAGTGGATGCACAAGCAGTATTCCCGCTTAGTACAGGTGAAGGCTAGAAAGAGACTGGGAAGCGACCAGCTAGAGAGCAACAACGGTCATGAACATGCATTAAAATTAATCAACAATGAATGCAAGCATGAGTAGGATATAAATCACCATGAACATAAATATCATGAAGGCTATGTTGATTTGTTTCAACTACATGCGTGAACATGTGCCAAGTTAACTCACTTAAATCGTTCAGAGGAGGATACCACCCATCATACCACATCACAACCATTTTAATATCATGTTGGCACGCAAGATAGACCATTATAAACTCTAAGCTAATTAAGCATGGCATAAGCAGCTATGATCTCTAATTTTCATTGCAACCATGTTTCATTCATAACAAGCTGAATCAAGAACGACGAGCAATCATAGTTACAAAAACAAGAGAGGTCGAGTTCATACCAGCTTTTCTCATCTCAATTATTCATCATATATCATCCTTATTGCCTTTCACTCGCACGACCGAACGGTGTGGAAAATAATAATAGTGCACGTGCATTGGACTAAGGTGGAATCTGCAGACATTTAATACAAGAGAGAAGACAAGGTAATATGGCTTAAATCAACAACAAAGCATATGAGAGCCACTAAGCATTTTCATCATGGTCTTCTACTCTTAACCCCTAAAGAAAGGAAAAGAAACTATTTACACGGGAAAGCTCCCAACAAGCAAAAGAAGAACGGGAAATCTTTTTGGGTTTTCATTTTTAGTTACTACTACAGGTAAAGAAAGTAAACTAGCTAGAAGCTTCAACTAATATTTTTTGTTTTTCTGGGTTTTTCTAGCACACAAGAAAAAGACTAAGAAAAAGAAAATTTAAACTAAGCATGGATGGTACAGTGAAAGAGTGTGAGCACCGACAACTAGCATAAGTGTGAACATGAAAGTAAGTCGGTGAGAAACACGTACTCCCCCAAGCTTAGGCTTTTGGCCTAAGTTGATCTATGACCAGTACTGGCCTGACGGATATCCAAAGTTATAGTTGGGGTCGTACTGAGATGCAACAAATGCTGCGTGCTGAGCTGCAACTCGAGGACGGGTTGCCTCCGTCATGTTATAATGGGCATTTGCCTCCTCCATAGTTATAGTGTGTCTTCCCTTTTCCTGAAAGTTAAACAAAGTAGGGGCAGGAAGAACAATAGGAATGGCATGCTACCGGTGAAAGATTAGTCGATATTTGGGAGTTTGATTATCCCACTCTATAAAACGATGACTAGCCATAGCATTACAGTCTAAATAAGCAGCAGATAAAGGATCATCATAAGGGTGCACGGGCACACCAAGATAACGGGCTATGCGAGTAGCATAGATCCCACCAAATAAATCTCCATTCGAACCATTATGTTGTAGTCTACATGCAATAATTGCTCCTAAATTATATTGCCTATGACCTAGTACAGCACTCCTGAGAATTCTGAGATCAGGGACACACATGTGACAGGCTTCATCTTTACCATTTATGCATCTACTAATAAAGAGAGCAAAGTAATGAATAGCAAGAAAATGTATGCTCCCCGTGGTGGCTTGTGTGATGTCGCTGGATTCTCCCACTGTAATACTAGCAAGGAATTCTCTAAATTCAGATTTACCAGGGTCACTCATACTGCCCCACTATGGGAGCTTGCAGGCTACATTAAAATCCTCTAAGTCCATGGTATAAGATTTATCATAAAGATCAAATAGGACAGTGTGAGAGTTACGTGAAGATGTAAATTTAAACCTTCTCCCAAAGCTATCAGTTAAACCACGGTATTGGAGGCACTTATCTTGCATGAAGTCCTCGAGATCAGCGTTACGCACATATGCGTAAAATTCATCTTTGATGCTCGCTTGACTCATAAATTCATCGGACGACCATTCACAAGGCCGCACATCAGCATCCCTCGATGGTTCATCGTCCGGCTCACGGAACGCAAGCCTCGGTTCTTGCTTCCTTGAAGGACCACCTTGGAAGTTCTTCCTAGACATTTTTCTGAAATTTTCTGAAATTTTTAGTAACTCACAATAAAAGTTAACCAAACTCAATAAGATTGATAGCAAAAACTCCTATAAGTGCCTAGAGGCTATATCATGCATTAGAACTACTTGGGACCAAGAAAATTTGACATGCAAGCTCAAGAATAAGGTCACCACATCATCACAAATTTGCAACAAATAAAGCACTAGAACAAAAACTAATTGGACCAATGGAGGAGTCACATACCAAGGAACAATCTCCCCAAACAGTTTGGTGAATGGTGCTTTGAGCAAGGAGATCGAAAATGGCAGCAAAATGAGCTAGAACTCGGGTTTGAGCTGGTTGTGGATTTTTTTTGGAGGAAGAAGAAGAGCATGGGTGAAAGGATAAGTGGAGGGGGGCCACGTGGGGCCCTTGAGGCAGGGGGCGCGCCCTGTGAAGGGGGGCGCGCCCTGTGCCCTCGAGGCCACGTGCTGGCTCCCCTCGCTGTGTGTTCGGTGCCATATTTTCTTAAATATTCTAGAAAAAAATAATATTTCATTTTCATGGCATTTGGAGAACTTTTATTTTCGGGACATTTTTTTATTGCACGGATAAGTCTGAAAACAGACAGATAATGCTATTTTTATTTTATTTAACCTAATTAACAAAAATTAAAAGGAGGGTACAGAAGGTTTGTGCTATCTAGATTCACCTATCCCATGTTCATCAAAAGGAATCCATTAACATGGTTGATTAGGTCTTGTTAATAAACTCTTTCCGAGTAACATGAAACCGGAGAATTTTCGAATAACACTATGTTACCTCAATGGGGATATGTATGTCCCCAATAATAAGTATGTCATATGCCTTCTTGATAGTAGGAATAGCAAACTCAAAACCTCCAATAGTAATAGTTGAAGTTCTTCCAATATAATTGATACTATGGACCTGAGGTTGTTTCCTCGGAAAATGTACCGTATGCTCATTACCCTTGACATGAAAAGTGACATTGCCTTTGTTGCAATCAATAACAGCCCCTGCAGTATTCAAAAAAGGTCTTCCAAGAATAATAGACATACTATCATCCTCGGGAATATCAAGTATAACAAAGTCCGTTAGAATAGTAACATTTGCAACTACAACAGGCACATCCTCACAAATACCGACAGTTATAGCAGTTGATTTATCGGCCATTTGCAAAGATATTTCAGTAGGTGTCAACTTACTCAAGTCAAGTCTACGATATAAAGAGAGAGGCATAACACTAACATAGGCTCCAAGATCACACAAAGCAGTTTTAACATAGTTTCTCTTAATGGAGCAAGGTATAGTAGGTACTCCTGGATCTCCTAGTTTCTTAGGCATTCCACCCTCAAAAGTGTATTTGGCAAGCATGGTGGAGATTTCTACATCAGGTATCTTTCTTTTGTTGGTAATAATATCTTTCATATACTTGGCATAAGGATTTGTTTTAAGCACATCAGTCAAACGCATATGCAAAAAGATAGGTCTAATCATTTCAGCGAAGCGCTCAAAATCTTCATCATCATTTTTCTTGGATGGTTTCGAAGGAAAAGGCATGGGTTTCTGAACCCATGGTTCTCTTTCCCTACCGTGCTTCCTAGCAACAGAGTCTCTCTTATCATAACGTTGATTCTTTGATTGTGGGTTATCAAGATCAACAGCAGGTTCAATCTCTACATCATTATCATTGCTAGGTTGAGCATCAGCATGAACATCATTATTAATATTATCACTAGGTTCATGTTCATTACCAAATAGTGTCTCAGCATCAGAAACAAATATATCATTGGGATTCTCAGGTGGGCGAGCTACAGGTTCACTAGGAGCATGCAAAGTCCTATCATTTTTCTTTTTCTTCTTCCTAGAAGAACTAGGTGCATCTAAATTAGCTCTCTGAGAATCTTGCTCAACTCTCTTAGGGTGTCCTTCAGGGTACAGAGGTTCCTGAGTCATTCTACCACCTCTAGTCACAACTCTAATGGCATTATCATTATATTTACTATTCAATTCATTGAGCAAATCATTCTGAGCCTTAAGTACTTGTTCTACTTGAGTGGTAACCATAGAAGCATGTATACTAATGATTTTCAGTTCATCCTTAGCATTAGACAGATAATCACTCAAGCGTTCAATCATATAAGCATTGTGTTGTAATTGTCTACCAACATAAGCATTGAAGTTTTCTTGTTTCACAATAAATTTATCAAACTCATCTAAGCATTGGCTAGCAGACTTATAACGAGGAATATCACCTTTATCAAATCTATAAAGAGAATTTACCTTTACTACCTGTGTCGGGTTATCAAGACCATGTATTTCTTCAATAGGCGGTAAATTCTTAACATCTTCAGCTTTAATATCTTTTTCTTTCATAGATTTCTTAGCCTCTTGCATATCTTCAGGACTGAGAAATAGAACACCTCTTTTCTTCGGAGTTGGCTTAGGGGCTGGTTCGGGAAGTGCCCAATTATTTTCTTTGGCTAGCATATTATTCAATAGTAGTTCAGCTTGTTCCACTGTTCTTTCCCTGAAAACACAACCAGCACAACTATCCAGGTGGTCTCTGGAAGCATCAGTTAGTCCATTATAAAAGACATCAAGTATATCATGCATCTCAAGAGGATGATCAGGCAATGCATTAAGTAACTGGAGAAGCCTCCCCCAAGCTTGTGGGAGACTCTCTTCTTCAGTTTGAGCAAAGTTATATATTTCTCATAAGGCAGCTTGTTTCTTATGAAGAGAATTAAACCAAGTCTTAGCATCACCCTTTAACGAGAACGGAAACAACTTAAGGATATAATAATAGCGAATCTTTTCATCATTGGTAAACAGGGTGGCTATATCATTCAACTTGGTAAGATGTGCCACAACAGTTTCAGACTCATAGCCATGGAAAGGATCAGATTCAACCAAAGTAATTAACTCAGGATCAACAGAGAATTCATAATCCTTATCAGTAACACATATAGGTGAAGTAGCAAAAGTAGGGTCATGTTTCATTCTAGCATTCAAGGACTTTTCTTTCAGCTTAGCTAATAATTTTTTAAGATCATATCTATCATTGCAAGCAAGAAAGTCTCTAGCAGTTTCTTCATCCATAACATAACCCTCAGGCACAACAGGCAATTCATATCTATTGGGAGTAGTTTCATCATCACTTTCATAAATATCATCAACATTTGCACTCTCCCTAACCTTAGCAATTTGTTCATCTAGAAATTCACCTAGTGGCACAGTATCAGACATAGAGGTAGTTCCATCATACATAGCAGAAGTAGCATCATCAAGAACATATGACATATCAGATTCAATAGCAGGAGTAGGTGTCGCAAGTTTACTCATAACAGAAGGAGAATCAAGTGCAGAGCTAGATGGCAGTTCCTTACCTCCCCTCGTAGTTGAGGGTCAGATCTTGGTTTTTGAGCCCTTCAAATTCTTCATAGTGATAAGCAGATATAAATCCCAAGTGGCTTAAAGAATAGAGCTATGCTCCCCGGCAACGGCGCCAGAAAATAGTCTTGATAACCCACAAGTGTAGGGGATCGCAACAGTTTTCGAGGGTAAAGTATTAAACCCAAATTTGTTGATTCGACACAAGGGGAGCCAAAGAATACTCTTAAGTATTAGCAGCTGAGTTGTCAATTCAACCACACTTGAAAACTTAGTATCTGCAGCAAGATAGTTTAGTAGCACAGTAATATGATAGTGGTGGTAGCAGCGACAAAAGTAAAGATAATGTTTTTGTAGTTTTTGTGATAGTAGCAACGGAAAAGTAAATAAGCAGCTAGCAATATAGGTAAAGCTCGTAGGCATTGGACCGGTGATGAGAAATTACGTCGGATGCAATTCATCATGTAGAAGTTATAACCTAGGGTGACCCAGAACTAGCTCCAGTTCATCACTGCAATTTAGGCATGTATTCCGAATATAGTCATACGTGCTTATGGAAAAGAACTTGCATGACATCTTTTGTCCTACCCTCCCATGGCAGCGGGGTCCTATTGGAAACTAAGGGATATTAAGGCCTCCTTTTAATAGAGTACCAGACCAAAGCATTAACACTTAATGAATACATGAACTCCTCAAACTATGGTCATCACCGGGAGTGGTCCCGATTATTGTCACTTCGGGGTTGCCGGATCATAACACATAGTAGGTGACTATAGACTTGCAAGATAGGATCAAGAACACACATATATTCATGGAAACATAATAGGTTCAGATCTAAAATCATGGCACTCGGGCCCTAGTGACAAGCATTAAGCATAGCAAAGTCATAGCAACATCAATCTCAGAACATAATGGATACTAGGGATCAAACCCTAACAAAACTAACTCGATTACATGATAGATCTCATCCAACCCATCACCGTCCAGCAAGCCTACGATGGAATTACTCACACACCGCGGTGAGCATCATGGAATTGGTGATGGAGGAAGGTTGATGATGACGATGGCGACGATCTCCACTCTCCGGAGCCCCGAACGGACTCCAGATCAGCCCTCCCGAGAGAGATTAGGGCTTGGCGGCGGCTCCGTCTCGTGAAACGCGATAATTCTTTCTTCTTTATTTTTTCTCCATGAAATGGAATATATAGGACCTGGGGATACGTCGGTGGAGCTTCGGGAGGCCCTCGAGGCAGGGGGGCACGCCCTGGGAAGGGGGGCGCGCCCCCCACCCTCGAGGACAGCCCATGGGCCCCCCGGCGTGGATCTTCTTGCAGGTATTTTTTATATTTTCTGAAATAATTCTCCGTTGATTTTCAGGCGATTCTGAGAACTTTTTATTTCTACACAAAAACAACATCATGGCAGTTCTGCTGAAAACAGCATCAATCTGGGTTAGCTCCATTCAAATCATGCAAGTTAGAATCGAAAACAAGGGCAAAAGTGTTTGGAAAAGTAGATACGTTGGAGACGTATCAGTGGCGAGGAGAAGGAGCGCCAGGGAAGGGGCTTGGCGGTGGCGTTCGCCCCCGCCACCGCCACGGGCCGGCCAGAGGCCACCGTCGACGACGGCGAGGGGAAGGAGCGCCAGGGAAGGGGCTTGGCGGCGGTGGCGTTCGTCCAGTGAGTCGCAGTAGCGACCCACGAGATGCGAGGCACCTCCAAACTATTACCCCAATACAATATAAATTCACCTTTTGTGGTTACTATTTCACAATTCAAAATTACATTTTCTCCACTGGCTTTTTTCATAAAAAGCGCATCTATTTCAGTTGCTCATTTTTTAATAACATATTTCACTCTTTTGAAAATAAATTGTTACACATTTCCAAATAAACCGTTTCACAAGTTGACATTTTAGTTTCGTACATTTTAGTTCTGTATTTTTTTCACTTTCAAAACCGATATTTCACTCCTCTGTCGGGTTTAAAAAAATCACATTTTTCAAGTGAATTAGGTTTGTTTCACATACGACATGCGAAATGTTGGGATTTAAACATGTTTGAAATATATCCAAAATGGGTTTACTTCTAAATGTCTTGGCCCGAGGAGTTCAAACATATAAATTATTTCACAAATAAACTTATTTTTTTTAAAGATATAAATGGTTTTAATTTGTCAAGATGAAAAAAGTCCACGGATTTATTTGCAACGGAGAGAGAAAAAGGTAGATGCATATATGTGTGAAAGAAGAGATAGAGAGTGAACTGTCACATCCATGCATGTGATGTAAGGACAAAAGGTGCGGGCCAATGGTTGTATTTGACCTAGTATTTATTTTGTATAGAAAAAAGGATGAATAATTGTTCTTCGTGGACTGAATCTTCAAGCCATTGTTTAGTGATGAGATCATTGCCAGCACATGCCGGAACCGCTCAAAAAGACTTTGCGGAAGGCAGAGGCATGACACAGGAGCGGCACCAGAGCAAGACGGGTCGCAGGGCAGCTACAGCAATGCAGGAGCCAATGAAAGACTAATTTAAGACTGGAATTTCCTGTAATTTTCACTTAATCCATATCCTTTGGATAAAATATTCAGAAGTGTGAGGATACGCTGAGTCAAACATCAGTGATGATAGTGTATTGGTATAGATACAGACGAAGGTGGACGATTTCACCTTCACAAAGGTTTTAAATGCATACTATCTTTTTGCCACGATGGAAAATTGCTTAAGAAAGGCGCCGAGGCATATAAGATTTCTTCGCCTCATGCCGGTACCGTTGATTTGTATTGTTTCTTGTGTTCTTATGGCTATAGAGGCGTGATGAATCTCAACCCTTACTGTTACGAGGGCTCATGCTTCATTTTTAGGTGTTTTTTGGTGTGTTTAGGATTTGTGTACTACTCAGAAAAGGCGAAGCGGCGACAACTCCTGGAGATTTTTAGAAAAGAGGCTAGCACCCGGCTTTAAATTAATGAAGCCCTTACAACCAACGCAACTTACACGACAACACAAGAGAAACAAAAGAAAAAAGAGAACAAAACACCGGCAAGATACTAGGATGCCTAGGAGCAGCAACAAGGCTAAAAAATAGAACATCAAGACATCGGAGCCCCCAAAACAAGAACGGAGGACCAACGCCGCGAAGGAAGCCAACATGAGAAGGAGACCAGCTGACATAGGAAACTACGCCATTGCCAATGCCATCACATGTGCGTTTGACAGATCAGTGCCATCTTGTTTCATCGCCAAAAGAAGCACCCCAGCTCCTCGCACTGGCTCAAAGGGCGCCGCGCCGTCAGACAAATGGAATGCTCACCACCCTAGAGCGCTGATTGAAGTTGATGCTAAGACAACAGAGGGAGGGAGGCCTTCGAGCACATCCACATTGCCGAACCAAGCTCCTCAAGAGGGCGCTACCATTGAAGCACGGCATGCCGCATGGCGAGAAGAAGCTGGTTTCCACAAAGCTTAGCTCAGCAACTAGCAAAATGGGACCTTGCTCACAGGACGGAGCCTCCAAGGAGGAAAACGACGCCACAACGCCGCCACCTTCCGGTCTGGAACATGTCAGACCAAGAGTTTTCACCCAGAGCCCATGGTGAATGCAGGTCGCCCACGATGACACCTCCAGGGAGAGGAACGACACACAGAAGTGTCGCTATCACCGACACCCACACCGTCGGGCAGAGCTTTCGCTCGGGAAAAGACCACACCAACCAGGTCCATGAGCAGTGTCCGGCAAAGGCAAGATGCAGACGACGCCCGGAGCAATCGTGGTGGCTTTAGAAGACACCTCCATGACGGACGCCCCCAAATGGTACACCTCTCCGCCCAAGCGGCTGAGGTGACAAACGAGCACCCGCACGCGGGCCGGCCAGAGGCCGCCTGCGGCGGCGAGGGGAAGGAGCGCCGGGGAAGGGGCTTGATGGCGACGGCGTTCGCCCCGTGAGTCGCAGAAGCGACCCACGAGACGCGAGGCTCCTCCAAACTATTACCCCGATACAATATAAATTCACCTTTTGTGGTTACTATTTCACAATTCAGAATTACATTTTATTATCCACTGGCTTGTTTCATAAAAACCGCATCTATTTCAGTTGCTCATTTTTTAATAACATATTTCACTCTTTTGAAAATAAATTGTTACACATTTCCAAATAAACCGTTTCACAAGTTGACATTTTAGTTCCGTATTGTTTTCACTTTCGAAACCGATATTTCACTCCTCTGTCTGGTTTCAAAAAAATCACATTTTTCAAGTGAATTAGGTTTGTTTCACATACGCCATGCGAAATGTTGGGATTTAAACATGTTTGAAATATATCCACAATGGGTTTACTTCTAAATGTCTTGGTCCCAGGAGTTCAAACATATAAATTATTTCACAAATAAACTTATTCTTTTAAAGATATAAATGGTTTTTAATTTTTCAAGATGAAAAAAGTCCACGGATTTATTTGCAAGGGAGAGAGAAAAAGGTAGATGCATACATGTGTGAAAGAAGAGATAGAGAGTGAACTGTCACATCCATGCATGTGATGTAAGGACAAAAGGTGCGGGCCAATGGCTGTATTTGACCTAGTATTTATTTTGTATAGAAAAAAGGATGAATAATTGCTCTTCGTGGACCGAATCTTAAAGCCATTGTTCAGTGATGAGATCGTTGCCAGCACATGCCGGAACCGGTAAAAAGTCTTTGCAGAAGGCAGAGGTATGACACATGAGCACCGCCAGAGCAAGACGGGTCACATGGCAGCTACAGCAATGCAGGAGCCAGTGGAAGACTAATTTAAGACTGGAATTTCATGTAATTTTCACTTAATCCATATCCTTTGGATAAAATATTCAGAAGTGTGAGGATACGCTGAGTCAAACATGAGTGATGATCATGTATTGGTATAGACATAGACGAAGGTGGACGATTTCACCTTCACAAAGGTTTAAAATGCATACTATCTTTTCGCCACGATGGAAATTGCTTAAGAAAGGCGCCGAGGCATATAAGATTTCTTCGCCTCATGCTGGTACCGTTGATTTGTCTTGTTTCTTGTGTTCTTATGGCTATGGAGGCGTGATGAATCTCAACCCTTACTGTTATAAGTGCTCATGCTTCATTTTTTAGGTGTTTTTTAGTCTGTTTAGGATTTGTGTACTACTCAGAAAATGCGAGGCGGCGACAACTCCTGGAGATTTTTAGAAAAGAGGCTAGCACCCGGCTTTAAAGTAATGAAGCCCTTGCAACCAACGCAACGTACACGACAACATAAGAGAAACAAAAGAAAAAAGAGAACAAAACACCGGCAAGATACAAGGATGCCCAGGAGCAGCAACAAGGCTCAAAAATAGAACATCAAGACATCGAAGCCCTTGAAACAAGAACGGAGGACCAACGCTACGAAGGAAGCCAACTTGAGAAGAAGACCAGCCGACAGAGGAAGCTATGCCATTGCCAATGCCATCGCATGTGCGTCTGACAGATCAGTGCCATCTTGTTACATCGCCAAAAGAAGCACCCCAGCTCCTCGCACTGGCTCGAAGGGTGCCGCGCCGTCAGACAATGGAATGCTCACCACCCTAGAGCACTGATGGAAGCTGATGCCAAGACAACAGAGGGAGGGATGCCTTCGAGCACATCCACATTGCCGAACCAAGCACCTCAAGACGGCGCTACCATTGAAGCACGGCATGCCGCATGGCGAGAAAAAGCTGTTATCCACAAAGCTTACCTCGGCAACTAGCAAAATGGGACCTTGCTTACAGGACGGAGCCTCCAAGGAGGAAAACGACGCCACAACGCCGCCATCGCCCGGTCTGGAACATG
Source organism: Secale cereale (assembly GCA_902687465.1). Classification (NCBI taxonomy): domain Eukaryota; kingdom Viridiplantae; phylum Streptophyta; class Magnoliopsida; order Poales; family Poaceae; genus Secale; species Secale cereale. The sequence continues at coordinate 488,108,903 of LR738709.1, read as the reverse complement.
TCGGACCAAGAGTTTTCACCCAGAGCCCATGGTGAATGCAGGTCGCCCACGATGACACCTCCAGGGAGGGGAACGACACACAGAAGTGTCGCTATCACCGACATCGACACCGTCGGGCAGAGCTTTCGCTCGGGAAAAGACCACACCAACCAGGTCCATCAGCAGTGTCCGGCAAAGGCAAGATGAAGACGACGCCCGGAGCAATCGTGGTGGCTGTAGAAGACACCTGCACGACGGACGCCCCCAAATGGTATACCTTGCCGCCCAAGCAGCCGAGGTGACAAACGAGCACCCGCACGCGGGCCGGCCAGAGGCCGCCGCCGGCGGCGACGAGGGGAATGGGCGTCGGGGAAGGGGCTTGGCGGCGGCGAGGGGAAGGAGCGCTGGGGAAGGGGCTTAGCGGCAGTAGCGTTCGCCCCGTGAGTCGCAGGAGCGACCCACGAGACGCAAGGCTCCTCCAAACTATTACCC
>LR738709.1:488040887-488107432 GCA_902687465.1 Secale cereale | reverse complement strand
CACACACACACACATACACATAAACTCCTGGAGATATAATAAGGTTCTCCCCGCTTAGTTCATGTCCTGGCGCGTACACCCTACCCCTATGAGGGCAAGAGGTGTTTTTGCACTGTCATAATGTTTTATGAATATATATAAAGTTAAAAAAAATGCTAAGCAAACAAGAATCATATATTGAGATGCCACGAGGATCAGAATGGGCGCGTCACACAGAAAACATGCAAGCAAAACAAAACAAAAACAGATGCAGTTACATTATGAGTCCAGAAAGCAACAAAATCATGCACATATTCTGCATGTCCCTGTTTCCAAGGAGATCCACATTGCGCTGCATCTTTGGTGGGATCATGCATGGATGCCAGTCATGTAGGAATACAAAGTGGCCAAACTAGAGCACAGTTTGAGAATGTATATAAAGCATCGCTTGCGCCAAATGTTTTTCATGCCCATGCTTGCATGCTCTCGTAGATTGATAGATGACATGGCTCACCTGGCAGCACTACTCCTCGCGTGCGCTCTCGTCCTCGTCTTGAGCGCGACACCCACGCTGAGCATTATCACTGGCGGAGGCGGTGCGACAGCGAGGCAGAGTACCAGCCTCAACCATGGCGCCGCTCGAACATACGTAGTGCTCGTCGAGCCTCTGGCGCACGCGCACCACGACGACGAAGCCGCGCACCGGAGATGGCACGAGTCGTTCCTGCGGCCGGGGTCGCGCCATGGCAGCAGGACGGCCGGCAGCGACCCACCGACCATTCGCCACTCGTACACGGGCGTGTTTTCCGGCTTCGCCGCAAAGCTGACGGGGCACCAGCTCGCAGCGGTGTCCAGGAAGCGCGGGTTCGTGCGCGCCTTCCCAGAGCGGAGGGTGCCGCTCATGACGACGCGCACGCCGGGGTTCCTCGGCCTGGACGCCAAGCAAGGCGTCTGGAACGCCACAAACTACGGCGAGGGCGTCATCGTCGGGTTGCTCGACACCGGCATCGCCGCCTCGCACCCTTCGTTTGGAGACGAGGGCATGCCGCCGCCGCCTGCCAAGTGGAAGGGCAAGTGCCAGGCCCCCGTGCGTTGCAACAACAAGCTCGTCGGCCTGGTGTCGCTCATGGGCGGCAACGACACCACCGACGCCGTCGGGCACGGGACGCACACTGCAGGCACCGCGGCGGGCCACTTCGTGGACGGCGTCTCGGCGTTCGGCCTCGGCAGGGGCACCGCCGCCGGGATCGCACCGGGCGCGCACCTGGCCATGTACAAGGTATGCGACGGCGAAGGGTGCTTCGAGTCCGACATACTGGCCGGGATGGACGCGGCAGTGAAGGACGGCGTGGACGTGCTGTCGCTCTCCCTCGGCGGCCCCTCCATACCATTGGACAAGGACCTGATCGCGATCGGCGCGTTCGGGGTGATGTCCAAGGGCGTCCTCGTGGTGTGCGCCGGCGGTAACAGCGGCCCGACGCCCTCCACGTTGTCAAATGAGGCGCCTTGGATATTGACCGTGGGGGCCGGATCGGTGGACCGGAGCTACCGGGCCACCGTGCGGCTCGGCGACGGGGAAGCGTTCGACGGCGAGTCGCTGACGCAGGACAAGCGCTTCAGCTCCAAGGCGTACCCGCTCTACTACCCTCAGGGCACCAGCTACTGCGACTACTTCGACGGCGTCAACATCACCGGCAAGGTGGTCGTGTGCGACACCGAGACGCCGTTGCCTCCGCTGAACTCGATCCAGGCGGTCCAGGCGGCAGGCGGCGCCGGAGTGGTGTTCATCAACGAAGCCGACTTCGGGTACACCATCGTCGTAGAGAAGTATTATAACCTCCCAATGTCACAGGTGACCGCGACCGACGGCGCCAAGATCATGGGCTACGCCAGGGTGGGCTCCACGACGGCCGCCCACACTGCAACGATAGTGTTCAACAGCTCGATTGTTCACGTGAAGCCGGCCCCGATCGTCGCCGCCTTCTCGTCTCGCGGGCCGAACGCGGCCAGCCCCGGCGTGCTCAAGCCCGACATCATGGCGCCGGGGCTCAACATCCTCGCCGCGTGGCCGTCGATGGTGCCTATCGATGGCACGGAGTCGTACAGCTACAACGTTGCCTCCGGCACGTCCATGGCCGCGCCGCACGTCACCGGCATCGTGGCGCTCGTGAGGAAGGCGCACCCGGACTGGTCGCCGTCGGCGGTCAAGTCGGCCATCATGACCACGTCCAGCACCGCCGACAACGCGGGGCACCCCATCATGGACGAAGAGCACCGGAAGGCGAGCTTCTACTCGATCGGCGCCGGGCACGTGGACGCGGCGAAGGCCGTGGACCCAGGCCTGGTCTACGACCTCGACGCCGGTGACTACAGCGCCTACATCTGCGCGCTGCTCGGCGAGGCGGCCATGAAGACTATCACGGGGAACAGCAGCTTGACGTGCGCGGCGGTGGGGTCCATCCCGGAGGCGCAGCTGAACTACCCGGCGATGCTGGTGCCACTCTCCGAGAAGCCGTTCAAGGCGAAGCGGACGGTGACAAACGTGGGGCCGGCGAAGTCGATGTACACCGCTCACCTGGACGTGCCCAAGTGGCTCAAGGTGAAGGTGGAGCCAGAGGCGCTGGAGTTCACGTCGGCCATGGAGAAGAAAACATTCACGGTGACCGTGAGCAGCAGGGGAGGCGACGCTGACGCCGACGCCGGGCAGCTGGCCGAGGGGAGCCTACGCTGGGTGTCCGAAGATCACGTGGTGCGGAGCCCGATCATCGCCGACGCCAGGGTTGTCCCGAGATGATTCTGTCAGGCGTTCGTTGTACTAAGCCAGCCTGGTTAGCATAAGCACAAGTATCCATATACCGTAGTTCACAAAATGGAGACATTATCGTTCTTGCGAACTAGCACTACTCCTTGAGGTCCCGATTGCAAACATGCAATCACACATATCAAATGAGGTTGCTGAGATAACCCTGTATCTTTACTGTATCAGATATCACTACTCAAAAATCCTCAAGTTGCCAGCACAATCAAAGCTTCTGTCTGAGAGGTATATTGCAAACTGAGAGCACCACTTCTTTTGTCGAAATCGAGAGGAACACTTGTCACTTACTGTGCCTCCATCTCCATGGGTGCTCTGCTTGGGCAAGATTTGAACACCAAAACTCGGACTGGAAGGTCAATGATGTTACTGTTACAAAATGACCAGCCAATGAGAAAATCAGCAAGACATGATGCGCATTGAGATGGCATGTGTAGTGCAGTTTAGGCCGTTTCCCAACAAAAGATCAAAGAAATACACGGAAGGGAAATCCAGGCACCGAGAAGACATGTCTGGTGCAGTCGTGCAAGTTAACAATGCACGCACAAAAATAAATTTCCAAATGCTTTTTTGGAAGCTTCACAAGAGATGTCCAGGAATCTGAAGATAATTACATTGCTAACGGGGTAAAGTAAAAGTGGCATAACAAGGTTTTAGGCAATGGGGAGTAGAAGTCGAAAAACAATCTATGGCCAAAGTCAATAAAATGGCTTCCCGAAAATAAAACGTTACAAATGGACGGTTTAATCATAATTTTCTAATAAGATGCTCAAACAAGCCAATCAACTTCGATTAGAAATGGAAAAGCCACAGTATTAAGAACTTACTGTAATGAGTACTCAAACATTAATTTAATTGTCAACGATGAAGGCTATCAGCTGTTGTGAAGACATCCTAAATGTGAGGAGACAACCTTTCTTGATGAACTGAAACTTGGAGCAAATACTAGGGCCAAATGTTGCCAAAAATCTTCGTGTTCATTTGTTTCTAAATACGTCAGGCAGCTGTGATATATCTCCATGAAGAATGGTCTGGCAAAAGTAGCTTTAGCCTAAGATATAGCAGAGTTAACTATGCTGCTGTGGCTGAGGGAGATGCCAGTTTTGTGCCAACATTCCTGACTGAAGGGACAGTTTTAAAATACGGTCACTAGATTCGAGGATCTCATCTGAGCCGAAGATATAGCAGAGTTAACTTCATTACTGTGATTATCTGTGACCCGAAAGTTTTTCTTTGTAGCATCTCTTGTGTTCAATCTTTCATTGAGTAGGAGCCATGCAAAACCCTTTAGCTTGGCAGAACATTTAGAGGACCAAATCCAGTTGAAACGAGCAGAGGCATACTGATAGAGTTCTTGGGCCTACTGATGGAGTTCTTGTATGTGTCCCCCCTGCACTGTATGTTCGCGAAAGCTCATGCTGATGGAGTTCTGGCTCCCCTCAACCTCCCTCCGTCGAATCTGTGGCAAAGCCTTTATGCAAATGATGCAGCACTGTTTATCACTCCCATGCCTGAAGATGTTCTTGTTACCAAGCAATTGTTGCTTCAGTTGGGCGCCATTTCAGGAAGTTGCCAACCTGGACAAGAGTGGGTTGTTCACAATTCGTTGCAATAACATTGATGCCCCCCCCCCCCCAACCCACCCAACTGCTAAGGTCCTTTCCTGTCCCCGTCATGCAATTCCCATGCAAGTAACTTGGACTACTGCTTTGCCAAACTGCAGAGTGGAAAGGAAAGCTTCTCAACAGTGATGGACGACTGCGGTTGGTGAACTCAGTGTTGTCTGCTATCCCAACTTACCTGATCACAGTCTTCAAGCTCGATTCTTGGTTCATTAAGCAAATTGACAAGCTGCCCAGGAACTTCCTCTGGTGGTCTAAGCCAGACACAGCTGGCGGTTTGGCCCTGGTTAACTGGAACACCATCTGTCGACCTAAAGACATGGGCGGGCTGGGCGTCATGGATATCAAACATTTTGGCACGGCGCTCAGGATTCGATAGAAATGGCTCGAATGGATGGGCGGACAGAGACCATGGTAGGCTCTCATATTCCCTGTGACAAGGATGATCTTGCTTTGTTCCGCGTTTCCACTTCGATTTCCATTGGCAATGGCACAAGGGTTTCCTTTTGGAATGACCGGCGGCTCAACAGCTGCTCCCAAAGGATTTGGCACCGGACCTCTTCATTCTGTGCTCAAGGAAAAACGTATCGGTGGCTAACACAATCAACTCCCAGAGATGGATGTCGGGCCTGCAGCGCATCACGTCTCCCTTGCAACTAAGGCAATTCACTGCCCTTTGGTTGCAGCTGCAGCAAATCCACTTGCAGCCGGATATCGACGACTCTCTGATGGAATCTTACCTCCTCAAAGGTCTATTCAGCTAGTTCAGCCTACCGCTCTCAGTTCCTGGGCTCCTACTCAACATCCCGATTCGACAAGCTTTGGTGCTGCAAGGTTGAAGGCAAATGCCGACTCTTTATGTGGCTCTGGCTGTGCGGGAGGATTCTTACGAATGACAACCTCGCCATCAAAGGGATCCCGCACAGTGAATTTTTGCCACCTATGCGATCAAGAGGATGAGACTCCTTTCCATCTGATCCTGAGATGCTCCTTCTCGCGATCCATTTGGATGCTGGTTGCCAACTGGACTAACTGCCCTGCTCTCACCCTCAACGCCCAGAACGCCACCTCCTCTGAAGCTTGGTGGAGCGACCTGGCATGCACTTTGGATCCAGAGCTTATCACCACTGCCATATACACCTGCTGGAATATATGGAAGGAACGGAATCGCAGGGTATTCCAGACGCACCACCTTCCTGAGCTGGAGGTTCTTCATCTGATCAAACAAGATATTTCTCATCCAGCGCTTTCCATGCATGGATACTTATTGTTTTCTCCTACTTAATATATAGGGATGCAGTGCTGCCAGTTCCTCACAGAAAAGTATTGGGCATAAGCTTTCATGGAGTAGCATCACTTCCCCAAGAGTAACTCCAAGTGTCATCCTCAGCAGGATCATTTTGAAGATTCTAAAGGATGACTCTGAGGATCATAAATTCATTAAAAGCTTGAGAAGAAAGAGGGAGGCGGAAAATATCCAGAATATCATCAAGACTCCATCCAGAGGCAGATGCGCCTGGCTTCATCTATACTTTCAATAACCACTTCAGGCAACTTGAGGGAGCATATATAAAAAGCGGGAAGAGCGCTAAGGACAGCTTTTGTGACTGTGATTCTCCCACCAAAAGACAAGGAGGGGCAAGAAGTTAAGAGCCGCTCCACCCTATGAATCAGATCAAACTCCCTGATTCTAGGTTTGCTCCAACCAAGAAGAAGCCCGAGATAGGTGAAGGGGAAATTGGCAATGCGGCAACCATAGAGGCCAGCTAACTGCTGCATTTTTCCTCCAAACCATGGATGGGAAGAAGGCAAGTTTTCTGGAAATTAACTCAAAGACCAGTGGACTGTCCAAAGGGTTCAAGGAGGATTTAAGACAGAGTAGTTAGTGGGAACATGCATGCATGATTAAAAGTATCATCTGTGTATTGCCCAACAGGGAAGATGCTGTTAGTACCTGGAAGGGGGAACTGAAGCAGGTTATGGTGACAAGCCTTATTGATGATAGCCTGAAGCAGGTCAGCCGCGAGAATAAACAGCCGAGTGGGGAAGAGGGTTCCCCTGCTAGAGTGCTAGACTCCACATGCGGCAATGAAATTTCCTCCCCAGGACACCATTAAGTAGGACAGAGGAAGTACCAGTGGAGAGGACGGATTTAATCCATCCAATCCACCTCGCACCAAAGGCTATATGCTCCATGACTCTGATGATCGTGTCGTGCTCGATAGTATTGAACGCTTCTCCAAAGTCAAGCTTAAATTTCCCGCTTGGATTGATGGCATCAGTGGAGAAACAAACAAGCTGTTTGATCAGTATAATCCTTAAAGTATATATATCTACATGACTACATGTCAACAGTAGTGAATGTGATTATCTTATCCACTTAAGAACCCTACTATAGCAGAATGATCCATCAAAATCATGAAAGACCCCGCCACAATTTCTGAAAAAAAAAACATGTGATAGAAGCTCAAAATTGAGAATATCAATAGAATCTGGCAAGCATGAGCTAGTAAAAACGTGGAGAGAGATACAAACCATAAAAGCTGAATGAAGAAATGAAGGATAAGCTATGCTGAAGAAGTTGTCAGTGTCTAAAAATCCCTCATAGATAATAAAGAACCCAAAGCAGATGGTATCCTACTGCAAGGTTTTTTGGGTCATGTCTGCACAAGAGTATGGCATGCCCATAGTGGCACTAAATGGGTGTGTGCAAACAACTAGAAGAATATAGGCACAAAAAACTGGAAACTGGATCATTCATTTGGTGAATACCATGTCATATTAAAAATATGAAAACAGACAACTGATGATGCTATTAACTTAAAACAAGGAATGTTAAGTTCCTTCAGCAAATGCCACGTGTAAACAGAAGCATGTAAACGATACTTTTTTTTTTTCTATTTGATGCGTCCTCCGAAAGTTGATGTGTCTCACTTCCATGGATTTAATCATTTCAACCATTTACAAAATTAATATCAACTCCAAGTTCCAACTGAGTCTCTCCAATGGAAGTACTCCACCAAATGTATTTCTGAAATCTGCAGGTTGAACGACTACAAAATTCATAGGGTTATACAAAAACAAATTCCATATATAAATAAGAACTTGACTAGGAAATTAGACCTTGCTTGGATAACAATCAGTCTCTAGATAAAACAACTAACTCAGGGTGAAGCCCATGGTGGCGTGTAGAGTTGAAATAAAGTTCTCCTTTGGAAAACACCAGATAATGGTGCGTTGTGGATCAGAATGATTAGGTAATAAAACTGAGACTGACGAAAATAGTAGCAACATGGTATTAAGAAAACCGAAATTGCAACTGGAGACATCACATAATAGCACAGGAGTGAACTTTTTCTTTGACTCTGCATATAATGCACTGATCCGCATGTTGGATTCTGTTTCTTACTTTTGATATAATAATTTTACATTACCTCATGAAAACAATATCCACCATAAGGTAGGGAAACATGCATGCTCATTCACCTTCTACACCAAGTTGTTCTACAGACAGCAAGTCAAGGCAGGCAAAATCACCAGTAATCCCCACAAGAACATTTCCCATCCTTGAAGTGATGAAACCTGTTAGTGTCTCTAACAGATATCTCCCTCCCCTCAAAACATGATATGAACTTCATTGCTTCGTGGCAATCGCCACAAATCCGGAGGTTCTTTATCACCCGGAGGGGTGTTCCTGGGCTCGTGCTTATGAGGCCCAATGCAACAGCCAGCTTTTCACTGTGCACAGCAAGGATATCGTCCTTTTCTTGTTCTTCCACATCATGCAGGACAAAATCTGTGCTCGGTGCAAAGCCCAGCCTGCTCATCTCAATGGTAAGCTGTTTTAGTTTCTCCGTTATTGCAGTTTTCATGGGGTGTGAATTGTCACCAGCTAACAACATGTGCACCTTGTTCTTGATCTCTATCCAACTGCAGCCCATTTCTTTCTTCAATCCCATATTCTTCATCTGATCCCTCACTCTGTTTACCCCGTCCCACATTTTTTTAGACGCATAAATGTTGGAAAGCAGGACATAGTTGCCGGTATTTTCAGGCTCTAGTTCAAATAGCTTTTCTGCTGCGAGTTCGGCCAGGAACACATTTCCATAAACCCTGCAAGATCCCAGCAAGGACCCCCAAATACAACCATCTGGCTCAAATGGCATCTCATTTATGAGATCGTATGCCTCATCAAGCTTGCCAGCCCGTCCTAACAGAGTAACCATACATGCATAATGCTCCATCCTAGGGGAAATGCTATGACTATGCTGCATTTCATGGAAGTAGCGACGCCCCTCCTCTGTCAGGCCAGCTTGGCCACAGGCACCAATGACACAGGTGAATGTGACTAGGTCGGGCTTCTGTTTGCACTTCTGCATCAAACAGAACAACTGCACAGCATTTGCAGCCTCCCCATGCATCGCATAGCCACCAATCATCGCATTCCACGAAACCGTATTTTTAGACGGAATTGCATCGAAGATCGTCCTCGCATCCCTGACCTTGCCACACTTTGCATACATGTCCACCAACGCACTGCCAACGTAAACATCATGAAGAAATCCCTTCCTAAGGGAAAAACAGTGTGCTGACCGGCCATGCATAAGAGCGGCAACATTGGCAAATGCTGGCAGTATGCAGGGTATCGTGACTGAATTTGGCTCAATCCCTTTTGACTGCATCTTCCTGAAAAGATCCACCGCTTCCAAGTCTTTCCCATTCTGCACACAGCAGGCAACAATCGAGGTCCAGGACACAACATTCAACTCGACTCCTCGGCTAACAAACTCGCTGAATAACAACAATGCCTCAGAGACTTGGGCGTTCCGAGAGAGCCCAGCGACGAGAGCGTTGCAGGAAGTAACATCCATGTGGCTGGACTCATGGAACACGTGAGAAATTTCATCGGCACGCCCACACTTGCCGTACATGTCGATGAGCGCAGTGACCACATGTTGATCTAGCCTGCACCCTGCCTTCACCACGTATCCATGCAGCTGCTCACCAATCGAGACCATTTTCACATCCCCAACCGCAGAGAGTGCACACGAGATGCCGGTGGCGTCCGGCAAGAACCCTTCCCCGTGCATCCTCACAAGTGCCTTGGCAGCGTCGAGGGCGCTGCCGCTCCGGTTCAGCCCCGAAACCATTCCATTCCAGGTGATCACATTCGGCTCGACGCCGGCGCTCCGCATCCGTTCCAGAAGGCCCCACGCGGCCTCGGCGTTGCCTCGTGCAGAGTAACCGGCGATGAGTGCGCTCCAGCCAACGACATTCTTGTCCGGCATTCTTTCGAACACGCAGCGGGCGTCGCTGGTGGCTCCGAGGCGGAGGTAGGTGTGGAGGAGCGAGGAGGCGACGAAGGGATCCTCCGCAAGGCCGGAGACCGCGGCGGCCGCGTGGAGCGCGCGGGCGAGGGGCTGCGCGGGGCATGACTTGAGTGCGGACGGCAGGAGGTGCGCGTCCGGCGGGAAGGAGACGTGGCGGAGGAAGTGCAGAAGAGTGTTGGAGTGTTGGCACATTTGCTTGGCTGGTACTTGGTGCCCGCTGATTGATCGACTCGATAAGTTTTCAAGATGGTGCTCCTGTTGCTACGTTTTAGGCCTTTCCCAGTGCTTCATCGTGGACATGTACTAAGCATATCACATAAGCAAAAAAATAACATGGCATAACATTTAAGGAGAGAAGAGAGTACTTTGATGACCCAGGAAAAACCATTGCCAAGCACGAGAACCTAAGCAAACCACTTAAATGAAACAATTTGACCAATACTTTAGGTGCTAACTCATTAAATAAAATGTGCTTAGCAACAACAAGTTAAGCACCTATGCATTGAGCAATTGAGTTGCTAAGGTAATTAATGCACTTAGCACCTCATCTAAGCACCTTTGCATTGGAAGAGGTCTGAGCATCTCCAGCCGGACCTCGACAAATCCGCTCCTCAAACACCTACCTACGCGCGTCCATCAACACTGACCTGTCAGACTGTCATGTCTTAAATTTTTCTTTATAACTGAATACCTTAGTTAACATACCTCAAATCGGTACAAACAATCACGTAAATGATGTATTACACATATTGTCCGACTACTATATTAAAACAACAAAAAAATGGCATGTTTAACATACAAGCTAGCTATGGACAATGTCATCCACGACTGCCCTTGCCTTTTCTGGCATATTTGTCGTCCTTCTCGCGGAACTAGTGGTCGAAGACGCAGTATGGATTGGATCCGCTCATCGCCAGAGTTGTTCATGTCCTCCTTGTCCTCCTTGGGGGGCAGTCCAGCTATGATACGGACCGACCCATTCTGCTCTCGGACGAGGGCGCGCATGTTCCTTCGCTGCCGCTTCTTCACAATGTGGGTGCTGATGATTTCTCCTCTGCGCCGCCCACGCCGCCTCATCAGCCGCCTTGGTCGTCGCCATGTCGGCAGTGAGGCGGGCCTCGGCTGCCATCATCCTCTCCTTTCCACGGCGGGCACACCGGTCCCGGTAGGACTCATACACCGACGGACCGGTGATGGGAAAAAGGATTGGAAGGCTCCCGAGGGGACCGCAATGATCCGGCGCTGGTGGATCCGAGCGCCTGATGCCTCAACGCAATGGACTCGCGTCGGACAGATCCCGTCGTCGGCCAGGCATTGTCCTCCCAGGAGCAGCGAAGTGCAACGGACGGCTATTGCGTCCTCCAAACCACACCGAACGACACCCCAGTCGACAAATTTGTACTGCTCGTCGTTGGATTCACTGCCCACCATGCCAGAGAAGGCGGAAGATCGCCGGCCAGGAGCCTGGGTGGCGGAAGGTGTGGAGGAGAGTGGAGTGAAGTGACTAGAGTTTGGCCCGGACAACGAATGAGAAGGAATATATGTGGGATCGTATTGGCCAGCGTGAGTCGGGTCCAACGTGCCAGACACGCTCGGGCGCAAACCGAGGGCCTCATATCTTCTCTATAATTGGACTGGATATGAGGGGTGCCGGTCGACTCGGGCGTTTAAGGTCCGTTTAAGACGCTCATCTAGGTCATTTTTTGTGACCGGTCACTAACCGGGTCTTCCGCCCGGTCGTATGAGGGGGCTTGGGTGCTCAGCTGTAGATGCTCTTACTTCGAATGGAACCCCTACTTGACTTAGCACTTATCATAAGTGGAAACGTGTCTGAAAGTAAGGAATCCCCTTTTCTAATCACTCTTGCTAAATCTTAGTTATGTCTCTTTCGTCGGTGGTATAGAGGTCTTACATTGATATTGCAGAAGAACATGCTTGCTGGGCACTTTCAAAAACTAGGCTTGCTAGGCGCTAGGCGGTGCAGAGTGAGAAGAAGGCCACCACGTTGTCGTCGTGGCAACTAATGAACTAGTCTTGATAGAGGAAAGCCAATTAGAGGTCCTGCGCATAAAACATGTTTTTAGTAATTTTCCTTAAACAGTAGATGTGTTCATTGTCACAATCAAATGCTATTTGCAAAATTTTAGGAGAAAATCTTAAGCATTTGATATGTGCACAAAAAAAGTCGTACATGAAATGTTACCTCCAAATGTTATATTTATTTTCATAGTAAATAAAATTTATTTTTATTTTTATTTCATCGATGAAGCTTTCTATCATGTTTCGCATGAAAATTGTTAAGCACGTTGGTTACACTATATACACTACCAAGATCGTCTAATAAACGTAATTTTTTAAATTTATTTACTATTTATTTTGAAATTCTTGTTCATCAAGGAGCATATACACCCCAGAGCAAAAATGACCAAGGTGTAAATACTTATAATTAAAATAGGCATGTGTATGAGAATTTGTTTCTTACAACCATATAATTGTGATCCGGATTATCATGACCTTAATTTATGTTCTGGAAGATGCCCATTAAGATGTGTTTGTGTTGGTGCAATGATGGCCCCCTTATGTTTTTGGAGTTTATTGGCATAAACAGTATGAAACTTATGTGTTTCCTAGTGCACACAGAGTAACAAGTCCCTTGAGTCTCGAGGAGTTTGATGCAAACCACAAAGATAATCCCCTGTGTGACAGTGAGGATTATCACCGAAGAATATGATGACAAGAGTGACCCCTCAAAAACTGCTGACGTGACGCAATTGACTTGGTGTTCGTCCGAAGAAAATGACTGCGTTCGAGGAGATTAAAGACGAAGTAAAGACGTAGCATTTATTCTGTAATTCTTCTTCTCCTTATTGAGTCATAGGACCACCATACTATTACGAGGGGTGTAGCATACGAAACTTTGATTCTCTGATGCTAAACCCAAATCCTATGAAAGTTGTGAGAGAAATCTTTTTGTGTTCCGAGCAAATATTTGCCAGCAAGAGACTGTGATCCTCTTCACTGCGAGAGATTTGTCTCAGACCTAGGAATTAGACTGAACCGCGTGTCCAAAATGGTCATTTCCCACAAGGGAAGGCTGTGGTTATAAATAGCCATCCGACACAGGGTTTGTCCGGTGGCTGCTCCGTTTGATTCTGAGAAGATTTGTGAACAACCCCCTCTCCGAGCGATTTGAGTTTAAAATCCACCGAGAGAAAACCCCTAGAGCCGAAGAATTAGATAGTGGTTCCGAATCACTTGAATCTAAGTCCAGTACGCTTCGCCTATTACTCTTGAGAGCTGCAAACTCTCTAGACGGTTAGGTGTCAATTTCTTGAGAGACCAAGACTGATTGTGGTTCTGGAAGAAGAAGTCTGTAAAGGTTCAGAGATCACCTCAAGCATCAACCATGAGTGATCGGCATTGGTTGACGAATCAATTGTCGAGGAGAATAGGGTGAAGAGAGTTTATCTTCCGTGTTAAGTCACAACCCCTCCATCCAGACGTAGTCCTTGTGTAGATGGACAAACTGGTCGAACAAATACCCTGTCGCCATCGAGCATCACTGATCACCCCTGCTACTCCCATTTACTTTCGATCATGTGATTTGTCTCGATGCATGTTACAGTTTCCATTCGATAGTTTGTTTCCGCTCACTGTACTCTGTTTTCATTCTTTCCGCTGCTGGGTTCCGAGAGTTTTGAAGTTTTCGAAAGAAATTTTAAAACTCTCATTCACCCCCTCCCTATGGTAGACATACTTTGTTCCTACAATTGGTATCAGAGCAAATTACTCCTTAACTCTGCCTATTTTGGTCTAACAACCTTGGAGTTTCATGTATGTCCTCAGTGAGCTACAAATCGCATCTCAAGATTCCAATCTTCGATGGGATGGACTATCCCTTCTAGAAAGAGAAGATGAAGATTCATCTCCGAGCTATTGATGATGATATTGTTGGGGAACGTAGTATTTCAAAAATTTCCTACGATCACGCAAGATCTATCTACTAGATGCATAGCAACGAGAAGGGAGAGTGTGTCTACGTACCCTCGTAGACCGAAAGCGGAAGCATTTATCAACGCGGTTGATGTAGTCGTGCACCTTCACGATCCGTCCCGATCTAGTACCGAACGTACGGCACCTCCGCGTTCAGCACACGTTCAGCTCGATGACGTCCTCGCCTTCTTGATCCAGCAAGACGGGCGAAGTAGTAGATGAGTTCCGGCAGCACGACGGCGTGGTGACGGTTGTTGATGAAGAACAATCTCTGTAGGGCTTCGCCAAGCACTACGGAAACTAGAGAGGATAAACTAGAGGGTCGGGGTTGCCGGCACACGGCTTGGTGTATCTTGATGTGTTCCAGGTGCTAGCCCCGCCCCTCTATTTATATGTTGAGCCCTGGGGTCGAAACTTGGAGCAAAAGCCTCCTCAAAGTCGGTTTTGTCCGAAAGGCAAGAGTCCCACTCGGACTCCAGGACCAAACGCCACAATCCTTGGTGTCTGGCCCAGGGCCAGATGCCAGGGTCTCCGGCGTTTGCCCCCCTGGCCTCCGCAAAACACCTTTTGCACCGACTTAATGCCCTGTGGGCTTGACCCCTTGGCCTAACCATATCATCCTATATATCAATTTTTACCTCCGGACCATTCCAGAGCTCCTCCTCATGTCCGTGATCTCATCCAGGACTCCGAACAACATTCGGTCACGAACATACATAACTCATTCAATACTATATCATCAACGAAACGTTAAGCGTGCGGACCCTACGGGTTCGAGAACTATGTAGACATGACCGAGACACTTCTCTGGTCAATAACCAATAGCGGAACCTGGATGCCCATATTGGCTCCTACATATTCTACGAAGATCGTTATCGATCGAACCGCATAACAACATACGCTATTCCCTTTGTCATCGGTATGTTACTTGCCCGAGATTCGATCGTCGGTATCTCAATACCTAGTTCAATCTCGTTACCGGCAAGTCTCTTTACTCGTTCCGTAATACATCATCTCGTGACTAACTCATTAGTCATTTGCTTGCAAGGCTTATTATGATGTGCATTACCGAGAGGGCCCAGAGATACCTCTCCGACACTCGGAGTGACAAATCCTATTCTTGATCTATGCCAACACCACGAACACCTTCGGAGACACCTGTAGAGCATCTTTATAATCACCCAGTTACGTTGTGACGTTTGATAGCACACAAGGTGTTCCTCCGGTATTCGGGAGTTGCATAATCTCATAGTCATAGGAACATGTATAAGTCATATAGAAAGCAATAGCAGTAAAACTAAACAATCATAGTGCTAAGCTAACAGATGGTCTTGTCCATCACATCATTCTCCTAATGATGTGATCCCGCTGATCAAATGACAACTCATGTCTATGGTTAGGAAACATAACTATCTTTGATCAATGAGCTAGTCTAGTAGAGGCATACTAGGGACACTCTGTTTTGTCTATGTATTCACACATGTACTAAGTTTCCGGTTAATACAATTCTAGCATGAATAATAAACATTTATCATGATATAAGGAAATATAAAATAACAACTTTATTATTGCCTCTAGGGCATATTTCCTTCAGTCTCCCACTTGCACTAGAGTCAATAATCTAGTTCACATCGCCATGTGATTTAACACCGATAGTTCACATCGTCATGTGATTAACATCCATAGTTCACATCGCCATGTGACCAACACCCAAAGGGTTTACTAGAGTCAATAATCTAGTTCACATCGCTATGTGATTAACACCCAAAGAGTACTAAGGTGTGATCATGTTTTGCTTCGTGAGAGAAGTTTAGTCAACGGGTCTGTCACATTCAGATCCGTATGTATTTCGCAAATTTCTATGTGTCTACAATGCTCTGCATGGAGCTACTCTATCTAATTGCTCCCACTTTCAATACAAATCCAGATTGATACTTAGAGTCATCTGGATTTAGTGTCAAAGCTTGCATCAGCGTAACCCTTTACAACGAACTCTTTGTCACCTCCATAACCGAGAAACATTTCCTTAGTCATCCAGTTACTAAGGATAATTTTGACCGATGTACAATGATCTACTCCTGGATCACTATTGTACCTCCCTATCAAACTCATGGAAAGGTACACAACATGTTTTATACACAGCATGGCATACTTTATAGAACCTATGGCTGAGGCATAGGGAATGACTTTCATTCTCTCTATATTTTTCTGCCGTGGTCTGGCTTTCAGTCTTACTCAACTTCACACCTTATAAGTCAGGAAAGAACTCCTTATTTGACTGATCCATTTTGAACTACTTCAAAATCTTATCAAGGTATGTACTCATCGAAAGTCTTATCAAGCGTCTTGATCTATCTCTATAGATCTTGATGCCCAATATGTAAGCAGCTTCACCGAGGTCTTTCTTTGAAAAACTCCTTTCAAACACTCCTTTATGCTTTCCAGAAAATTCTACATCATTTCCGATCGACAATATGTCATTCACATATATTCATCAGAAAGGTTGTAGTGCTCCCACTCACTTCTTGTAAATACAGGCTTCACCGCAAGTCTGTATAAATCTATATGCTTTGATCAACTTATCAAAGCGTATATTCCAACTCCGAGATGCTTGCACCAGTCCATAGATGGACCACTAGAGCTTGCACATTTTGTTAGCACCTTTAGGATTGACAAAACCTTCTGGTTGCATCATATACAATTCTTCTTTAATAAATCCATTAAAGAATGCAGTTTTGTTATCCATTTGCCAGATTTCATAAAATGCGGCAATTGCTAACATGATTCGGACATACTTAAGCATCGCTACGGGTGAGAAAGTCTCATCATAGTCAACTCCTTGAACTTGTCGAAAACCTTTCGCAACAAGTCGAGCTTTGTAAACAGTAAAATTACCGTCAGCGTCAATCTTCCTCTTGTAAATCCATTTATTTTCGATGGCTTGCCGATCATCGGGCAAGTCAACCAAAGTCCACACTTTGTTCTCATACATGGATCCCATCTCAGATTTCATGGCCTCAAGCCATTTTGCGGAATTTAGGCTCATCATCGCTTCCTCATAGTTCGTAGGTTCATCATGGTCCAGTAACATGAACCAGGTTGCCGTACCACTCTGGTGCGGAACGTACTCTGGTTGATCTACGAAGTTCAGCAGTAACTTGATCCGAAGTTTCATGATCATCATCATTAGCTTCCTCACTAATTGGTGTAGGAATCACTGGAACCAGTTTCTGTGATTGACTACTATTCAATTCGGGAGAAGGTATAATTACCTCATCAAGTTCCACTTTCCTCCCACTCACTTCTTTCGAGAGAAAACTCCTTCTCTAGAAAGGATCCATTCTAAGCAACGAATATCTTGCCTTCGGATCTGTGATAGAAGGTGTACCCAACAGTCTCCTTTGGGTATCCTATGAAGACACATTTCGCTGACTTGGGTTCGACCTTATCAGGTTGAAGCTTTTTCACATAAGCATCGCAGCCCCAAACTTTAAGAAACAACAACTTTGCTTTCTTGCCAAACCACAGTTCATAAGGCGTTGTCTCAATGGATTCAGATGATGCCCTTATTTAACGTGAATGCAACTGTCTCTAATGCATGCCCCAAAACAATAGTGGTAAATCGGTAAGAGACATCATAGATCGCACCATATCTAATAAAGTACGGTTATGACGTTCGGACACACCATTACGATGTGGTGTTCCGGGTGACGTGAGTTGTAAAACTATTCCACGTTGTTTTAAATGAAGGCCAAACTTGTAACTTCAAATATTCGCCTCCGTGATCAAATCGTGGAAACTTTTATTTTCTTGTTACGATGATTCTCTACTTCACTCTGAAATTTCTTTGAACTTTTCAAATGTTTCAGATTTGTGTTTCATCATGTAGATATACCCATATCTGCTCAAATCATCTGTGAAGGTCAGAAAATAATGATACCCGCCGCGAGCCTCAACACTCATTGGTCTGCATACATTAGTATGTATGATTTCCAACAAGTCAATTGCTCGCTCCATTGTTCCGGAGAACGGAGTTTTAGTCATCTTGCCCATGAGGCATGGTTCGCAAGCACCAAGTGATTCATAATCAAGTGATTCCAAAAGTCCATCACTATGGAGTTTCTTCATGCGCTTTACACCATTATGACCTAAACGGCAGTGCCACAAATAAGTTGCACTATCATTATTAACCTTGCATCTTTTGGCTTCAATATTATGAATATGTGTATCACTATGATCGAGATCCAACAAACTATTTTCATTGGGTGTATGACCATCGAAGGTTTTATTCATGTAAACAGAATAACAATTATTCTATGACTTTAAATGAATAACCGTATTGCAACAAATATGATCAAATCATATTCATGCTCAACGCAAATGCCAAATAACATTTATTTAGGTTTTACACTAATCCCGAAAGTATAGGGAGTGTGCGATGATGATCATATCAATCTTGGAACCACTTCCAACACACATCATCACTTCACCTTTAACTAGTCTCTGTTCATTCTGCAATTCTCGTTTCGAGTTACTAATTTTAGCAACTGAACCGGTATCAAATACCCAGGGGTTGCTATGAACACTAGTAAAGTACACATCAATAATCTATATATCAAAATATACCTTTGTTCACTTTGCCATCCTTCTTATCCGCCAAGTATCTAGGGCAGTTCCACTTCGAGTGACCATTTCCTTTGCAGTAGAAGCACTTAGTTTCAGGCTTGAGTTTAGCTTTGGGTTTCTTCATGGGAGTGACAACTTGCTTGTCATTCTTCTTGAAGTTCCCCTTTTATCCCTTTGCGCTTTACTTGAAACAAGTGGTCTTATTAACCATCAACACTTGATACTCTTTCTTGATTTCTACCTTCGCCGATTTCAGCGTCGCGAAGAGCTCGGGAATTACCTTCGTCATCCCTTACATATTATAGTTCATCATGAAGTTCTACTAACTTGGTGATAGTGACTAGAGAACTTTGTCAATTACTATCTTATCTGGAAGATTAACTCCCACTTGATTCAAGTAATTGTAGTTCCCAGACAATCTGAGCACATGCTCACTGGTTGAGCTATTCTCCTCCATCTTGTAGGCAAAGTACTGTCAGAGGTCTTATACCTCTCGACACGGGCATGAGTATGAAATACTAATTTCAACTCTTGGAACATCTTATATGCTCCGTGGCGTTGAAAATGTTTTTGAAGTCCCGGTTCTAAGCCGTAAAGCATGGTGCACTTTAAACTATCAAGTAGTCATCATACCGAGCTTTTGTCAAAATGTTCATAACGTCTGCATCTGCTCCTGCAATAGGTCTATCACCTAGCGGTGCTTCAAGGACTTAATTCTTCTGTGCAGCAATGAGGATAATCCTCAGATCACGGAACAATTCCGCATCATTGCTACTAACATCTTTCAACTTAGTTTTCTCTAGGAACATATACAAAATAAACGTGGAGCAACATCGCGAGCTATTGATCTACAACATAGATATGCTAATACTACCAGGACTAAGTTCATGATAAATTAAAGTTCAATTTAATCATATTACATAAGAACTCCCACTTAGATAGACATCCCTCTAGTCATCTAAATGATCACATGATCCAAATCAACTAAACCATGTCCGATCATCACGTGAGATGGAGTAGTTTTCAATGGTGAACATCTTATGTTGATCATATCTACTATATGATTCACGCTCGACCTTTCGGTCTCCAGTGTTCCGAGGCCATATCTGCATATGCTAGGCTCGTCAAGTTTAACCTGAGTATTCTGCGTGTGCAAAACTGTCTTACACCCGTTGTATTTGAACGTAGAGCCTACCACACCCGATCATCACGTGGTGTCTCAGCACGAAGAACTTTCGCAACGGTGCATACTCAGGGAGAACACTTGTACCTTGAAATTTTGTAAGGGATCATCTTATAATGCTACCGTCGTTCTAAGCAAAATAAGAAGCATAATAAGATAAACATCACATGCAAATCAAAATATGTGACATGATATGGCCATCATCATCTTGTGCTTTTGATCTCCATCTCCAAAGCACCGTCATGATCACCTTCGTCACCGGCGCGACACCTTGATCTCCATCGTAGCATCGTTGTCGTCTCGCCAACTATTGCTTCTACGACCATCGCTACCGCTTAGTGATAAAGTAAAGCAATTACATGGCGATTGCATTTCATACAATAAAGCGACAACCATATGGCTCCTGCCAGTTGCCGATAACTTTACAAAACATGATCTTCTCATACAAAACCATATAACTCATCATGTCTTGACCATATTACATCACAACATGCCCTGCAAAAACAAGTTAGACGTCCTCTACTTTGTTGTTGCAAGTTTTACGTGGCTGCTACGGGCTTTAGCAAGAACCGTTCTTACCTACGCATACAAAACCACAACGATGTTTCGTGAAGTATGTGCTGTTTTAACCTTCACAAGGACCGGGCGTAGGCACACTCGATTCAGCTAAAGTGAGAGAGACAGACACCCGCCAGTCACCTATAAGCAACGAGTGCTCATAACGGTAAAACCAGTCTCGCGTAAGCGTACGCGTAATGTCGGTCCGGGACGCTTCATCTCACAATACCGTCGAAGCAAAGTATGACATGCTGGTAAGCAGTATGACTAGTATCGTCCACAACTCACTTGTGTTCTACTCGTGCATATCATCTACGCATAGACCTGGCTCTGATACCACTGTTGGGGAACGTAGTATTTCAAATATTTCCTACGATCACGCAAGATCTATCTACTAGATGCATAGCAACGAGAAGGGAGAGTGTGTGTACGTACCCTCGTAGACCGAAAGCGGAAGCGTTTATCAACGCGGTTGATGTAGTCGTGCACGTTCACGGTCCCTCCCGATCTAGTACCGAACGTACGGCACCTCCGCATTCAACACACGTTCAGCTCGATGACGTCCTCACCTTCTTGATACAGCAAGACGGGCGAAGTAGTAGATGAGTTCCGGCAGCACGACGGCGTGGTGACGGTTGTTGATGAAGAACAATCTCTGCAGGGCTTCGCCAAGCACTACAGAAACTAGACGGAGGATAAACTAGAGGGTCGGGGTTGCCGGCACACGGCTTGGTGTATCTTGATGTGTTCCAGGTGCTAGCCCCGCCCCTCTATTTATATGTTGAGCCCTGGGGTCGAAACTTGGAGCAAAAGCCTCCTCAAAGTCGGTTTTGTCCGAAAGGCAAGAGTCCCACTCGGACTCCAGGACCAAACGCCACAATCCTTGGTGTCTGGCCCAGGGCCAGACGCCAGGGTCTCCGGCGTTTGGCCCCCTGGCCTCCGCAAAACACCTTTTGCACCGACTTAATGCCCTGTGGGCTTGACCCCTTGGCCTAACCATATCATCCTATATATCAATTTTTACCTCCGGACCATTCCGGAGCTCCTCGTCATGTCCGTGATCTCATCCGGGACTCCGAACATCATTCGGTCACGAACATACATAACTCATTCAATACTATATCGTCAACGAAACGTTAAGCGTGCGGACCCTACGGGTTCGAGAACTATGTAGACATGACCGAGACACTTCTCTGGTCAATAACCAATAGCAAAACCTGGATGCCCATATTGGCTCCTACATATTCTACGAAGATCTTTATCGATCGAACCGCATAACAACATACGTTGTTCCCTTTGTCATCGGTATGTTACTTGCCCGAGATTCGATCGTCGGTATCTCAATACCTAGTTCAATCTCGTTACCGGCAAGTCTCTTTACTCGTTCCATAATACATCATCTCGTGACTAACTCATTAGTCATTTGCTTGCAAGGCTTATTATGATGTGCATTACCGAGAGGGCCCAGAGATACCTCTCAGACACTCGGAGTGACAAATCCTATTCTTGATCTATGCCAACACCACGAACACCTTCGGAGACACCTGTAGAGCATCTTTATAATCACCCAGTTGCATTGTGACGTTTGATAGCACACAAGGTGTTCCTCCGGTATTCGGGAGTTGCATAATCTCATAGTCATAGGAACATGTATAAGTCATGAAGAAAGCAATAGCAGTAAAACTAAACAATCATAGTGCTAAGCTAACGGATGGGTCTTGTCCATCACATCATTCCCCTAATGATGTGATCCCGCTGATCAAATGACAACTCATGTCTATGGTTAGGAAACATAACCATCTTTGATCAATGAGCTAGTCTAGTAGAGACATACTAGGGACACTCTGTTTTGTCTATGTATTCACACATGTACTAAGTTTCCGGTTAATACAATTCTAGCATGAATAATAAACATTTGTCATGATATAAGGAAATATAAAATAACAACTTTATTATTGCCTCTAGGGCATATTTCCTTCAGATATGTGGAATGTGGTGCCGAATGGAGTCACGCTTGAAGTGCCTCAAGTTCCAACTGATTGAGAGAAGAGACTCATTCAACTGGACGCTCAAGCTAAATATGAAATCGGTGGTCATCTCTCTCGTGCCCAAATTTTTCACTATCGTCAGTGTGAATATGCAAAGGAATTGTGGGACATTCTCGAGAAAGTAAATGAAGGTGTTTCAACTCAAAGAGAAGCTCGTATTGACACCCTTCGAGCAAAGCTCAATAGGTTCAAACATGTTGGAAATGAAAGCTGTCAGCAAACATTCGATCGTCTGAGTGACATAGCAAATGAGCTTCAAGGTCTTGGTACCAAAGACATCACTGACCATCAATCTGTGAAGAAGCTACTTCGCTCTCTCGATAGTTCATTCGTCACACTTGTTCTGATGATTAGGGAACAACCTGACTTCAAGGACCTCAACTCTGCTGATATAATGGAAAGGCTAAAGACTCGTGAAGAACAAGAAGAAGAGAAGAGAGAGATATATGGTTCAAGTCATCGCAAAATTCACGCTCTCAAGGCTTTGGCTGATTCTTCCTCTGAAGGAAATGCCGAAGAAGATATTGATGAACCAGAAAGGCTCAGCAAAGATCTCGCACTAATCACCAAAATGTTCTAGTGCCTTCACAGAAAAAATCAGTTCCAGAAGAAAGGATCAAGCAACTCTGGCGGATCAAAATCTTCATCAAAGCCTATGGGAGAATACACCTGCTTCAAGTGCAAGAAACCAGGATATTTCACTTCCACATCTTAAAAGGAATTGGTGCATAACACTCGAAAAGTTTGAAAATTTTGACAAAGTGAAATTTTCTTTCTAAGAGTGAATACATTAACGAAGAACTAGAGTAACTGGGAGCCATGATAGTTGTGCGATGCTCGGGGTCAAAAAATTCTTATACGGTGGGTCACGCCACCACAATTTCTCTTCGTTGAGTTTCTCTTCGATTGATGGATTTGGTGTTAGTACAAATGCATTTCACTCATAGCTTTTCGTCTGAGTGTTTGTGTTTCTTTGTCTGAGTGAAATGCCCAGGACCTTGTTTCCCCTCTATTCTATCTTGTCCTATCTATGTTGTTCTGTTATGAATGCTCAATTTCATCAGGTATCAAAACTTTATCTCGTGTCCTTGACCACGTTGAAGTTTTGGTCCGAACTTTAATCGTTCTGGTGAAAGCCGCCCAAAATTTGGGGTTTCCCACCCAAGTCAGGACCACAATCTTTTATGACGGTTGCCACGTGCTATCTATCAAATCCTACCTTATCCCGTTCACTGAATTGCAATAGTCCGTGCCGTTCGATCTCATCTACTCCGTGCCGTTATTTCCCCTCGCATATAAATATCGCACCTTCATCGTTATCTCATCCTCTTATTTGTTGGGGAACGTAGTATTTCAAAATTTTCCTACGATCATGCAAGATCTATCTACTAGAATCATAGCAACGAGCGGGGAGAGTGTCTCCACGTACCCTCGTAGACCAGGAGCGGAAGCGTCTAGTGACGCGGTTGATGTAGTCGAACTTTCTTCCGATCAAGCACCAAACGTACGGAGCCTCCGCGTTCAGCACACGTTCAGCTTGATGACGTCCCACGAGCTCTTGATCCAGTAGAACCTCGCAGGAGAGTTTTGTCAGCACGATGGCATGGTGATGAGAATGATTAAGTTACTGTCGCAAGTCTTCGCCTAAGCGCTGCAATGATATGACCGAGGTGTGTTTCTGTGGAGAGGGCACCGCACACGGTTGCGAGAGATCAACTGATCAACTTGTGTGTCTTTGGGTGCCCCCCTACCCTCGTATATAAAGGAGAAAGGGGGAGGCCGCCCGGCCCCCTATGACGCGCCTAGAGAGGCAATCCTACTAGGAATAGGATTCCAATCCTATTCCTAGCAGGAGTCCACCAAGAAGGAAATAGGGGGAAGGAAGGAGAGGGAGATGGAGAAGGAAAGGGGCACCGCCCCCCCTCCTTTCCTTGTCCAATTCGGACCAAGGAGAGGGGCGCACGGCCCAGCCCTGGCCGGCCCTCTCTCTTTCCACTAAAGCCCATTAGGGCCCAAAGCTTCCCCGGGGGGTTCCAGTAACCCCCCCGGCACTCCGGTTTTATCCGAAACCTTCCGGAACACTTCCGGTGTCCGAATATAGTCATCCAATATATCAATCTTTACGTTTCGGACATTCCGAGACTCCTCTTCATGTCTGTGATCTTATCCGGGACTCCGAACTACCTTCGGTACATCAAAACTCATAAACTCATAATATCGATCGTCATCAAACGTTAAGCGTGTGGACCCTACGGGTTCGAGAACTATGTAGACATGACTGAGACTCATCTCCGGTCAATAACCAATAGCGGAACCTAGATGCTCATATTGGCTCCTACATATTCTATGAAGATCTTTATCGGTCAAACCGCATAACAACATACGTTGTTCCTTTTCTCATCGGTATGTTATTTGCCCGAGATTCGATCATCGGTATCTCGATACCTAGTTCAATCTCGTTGCCGGCAAGTCTCTTTACTCATTCCGTAATACATTATCTCATGACTAACTCATTAGTCATATGCTTGCAAGGCTTATTATGATGTGTATTACCGAGAGGGCCAAGAGATACCTCTCCGACATTCGGAGTGACAAATCATATTCTTGATCTATGCCAACACCACGAACACCTTTGGAGACACCTGTAGAGCATCTTTATAATCACCCAGTTATGTTGTGACATTTGATAGCACACAAGGTGTTCCTCTGGTATTCGGGAGTTGCATAATATCATTGTCATAGGAACATGTATAAGTCATGGAGAAAGCAATAACAGTAAAACTAAACGATCATAGTGCTAAGCTAACAGATGGGTCTTGTCCATCACATCATTCTCCTAATGATGTGATCTCGTTGATCAAATGACAACTCATGTCTATGGTTAGGAAACATAACCATCTTTGATCAATGAGCTAGTCTAGTAGAGGCATACTAGGGACATACTGTTTTGTCTATGTATTCACACATGTACTAAGTTTCCGGTTAATACAATTCTAGCATGAATAAAAGACATTTATCATGATATATAGGAAATACAAATAACATCTTTATTATTGCCTCTAGGGCATATTTCCTTCAGTCTCCCACTTGAACTAGAGTCCATAATCTAGATTACAAAGTAATGATTCTAACACCCATGGAGTCTTGGTGCTGATCATGTTTAGCCCGTGGAAGAGGCTTAGTCAACGGGTCTGCAAGATTCAGATCCGTATGTATCTTGCATATTTCTATGTCTCCCTCCTTGACTGGATCACAGATGGAATTGAAGTGTCTTTTGATGTGCTTTGTTCTCTTGTGAAACCTGGATTCCTTCGCCAAGGCCATTGCTCCAGTGTTGTCACAAAAGATTTTCATTGGACCCGATGCACTAGGGATCACACCTAGATCGGATATGAACTCCTTCATCTAGACTCCTTCATTTGCTGCTTCCAAAGCAGCTATGTATTCCGCTTCACACATAGATCCCGTCACGACGCTTTGCTTGGAACCGCACCAACTGACAGCTCCATCATTCAATAAAGATACATATCCGGTTTGTGACTTCGAGTCATCCGAATCAGTGTCAAATCTTGAATCAACGTAACCGTTTACGGCGAGCTCTTTGTCACCTACATATACGAGAAACATATCCTTTGTCCTTTTCAGGTACTTCAGTGTCAGGCCCAAGATGCGGTTCTATCCCGATCACGTGACACTTCCGTGATTGGGGCACAACCGCATTTCAGGCGCTTAGCAAGATGGATATCATTACATCGTACCATTACATACATACATGGGGGATACAACAATACATACAAGTCACATGAATACAACATCATCAATACAAAGCATCCGACTACGGATGCAAACAAGAAAAGAACAACAACATCCATCTAATATCCCAGGCTGCCGACCTGGAACCTAACCCAAGACTTAAGAAGAAGAAGAAGAAGAAAGAACTCCAACACAACAAACAACGCTCTCACGTCAAGTCATCGGAAACCTGCACCTGCAACTGTTGTTGTAGTATATGTGAGCCACGAGGACTCAACAATCCCGTAACCATGGGTAACAAGACTATCACAACTTAATAGGTAGGGAGAGGTAAAGTGGTGAGTTTGCAGCAGCGGCTAAGCAAAATATGGTGGCTAACTTACTAGTACAAGAATAAGATGAGCATCTACGCAAACGGTCGCAAACTAGTAATGATCGCTAAAGATCCTGAACTACCTACGAGTCAAACATAACCCCACCGTGTTCTCTTCTCAAAGTGAAAAGAGACAGTCACTGTTACTCACACAGTTGTGTGTTTTACTTCAGATCCTCTGTCAAGTTTTCTTCAACTGGACATTAACAAATTCCAATCTGCCACATAACCGCGGGACCGACTTCCGAAAGATCATAACCCTGCAGGGGTGTCCCAACTTAGCCCATCACAAGCTCTCATGATCAGCTGAAGTAATAATAATTATTACCCCTTATCTTAGGGAAATCCGATCAGGCTCGGCATCCCGATGCACAAGACATTTCGACAATGGTAAAACAAGTCCAGCAAGACCTCCCGGCGTGCCGACACCCTGATAGTAGCCGCGCGTATCTCGTCTCAGGCCACGTCCGGATGAGCTATGGTTACAACGACCAGATACCCCAAGTTTCCAAGGGGCGGCGCCGCAAGCTGCTCTATTTGGGACCAACACCATCAGCACTGGCCCCCCTGCTATGTAGAAAAAAATACTCGGGGACGCAACCCCCTATGCAATTTAATTAATTAATTAAGTTGTTATTATGAGGCAAATTAAAACCAATGTTGGGCCTTGCTGGAGGATTTTTATTCAAAGCCGAAGTGTCAAGGGGTACCCATATACCCAACCGTGTAAGGAACGCAAAATCAAGGAACATAATGCCGGTTTATCGGCTCCTAAGGTGGCATGAGTGGAACAAAACACCGAGCAAAAGGCCAAGCCTTCCACCCATGCCCAGTATATAGGTGTGTTAATATATATAAGACATATTGTGATATTCCAACAACAAGTT
This sequence comes from Secale cereale, assembly GCA_902687465.1. Classification (NCBI taxonomy): domain Eukaryota; kingdom Viridiplantae; phylum Streptophyta; class Magnoliopsida; order Poales; family Poaceae; genus Secale; species Secale cereale. The sequence continues at coordinate 488,080,265 of LR738709.1, read as the reverse complement.
CCAACATGGAACGAACTTCATCTTCACTTGCAACTAACAACGCTATAAGAGGGGATGAGCAAGCGGGTAACATAGCCAAACAATGATTTGCTAGGAAGGTTTCAAAGGTTAGAGATTTCATGGCAACAAGGAGATGAGCTGACAACAATGATGGGTAGCGCGACATATAACGATAGCATCGAGACAACTAAGCAATGGCAATGATAGTAAAGGTATCCAAGGGTATGGTCATCCTGCCTGAGATCCCGAAAGGAAGAAGAACGGGTCCATGAAGAAGACGAAGAAGAAGCCTCGAAGAAGAACCACGTGAAGTCCAACGAATCCTCACGATTGCAACGGAACAAGCACTAACGAGAAGAAGCAAGCAATACGGTAAACACACAACACAAGAACATGACAATATGCTCAACCAAGTATGATGCAAGACAAATCTATATATGATGCAATACATGGCAAGGTAGGAAGCACTCAAAAACAACACAAGAACATGACAATATGCTCAACCAAGTAGGATGCAAGACAAGTCTATATATGATGCAAAACATGGCAAGGCAGGAAGCACTCAAAAACAACACAAGTCAACAAGTTTAAATGAGGCCGGAAACTACATATAACAAATCCGGTAAGTCCTCATATGCATAGTTTGAAATTAGTCCAGATCTGAACAAACCTTAAGTTAAAGTTGTTAAACAGCAGATTAACATACATCATGATGATCTACACGAAAGTCTAGTCAAGTTTCATATAAAGTTTGTTTAATTCGGAGCTACGGTCTAGAAGATATGAGCAAAACAAGAGAAACATGGCAACGGTGCAAGATGCACCCAAACATCAAGCAAACTCACTCCAAACATGAAAACAATATGATATTATGCTTCTACATGCAAAATCACACCAGTTTCATATAGGACACACTCAAAACGGAGCAACGGGCTAAAAGATACACATGAAACAAGATATAACAACAAGCTGAAGTTAGCAGCCACATAGCAACTTTGGAGTAAGGTAAATATAAGCTACATCACCCAAACATGTTAACAAGAGGCATGGATGTGAAGTAGACATGTTACTCTACAAGCATGAACTTAGAACACACCCAAAAGCTTGCTAGAACACATTTAAACAAGCATGGCAAGTTGCAATAAAATTATCCAGACTTGGTCAAAATCTGTGAAGGCAAAAACATCATCACGATGCTGCCTTCGGAGGCACAGAACAACATGCATATCAACTCAACTAAGCATATAAAGAGCATGGACATGTAGTAGACATATCCTAAAGCAAACAACTCCATAGGAGGCATGGATCAATAGCAACAAGCTACACCAAATTGAACATGTTGATACAATCCTGACAGGTATAATTTATAGCAACTTGAGAGCAAGAAATACATAAGCTACAACAGGTCATATGAGCAAGTAAGGGCATGAATGCATAGACAATAACATGGACAACAGGACATGATCATTGACCACTCCAAAACAAGCATTGATTTGACTAGGGCATCAAGCAAACATAGCATGAGGTTATAACAGATTCCAGACTTAGCAGTTTTTTCACTAAGTATAAAACAACAGTAACAACATGGCATGTTTACGAGCATGTTTAAGTCAACACGAGGCATATCATGGAAAGTTAATTGCACCACAGCAAAGACCACATTATGGTGCTTCTAAAACATCTAAACATGTGGCATGAGGACAAACACATCAATAGCAATGATCACGTGGAATCAGCATCTCATAACAAGTTTCAGCACTTAACAGTCAAATGCACTTTTGCTACAGAGATTAACATGGCAATATGGACTCAAACAAGCATGCTAAAGCAACCATCATGTATTACACTTCACAATGAACATTTTGACATATCACATGCATCATTTGGATAAACATGCACCAAGTTATCATATCTCAAACATGGCAACAAAATAACAAGTAGCACTCTTGCAACAGAGATTAGAGCATCTAGAGGAACTCAAATGAGCATGGCACAATGGAACAAAGTGTAGAGCATATCACCACGATCATTTCGACATATCATTCACTCAATTTGGATAAGTACACAAATAGTTACCAGCAGACAAAGATGCAACATTATTAAGCAATTCTAAGGACTTAGGCATTTTTACAGAGGAAAAACTGAGCGCAAGATAGAATATATCGCCCGGGGCGAGGGATAGGGGGGAGGCTCACCCATGGGCCTGGCCCGGTCGGTGAGGAAGAGGAGGCAAAACAGGCCCGGGCGGAGCTGGGCCTGGGGGGCTTCTGGGCCTGGCTGGAGGAGTAGGCCTGGGGCAGATGGGGAGTTGGGCCTGCGTGCCTCGGGCCCAGGAGCGGATCGGGCTGGTGCACTGGGCCTCGGGCGTGCACGGCCCAGACGGAGGCAGCGCTGGGTCCGGCGCCGTCGTCCCGCTCGTTCCTGAAAGGACGCCAGCAGTGGCGGCGGCAGGGCAGGCCCCTCCGGCGGCTGGCCGGCAAGGAGTCCGAGGAGGGCAGGAGGACGTCGGGGAGGAGTGGATCCGGCCCGATCCGGATGCAGCGGCTCCATTCACGGTGTCGGGGAGGAGCTTCGGTGGGGCGGCGGCCTCAGCGCGGCGGCGGTGGTTGGTGGCGCTCCGGTGACCGCCGGCGAGGTCGCCGGAGGCGCGGGCGGCGCGGGCCCGTTGCGGCCCTAGGCGGGCCGGCGATGGGCTCGGCCGGGCCCGGGGAGGTGGGAGGCTGGCTGGGACAAGTGGCGCTGCGGGATTGGACGTAGGGGGGCGGTGCGGTGACGTGGCAACCCCTGATTGGGCGGAGTGAGGTGCAGGCTGGACATGTGCGGCGCGGTTGGACATGTCCGGCGGCGCTAGAGGAGCGGGACTAGGGTTCATCTGCGAGGAATTTCGGGAGGAGCCACATATTTATAGGTAGAGGGAGCTAGGAGTGTCCAAATGAGGAGCCGTTCGCGGCCACGTGATCGTGATCGAACGACCAAGAGCATGGAGGGGTTAGAATGGGCTTGGTGGGCTATGAGGAAGGGGTGCTGGGCCAAAAGACAAAAGGCTTCCGGCGGTTAACACGGTTAACCGTTGGGCTATCAAACGAACTCCGAATGCGACGAAAATTGACAGGCGGGCTGTCTACACTATAATAAGACCACACGCCAAGTTTCACCCCATTCCGAGAACATTTTTCGGCCACTCACAAAATAAATATTCGGAGGTGCCGCGAGCGCGTGCAAGTGTGTCTGGGCTCAGAACGGACAATGGAGAGGACGAGGGGAACTCGGGCGGATGCAAGTTTTGAAAACATGCTGATGCAACACACATGATGACATGGCAAGATGCAACACGCAAGCAGATGACATGGCAACGAAGACGAATAACTAGCTGACACCTGGCGCACCGGTCTCGGGGTGTCACAACACTCCCCTAGTAACAAGAGATCTCGTCCCGAGATCTTAGGAACGAGACGGAAGGGAAAAAGGAAGAAAAAGTTCTTCGAGGTCAAAAGAGTGAAAACAAAGAATATCGAGAGGTTGAGCCACTCGAAAAGAAGAATGCAACGGATAAGAACGAAGTTGCAAGGACTTCGTTAAACGAGAGGTGCAAGGAATACGACGAGAACCAAAAGGTTGAAGGATATGAAACAAGAGCTGAAGGAACAAGAATGAATTCGAAACCACTCCGGTTAAAAGAGATAGAAAAGAATTCGAACGAAGTAATTCGGGCAGCACTCCGGCTGAAACTGAAAGAAATAGCACACCGGTTGAACATGAGTGAATAGGATAAGAACTTGAGGGATGGAATAATAATTGCCGAGATAAACAACACAATGCCTCCGGAAAGAATTAAGAATGGAATGAGAAGAAGAGAGAAGAACAACATCTTCTAACCAAAAGAATTTGAAAGCATCCTTGCGAAGGCAAGACGAACAGAGTTGTTGAGAAAATCAACAACAAAAGAGTAAGCTTGTCGTGGACTTATGAAAACATCTCAAAGCTTGAGGTGAATTATGCCATAACCAAAATATTGATGAGCTGAGAAGAGCGAAGAATGCAAAACTCCATTTGAAAAGAATACGGAGAATTATTTGCATCCCGAGACACAAAAGAATAGTGCTTGAGCTTGATCCAAAATAATTGCTCAATGTTTGAAGAATGAATTAGATGATGGAGAACCACCATGAAGAACTCCGGTAGCAAAAGGATGAAGACATAGAAATGACGGACGAGAAGAATAAGATTAAAGCATTGCGATGATTACACGGGGTTCCGACAAGAGAGCCGAGAAACTTGAACTCCGGAAAAGAAAAGATTAAAGCACTTGGGACTAGAATTTATTCATCAAGAATAAAGTCGAAGGAACGAATTAAATCAACTAGATGAGAATGAATAAGAATTATGGTATGCTCATCCTTCCACCAATTAAATTGATGAGAAGCAATGGATTCACATATCACTTATTCTCGGTGAAATTGAATAAAGAGGGATATATTGCGAACTTGCGAAAATCTTCATGAAACACCGGTAGGATTGGAATAATTGAATGGATTGATATGATAGCACCGGAAAAGAACTATTGAGCGAACCACCGTAAGAATTGAAGATGAGTGAAGAAAAGAAACGAACCACCGTAAGGAATAAAATTGAGTGATGAAAAGAACAAGCCACCAGAAAGAATTAAAATCGAATGAAGAAAGAGAACGACCACCCGGAAGAAATGAATTGCTCGAATACACGAGAATGAATCACCGGAAAAGATTATGAACTTGAGGGAATTTAGATGCAAGAGGAAGAAGAGATCGTGAACTGGTTAAAGAATACTTGAACGAAGCACCAGACGAATGTGAGACGAACGAAGAGGCATCAATGAAGAATATTTGGAGGACGAAGTTAAAAACTGAGAACGAAGAAATCTTCTAAATGATGGCCTTCGTAGGAACACAAAGAGAAGAATTCATGAACTACCCTGGATGAATGAAAAAAAGAAAGGTTGAACCAACGTTAAAAAGAATTGGAAAACGATCTTCAGAAGGCGTATGACTGATGGAATCCATACTTACGTCATGATTGAAAAGAATTTCAGAACACTCCGGGAAATTAGAAGAGTCAGGTAAGATCCTGGGAACGACCTGTGGGTTATGAGCCCACCGGATAGAAAACAACACCGTTGGAAGGAATTGAAAGAAGATGATGCACCGGAACGATTGAATGACTCAAATGAGGTGACAACCTTGAATTAATTAGAACATAGACAATTCTGCTGAGATGTCTTCGGAACTCCGGAATAATTAAATGGTGAGAGTTAAACGAGCAAGGGGGAATATCCGAGCCGAGGGAAAAGAATATGAACAACACCGAATACTTGAGTTGAATCCACCAAAAAAGAAGAAGAGGTGAAGAATATCAAACGAGAGGAGAATTCATCGGAGAATAAAGGAGATGAATGATGACGAATGACGAGAATTCACCTGTTGAAATAATTGGGGAAATAATGCAAAGGATTTCCCGAGTAGGATGGATACTCGATTAAGGACTCCGACTCCGAGAAACAAAAGGGTGGGCGGGTGGGAAAAGAAAGACAACTTCGGACGGACAAACACCGTCGGTTGGAAAGAACTGAGGGTTGAACTTGCAAGAAGAAGAGGGTCGAGTCCACTTGACGAGAGATGCACCAGATGAAAGAACTGACAACGCAACGAACGAAAAACTAACCACGTGATCCTAAAAAAATTTGAAGGGGAAGAGGGGTAATTCAAAACACCTACGTCAAGATTCCTCACCAGAGCGACGAAGGGGCTGAGGAGTAAAAAGAATTCCTACTCTCCGATATAACTAGACTCCAAAAAAAGTTTTTTGCTAGACTCGACAACGGCCAAGCTACGATCAATCAAGGGGGCTCCTATGGTCGGTCGAGGCTCTGATACCAACTTGTCAGGCCCAAGATGCGATTCTATCCCGATCACGTGACACTTACATGATTGGGGCACAACCGCATTTCAGGCGCTTAGCAAGATAGATATCATTACATCGTACCATTACATACATACATGGGGGATACAACAATACATACAAGTCACATGAATACAACATCATCAATACAAAGCATCCGACTACGGATGCAAACAAGAAAAGAACAACGACATCCATCTGCTTTCCCAGACTGCCGACCCGGAATCTAACCCAAGACTGAAGAAGAAGAAGAAGAAGAAGAAAGAACTCCAACACAACGAACAACGCTCTCACGTCAAGTCATCGGAAACCTGCACCTACAACTGTTGTTGTAGTATTTGTGAGCCACGAGGAGTCAGCAATCCCATAACCATGGGTAACAAGACTATCACAGCATAATAGGTAGGGAGAGGTAAAGTGGTGAGTTTGCAGCAGCGGCTAAGCAAAATATGGTGGCTAACTTATGAGTACAAGAATAAGATGAGCATCTACGCAAACGTTCACAAACTAGTAATGATCGCTAAAGATCCTGAACTACCTACGAGTCAAACATAACATCACCGTGTTCTCTTCCCAAAGTGAAAAGAGACAGTCACGGTTACTCACATAGTTGTGTGTTTTACTTCGGATCCTCTATCAAGTTTTCTTCATCCAGACATTAACAAATTCCAATCTGCCACATAACCGCGGGACCGGCTTTCGAAAGATCATAACCCTGCAGGGTGTCCCAACTTAGCCCATCACAAGCTCTCACGATCAGCTGAAGTAATAATAATTATTACCCCTTATCTTAGGGAAATCCGATCAGGCTTGGCATCCCGGTGCACAAGACATTTCGACAATGGTAAAACAAGTCCAGCAAGACCTCCCGGCGTGCCGACACCCTGATAGTAGCCGCGCGTATCTCGTCTCAGGCCATGCCCGGATGAGCTATGGTTACAACGACCGGATACCCCAAGTTTCCAAGGGGCGGTGCCGCAAGCTGCTCTATTTGGGACCAACACCATCAGCACTGGCCCCCCTGCTATGTAGAAAAAATACTCGGGGACGCGACCCCCCTATGCAATTTAATTAATTAATTAAGTTGTTATTATGAGGCAAATTAAAACCAATGTTGGGCCTTGCTGGAGGAGTTTTATTCAAAGCCGAAGTGTCAAGGGGTCCCCATATACACAACCGTGTAAGGAACGCAAAATCAAGGAACATAATGCCGGTTTATCGGCTGCTAAGGTGGCATGAGTGGAACAAAACACCGAGCAAAAGGCCAAGCCTTCCACCCATGCCCAGTATATAGGTGTGTAATATATATAAGACATATTGTGATATTCCAACAACAAGTTCCAACATGGAACGAACTTCATCTTCACCTGCAACTAACAACGCTATAAGAGGGGCTAAGCAAGCGGGTAACATAGCCAAACAATGGTTTGCTAGGAAGGTTTCAAAGGTTAGAGGTTTCATGGCAACAAGGAGAGGAGCTGACAACAATGATGGGTAGCGCGACATATAACGATAGCATCGAGACAACTAAGCAATGGCAATGATAGTAAAGGTATCCAAGGGTATGGTCATCTTGCCTGAGATCCCGAAAGGAAGAAGAACGGGTCCATGAAGAAGACGAAGAAGAAGCCTCGAAGAAGAACCACGTGAAGTCCAACGAATCCTCACGATCGCAATGGAACAAGCACTAACGAGAAGAAGCAAGCAATACGGTAAACACACAACACGAGAACATGATAATGTGCTCAACCAAGTATCATGCAAGACAAGTCTATATATGATGCAATACATGGCAAGGTAGGAAGCACTCAAAAACAACACAAGAACATGACAATATGCCCAACCAAGTAGGATGCAAGACAAGTCCATATATGATGCAAAACATGGCAAGGCAGGAAGCACTCAAAAACAACACAAGTCAACAAGTTTAAATGAGGCCGGAAACTACATATAACAAATCCGGTAAGTCCTCATATGCATAGTTTGAAATTAGTCCAGATCTGAACAAACCTTAAGTTAAAGTTGTTAAACAGCAGATTAACATGCATCATGATGATCTACACGAAAGTCTAGTCAAGTTTCATATAAAGTTTGTTTAATTCGGAGCTACGGTCTAGAAGATATGAGCAAAACAAGACAAACATGGCAACGGTGCAAGATGCACCAAAACATCAAGCAAATTCACTCCAAACATTAAAACAATATGATATTATGCTTCTACATGCGAAATCACACAAGTTTCATACAGGACACACTCAAAACGGAGCAACGGGCTAAAAGATACACATGCAACAAGATATAACAACAAGCTGAAGTTAGCAGCCACATAGCAACTTTGGAGCAAGGTAAATATAAGCTACAACACCCAAACATGTTAACAAGAGGCATGGATGTGAAGTAGACATGTTACTCTACAAGCATGAACTTAGAACACACCCAAAAGCTTGCTGGAACACATTTAAACAAGCATGGCAAGTTGCAATAAAATTATCCAGACATGGTCAAAATCTGGGAAGGCAAAAACATCATCAGGATGCTGCCTTCAGAGGCACAAAACATCATGCATATCAACTCAACTAAGCATATAAAGAGCATGGACATGTAGTAGACATATCCTACAGCAAACAACTCCATTGGAGCAACTCCATAGGAGGCATGGATCAATAGCAACAAGCTACACCAAATTGAACACGTTGATAAAATCCTGACAGGTATAATTTATAGCAACTTGAGAGCAAGAAATACATAAGCTACAACAGGTCATATGAGCAAGTAAGGGCATGAATGCATAGACAATAACATGGACAACAAGACATGATCATTGACCACTCCAAACCAAGCATGGATTTGACTAGGGCATCAAGCAAACATAGCATCAGGTTATAACAGATTCCAGACTTAGCAGTTTTTTCAGTAAGTATAAAAACAACAATAACAACATGGCATGTTTACGAGCATGTTTAAGTCAACACAAGACATATCATAGAAAGCTAATTGCACCACAGCAAAGACCACATTATGGTGCTTCTAAAACATCTAAACATGTGGCATGAGGACAAACACATCAATAGCAATGGTCAAGTGGAATCGGCATCTCATAACCAGTTTCAGCACTTAACAGTCAAATGCACTCTTGCAATAGAGATTAACATGGCAATATGGACTCAAACAAGCATGCTACAGCAACCATCATGTAGTACACTTCACAATGAACATTTTGACATATCGTATGCATCATTTGGATAAACATGCACCAAATTATCATATCTCAAACATGGCAACAAAATAACAAGTAGCAGCAGTTTATAACAAGTAGCACTCTTGCAACAGAGATTAGATCATCTAGAGGAACTCAAATGAGCATGGCACAATGGAACAAAGTTTTGAGCATATCACCACGATCATTTTGACATATCATTCACTCAATTTGGATAAGCACACAAATAGTTACCAACAGACAAAGATGCATCATTATTAAGCAATTATGAGGACTTAGGCATTTTTACAGAGGAAAAACGGAGCGCAAGATAGAATATATCACCCTGGGTGAGGGATAGGGGGGAGGCTCACTCATGGGCCTGGCCCGGTCGGTAAGGAAGAGGAGGCAAAACAGGCCCGGGCGGAGCTAGGCCTGGGGGGCTTTTGGGCCTGGCTGGAGGAGTAGGCCTGGGGCAGATGGGGAGCTCGGCCTGCGCACCTTGGGCCCAGGAGCGGATCGGGCTGGAGCACTGGGCCTCGGGCGTGCACGGCCCAGGCGGAGGCAGCGCTGGGTCGGGCGCCGTCGTCCCGCTCGTTCCTGAGCGGACGCCAGCAGCGGCGGCGGCAGGGCAGGGCCCTCCGGCGGCTGGCCGTCGAGGAGGCCGAGGAGGGCAGGAGGACATCGGGGAGGAGTGGATCCGGCCCGATCCAGATGCAGGGGCTCCATTCCCGGTGTCGGGGAGGAGCTTCGGTGGGGCGGCGGCCTCAGCGCGGCGGCGGTGGTTGGTGGCGCTCCGGTGACCACCGGCGAGGTCGCCGGAGGCGCGGGCGGCGCGGGATCGGGGGCGATGCGGCGGAGCGGGCCCGTTGCGGCCCGAGGCGGGCCGGCGATGGGCTCGGCCGGGCCCGGGGAGGAGGGAGGCTGGCTGGGACAAGTGGCGCTGCGGGATTGGACGTAGGGGGCGGTGCGGTGACGTGGCAAGCCCTGATTGGGCGGAGTGAGGTGGAGGCTGGACATGTCCGGCGCGGTTGGACATGTCTGGCGGCGCTAGAGGAGCGGGGCTAAAGTTCATCTGCGAGGAATTTCGGGAGGAGCCACATATTTATAGCTAGAGGGAGCTAGGAGTGTCCGAGGAGCCGTTCGCGGCCACGCGATCGTGATCGAACGGCCAAGAGCATGGAGGGGTTAGAATGGGCTTGGTGGGCTGTGAGAAAGGGGTGCTGGGCCAAAAGACAAAAGGCTTCCGGCGGTTAACACGGTTAACCGTTGGGCTATCAAACGAACTCCGAATGCGACGAAAATTGACAGGCGGCCTGTCTACACTATAATAGGACCACACGCCAAGTTTCACCCCATTCCGAGAACATTTTTCGGCCACTCACAAAATAAATATTCGGAGGCACCGCGGGCGCGTGCAAGTGTGTCCAGGCTCAGAACGGACAACGGAGAGGACGAGGGGAACTCGGGCGGATGCAAGTTTTGAAAACATGCTGATGCAACACACATGATGACATGGCAAGATGCAACACGCAAGCAGATGACATGGCAACGAAGATGAATAACTAGCTGACACCTGGCGCACCGGTCTCAGGGTGTCACATTCAGGATGTTCTTGACCACTGTCCAGTGATCCACTCCTGGATTACTTTGGTACCTCCCTGCTAAACTTATAGCAAGGCAAACATCAGGTCTGGTACACAGCATTGCATACATGATAGATCCTATGGCTGAGGCATAGGGAATGGCTTTCATTTTCTCTCTATCTTCTATAGTGGTCGGGCATTGAGTCTTACTCAACTTCACTCCTTGTAACACATGCAAGAACCCTTTCTTTGACTGATCCATTTTGAACTTCTTCAAAACTTTATCAAGGTATGTGCTTTGTGAAAGTCCAATTAAGCGTCTTGATCTATCTCTATAAATCTTGATGCCTAATATGTAAGCAGCTTCACCGAGGTCTTTCATTGAAAAATTCTTATTCAAGTATCCTTTTATGCTATCCAGAAATTCTATATCATTTCCAATCAACAATATGTCATCCACATATGTATCAGAAATGCTACAGAGCTCCCACTCACTTTCTTGTAAATACAGGCTTCTCCAAAAGTCTGTATAAAACCATATGCTTTGATCACCTCATCAAAGCGTATATTCCAACTCCGAGATGCTTGCACCAGTCCATAGATGGATCGCTGGAGCTTGCACACTTTGTTAGCACCTTTAGGATCGACAAAACCTTCTGGTTGCATCATATACAACTCTTCTTTGAGATATCCATTCAGGAATGCAGTTTTGACATCCATTTTGCCAGATTTCATAATCATAAAATGCGGCAATTGCTAACATGATTTGGACACACTTAAGCATCGCTATGGGTGAGAAAGTCTCATCATAGTCAACTCCTTGAACTTGTCGAAAACCTTTCACAACAAGTCGAGCCTTGTAAACAGTAACATTACCGTCAGCGTCGGTGTAACGCCCCGAACACACCCGCCGGTGGTCGTTACTCCTGGCGGGATCTAGACTGGCCCCACAGATCAATACTAGTCTTTTCTGCGCACTTTGTCCTCACTCGTGCGCACCCGGGACCAACTTCCCGGTCGGTCACCCATCCTGAAACTACTCCAAGCTGAGCATGCTTAACTTTGGAGTTCTATCCGAATGGGTTCCCAAAAAAGAAGGAATTCCTTATTGATATGAGTAGTCTATCATCCCTAATAAGCCAGGCTATCACATACACCCTCACTTAGAGGAACCGACGTCCTCGTCGGGCCAGAGGAGCGTTCCCTCTTAGCACAAATGTCTGTGCATCCAATCCGATACATGTGCCATGCCGTGTGCCACGACAGGTCACAAACGTCATGAGAAACATGACCGCGAAGCTGTCCGCAAACATCCGTGTAACCGCGAGGGTCGGCTCTGATACCAACTTGTAACGCCCCGAACACACCCGCCGGTGGTTGTTACTCCTGGCGGGATCTAGACTGGCCCGACAGATCAATACTAGTCTTTTCTACGCACTTTGTCCTCACTCGTGCGCACCCGGGACCAACTTCCCGGTCGGTCATCCATCCTGAAACTACTCCAAGCTAAGCACGCTTAACTTTGGAGTTCTATCCGAATGGGTTCCCGGAAAAGAAGGAATTTCTTATTGATATGAGTAGTCTATCATCCCTAATTAGCCAGGCCATCACAGTCGGTCTTCCTCTTGAAGATCCGTTTATTTTTCAATGGCTTGCCGATCATCGGGCAAGTCAACCAAAGTCCACACTTTGTTCTCATACATGGATCCCATCTCAGATTTCATGGCCTCAAGCCATTTTTCGGAATCTGGGATCATCATCGCTTCCTCATACTTCGTAGGTTGATCATGGTCTAGTAACCTGACTTCCAGAACTGGGTTACCGTACCACTCTGGTGCGGAACGTACTCTGGCTGATCTACGAAGTTCAGCAGAAACTTGATCTGAAGTTTCATGATCATCATCATTAGCTTCCTCACTAATTGGTGTAGGAATCACTAGAACCAGTTTCTGTGATGTACTACTTTCCAATTCGGGAGAAGGTACAATTACCTCGTCAAGTTCCACTTTCCCCCCACTCACTTCTTTCGAGAGAAACTCCTTCTCTAGAAAGGATCCTGAAAGTGCAACTAATCCCCGGGTGGTTTTGGTAATTAATAACAACATATATATCATTGAACTAACATTTACTTGAGAATCATTTCAGAGAAGTTCGATGATATGGGTATGGAAATGTCTGAAGAAGTGGACCCCTCAAAATGGTAAGACAAGCATTGGCAAAAGCTCAAGACTCTATTTTTGGTTTAGTGATCAAAGATCACATTGAGTCCATAGGAAAAGCCAATACTATTAAAAGGGGATGAGGTTGTGTTAATGATCTGGTTGCTCAAGTGCTTGGTGATCTAGCTCCCTAAACTATCAGCACTCTTCACTACTTAACACACTCATAAGTAATCTCGGACAAACCGATTCTGCAAACTCAGTCCCACCGAGATGAACCACCTCAGTTATTCTCCCAAACCCTAATTTCTCGGTCCATCCGATTTTGAGTTTCGGTCTCACCGAAAATGGACTGCAAACCTTCTGTAACCAATTGACATCACTTCGGAATATCCGAGTTGGTATTTTCGGTCCCACCGAGATGGCAAGCTCCAACCTTTGACTCACTTCGGACACACCAAGATGGTATTTTCGGTCCCACCGAAAATCCCAACGTTCACTATATTTGAACTTTCGGTCTGACCGAGTTTTCACTTCGGTCTCACCGAGATTGGTCAAATGTGTGTGTAACGGTTGGATTTTGTGTGGAGGCTATATATACCCCTCCACCCCCTCTTCATTCGTGGAGAGAGCCATCAGAAAGTCTACCACTCCTATCATACACTTTCTGAGAAGTGAACCACCTACCCTTGTGTTGAGATCAAGTCATTCCATTCCTACCATATGAAACTTGATTTCTAGCCTTCCCAAGTTGCTTTCCACTCAAACCTTTCTTCCACCACAGCCATATCAGTGAGGAGAGTTGAGTGTTGGGGAGATTATCATCTGAAGCACAAGAGCAAGGAGTTCATCATCATCAACACCATCTATTACCTTTTGGAGGGTGGTGCCTCCTAGATTGGTTAGGTGTCGCTTGGGAGCCTCCGTCTTTGAGATGTGGAGTTGAACCAAGAAGTTTGTAAGGGCAAGGAGATCGCCTACTTTGTGAAGATCTACCCCGAGTAAGGCTAGTCCTCCGTGGGCGTAGGCCATGATGGAATAGACAAGGTTGCTTCTTCGTGGACCCTTCGTGGGTGGAGCCCTCCGTGGACTCGCGCAGCTGTTACCCTCCGTGGGTTGAAGTCTCCATCAACGTGGATGTACGATAGCACCACCTATCGGAACCACGACAAAAATCTTCGTGTCACCAAACTGCGTTTGATCTTCTCCACCTCTCTTTTTACATGTGCAATTTACTTTCCGCTGCTATTACTCTAGAATTGCATGTGTAGGGTGATACTTGAATTGATCTTAATTGTGAAACTGCCAAAAACATTGCATGATCAAAAGGCAGATTTTTATATTGTCAAGTAGTCTAATCACCCCCCCTCTAGACATACTTTCGATCCTACAAGTGGTATCAGAGCTTTGGTCTCCATTGTTTTGGTTTCCATTGCATTGGACTCCATAAGCTTGGTTTCACAACCTAGGAGAGTATGGCGTCTAGTGAGGGTAATTATCGTAGAGGTCCTTACTTTGATGGTACAAGTTTTGCTAGTTGGAAGCATAAAATGAAAATGCATATTCTTGGTCATAACCCAGCCGCATGGGGCATTATTTGTGTTGGTATGCAAGGTGATTTCTTTGAAGAAGGAAAAGTTCCGGATCGCGAAGCTACACCAGAAGAGTTGCGGATGTTGCAAAACAATGCTCAAGCTTGTGACATTCTCTTCAATGCTTTGTGTCCCGAAGAGTTCAACAAAATCAGCCGTCTTGAGAATGCTAAAGAGATTTGGGATACTTTGGTTGAAATGCACGAAGGTACTGAATCTGTGAAGGAATCAAAGCTAGATATTCTTCAAGGTCAACTTGACAAGTTCAAGATGAAGGATGGTGAAGGAGTCGCTGAAATGTACTCTAGGCTTGCTCTCATCACAAATGAGATTGCCGGCTTAGGAAGCGAAGAAATGACCGACCGATTCATCATTAAGAAGATTCTCAGAGCTTTGGATGGAAAGTATGACACCGTGTGCACTTTGATCCAAATGATGCCAAACTACAAGACCCTCAAGCCAACTGAAGTCATTGGAAGAATTCTTGCTCATGAGATGACACTTAAGGATAAGGAAGAGCTTCACAACAAGTCAAGTGGTGCTTACAAAGCTACAAGTGATGCTCCTACTACCTCAAGTGACAAGCTAATTTCCAATGAAGAGATAAGCCTAATGGTCAAGAACTTCAACAAGTTCTACAAGAATAGAGGCAAAGAAAGAAGCTCAAAGTCTAGATCATATGATGAAAAGAGATCTTCTAGTCGTGATCGAAACTGCTACAATTGTGGAAGACCCGGACACTTCTCAAATGAGTGTACGGCTCCCCACAAGAGAAGAGAAGAATCTCCAAGAAGAAGAGCAAGAGATGAGTCACCTCGGAGAGAGAGAAGGAGTAGAGATGATCGTTATGAACGAAGACCCTCTCGGAGAAGCAAGGATTCGGAGAGGAAAGACAAGTCATCAAGAAGCTACACAAGAAGAAGACATCAAGCTCATGTAGGTGAATGGGTCTCCGGCTCCGACTCCGACAATCAATCCGATGGAAGCTATCACTCTGACTCCGACTATAGTCAAGATGAAGGTGTTGCCGGACTTGCACTCGTATCCTCCAACTCCAACTCCTACGACTTATTTGATTCACCAAATGAGGGAATTGGAAGATGCTTCATGGCTAAAGGTCCCAAGGTAACACACCCTAAATTCATTGACTTTGATAGTGATGAGGATGACTTACTTGGTGAAGATGAGCTCTTGCATGATAAATCTAGTGAGCTTAGTAATGATGAAAATGCTAGTAGTCTTTATAGTCGAGAAGAGTCGAATGACAATGCTATGAAGGAGATTGAGCGTCTAACTAAAGAACTAAACACTCTTAAGTTAGCTCATGAAACAACTCAAGAAGATCATAGAGAGCTCCTAAGATCTCATGAGAAGCTACGCTTCGAGAAGCTCACTCTAGAGCAAGAACATGAGTTTCTAAAAGCGATCAATGACGATCTTCGAAAGAAGAGTTCTTCATATCTTGCCAAACGACTTCTCTTGTCTAATTTCTTGCCACCTATTAAGACTAAGCATGACAAGCACAAGAAAAATTCTTCCTCTAGTAGTAACAATAACAATGTTAAATCCAATATTGTTGCTTCTAGTAGTTCTCTTGATTCCACTAACAATGTTTCAAGCCAAGTTACACTTGAGCAAGAAAATAGCTTATTGAAGGAAATCATAGAGAAAGGTGTCTACAAGAGTCTTGCCGGAAGCAAAAACTTTGAGGAGATTGTTCGCAAACAAGGAAGACACCGGAAGAATCAAGGGATTGGTTTTGAGCGAAAGTTCAACGCCGAAGGTGTTGAGTGGGGAGAAGGTCAATACCCTACTCCACAGTTTGTTTCACAAAAGGAGAAGTATGATCCTACTTCTTCCAATGTGGAACAAGCTCAAGATGACCTTCCACCACAAGACCACAAGCTAAAGGCCAAGGACAAGCTTCAAGAGGAGATTGATGCATTCATTGAAGCACCTCAAGCCATGGTCAAGTGGGTTCCCAAGGACACATCAAGTTCTACTTCGTCAAGCTCAACTACAACACCAAGGATTCCCATCAAGATGATGTGGATCCCAAAGAAGAAGAACTAGAAGGTTCTTGAGGGTGACTCCGCCAACAAACTTCACTCATATTCATTTTGGCAAGAACTTGTGCAATCAACTTCCACATCATGCACTAGTTCATGGAGTCACAAACCCTCTTGTTGGTAAGTCAAGGGACAAGGTAATCATTGCTTTCATGGACATCATCTTTTATGTACTTCACTCTATGTCTATTGATATTCTTGTTTGTTCCTTGTGGGACTAACCCATGTAGGTATTGAAAGTGCCCTAATCCAAAGGATAGCTCCCAACTCTTGATGATCTACATCAACATTGAGCATCCACATCTTCAACATCTACATGAAGTCTTCTACGACAACCCAAGGTTAGTTTGACCCTTTAAAAGGGGTTCTCACATCTAGGGGGAGCTTTGCTCTAAAAAATTGAGCTAAAGCATCTCCAAATGATGTGAACACATAAATGCTTTATGTAAAAGTGGTAACCCCACTTGTGCTTAAACGATGAGTATGACCTATGATCAAATGTTCTCATTTGGCTCCTAAGTCAATATACTCATATATAGATGACCTAGTCATCGACAAATTGTGTGCTAGTAGCTAGAGTGTTGGTTGTGCATGTTTGACACATATTTCAGTTGCTATCTTATTGTGTGAGCATGTTGAATGCATGATTTCATCCATTCAAGGACATCCATTTGTTGTTTTGATTGTTTTGAGTTTTCTGGCCAAATGGATGGACAAGAATGCCTAAGCACCTTCCCTAGCTATCTATGCTTTCTTGTCTCAAATTCTATTCATGCTCATATTACAACTTTGAACAAGTCTTTTTCGGACAGTCCGAGTGAGGAGCACTCGGAGCCACCGATTCGTCTAAGGCTGACTTCCAAAACCTTCTAAGTCCATTTCGGTCTGACCGGCTTCTCAATCTCGGTCCAACCGAAACGCTTAGACTGATCTAGGTTTCATCTCGATGAAACCGAGTTCAAAATCTCGGTCTGACCGATATGCGTAACTGCACAGCAGTTATACATCTCGGTGACACCGAGTTTTTCAACTCGGTCCCACCGACAGCATGGGGTTATATATACCCGAGGGCTGCGCGTGATTTAATTCTTCAAACCGTTCGCCCCCAAGACCCCTGCTGCCGTCGCCCTGGTCTACGGATCGTCGCCGTCGTCGCCTGTGCGCCCTCGCCGCAGGTCTCCGCCGCCGTCAACGGTAATCATCTCCACCATTGCCGCCGTAGAGGGACACCACCAAGTTAGGGTGTGTCCCGATCCCTTTCGTGCTCCCCTTCCGATTCTTGCACGATAGGCTTGCCATGATTCAATCCACGTTTGAGATATTCCCTATACATTAGTTCAGATCCTCTAGTTTCGAGCAAAATTCTTAGGTTTAGGTTTCCACGGAACGCATCTCGGTGAAGCCGATTTTGAAACTCGGAATGACCGATTTGGCCTCTGGCCATTGCACTGCATCATTCGGTTTAACCGAGTTGTGCAAATCGGAATGACCGAAACGTAGTTTCAGTGAAACCCTAAGTTATCGGTAGGACCGAAACCCATTTTGGTCTGACCGAAAGTGGTGTGTAGGTTTCTGTTGAATACTTCGGTTTCACCGAAACTTAAAATCGGTTTGACCGAAATACATTCTATGAAAACTCAAAACTAAGTTTTGAACTCATTTTTTTTCAAAAACCTCTGCAGTTGTGATAACTCTTCTACTCTGCCTATACCTTATCTTTTCACAGGTTTTCAGCCATGTCAGATGTCAGTGACAACCAGAACAGGTCTGAGTCACCTTTTGCTGAGATTCCAGAGGCAGATACAAGTCCTGCTAGCAGCTCCAGTGATGATGGTGAGAGGAGCACCCCTAGTGGTTTGCCTCCTGCAGCCACCAGAACCAGGAAGAAGAGAACTTCTGATGATGAGGACTCTGACTTTGTTGCCGAGGAAGTTACCTCCAAGCCAAAGAGGAATGTGGTTGCCAAAGAGCACCAAGGGCAGCAGTCAAGGAAAGGCACAAGCAAAGTAAAGCAGTCAGCAGTTGCAAAGAAGCTCAACTTGGAAGAGCCTGCTCCAAGCAAGGTGAAGAAGACTTCCAAAAGGAAGAGGGTAGTATATGCTGAACCTCAAGTTGTTGCTGCAGAAGAAGAAGAAGAAGAAGAAGATGCACCCCAGCCTCCTCCTCAGAAAGCTAAGTTGATGGGTGATGCTATTCGGGCTCAAGCCTCCTCTAAGCCCAAGAAGCCTGCTCAAGCCAAGGCAGCTCCAGCCAAGCCCAAGAGAACAACCAGAAGCATTCCAGCTTCTGAGAAGAACAAAGGTGAGATGCCACCGTCTGAATCAGATGAAGAGCATGTGTTGCTTAAGCTCCGTCCCAAGTTGCCACTCCACAATGATGCTCATCCTCAAGCTGAGGACATGAAGGCAAGGAAGGACAAAGGTCTCAGGCTATGGAGACAGTCTGATCCATATACTGTAAGGAGAAGGACTGCTGTGGACCCCAGATTCCACACCAAAGAGCAGCAGGATTTCTATGAGACCGTGCTGATGGATAAGAAGCCCATTGTTGCTGACACCAGGTATGTTGACTGGAAGTATATTGACAGTGAAGAGCACCGGGACTTATTTCCCCATGTGCATGAGAGCTTTACTGCATGTGGAGTTGCTGATTTTGTGGGTCAAGAGCTGACAGCTTGGAATGACGAGATGATCATGCAGTTCTACGCCACAACCCACTTCTATCCTGATGGCAAGATCACCTGGATGACTGAAGGTCAAAGGTTTTCTTCGACTGTTGAAGAATGGGCAGAACTTCTGAACGCTCCAGTGCAGAGAGAGGACGACATTGATGTCTATGGGATTCCTAAGACGAGTCATGATTCCATGAAGAACATGTACAAGGAGATCCCCGCTGCTAATTTGGAAGGATGGAAGCTTGGCTCAGTGTACTATCTCCAGGCAGGTCTGACCACCACTAACACTATTCTGAGGCATACATTGATGCCTAAGTCTGGAGACCACCGCATGATTCGAGGCTATTCTATCAACATGCTGCACATTCTCGATGAGAAGGCACCCTTCAAGGTGATGGACTTGATGGTAGAGACCATTAAGAGGACTGCAGCTGACCAGAAGAGGTCGTGTGGGTTTGCCCCGCAGATACAAATGCTCATCAACGCCAAGTTTGGCACGGGCAAATTCATGTTGGATAGGAAGCACTTGCCACTGCAGCCAGAGCATGAGGACAACATAGTTGTGATGGATGAAGAGGATCCTACCTCAGTTGAAGGACAGGCCAAAATCGAAGCTGCAAAGAAGGCTAAAGCTGACAAAGAGGCAGCAGCAGCAGCAGCTAAGCCAAAGAGCTTTGGAGAACAAATTCTTGAAGCTACCCAGAGGATTGAACAACGCCTGGCCAGCATTGAGCAATCTCAGGAGAGCCTAGAGAGGATTGTTGAGGACAAGATCCACACTCTGGACGTGAAGTTGACTGAGATTCAGGTGTCTGTCAACAAGCTTGAGGCAGACATGGAGGAGACAAGGCATGAGAGAGCAGAGCTCATGCAGGATGATTTAGTCTAGGACTCTCATCGCCAGACTGCTCAGGTTCCCAGAGGATCCAGATCTGCAGCTATCCCAGTGACTGACTCCAGGGCTACCACTTCAGCAACAGCTACAGCTCCAGCAGTTGCTCCAGCTCCAGCATCCACTCCTCCAGCGCAGACATCAGCAGAAGTCTTCGCCGATGCAGCTATCTCTACACCGACATCTACCCAGACGGGAGCCGCCAGCAGAGCCCGCAGTGACGCTAAGCTCTATACCTTTTCGAACTTTTTGGTAACTTGTTGCCAAAGGGGGAGAAATTGTTATAGATCATAGGGCTTCGAGAGAGAGAGAGAGAGTGCTCTTTCATCTTTCGTTCTTTTGCCGGTTTCTTTGTGATACATTGGTTTCTTTTGGTCTTTCGAAACTTTAAGAGTGTGCTTGCTACTAAGTTTGATGCTACCTTAATGAGTGCCTAGTCATACTATGCTTTAATGTGTGCTTAATGCTTATCATATGCTATTCCTTATTGTATGGCTATTTACTCTTGTCTTGGTGATTGAGTGCATGTTATTCATTATTATCATTTTGTGCGCTCCACCAAGATGTATGTGACATGGAAGAGTGACCCATAATCCTAATCGATTGTGCATTTGCATTCAAACGCAAATTTTAAATAATGCACAAATTTAGGGGGAGCTCTTGTTTATCACATACTTCTCAAAGCGACGATATTATTCATTGATTATATCCTCTGTCGAAGCTTTGATCTATATGTTGTCATCAATTACCAAAAAGGGGGAGATTGAAAGTGCAACTAATCCCCGGGTGGTTTTGGTAATTAATAACAACATATATATCATTGAACTAACATTTACTTGAGAATCATTTCAGAGAAGTTCGATGATATGGGTATGGAAATGTCTGAAGAAGTGGACCCCTCAAAATGCTAAGACAAGCATTGGCAAAAGCTCAAGACTCTATTTTTGGTTTAGTGATCAAAGATCACATTGAGTCCATAGGAAAAGCCAATACTATTAAAAGGGGATGAGGTTGTGTTAATGATCTGGTTGCTCAAGTGCTTGGTGATCTAGCTCCCTAAACTATCAGCACTCTTCATTACTTAACACACTCATAAGTAATCTCGGACAAACCGATTCTGCAAACTCAGTCCCACCGAGATGAACCACCTCAGTTATTCTCCCAAACCCTAATTTCTCGGTCCATCCGATTTTGAGTTTCGGTCTCACCGAAAATGGACTGCCAACCTTCTGTAACCAATTGACATCACTTCGGAATATCCGAGTTGGTATTTTCGGTCCCACCGAGATGGCAAGCTCCAACCTTTGACTCACTTCGGACACACCGAGATGGTATTTTCGGTCCCACCGAAAATCCCAACGTTCACTATATTTGAACTTTCGGTCTGACCGAGTTTTCGCTTCGGTCTCACCGAGATTGGTCAAATGTGTGTGTAACGGTTGGATTTTGTGTGGAGGCTATATATACCCCTCCACCCCCTCTTCATTCGTGGAGAGAGCCATCAGAAAGTCTACCACTCCTATCATACACTTTCTGAGAAGTGAACCACCTACCCTTGTGTTGAGATCAAGTCATTCCATTCCTACCATATGAAACTTGATTTCTAGCCTTCCCAAGTTGCTTTCCACTCAAACCTTTCTTCCACCACCGCCATATCAGTGAGGAGAGTTGAGTGTTGGGGAGATTATCATCTGAAGCACAAGAGCAAGGAGTTCATCATCATCAACACCATCTATTACCTTTTGGAGGGTGGTGCCTCCTAGATTGGTTAGGTATCGCTTGGGAGCCTCCGTCTTTGAGATGTCGAGTTGAACCAAGAAGTTTGTAAGGGCAAGGAGATCGCCTACTTCGTGAAGATCTACCCCGAGTAAGGCTAGTCCTCCGTGGGCGTAGGCCATGATGGAATAGACAAGGTTGCTTCTTCGTGGACCCTTCATGGGTGGAGCCCTCCGTGGACTCGCGCAACCGTTACCCTCCGTGGGTTGAAGTCTCCATCAACGTGGATGTACGATAGCACCACCTATCGGAACCACGACAAAAATCTTCGTGTCACCAAACTGCGTTTGATCTTCTCCACCTCTCTTTTTACATGTGCAATTTACTTTCCGCTGCTATTACTCTAGAATTGCATGTGTAGGGTGATACTTGAATTGATCTTAATTGTGAAACTGCCAAAAACATTGCATGATCAAAAGGCAGATTTTTTATATTGTCAAGTAGTCTAATCACCCCCCCTCTAGACATACTTTCGATCCTACAGATCCATTCTTAGCAATGAATATCTTGCCTTCGGATCTGTGATAGAAGGTATACCCAACAGTCTCCTTTGGGTATCCTATGAAGACACATTTCTCCGACTTGGGTTCGAGGTTATCAGGTTGAAGCTTTTTCACATAAGCATCGCAGCCCCAAACTTTAAGAAACGACAACTTTGATTTCTTGCCAAACCACAGTTCATAAGGCACCGTCTCAACGGATTTAGATGGTGCCCTATTTAACATGAATGCAGCTGTCTCTAAAGCATAACCCCAAAACAATAGTGGTAAATCGGTACGAGACATCACAGACCGCACCATATCTAATAAAGTACGATTACGACGTTCGGACACACCATTACGCTGTGGTGTTCCGGGTGGCGTGAGTTGTGAAACTATTCCACATTGTTTCAAATGAAGACCAAACTCGTAACTCAAATATTCACCTCCACGATCAGATTGTAGAAACTTTATATTCTTGTTACGATGATTCTCTACTTCACTCTGAAATTCTTTGAACTTTTCAAATGTTTCAGACTTGTGCTTCATTAAGTAGATATACCCATATCTGCTCAAATCATCAGTGAAGGTCAGAAAATAACGATACCCTCCGCGAGCTTCAACACTCATCGGTCCACATACATCAGTATGTATGATTTCCAACAAATCTGTTGCTCGCTTCATTGTTCCAGAGAACGGAGTTTTAGTCATCTTGCCCATGAGGCATGGTTCGCAAGCACCAAGTGATTCAAAATCAAGTGATTCCAAAAGTCCATCACTGTGGAGTTTCTTCATGCGCTTTACACCAATATGACCCAAACGACTGTGCCACAAATAAGTTGCACTATCATTGTTAACCTTACATCTTCTGGTTTCAATATTATGAATATGTGTATCACTACAATCGAGATACAACAAGAATAGACCACTCTTCAAGGGTGCATGACCATAAAAGATATTACTCATATAAATAGAACAACCATTATTCTCAGATTTAAATGAATAACCGTCTCGCAATAAACAAGATCTAGATATAATGTTCATGCTTAACGCTGGCATCAAATAACAATTATTCAGGTCTAAAACTAATCCCGAAGGTAGATCTAGAGGTAGCATGCCGACGATGATCACATCGACTTTGGAACCATTTCCCACGTGCATCGTCACCTCATCCTTAGCCAATCTTCGCTTAATCCGTAGTCCCTGTTTCGAGTTGCAAATATTAGCAACCGAACCGGTATCAAATACCCACGTACTACTACGAGCATTAGTAAGGTACACATCAATAACATGTATATCACATATACCTTTGTTCACCTTGCCATCCTTCTTATCCGCCAAATACTTGGGGCAGTTCCGTTTCCAGTGTCCAGTCCCTTTGCAGTAGAAGTACTCAGTTTCAGGCTTGGCTCCAGACTTGGGTTTCTTCGTGGGAGTAGCAACTGTCTTGCTATTCTTCTTGAAGTTCCCCTTCTTTCCCTTGCCCTTTTTCTTGAAACTAGTGGTCTTGTTAACCATCAACACTTGATGCTCCTTTTTGATTTCTACCTCCATAGCCTTGGGCATAGCGAAGAGCTCGGGAATTGTCTTTTGCATCCCTTGCATATTATAGTTCATCACGAAGCCTTTATAGCTTGGTGGTAGTGAATGAAGAACTCTATACATAACACTATCTTCATCAACTTTGCAACCAAGTTGAGTCATATGATTGTAGTACCCAGACACTCTGAGCAAGTGTTCACTGATAGAACTATTCTCCTCCATCTTGCAGCTATAGAACTTATTGGAAATATCATATTTCTCAATCCAGGCATTTGCTTGAAATATTAACTTCAACTCCTGGAACATCTCATATGCTCCATGACGTTCAAAACGTCATTGAAGTCTCGGTTCAAAGCCGTAAAGCATGGCACACTGAACTATCGTGTAGTCATTAGACCGTGTTTGCCAGACGTTCAAAGCGTCTACATTAGCGGGAGGGGGCTTGTCACCTAGCGGTGCTTCAAGGACATAATTCTTTTGTGCAGCAATGAGGATAATCCCCAAGTTAGGGACCCAGTCCGTGTAATTGCTACCATCATCTTTCAACTTAGCTTTCTCTAGGAATGCATTAAAATTCAAAGGAACGATAGCACGGGCCATTGATCTACAACAACATAGACATGCAAAAACTATCAAGTACTAAGTTCATGATAAATTAAAGTTCAATTAATCATATTACTTAAAGAACTCCCACTTAGATAGACATCCCTTTGGTCATCTAAATGATCACGTGATCCAAATCAACTAAACCATGTCCGATCATCACGTGAGATGGCGTAGTTTTCAATGGTGAACATCTTATGTTGATCATATCTACTATATGATTCACGCTCGACCTTTCGGTCTCCAGTGTTCCGAGGCCATATCTGCATATGCTAGGCTCGTCAAGTTTAACCCGAGTATTCTGCGTGTGCAAAACTGGCTTACACCCGTTGTATGTGAACGTAGAGCTTATCACACCCGATCATCGCATGGTGTCTCGACACAACGAACTTTCGCAACGGTGCATACTAAGGGAGAACACTTATACCTTGAAATTTTGTAAGGGATCATCTTATAATGCTACCACCGTACTAAGCAAAATAACAAGCATAATAAGATAAACATCACATGCAATCAAAATATGTGACATGATATGGCCATCATCATCTTGTGCTTTTGATCTCCATCTCCAAGGCACCGTCATGATCACCATCGTCACCGGCGCGATACCTTGATCTCCATCGTAGCATCGTTGTCGTCTCGCCAACTATTGCTTCCACGACTATCGCTACCGCTTAGTGATAAAGTAAAGCAATTACATGGCGACTGTATTTCATACAATAAAGCGACAACCATATGGCTCCTGGCAGTTGCGGATAACTTTACAAAACATGATCATCTCATACAATAACGTATAACTCATCATGTCTTGACCATATCTCATCACAACAAGCCCTGCAAAAACAAGTTAGACATCCTCTACTTTGTTGTTGCAAGTTTTACGTGGCTGCTATGGGCTTAGCAAGAACCGTTCTTACCTATGCATACAAAAACCACAACGATTTTTCGTCAAGTATGTGTTGTTTTAACCTTCACAAGGACCGGCCTAGCCACACTTGATTCAGCTAAAGTGAGAGAGACATACACCCGCCACTCACCTTAAAGCAACGAGTGCTCGTAACGGTGAAACCAGTCTCGCGTAAGCGTACGCGTAATGTCGGTCCGGGCCGCTTCATCTCACAATACCGCCGAACCAAAGTATGACATGCTGGTAAGCAGTATGACTATTATCGCCCACAACTCATTGTGTTCTAGTCGTGCATATCATCTACGCATAGACCTGGCACTGATACCACTGTTGGGGAACGTAGTATCTCAAAATTTTCCTACGATCACGCAAGATCTATCTACTAGAAGCATAGCAACGAGTGGGGAGAGTGTGTCCACGTACCCTCGTAGACCGGGAGCGGAAGCGTCTAGTGACGCGGTTGATGTAGTCGAACTTGAAGGAAATATGCCCTAGAGGCAATAATAAATTTATTATTTATTTCCTTATATCATGATAAATGTTTATTATTCATGCTAGAATTGTATTAACCGGAAACTTAGTACATGTGTGAATACATAGACAAAACAGAGTGTCCCTAGTATGCCTCTACTAGACTAGCTCATTGATCAAAGATGGTTATGTTTCCTAGCCATAGACATGAGTTGTCATTTGATCAACGGGATCACATCATTAGGAGAATGATGTGATGGACAAGACCCATCCGTTAGCTTAGCACTATGATCGTTTAAGTTTTACTGCTATTGCTTTCTTCATGACTTATACATGTTCCTATGACTATGAGATTATGCAACTCCCGAATACCGGAGGAACACTTTGTGTGCTACCAAACGTCACAACGTAACTGGGTGATTATAAAGGTACTCTACAGGTGTCTCCGAAGGTACTTGTTGGGTTGGCGTATTTCGAGATTAGGATTTGTCACTCCGATTGTCGGAGAGGTATCTCTGGGCCCACTCGGCAATGCACATCACTATAAGCCTTGCAAGCATTGCAGCTAATGAGTTAGTTGCAGGATGATGTATTACGGAACGAGTAAAGAGACTTGCCGGTAACGAGATTGAACTA
The DNA here is from genome assembly GCA_902687465.1 of Secale cereale. NCBI lineage: Eukaryota > Viridiplantae > Streptophyta > Magnoliopsida > Poales > Poaceae > Secale > Secale cereale. The sequence goes on along the minus strand of LR738709.1, from coordinate 488,053,749 downwards.
GGTATTGAGATACCGACGATCGAATCTCGGGCAAGTAACATACCGATGACAAAGGGAACAACGTATGTTGTTATGCGGTTTGACCGATAAAGATCTTCGTAGAATATGTAGGAGCCAATATGAGCATCCAGGTTCCGCTATTGGTTATTGACCAGAGATGAGTCTCGGTCATGTCTACATAGTTCTCGAACCCGTAGGGTCCGCACGCTTAACGTTTGATGACGATCAGTATTATGAGTTTATGAGTTTTGATGTACCGAAGGAGTTCGGAGTCTCGGATGAGACCGGGGACATGACGAGGAGTCTCTAAATGGTCGATACGTAAAAATTGATATATTGGACGACTATATTCGGACATCGGAAAGGTTCCGAGTGATTCGGGTATTTTCGGAGTACTGGGGAGTTACGGGAATAGAAGAGAGAGGCCAAAAGGAAGGAGGCGCGTGCCCCCCTTCTGGTCCGAATTGGACAAGGGGTGCAACCCCCTTTTCCTTCTCCCTCTCTCCCTCTTTCCTTCTCTCCTACTTCGGAAAGGAAAGGGGAATCCTACTAGGACTTGGGAGTCCTAGTAGGACTCCCCACACTTGGCGCGCCCCCTCTAGGGCCGGCCTCTCCCTTGCTCCTTTATATACGAGGGCAGGGGGGCACCCAAGGACACACAAGTTGAATTGTTTTAGCCGTGTGCGGTGCCCCCCTCCACAGAAACACACCTCGGTCATACAGTTGCAGTGCTTAGGCGAAGTCCTGCGCCGGTAGATACATCATATCCGTCACCACGCCGTCGTGCTGACGTAACTCTCCCGTGAAGCTCAGCTGGATCAAGAGCTCGTGGGACGTCATCAAGCTGAACGTGTGCTGAACGTGGAGGTGCCGTACGTTCGGTGCTTGATCGGACGGATCGCGAAGAAGTTCGACAACATCAACCGCGTCACTTGACGCTTCCGCTCCCGGTCTATGAGGGTACGTAGACACACTCTCCCCTCTCGTTGCTATGCATCTAGTAGATAGATCTTTCGTGAAATTTTTTAAATACTACGTTCCCAACAGTGGCATCATGAGCCAGGTCTATGCGTAGATGATATGCACGAGTAGAACACAATGAGTTGTGGGAGATACTAGTCATACTGCTTACCAGCATGTCATACTTTGCTTCGGCGGTATTGTGAGATGAAGCGGCCCGGACCGACATTACGCGTACGCTTACGCGAGACTGGTTTCACCGTTATGAGCACTCGTTGCTTAAAGGTGACTGGCGGGTGTCTGTCTCTCTCACTTTAGCTGAATCAAGTGTGGCTACGCCCGGTCCTTGTGAAGGTTAAAACAGCACATACTTGACGAAACATCGTTGTGGTTTTGTATGCGTAGGTAAGAACGGTTCTTGCTAAGCCCGTAGCAGCCACGTAAAACTTGCAACAACAAAGTAGAGGACATCTAACTTGTTTTTGCAGGGCATGTTGTGATGTGATATGGTCAAGACATGATGAGTTATACGGTTTTGTATGAGATGATCTTGTTTTGTAATGTTATCGGCAACTGGCAGGAGCCATATGGTTGTCGCTTTATTGTATGAAATGCAATCGCCATGTAATTGCTTTACTTTATCACTAAGCGGTAGCGATAGTCGTAGAAGCAATAGTTGGCGAGACGACAACGATGCTACGATGGAGATCAAGGTGTCGCGCCGGTGACGAAGGTGATCATGACGGTGCTTTGGAGATGGAGATCAAAAGCAAAAGATGATGATGGCCATATCATGTCACATATTTTGATTGCATGTGATGTTTATCTTATTATGCTTCTTATTTTGCTTAGAACGACGGTAGCATTATAAGATGATCCCTTACTAAATTTCAAGGTATAAGTGTTCTCCCTGAGTATGCACCGTTGCGAAAGTTCGTCGTGCCGAGACACCACGTGATGATCGGGTGTGATAAGCTCTACGTTCAAATACAACGGGTGTAAGCCAGTTTTGCACACGCAGAATACTCTGGTTAAACTTGACGAGCCTAGCATATACAGATATGGCCTCGGAACACTGGAGACCGAAAGGTCGAGCGTGAATCATATAGTAGATATGATCAACATAAGATGTTCACCATTGAAACTACTCCATCTCACGTGATGATCGGACATGGTTTAGTTGATTTGGATCACGTGATCATTTAGATGACCGGAGGGATGTCTATCTAAGTGGGAGTTCTTAAGTAATATGATTAATTGAACTTTAATTTATCATGAACTTAGTCCTGGTAGTATTAGCATATCTATGTTGTAGATCAAAAGCACAAGATGATGATGGCCATATCATGTCACATATTTTGATTGCATGTGATGTTTATCTTATTATGCTTCTTATTTTGCTTAGAACGACGGTAGCATTATAAGATGATCCCTTACTAAATTTCAAGGTATAAGTGTTCTCCCTGAGTATGCACCGTTGCGAAAGTTCGTCGTGCCGAGACACCACGTGATGATCGGGTGTGATAAGCTCTACGTTCAAATACAACGGGTGTAAGCCAGTTTTGCACACGCAGAATACTCGGGTTAAACTTGACGAGCCTAGCATATGCAGATATGGCCTCGGAACACTGGAGACCGAAAGGTCGAGCGTGAATCATATAGTAGATATGATCAACATAAGATGTTCACCATTGAAACTACTCCATCTCACGTGATGATCGGACATGGTTTAGTTAATTTGGATCACGTGATCATTTAGATGACCGGAGGGATGTCTATCTAAGTGGGAGTTCTTTAATTAATATGATTAAATTGAACTTTAATTTATCATGAACTTAGTCCTGGTAGTATTAGCATATCTATGTTGTAGAACAATAGCTCGCGATGTTGCTCCATGTTTATTTTTTATATGTTCCTAGAGAAAACTAAGTTGAAAGATGTTAGTAGCAATGATGCGGAATTGTTCCGTGATCTGAGGATTATCCTCATTGCTGCACAGAGAATTATGTCCTTGATGCACCGCTAGGTGACAGACCTATTGCAGGAGCAGATGCAGACGTTATGAACGTTTTGACAAAAGCTCGGTATGATGACTACTTGATAGTTTAAGTGCACCATGCTTTAAGGCTTAGAACCGGGACTTCAAAAACATTTTGAACGCCACAGAGCATATAAGATGTTTCAAGAGTTGAAATTAGTATTTCATACTCATGCCCATGTCGAGAGGTATAAGACCTCTGACAGTACTTTGCCTACAAGATGGAGGAGAATAGTTCAACCAGTGAGCATGTGCTCAGATTGTCTGGGTACTACAATTATTTGAATCAAGTGGGAGTTAATCTTCCAGATAAGATAGTAATTGACAAAGTTCGCTAGTCACTATCACCAAGTTAGTAGAACTTCGTGATGAACTATAATATGTAAGGGATGACGAAGGTAATTCCCGAGCTCTTCGCGATGCTGAAATCGGCGAAGGTAGAAATCAAGAAAGAGCATCAAGTGTTGATGGTTAATAAGACCACTTGTTTCAAATAAATGGCAAAGGGATAAAAGGGGAACTTCAAAAAGAATGACAAGCAACTTGTCACTCCCATGAAGAAACCCAAAGCTAAACTCAAGCCTGAAACTAAGTGCTTCTACTGCAAAGGAAATGGTCACTGGAAGTGGAACTGCCCTAGATATTTGGCGGATAAGAAGGATGGCAAAGTGAACAAAGGTATATTTTGATATACAGATTATTGATGTGTACTTTACTAGTGTTCATAGCAACCCCGGGGTATTTGATACCGGTTCAGTTGCTAAAATTAGTAACTCGAAACGAGAATTGCAGAATGAACAAAGACTAGTTAAAGGTGAAGTGACAATGTGTGTTGGAAGTGGTTCCAAGATTGATATGATCATCATCGCACACTCCCTATACTTTCGGGATTAGTGTTGAACCTAAATAAGTGTTATTTGGTGTTTGTGTTGAACATGAATATGATTTGATCATGTTTAGTGCAATACGGTTATTCATGTAAGTTAGAGAATAATTGTTGTTCTGTTTACATGAATAAAACCTTCTATGGTCATACACCCAATGAAAATGGTTTGTTTGATCTCGATCGTGTGATACACATATTCATAATATTGAAGCCAAAAGATGCAAGGTTAATAATGATAGTGCAACTTATTTGTGGCACTGCCGTTTAGGTCATATTGGTGTAAAGCGCATGAAGAAACTCCATAGTAATGGACTTTTGGAATCACTTGATTATGAATCACTTGGTGCTTGCGAACCATGCCTCATGGGCAAGATGACTAAAACTCCGTTCTCCGGAACTGTGGAGCGAGCAACAGAGTTGTTGGAAATCATACATACTGATGTATGCGGACCAATAAGTGTTGAAGCTCACGGCGGGTATCGTTATTTTCTGACCTTCACTGATGATTTGAGCAGATATGGGTATATCTACTTAATGAAGCACAAGTCTGAAACATTTGAAAAGTTCAAAGAATTTTAGGGTGAAGTGGAGAATCATCGTAACAAGAAAATAAGAGTTTCTACGATACGATCGTAGAGGTAAAATATTTGAGTTAGCGAGTTTGGCCTTCAGTAAAAACAATGTGAAATAGTTTCACTACTCACGCCACCTGGAACACCACAGTGTAATGGTGTGTCCGAACGTCATAACCGTACTTTATTAGATATGGTGCGAGCGATGATGTCTCTTACCAATCTACCACTATCGCTTTTGGGGTTATGCATTAGAGACAGCTACATTCACGTTAAATAGGGCACCATCTAAATCCGTTGATACGACACCTTATGAACTGTGGTTTGGCAAGAAACCAAAGTTGTCGTTTCTTTAAGTTTGGGACTGCGATGCTTATGTGAAAAAGTTTCAACATGATAAGCTCGAACCCAAATCGGAGAAGTAAATCTTCATAGGATACCCAAAAGAAACTGTTGGGTACACCTTCTATCACAGATCCGAAGGCAAGGTCTTTGTTGCTAAGAGTGGATCCTTTCTAGAGAAGGAGTTTCTCTCGAAAGAAGTGAGTGGGAGGAATGTAGAACTTGATGAGGTAATTGTACCTTCTCCCAAATTGGAAAGTGGAACATCACAGAAACTAGTTCCAAGTGATTCCTACACCAATTAGTGAGGAAGCTAATGATGATGATCATGAAACTTCAGATCAAGTTTCTGCTGAACTTCGTAGATCAACCAGAGTTCGTTCCGCATCAGAGTGGTACGGCAACCCGGTTCTGGAAGACATGTTACTGGACCATGATGAACCTACGAACTATGAGGAAGCGATGATGAGCCCAGATTCCGCAAAATGGCTTGAGGCCATGAAATCTGAGATGGGATCCATGTATGAGAACAAAGTGTGGACTTTGGTTGACTTGCCCGATGATCGGCAAGCTATCGAAAATAAATGGATCTTCAAGAGGAAGACCGACGCAGACGGTAATGTTACTATTTACAAAGCTCGACTTGTTGCGAAAGGTTTTCGACAAGTTCAAGGAGTTGACTACGATGAGACTTTCTCACCCGTAGCGATGCTTAAGTCTGTCCAAATCATGTTAGCAATTGCCGCATTTTTATGAAATCTGGCAAATGGATAACAAAACTGCAATCTTTAATGGATTTATTAAAGAAGAATTGTATATGATGCAACCAGAAGGTTTTGTCAATCCTAAAGGTGCTAACAAAATGTGCAAGCTCCAGCGATCCATCTATGGACTGGTGCAAGCATCTCGAAGTTGGAATATACGCTTTGATAAGTTGATCAAAGCATATAGATTTATACAGACTTGCGGTGAAGCCTGTATTTACAAGAAAGTGAGTGGGAGCACTACAACCTTTCTGATAAGTATATGTGAATGACATATTGTCAATCGGAAATGATGTAGAATTTTCTGGAAAGCATAAAGGAGTGTTTGAAAGGAGTTTTTCAAAGAAAGACCTTGGTGAAGCTGCTTACATATTGGGCATCAAGATCTATAGAGATAGATCAAGACGCTTGATAAAGACTTTCGATAAGTACATACCTTGATAAGATTTTGAAGTAGTTCAAAATGGATCAGTCAAAGAAGGAGTTCTTGCCTGACTTGTAAGGTGTGAAGTTGAGTAAGACTCAAAGCCAGACCACGGCAGAAAAATATAGAGAGAATGAAAGTCATTCCCTATGCCTCAGCCATAGGTTCTATAAAGTATGCCATGCTGTGTACCAAACATGTTGTGTACCTTGCCATGAGTTTGTCAAGGGGGTACAATAGTGATCCAGGAGTAGATCACTGACACGGTCAAAATTATCCTTAGTAACTGGATGACTAAGGAAATGTTTCTCGATTATGGAGGTGATAAAGAGTTCGTCGTAAAGGGTTACGCCGATGCAAGCTTTGACACTAAATCGAGATGACTCTAAGTATCAATCTGGATGCGTATTGAAAGTGGGAGCAATTAGCTAGAGTAGCTCTATGCAGAGCATTGTAGACATAGAAATTTGCGAAATACATACAGATCTGAATGTGACAGACCCGTTGACTAAACTTCTCTCACAAGCAAAACATGATCACACCTCATTACTCTTGGGTATTAATCACATAGCGATGTGAACTAGATTATTGACTCTAGTAAACCCTTTGGGTGTTGGTCACATGGTGATGTGAACTATGGGTGTTATTCACATAACGATGTGAACTATCGGTATTAAATCACATGGCGATGTGAGCTAGATTATTGACTCTAGTGCAAGTGGGAGACTGAAGGAAATATGCCCTAGAGGCAATAATAAATTTATTATTTATTTCCTTATATCATGATAAATGTTTATTATTCATGCTAGAATTGTATTAACCGGAAACTTAGTACATGTGTGAATACATAGACAAAACAGAGTGTCCCTAGTATGCCTCTACTAGACTAGCTCATTGATCAAAGATGGTTATGTTTCCTAGCCATAGACATGAGTTGTCATTTGATCAACGGGATCACATCATTAGGAGAATGATGTGATGGACAAGACCCATCCGTTAGCTTAGCACTATGATCGTTTAAGTTTTACTGCTATTGCTTTCTTCATGACTTATACATGTTCCTATGACTATGAGATTATGCAACTCCCGAATACCGGAGGAACACTTTGTGTGCTACCAAACGTCACAACGTAACTGGGTGATTATAAAGGTACTCTACAGGTGTCTTCGAAGGTACTTGTTGGGTTGGCGTATTTCGAGATTATGATTTGTCACTCCGATTGTCGGAGAGGTATCTCTGGGCCCACTCGGTAATGCACATCACTATAAGCCTTGCAAGCATTGCAGCTAATGAGTTAGTTGCAGGATGATGTATTACGGAACGAGTAAAGAGACTTGCCGGTAACGAGATTGAACTAGGTATTGAGATACCGACGATCGAATCTCGGGCAAGTAACATACCGACAAAGGGAACAACGTATGTTGTTATGCGGTTTGACCGATAAAGATCTTCGTAGAATATGTAGGAGCCAATATGAGCATCCAGGTTCCGCTATTGGTTATTGACCGGAGATGAGTCTCGGTCATGTCTACATAGTTCTCGAACCCGTAGGGTCCGCACGCTTAACATTTGATGACGATCGGTATTATGAGTTTATGAGTTTTGATGTACCGAAGGAGTTCGGTGTCCCGGATGAGACCGGGGACATGACGAGGAGTCTCGAAATGGTCGATACGTAAAAATCGATATATTGGACGACTATATTCGGACATCGGAAAGGTTCCAAGTGATTCGGGTATTTTCGGAGTACTGGGGAGTTACGGGAATAGAAGAGAGAGGCCAAAAGGAAGGAGGCGCGTGCCCCCCTTCTGGTCCGAATTGGACAAGGGGTGCAGCCCCCTTTTCCTTCTCCCTCTCCCCCTCTTTCCTTCTCTCCTACTCCGGAAAGGAAAGGGGAATCCTACTAGGACTTGGGAGTCCTAGTAGGACTCCCCACACTTGGCGCGCCCCCTCTAGGGCCGGCCTCTCCCTTGCTCCTTTATATACGGGGGCAGGGGGGCACCCAAGGACACACAAGTTGAATTATTTTAGCCGTGTGCGGTGCCCCCCTCCACAGAAACACACCTCGGTCATACCGTTGCAGTGCTTAGGCGAAGTCCTGCGCCGGTAGATACATCATATCCGTCACCACGCCGTCGTGCTGACGTAACTCTCCCGTGAAGCTCAACTGGATCAAGAGCTCGTGGGACGTCATCAAGCTGAACGTGTGCTGAACGCGGAGGTGCCGTACGTTCGGTGCTTGATCGGTTGGATCGCGAAGAAGTTCGACAACATCAACCGCGTCACTTGACGCTTCCGCTCCTGGTCTACGAGGGTACGTAGACACACTCTCCCCTCTCGTTGCTATACATCTAGTAGATAGATCTTGCGTGATCGTAGGAAAATTTTTAAATACTATGTTCCCAACAGAACTTTCTTGTGATCCAACCTATCAAGCATCGAACGTATGGAGCCTCCGCGTTCAGCACACGTTCAGCTTGATGACGTCCCACGAGCTCTTGATCCAGTAGAACCTCGCGGGAGAGTTTCATCAGCATGACGGCGTGGTGACGGAGATGATGAAGTTTCCGTCGAAGGGCTTCGCCTAAGCACTGCGACGATATGACTGAGGTGTGTTTCTGTGGAGGAGGGCATCGCACATGGTTGGGAGAGATCAACTGATCAACTTGTGTGTCTTTGGGTGCCCCCTGCCCCCGTATATAAAGGAGCAAGGGGGAGGCCGGCCGGCCACCTATGGCGCGCCTAGAGAGGCAATCCTACTAGGAATAGGATTCCAATCCTATTCCTAGTAGGAGTCCACCAAGAAGGAGAGAGGGGGAAGGAAGGAGAGGGAGAGGGAGAAGGAAAGGGGCACCGCCCCCTCCTTTCCTTGTCCAATTCAAACCAAGGGGGAGGGGTGCGCGGCCCAGCCCTGGCCGGCCCTCTCTCTTTCCACTAAAGCCCATTAGGGCCCAAAGCTTCCCCAAGGGGTTCCGGTAACCCCCCCGACACTCTGGTTTTATCCGAAACCTTCCGGAACACTTCCGGTGTCCGAATATAGTCGTCCAATATATCAATTTTTACGTCTCGGACATACCGAGACTCCTCGTCATGTCTGTGATCTCATCCGGGACTCCAAACTACCTTCGGTACATCAAAACTCATAAACTCATAATACCGATCGTCATCAAGCGTTAAGCATGCGGACCCTACGGGTTCGAGAACTATGTAGACATGACCGAGACTCATCTCCGGTCAATAACCAATAGCGGAACATGGATGCTCATATTGGCTCCTACATATTCTATGAAGATCTTTATTGGTCAAACCACATAACAACATACGTTGTTCCTTTTGTCATCGATATGTTACTTGGCCAAGATTCGATCGTCGGTATCTCAATACCTAGTTCAATCTCGTTGCCGGCAAGTCTCTTTACTCGTTCTGTAATACATTATCTCGTGACTAACTCATTAGTCATATGGTTGCAAGGCTTATTATGATGTGTATTACCGAGAGGGCCCAGAGATACCTCTCCGACATTCGGAGTGACAAATCCTATTCTTGATCTATGCCAACACCACGAACACCTTCGGAGACACCTATAGAGCATCTTTATAATCACCCAGTTACGTCGTGACGTTTGATAGCACACAAGGTGTTCCTCCGGTATTCGGGTGTTGCATAATCTCATAGTTATAGGAACATGTATAAGTCATGGAGAAAGCAATAGCAGTAAAACTAAACGATCATAGTGCTAAGCTAACGGATGGGTCTTGTCCATCACATCATTCTCCTAATGATGTGATCTCGTTAATCAAATGAAAACTCATGCCTATTGTTAGGAAACATAACCATCTTTGATCAATGAGCTAGTATAGTAGAGGCATACTAGGGACATACTGTTTTGTCTATGTATTCACACATGTACTAAGTTTTCAGTTAATACAATTCTAGCATGAATAAAAGACATTTATCATGATATAAGGAAATACAAATAACATCTTTATTATTGCCTCTAGGGCATATTTCCTTCATTATTCTCCTCCTCGCCACCATCTCAACCGAAGCCCTACCGCTCTACTCCGACTAGAGCTCGACGCCGACGATCTCTTCACCGCTTTGCTGCCGGAAAGTGGTCGTCGGAGTCTTTCCTTAACGTCGCGGGCCATCCTCTTCCCCGCGCCGCTGTAGCTTCCACACATCACCAAGCTAGTGTATCTGCAGTGCAAACTCAGTCTTCCATCCTTCTCGTTCGAGTTTGTCCGCGGTAAAAATTTGAAGTTTTTGCCACATTTCTTAGATCTTTTACTCTAGGAAACTTGTGCAGATGTCGTTTCTAGTTGTTCCTCGCATCCAAAAAAATTCAGATCTAGAGTTTGTGATATGTCTCGAACGAATGGAATGCTTAGCACACTGACTAGTGTATTCGTCAAACCTACTTGTTCGTTCTATACATTTCTTTCATTCAAAACATGTCTCAAAGTCTGCATCTAATTCTTCTTCAAAACGTTTTCATTCTTAAAACCTTTGCCATGAGCATTTGTAACCGTGTCCCCATTTTCCTTGCATCTATTCTTCTTCACAGGTTCTTGGAATCAATTGAGGATTCCGCTCGGCCAATGAGCATGGCTGATGATGATGTTCTCTTGGGTACTGCTGACGTATCTAAAGCCCTGGATGCTATGGCTACAACGGTAGCACCTTCATCCAGCAAAATAAAGAGGGCCGAGCAGAATGATGATGACCAAGAAGAAAATGCTCCAAAAAAGAAGAAGGGTGGTAGACAACCCTATAAAAATACTGCTCGGTACATCTCTCATAGCGATTACAACACAGTTGAAGGAGAATCAAATAAGGATAGAGATAAGTGTCTACAATGGATTCAGCACCATTGGGTTCGAAAATGGTTCCATTACAAAATGGTTCATCCTCGGTTTGCACGGAACTTTGCTTTTCATCCTACTTGGGGTGACTCCCATGAAATTGGCCTTCTCAAGCCAAATGATCCTCGGGCGAGACCACCGCCTCCACCTGATGCTCATGAGTCATCTCTTTGCACTCCCTAAAGTTATCCTGATGAGCTGGCCAAGCGTAAGAAGAATGCCTTGAGGGGAGCTAAGAAGGCTGAAAAAGAAAAGGCTCGTGAGGAAGAAAATCGCCGTCTTTGAAAGATGATGTAGAACAGAAGAAGGTTGAAGGAAAATATGAAGGATGCTCAAAGTGCAAACATGATCCCAGTGCAAAGAGAAAAAGAGCACCAAAGAAGAAGTCGGCTGAGCCAACCAATAAAGATGCTAAAAGTGATTCTACTAACAAAGATGAACCCCCACTAAGGTAGAAGTTCAAGATGCTCTAAGCGAGCAAGTGAACATCACTACTTCCGCAGTGTTGCCTGATCTTTGGGTCCCAAGTATTCCAACAGCTCTGCCGAAAAAGTTCATATTGAAAAAGAAAACGCCAGCCACAACTGTCACAATGAAACAACATGTGGATACAACTCCACATCCTGAAGCCATTGATATGAAGGATTTGGTTGTTGATGATCCAATGAGTGTTGCCAAGCCAGGCGAAAGAATTCGTAAGCCTGATGTGAAGAAAATCAAAGCTCCCTCTGCCAAGCCAAGTGCTCCCCAAGATACAACTTCGAAAGTTAAGTCTGCTAAGTTTGCTCCCACCTTAATGCAGCCGCTGGCTTCTATGCCTCCATCTGCGCAAGCTCATGTGCAACCAGCTCCAACTGCTCCTCCTGCTCCAACTGATGACCCTCACTACTACAATCATGAGTTCATCATGGAATAACTTGAAAAACTTGTTGATAATCCATTAGATGGTGAAGTGGCCTCTTTGCTTATTCCTTCGGAAGTCATTACTCGGGCTACTACCATTGTGCAAGATATGAGAGAAGATTTTGTTGAGATTAACATCCTCATTGACAACCTTTTTGTTGATGCTCGAATGAAAACAACCACTTCTAAGTTTGTCATAGGACAACTTGAAGACTCCTATAATTATATTAATCGTGCCTTGTCTCTCATTCGCAACAGAAGGTTGCGCTTTCACAACGATCTTGATAAAGTTATTCGCAAGATTTGCAATGAATAATAAGCTAAAGTCACTGGCTATAATGATTTAGTCAAAGGACACATTGATCCAAATGCTTAGCAGACGAAGAAGTGTCGAAAAAGAATTGCGGAGAAGAATGTGCCTCGTGCTGCGACTAAAAATTCATTTATCCAACTACTCAGCGGACGAAGAAGCATCGAAAAGGATTACGAAGAAGAATGTGACTCATGGTGCGACTGAAAAGTCCCCTGACCGCTCCGATGCTCAACCGTAGAAAGAAAACTCACGTTAGCCAGCAATTCCTTTGCAGCCCACTATTCAAGTGTCAGATGCTCCTCCCTCGTCAAGGCCTGATACATCTCCAATGTATCTATAATTTTTGATTGTTCCATGCTATTATTTATGATGTTTTGGATGTTTAATGGGCTTTGTTATACACTTTTATATTATTTTCGGGACTAACCTATTAACCCAAAGGCCTAGTCCAGATTGCTGTTTTTTTGCCTATTTCAGGGTTTTACTTAAAAGGAATGTCAAACGGAGTCCAAACGGAATGAAACCTTCGGGATAGATATTTTTGGAGCGATATCTTCACGGGAGACTTGAGAACCATGGAATAGGGCACACGTGGCGTCCACGAGGGTGGGGGCGCGCCCCCCTGCAGGGCAAGCCCCCTTGACTCGTGGGCCCCACATTGGTCCCCCGATGCCCTTCTTCCTCCTATATATACCCATGTACCCCAAAAACATCAGAAGAGGAGAGAAAACCCTAATTCCACCGCCGCAACCTTCTGTTCCCGTGAGATCCCATATTGGGTCCTATTCCGAAGC
>LR738709.1:487925939-488040864 GCA_902687465.1 Secale cereale | reverse complement strand
GATCTTCCACGGAGTGCTTCTACATCAACACCGTTGCCTCACCATGAGTTGTGATTAGTTTACCATAGACCTTCGGGTCCATAGTTAGTACCTAGATGGCTTCTTCTCTCTCTTTGGATCTCAATACCAAGTTCTCCTCGGTCTTCGAGGAGATCTATTCGATGTAATCTCTTTTTGCGGTGTGTTTGTCGAGATCCGATGAATTCTGGGTTTATGATCAAGATTATCTATGAGAAATATTTGGTTCTTTTCTGAATTCATTTATGTATGATTATAATATCCTGCAACTCTCTTCGAATTATCGGTTTGGTTTGGCCTACTAGATCTATACTTCCTGCAATGGGAGAAGTGCTTGGCTTTGGGTTCAATCTTGCGGTGTCCTTTCCTAGTGACAGTAGGGGCAGCAAGGTACGTATTGTATTGTTGCCATCGAGGATAAAAAGATGGGTTTTATATCATATTGCTTGAGTTTATCCCTCTACATCATGTCATCTTGCTTAAAGCATTACTCCGTTCTTATGAACTTAATACTCTAGATGCATGCTGGATAGCGGTCGATGTGTGGTGTAATAGTAGTACATGCAGAATCGTTTCGGTCTACTTGTCACGGACGTGATGCCTATATATAATGATCATGCCTAGATATTCTCATAATTATTCGCTTTTCTATCAATTGCTCGACGGTAATTCGTTCACCCATCGTAGAAATCTGCTATCATGAGAGAAGCCACTAGTGAAACCTATGCCCCCCGGGTCTATTCTCAACATATCAATCTACAATCTACTTTAATTTTCTGTTTTTAATTTCTGTTCTTGTATCCAAAAATACCAAAAATATCAAACTATCATATCTATCAGATCTCACTTTCGTAAGTGACCGTAAAGGGATTGACAACCCCTTATCGCATTGGCTGCGAAGTTCTTATTTGTTTGTGCAGGTGCGAGGGACTCCCGCGTGGTCTCCTACTGGATTGATACCTTGGTTCTCAAAAACCAAGGGAAATACTTACGCTACTATGCTGCATCACCCTTTCCTCTTCGAGGGAATACAACACAAGCTCGAGAAGTAGCAAGAAGAATTTCTGGCGCCATTGCCGAGTAGGCTTAGGCAAAAGTCATATACCAATTACCTATCACAAATCGTTATCCTTCGCAGTATATCTATTTGCCTCTTGTTTTCCTCTCCCCCACTTCACCCTTGCCGTTTTATTTGCCCTTATTTTTGCTGTGTGTCTATCGTTCGCTTGCCTCTCATTTGCTTGTGTTGCTATGTGCCCTCAATTAGCTTGCATATTTGCTTGCTAAAGTATGGATCCTCATCCGCTTTCTAATCTCTTTAAGAGATCCAATTATGTTGAACCTATTGCTAGTGAGCTGCATGCACTAGATTATCTTTATGAGGTTTTGCTTGAAATTCATGAATCTAAAAATTGTGAGGATTTGTTAAAAGAAAAAGTGATTCATGATAGTTCCTTAAATAAAAAGCATGATTGCAATGATGTTATTATAAATTCTAATAATGTCAATTGTGTTAATGATATGCAAAACCTCAAGCTTGGGGATGCTAGTTTTGCTATGACTACTACTTGTTGCAATGATCATGATTGGGGTGATTCTTCTTATGATCTTGAAAATTATTTAAGCCCCATGATGAATATAAGATTGAAATAGTGTTTGCAATAATATTGAAAGTGGGTTTGGAAGAGTGTCAACTTTAGATCCCACATATTTGGAGAATGTTCAATCTTATGACATTTTTGATAAAAGTGGGTTTGGAGAGGTCATGACTTTAGTTAATGTTAATCCCACTATTTTGGAAGAGTGTTAACTCTGCATGCATGTGGATCATGTTGAGAATATGTTATGTGATAGTTATTTTGTTGAATTTGATCATGATCCTACATGCAATTCTTATGAGAAAGGGAAATATGGTTGTAGAAATTTCCATGTTACTAAATTACCTCTTGTTATGTTGATATTGCTATTGTTTCTTTCTCCTTCCTTGCATATGCTAGATCTTGCTTGTCTTGGTAATTTGTTTTCCTATAGGATGCCTATGCATAGGAAGTATGTTAGACTTATATGTGTTTGTCACATGTTTTATGATGCTCTCTTTGTGCTTCAATCCTTGTCTTTCATGTGAGCATCATTGAATTATCAAGCCTATCTTAATGGCTATAAAGAAAGAGCTTGTTGGGAGGCAAACCAATTTTATTTTCTTTGTTTTTGATTCTATTTAGGAATAAATACTGCATCTAGCTTCTGTTTAGATGTGGTTTTGTGTTTTAATTAGTGTTTGTGCCAAGTAGAACCTTTGGGAAGACTTGTGTGAAGTTTATATGATCTTGCTGTAAAAAACAGAAACGGTACCACTCACTGTCAGGACCAGAATTTCGGGGTATTGAATTCCCAAAATTTGGCCCTTGTGCTCACCAGCCCCAGGATTACTGTTAGCTGATGAGGCACCTCTTGATACAGAAATTTCCAAGCAAAGGTACAAATATGTGGTACAAGACCATTCTGGCCTTTAAGTACGACACGGGGTTTCTAGTGGATAATGGCGGAAGCGGTTGTGCCACATCGGCGACTATGGGACTCCATCTCCCACGGGAACAGCTGACCAGGTTCACTCCTATCTTCGCGAGGCTGCTAACTTCAATAGTGTAGGCTCCGGGGTGTCATACACATTGTTCCTTCCCACGCAAGGAATCTGGCCAAGACAATAGCCAGGGACAAGCCAGTGAGTACTTTGAATGTACTCGCAAACATTTTGAGCATGGGTGAAATAAAATCATGCTCGCAAATATTTTATGATCACGATGTTAATTTGATATAACCGTTCGTGATGCATGCAGTTCGTTTGTATGAACATATAAGACTATGCATATGCATTCAGGGAGATATAAACAGAAAAAGATAAAAGAGAACAAAAACATGTCGTAGTCGGGCGTCTGAGCGACACCATGAAAAGGGCTTAGTAATTAAAAGGAATGCCACAGTCCGACGTCTGAGCGACATCACAGAAAGGGCTTATAAATAAAAAGAAAGCCACAGTTGGACGTCCGAGCGACATCACAGAAAGGGCTTGTAAATAAAGAGAATGCCACAGTCGGACGTCTAAGCGACATCACAGAAAGGACTTGTAAATAAAAAGAATGCCACAGTCGGACGTCTGAGCGACATCATAGAAAGGGCTTGTAAATAAAAAGAATGCCACAGTCGGACGTCTGAGCGACATCACAGAAAGGGCTTGTAAATAAAAAGAATGCCATAGTCGGACGTCTGAGCGACATCACAGAAAGGGCTTGTAAATAAAAAGAATGCCACAGTCGGACGTCTGAGCGACATCACAGAAAGTGCTCATAAAGCAAAATAAATAATAGTGAATATCCGGGAGGTAGAACCGTCCCAAGGATACTCCTTGTCTCAATATATGAAAGGTTAGTCCATAATAATGATGAATCACAATCACTACCTGTCACAGGTCATAATTAATATTCTGGTTTAATAGATTTCTCCTCCGAAGACCGACACTCGACCCATCCCAGACTGTAGTCCTTAACCATGGACACGGCTATTCAAATAGGTTTTATATCTCTGCAGAGGGTGTACTCTTTACCCACGAATGACGGATTCTCTATAGCCCTTCTGGACTAATTCCGTCTACGGCCGTTTAAATTGAAGACACACCTGACTGCACACACCAGCCTAACTTACCGGTGTCTGGAATCACCCACGACACTGGTTAAGCCAAACTTTAAGTGGGGAGGCTACAACCTCGACTAGCATGGGAGCACAACAACTTATAACGCGCGCGAAAAACTGGGGAAGCTATCCCCTTGGGCTACAACCGAAACACCCATGCCCCTGGACCAGGTGGCCTGCCTACCGGATGCAGCCGGTATCTTCCACCGTGGCATCTCTGTATGGTGTGTGATAGAACAGGGGTCGACAAATTTACTGAACCGCACCCTACCTATAGCAGGGACACGTGGTAGTACGAAACAAGTATGGGGGTTACCGGAGCAAGACTCGATCTATGGTCGACTCAGGAGGTTTATGCATTCTGTGCATGGTTAGTGCCACAATGCTCTCACAACTCCCTGATGATACGTCCAAAACGTATCTATAATTTCTGCTTGCTCCATGCCTCTTTTGTGTGATATTGCTATGATATTTATGCACTTCCATACACTTTTGATCATATTTGGACTAACCTATTAACTCAGTGCACCACAGTGCCAGTTCCTGTTTTCTGCTGTTTTTCTATTTCAGGTTTCCCCCATATTAAAAGTGCCCTAAAAGTTCCGGGAAAAATACAGGAAAAATCAACGTATCGGGAGCTTCCGGAAAAACCAAGGCAGGGCCAGAGGGGAGCCTGGGGTGGCCCAGGCGGCCACCCGGCGCGGCCCCACCCCTGGCCGCGCCAGGGGGGCGCCTGGGGCCCCACCTCCGCCTCTGGTGACCCCCTTTGGCATATATATTGCTCGCGTCCCGAAACCCTCGAGGACGGAACCCTTTTTCGTGATCTCATCTCTGTTCCGCCGCCGCCGCGCTTCCAAGATCGGGAGCACCAGGAGAACTCTTCTCGGCACCCTGCCGGAGGGGAGAACCACCACCGGGAGCATCTCCACCACCATGGACGCTTCCCGGATGAGTTGTGAGTAGTCCCCCTTGGACCATGGGTCCATGACCAGTAGCTATGTGATGTTCTCCTCCCCTCTTTGTTCTTCATCGATTAGACCTCGTGAGCTGCCCTACATGATCGAGGAACATATGTAATCTTTCTGCTGTTGCTATGCTGAGTTTGCTGGGATCCGATGGATTATGAGATTATGTTCAGATTGTGTGTGAGTAATATATTTGATTCACCTCTTTTATATTTATGTTCTTGAGTAATTCTTGCATGTTCTCCGTTGCTGTTTATTGCTTTGGCCGAGTAGTAGGTAGTAACTCCAAGAGGGAACGTTATGCTTGATTGTGGGTTCATGCCCCTCGATGACTAGCTTGAGTGACAGAAACATGAGTCTAGGGGATGTGCTGTTGCCACAAGGGGAAAAACAATGGTGCTTGTACTTGCGGGTGCAAGGATTGTTTACTTTACGCAAAGTTCTTTTAATGCAGTTGTCTGTTGCTTTGAGTTTACACTTTGGGTGGGATTCGCAACTTAATACCAGCGAGATGTTCTGGATAGATATCTCAAGGTGGATGATTAGTAGTAGATGCAGATGGATTTCGGTCTACATGCCTTGGCGTACCGCCCATGCTTTTGAGCCTCTACCTTTCTTTACAGCATAGTTAGCATTGGTTTGCGCACATAATCCTGTCAATTGCCCAGCTATAATTTGTTTACCTCGCTTAGCTGTTTTATCGTCTTTTGGGAGAGAGACATCACTAGTGAACATCATGGGACCCCGTTCCATATTACCATCACTGATCACACCCGCTATTTACTTCCTGTTCTGATTTCCTAGTTGCAGTCATACCTATCACTATTATCTCTTGTGTTTGATCCTTTGTAAACGACAAGGCCGGAGGGATGGACAACCTCTCTGTACTCGTTGGGAGCAAAGTTATTTGTATCTGTGTGTAGGTCCTGTCAAGCAAAAGTTTCTGGCGCTATTGACACCTTCTTGTCGACCCTCGGAGTCTCAAGGGATTCGATCCTTGGTATCTTTGCCAAGGGAAATTTGCCGCTACGCTACATCTCAAACCTTCCACTTGGGGTAACCAACGAGGGGCGAGCAGCCATCACCTGACAGGGTCACACCCCTCATGCTACATGCTACCTCACTGCACATCCTCGTCACAACGAGATGTCAGTCACGCAGTCGGTTCACCGAAACACAACCTTCCTTCGGACTTCATCCGAACCATCACCAGGCACATGTGACATGAGGAGTGGTGGCTGTCACCAATATCACATACATGACTGAAAAGGATTATTCACCACATGTTGATATGCAAGAGTATGATCTCCACATGAAATAATGATGCTCCATTTTTGGCATATTAATGGAGTTCTTGAGATTAAAGCAAACAACACACAAATTGTATTATCACAGGGTTCAAGATGCTTGCCTTCAAGTAGAGGGGAGGAGAAAAGCATTCCAAGAATTTTGGAAGTTTTCTCCCTCTTCAAAAATCCTAAAAGAATGAAAAGGAAAATCAATACATAGACTTAGAACACCCCCAAAAAGTTGTCTAGAAAATTTTAATACAAATATGAAAATAAACTAGACAATATTTGGGAAACAACAGAAAAAGAATCAAGTCATTTGGAGCTGTGGTTAAAAAGTTAAAGCCAGTCAAAGTCTGGTCAAATCTGATTTTTAAACTAAACAGAAAAGAAAACGTTTTGACTGAGAATACGCCTTCGGGCTAGGGAATACGTACTTTGCGTTTTACGCCTTCACTTAAAAATGCGCGGTGGCGACGCTGGGTCACTGACAGTGGGTCCAGGGGGTCCACTAGTCAGGTTTGACCAGTCTTTCCCCCGTCCTCTTCCTCTACCCGAACGGATGCGGGGCTCCGGCGATCGTCGTCGGCGGACGGAGGCTCCTCGAGGGTTACAGGGTGCGGGAATGGATCCGCCACTCCTTGGCGGTCCCCCTGGTAGTCGGCTGGTCGGAGGGGGCGGAGGGAGTCGCCGGCGGCGAGCTCTGCGGCGGAGGGAGCTTCGGGCGTAAATGGGGATTCGAGTTGCGGTGAGTTTTGATCGTGTTGGAGGGGTCGGGCAGCTCTGCAAGGTCGAGGGGAAGGCGACGGTGGTGTTGGACGGGCGGGGGAGGCTCTGGTGGCGCCGGATTGCTCGAGGCAGAGACGGCGGCCGTGTTCGCCGGAAATGAAGAAGGAAGCTTCCCGGGGGCGAATGGTTGCCACAGGGCTGCTCTGCGGGGTAACTAGTGAGGGTCTGATGCTGCGGAGAGGTTCGGGCACCTTAAAATAGGCGAGCCATGGCGGTTCAACGGCGGCAGGGGATAAGTTCGCCGGCGACCGCCCTACTGTGGCCGCAGGAGACGTGGCGGCGACGAATGCTAGCGGACGGGCCTGCGGATAAGCTCGCATTGCTCCCCGGGGCAGCTGGCGAGTGCGCGTGGCTTGGGCGGCGCCGACCGTGGCAGAAAGCTGCAGTGAGCGCCGGCGTGTCGCCAGGAGTGCTCTGACGGCGGCGCTGTTGAGTCCCAGGTGCGGTTTGGCGTGTTCTTGTGCGCGGATAAGGCTGGGCGTGGCTCTGCGAGTCAGTTGGGGCCAGGGGCGCGACACGGCGACCCGAGCGCACGCACGTGCAAAACGCGCGCTCTGGGCGCGCCCAGAGCACGCACGCAACGTGCTCGGCAATATGCCAATGCGTGCTAGGGAGCTCCAAACCGCAAGGGGGTCAGCAGGGTTAGGCTAAAGGTTCGGACAAACTCATGGGACATGTTGGTTTAGCCAGGGAATCAAATTCATAATATGAACCAGAAGCTAAGCCAAATATGGTCATGCACTCAGGGTGTTTGACAAATTGCCAGTGGCATCTAGCAAGCTCTTGGGGTGGCCAAATTTACGAGATGGTTGTCTCCTTGGATAAGTAAGAAGATGCTGAGGTTAGTTCAACAAAAGCAAAAACTTGTTAGTGCAAGTTTTGCAAGATTTCAGTTCTGGACAGAAAATGCAGAGCACTATTCCATGAACCAAAACTATCCCAATAGGCCCACTCTTCTGGATTTAAGGGTTTTGCAAGAAGAACTATAAGCATGAGGAAGCTCAAAGGTACTAGAGCAAAATAGACTAGGGTTGCAGTGCAAATCACCAAACTGAATCAGAATGGAAAAGAGGTTGTTTCACTCAAAACTTCCAAAGGACCAAGATGGGTTTTTGCATAAAGATGGATAACATACTGCTATGAACATCCCATTATCTTGGTGGAAGCATTGCATGAATATTTAAAGGGGTTGTAGTGCAATTTGGTCTACTGGACCAGATTGGCAAAAAAGTTGTGGAGCTCAAGATATTAACTGAAATAATTATATTCTTGCATAAAAGTGATCTAATAGCATCACCTGACATCTCCAATTTTTGGTTGAAATCATGAATAAATCTATCAAGTGGTTGTAGTTCCAAACAGGCCTTAAAACTAGGTTTAATCATTTATATAGAGAAGTAAATTATGGAGACCAATATATAATTAATCCTGCTGATATAAGCAAAGTTTTTAAAGGGGTGCATAAGAGACTCTAATATTAATTGGAAGGTTTTCACTAGGGGTAAAAATTCCAACATAACATAACAAGAATGGTTCTAAAACCAAGGAACATATAGCAAAAGGCAAATTTTTTAATTTACTAGCAAAAATTTATTTAGTAAAACATTGCTAAATTTTTGGGGTGTTACAACACTACCCCCCTTAAGAAAAATCTCGTCCTCGAGATTTGTTAAGGGTTGCTATAAGGTCTACTACTGCCTCAAAAGATACTACCAAAAATTTTACTGCTCTATTTGTGCAAGTAAAAGCTACTACAGTGTTAGAGCAAACAGTGGTGTAAACTGTAGTGTTAAACACTGGCGTGTCACGGGAAAAGAAAAAATCTACTGTCGAGGAAAACGATATATTTCTACTCTGGGACGTAGTAAATTTAGAAATGGTATTTTTTTTCTAAATTTACAAATACGCCGGTTGCACCCGAGAGCACAGTGCTCACACTGGCTGACATGTAGGGCCTGGGCCCATCGTCAGCCTCTTCTTCTTCCTCCGGTTCTCTCTTCTCCTCTCTCCCGCGCGCTTTTCCCGCACTTTCTCCACCGGCGACGGCTAGCTCGTAGGGCATCTAAGCCGTACTGCCGTAGTGCGTGGCGCGCTAGCTGCCGGTGCAGCGTGCACTCACCTCGCGGGCCAGTGTGCTATCATCACTGCTCGCGGATTCGCTTCCGAACACCGGCGGTTGAGCGACGAGCGGCGCTGGTGGAATTTGCTCACCGTACACCGATCTCGAGCTATAAAATGGCCGAGGTGCTACTCCTTCCTCCTCACCTCTGGCTTCTCTTCTTCTCCTTTCTACCCTCTCCTCCATTTGTGTTTGCAGGAGCTCGGGTCGAGGCTCTAATGGCGGAGGTGATGCCGGACTGGTGCATGGTTCTCATGTGCGTGGGGTTGGCAGCATTGCTGGGGGTATCTGCGCTCCTGTGTGCGATGATCCTCGATGATCGTCGTGATGCGGCGGCTCGAGTGCTAGCTCTCCGCGGCGGCGGCGATCACGGGGATTAGGTGAGAGTAGCAGGGCTAATGGTGGTTAGCGTGCGGTAGGCATTTAGTGCTCGAATAAATCTCCACGAGTTTCTTCTCAAGAAACTGTGGTGTGTGAGGAGGTGTTTGATGAATCAGGTGCAGGCGGATTAGCAACTTAGTGTACTGAGTGGAGTGGCCGGAGTTGTATTAACGTTGTTGTGATGCTGTGTGATGAACGAAAAATCTATGTTATGCAGATGGACCAGATGCAATCACACAGGAAAGAATTTATTTAACACACGATGCGTTACACATTTTTCATAAAAAAAGGGGTATGGGTACACTCACGTGGCAGTTACGTCTAAAATATAAACGGTAAATGAACAGGGTCCTGGGAAAAGGTCTCTGGTGCTGGGGGACACTCTTCTTCTATCGGTGGTAGTGGGTTGACCAGTCGGTGAATGTGCTTCTCCTGCACGGGCCTCAATGGTCTGCCGATGGCGATCCGAGGATTTAAATCGGCGAGGCTCTGGAGATTACCCATTATCCGCTGGTTCAGACGCTCTTGCGCGATCACATACTGCGAAAGGTTGGCTAGCACCGGGTCTCTCTCAATACGTCCACCAGGAAAAGATGCTGCTTCTCCGGGTGCTACGCGGCTTGGAAAGTAGTAATATCCCCGCTCGCTGGCATAGGGCACCGCGAATCGAAGGCGAGCAAGCGCTTCACAAGCGGCAGCCTCTATGGCCATCTGAGGAGTTGGCATGGATTTCCCCATGAAGGAAACCTCTGTGGGGTCTTGGTTTGGGTTTGCGGGTGGGATGTGTACCACTGCCCAATATTTCGAGGTGGATGGTGTGATCCTCGATTTGAGCAGCTCATACTGGGGTGGACAGGTAGCACTCATGGTACTGCAGGTAAAATCCCACAATATCTTCACGAAACTACCCGGAGATGCCTCCGGGGTTCTTAGGTAAATGCTAGGGATTGGCATAGCGAAGGTAATGGCTGTGAGAGGAGAGCACCGGTGAGGGATGCTTGGCAAGTTCACGGTGTGGCCTATATATAGCAGCCTGGCTGGTTTATAGGGTTATGGCGAGGGCATCTATATTATCGGTTCCGCTTTATGGGGTCGGGGTCAATGCTACAGGTACTCACGTCTTGCGAAAAGACGTGTTTACTGTGGGGTTGTCAGCAAGGTGCTCTGGAAGACACACCTGAGAAAAGAATAAAAGGCATACGCACACTGACACAACGGTGTACGAGTGCTATGAGGGTGCAAAATAAATTGTACATACATATCGGCATACAAGTTACATGACCACGGGTGAGGGCAAGATAAGGCTTGGTACTACTCGGGTGATTTAATCAACCTCGTTTATATCCAAGCGGCCTTGCCTTGTGGATGCTGAAGCGTCTCCGGGAGCTTCATCGTTGGGGTTGGCTGGCGGTGGCTAAGGAGGTGCAGGGTCGGGGCAGTGATGATGTCCCTCACAAGGGTTGTTGGCCACAATCCCGTTGGAGTGTGCGCCAAACAAGCGACGCATCACTTCTGGAGATACCAAGGCATTCTGGTCAATGACCGTGGCAGGCCTTGGGGACTCGATTGGTTGTCCGAACAGCACGACTGGGTTGTCGGTGCTGGACTCGTCTCATCCTCTTGCTGGGGCTCGGCGAAGTAGTTCTCCACGAGCTGCGATCAGATCAAGGGTGATTTGATCGAACAGTTCCTCGAGTACACTAACATAGCGTACCAGATGCAATAAGGCGGGATCCGTCTCGTGGTCTCCGCTCGCAACTCGGGGAGGCCTACCATACCCATTACGACTGGGGTAGTAGTAGAATGAGCGACAGTTAACTCTGGGCGACAGGTGCCTGAGTTGAACTATAGCCTCCCGAGCGGCTAGTTGGATAGCTTGCGGCTCAAAGGAAGTTGTCCTTCTGGTAAACCTGTAGGGGCACTCTGGTGACAGACCCCTACCATAGATGTGCACAGTGGCCCAGAATTGACGGCTTTCACCGCCCATGGAGTCTTGGTACACCACGTATTCTAGGGGCTCTTCCATCGCAAAGGCACGACGGGTGAGGTTTGCGAGCACGGTCACAAAACCTCCAAGGTTAGTTGCTGTGGTTTCATTGTGGACAATGGGTCCTGGCATTTTTGCTCGGTATGGGGGCAGAGGCTGTGTGGTGTTGGGTTGGGGGCTAGCGTGCCCTATTTATAGGAAAGGACGGAGTCTTCCTTCGCACGCTTGCAGAAGGAACTGTTTAGGTGTCGGTCACTAGCGCGTGATCGATAAGCTAGGCTGGTAGGTTGGGCACCGACTACCAAAGGCGTCGGCCCACTGTGTGGGTATCTTACGCGAGAAGCTTGGCTGGGGTTGGGATATGGTCTGGTATGGTGGTAAATCTAGGTTTTTGGACCTGGCTAAGATTGGATTAGCCAACGGCCAGCCTGACTCTGATACCAAGGTTGTCAGGACCGGAATTTCTGGGTATTGAATTCCCAAAATTTGGCCCTTGTGCTCACCAGCCCCAGGATTACTGTTAGCTGATGAGGCACCTCTTGATATAGGAATTTCCAAGCAAAGGTACAAATATGTGGTACAAGACCATTCTGGCCTTTAAGTACACCACGGGGTTTCTAGTGGATAATGGCGGAAGCGATTGTGCAACATCGGCGACTGTGGGACTCCATCTCCCACGGGAACAGCTGACCAGATTCACTCCTATCTTTGCGAGGCTGCTAACTCCAATAGTGTAGGCTCCGGGGTGTCATACACATTGTTCCTTCCCACGCAAGGAATCTGGCCAAGACAATAGCCAGGGACAAGCCAGTGAGTACTTTGAATGTACTCGCAAACATTTTGAGCATGGGTGAAATAAAATCATGCTCGCAAATATTTTATGATCACGATGTTAATTTGATATAACCGTTCGTGATGCATGCAGTTCATTTGTATGAACATATAAGACTATGCATATGCATTCAGGGAGATATAAATAGAAAAAAGATAAAAGAGAACGAAAACATGGCGCAGTCGGGCGTCTGAGCGACACCACCAAAAGGGCTTAGTAATTAAAAAGAATGCCACAGTAGGACGTCTGAGCGACATCGCAGAAAGGGCTTATAACTAAAAAGAATGCCACAGTCGGATGTCTGAGCGACATCACAGAAAGGGCTTGTAAATAAAAAGAATGCCACAGTCGGACGTCTGAGCGACATCACAGAAAGGGCTTGTAAATAAAAAGAATGCCACAGTCGGACGTCTGAGCGACATCACAGAAAGGGCTTGTAAATAAAAAGAATGCCACAGTCGGACGTCTGAGCAACATCACAGAAAGGGTTCATAAAGCAAAATAAATAATAGTGAATATCCGGGAGGTAGAACCATCCCAAGGATACTCCTTGTCTCAATATATGAAAGGTTAGTCCATAATAATGATGAATCACAATCACTACCTGTCACAGGTCATAATTAATATTCTGGTTTAATAGATTTCTCCTCCGAAGACCGACACTAAGACCGACACTCGACCCATCCCAGACTGTAGTCCTTAACCATGGACACGGCTCTTCGAATAGGTTTTATATCTCTGCAGAGGGTGTACTCTTTACCCACGGATGACGGATTCTCTATAGCCCTTCTGGACTAATTCCGCCTACGGCCTTTTAAATTGAAGACACACCTGACTGCACACACCAGCCTAACTTACCGGTGTCTGGAATCACCCACGACACTGGTTAAGCCAAACTTTAAGTGGGGAGGCTACAACCTCGACCAGCATGGGATCACAACAATTTATAACGCGCGCGAAAAACTGGGGAAGCTATCCCCTTCGGCTACAACCGAAACACCCATGCCCCCGGACCAGGTGGCCTGCCTACCGGATGCAGCCCGTATCTTCCACCGTGGCCTCTCTGTATGGTGTGTGATAGAACAGGGGTCGACAAATTTACTGAACCACACCCTACCTGTAGCAGGGACACGTGGTAGTACGAAACAAGTATGGGGGTTACCGGAGCAAGACACGATCTATGGTCGACTCAGGAGGTTTATGCATTCTCTGCATGGTTAGTGCCACAATGCTCTCACAGCTCCCTGACAGGGTCACACCCCTCATGCTACATGCTACCTCACTGCACATCCTCGTCACAACGAGATGTCAGTCACGCGGTCGGTTCACCGAAACACAACCTTCCTTCGGACTTCATCCGAACCATCACCAGGCACATGTGGCATGAGGAGTGGTGGCTGTCACCAATATCACATACATGACTGAAAAGGATTATTCACCACATGTTGATATGCAAGAGTGTGATCTCCACATGAAATAATGATGCTCCATTTTTGGCATATTAATGGAGTTCTTGAGATTAAAGCAAACAACACACAAATTGTATTATCACAGGGTTCAAGATGCTTGCCTTCAAGTAGAAGGGAGGAGAAAAGCATTCCAAGAATTTTGGAAGTTTTCTCCCTCTTCAAAAATCCTAAAAGAATGAAAAGGAAAATCAATACATAGACTTAGAACACCCCCAAAAAGTTGTCCGGAAAATTTTCATACAAATATGAAAATAAACTAGACAATATTTGGGAAACAACAGAAAAAGAATCAAGTCATTTGGAGCTGTGGTTAAAAAGTTAAAGCCAGTCAAAGTTTGGTCAAATCTGATTTTTAAACTAAAACAGAAAAGAAAACGTTTCGGATGAGAATACGCCTTCGGGCTAGGGAATACGTACTTTGCGTTTTACGCCTTCACTTAATAACGCGCGATGGCGACGCTGGGTCACTGACAGTGGGTCCAGGGGGTCCACTAGTCAGGTTTGACCAGTCTTTCCCCCTCCTCTTCCTCTGCCCGAACGGATGCGGGGCTCCGGCGATTGTCGCCAGCGGACGGAGGATCCTCGAGGGTTACAGGGTGCGGGAATGGATCCGCCACTCCTTGGCGGTCCCCCTGGTAGTCGGCTGGTCGGAGGGGGCGGAGGGAGTCACCAGCGGCAAGCTCCGCGGCGGAGGGAGCTTCGGGCGTAAATGGGGATTCGAGTTGCGGTGAGTTTTGATCGTGTTGGAGGGGTTGGGCAGCTCCGCAAGGTCGAGGGGAAGGCGACGGTGGTGTTGGACGGGCGGGGGAGGCTCTGGTGGCGCCGTATTGCTCGAGGCAGAGACGGCGGCCGTGTTCGCCGGAGATGAAGAAGGAAGCTTCCCGGGGGCGAATGGTTGCCACGGGGCTGCTCTGCGGGGTACCTAGTGAGGGTCTGATGCTGCGGAGAGGTCCGGGCACCTTTAAATAGGCGAGCCATGGTGGTTCAGCGGCGGCAGGGGATAAGCTCGCCGGCGATCGCCCTACTGTGGCCGCAGGAGACGTGGCGGCGACGAATGCTAGCAGACGGGCCTGCGTGTGAGCACCGGCGTGTCGCCAGGAGTGCTCTGACGGCGGCGCTGTTGAGTCCCAGGTGCGGTTTGGCGTGTTCTTGTGCGTGGATAAGGCTGGGCGTGGCTCTTTGAGTGAGTTGGGGCCAGGGGCGCGACGCGCCAATGCATGCTAGGGAGCTCCAAACCGCAAGGGGGTCAGCAGGGTTAGGCTAAAGGTTGGGACAAACTCATGGGACATGTTGGTTTAGCCAGGGAATCATGTTCATAATATGAACCATAAGCTAAGCCAAATATGGTCATGCACTCAGGGTGTTTGACAAATTGCCAGTGGCATCTAGCAAGCCCTTGGGGTGGCCAAATTTACCAGATGGTTGTCTCCTTGGATAAGTAAGAAGATGGTGAGGTTAGTTCAACAAAAGCAAAAACTTGTTAGTGTAAGTTTTGCAAGATTTCAGTTCTGGACAGAAAATGCAGAGCACTGTTCCATGAACCAAAACTATCCCAATAGGCCCACTCTTCTGGATTTAAGGGTTTTGTAAGAAGAACTATAAGCATGAGGAAGCTCAAAGGTACTGGAGCAAAATAGACTAGGGTTGCAGTGCAAATCACCAAACTGAACGAGAATGGAAAAGAGGTTGTTTCACTCAAAACTTCCAAAGGACCAAGATGGGTTTTTGCATAAAGATGGATAACATACTGCTATGAACATCCCATAATTTTGGTGGAAGCATTGCATGAATATTTAAAGGGGTTGTAGTGCAATTTGGTCTACTGGACCAGATTGGCAAACAAGCTGTGGAGCTCAAGATATTAACTGAAATAATTATATTCTTGCATAAAAGTGATCTAATAGCATCACCTGACATCTCCAATTTTTGGTTGAAATCATGAATAAATCTATCAAGTGGTTGCAGTTCAAAAGAGGCCTTAAAACTAGGTTTAATCATTTATATAGAGAAGTAAATTATGGAGACCAATATATAATTAATCCTGCTGATATAAGCAAAGTTTTTAAAGGGGTGCATAAGAGACTCTAATATTAATTGGAAGGTTTTCACTAGGGGTAAAAATTCCAACATAACATAACAAGAATGGTTCTGAAACCAAGGAACATATAGAAAAAGGCAATTTTTTTAATTTACTAGCAAAATTTTATTTACCTAAACATTGCTAAATTTTTGGGGTGTTACACTCACTAGAATAGTCACCAGATTTTACTGGAGAGTGCTATTTAGTTGATTATTTTTGCAGATAATTAGTAGAAAAATTCCTCAAGTTTACCAATTTATTTCAATGTTTTTGGAGTTACAGAAGTATGCGAAAGTTACAGATTGCTACAGACTGTTCTGTTTTTGACAGATTCTGTTTTTTCGTGTGTTATTTGCTTATTTTGATGTATCTATGAGTAGTATTGGGGGATATGAATCATAGAAAAGTTGGAATATAGTAGGTTTAACACCAATATAAACAAAGAATGAGTTCATTATAGTACCTTTGAGTGGTGGTTTGTTTTCTTATACTAACGGAGCTCACGAGATTTTTGGCTAAGTTTTGTGTTGTGAAGTTTTCAAGTTTTAAGTATTGCTTTGATGGACTATGGAACAAAGAGTGGCAAGAGCCTAAGCTCGGGGATGCGGAAGGCACCACAATGTAAAATTCAAGGACAACCAAAAGCCTAAGCTTGGGGATGCCCCGGGAAGGCATCCCCTCTTTCGTCTTCATCTATCGGTAACTATACTCGGGACTATATTTTTATTCACCACATGATATGTGTTTTACTTGGAGCGTCATGTATGATTAGAGTCTTTGCTTGTTAGTTTGCCACAATCATCCTTGCTAGACACACCTTTTTGAGAGGGATAAATATGTCCTAGGAATTGTTAGAACACTCTATGTGCTTCACTTATATCTTTTGAGCTAAATAGTTTTTGCTCTAGTGCTTCACTTATATCTTTTAGAGCATGGTGGTGATTTTATTTTGTAGAAATTGTTGATCTCTCATGCTTCACTTATATCCTTTCGAGAGTCTATTATAACAGCATGGTAATGTACTTTGGTTATAAAACTAGCCTTAATATGATAGGCATCCAAGATGAATGTAGTAAAAACTTTCACACAAAGTGCATTGAATATGATGAGAAGTTTGATACTTGATAATTATATTTGAGACATGAGGATACTGATATTAGAGTCATGCTAGTGGAGTTATTATGAAATTGAGAAATACTTGTGTTAAAGTTTGTGATTCCCGTAGCATGCACGTATGGTGAACCGCTATGTGACGAAGTTAGAGCATGAGGTAATTGTAGAGTGTCATCCTTTATGTGGAGGTCGGGGCGCGCGATGGTTAACTCCTACCAACCTCCCCCCTAGGAGCATGCGTTGATGGCTTTGTTTTGATGACTCGTAATTTTTTGCAATAAGTATATGAGTTCTTATGACTAATGTTGAGTCCATGGATTATATGCACTCTCACCCTTCCGCCATTGCTAGCCTCTCTTGTACCATGCAAGTTTTGCCAGTACCATACACCCACTATATACCTTCCTCAAAACAGCCACCATATATCTTCCTCAAAACAGCCACCATACCTACCTATCATGGCATTTCCATAGCCATTCCGAGATATATTGCCATGCAACTTTTCACCGTTCCGTTCATATGACACGCTTCATATTGTCATATTGCCATGCATGATCATGTAGTTGACATCGTATTTGTGGCAAAGCCACCATGCATAATTTTTCATACATGTCACTCTTGATTCATTGCACATCCCGGTACACTGCCGGAGGCATTCATATAGAGTCATACTTTGTTCTAGTATCGAGTTGTAATATCGAGTTGTAAATCAATATAAGTGTGATGATCATCATTATTAGAGCATTGTCCCAAAGAAAAAAAAGGAAAGGCCAAGAAAAAGAAAGGCCCAAAAAAAGGAAAAAAGAAAAAAAGAAAAAAAAGAATGGAAAAGAAAAGGGACAATGCTACTATCTTTTTCCACACTTGTGCTTCAAAGTAGCACCATGTTCTTCATGACAGAGAGTCTCATGTTTAGTCACCTTAATATACTAGTGGGAATTTTCATTATAGAACTTGGCTTGTATATTCCAATGATGGGCTTCCTCAAATGCCCCAGGTCTTCGTGAGAAAGCAAGTTGGATGCACACCCACTTAGTTTCTTTTGTTGAGCTTTCATACATTTTAGCTCTAGTGCATCCGTTGCATGGCAATCCCTACTAACTCACATTGATATCTATTGATGGGCATCTCCATAGCCGGTTGGTACTCCTAGTCGATGTGAGACTATCTTCCTCCTTTTTGTCTTCTCCACAACCACCACTCTATTCCACCCATAGTGCTATATCCATGGCTCACGCCCATGTATTGCGTGAACGTTGAAAGGTTTGAAAAAATTGAGTATGAAAACAAGTGCTTGGCTGTAACCGGAGTTGTGCATGATATGAATATTTCGTGTGATGAAGAGGGAGCATAGCCAGACTATATGATTTTGTAGGGATAACTTTCTTTAGCCATGTTATTTTGAGAAGACATGATTGCTTTTTTAGTATGCTTGAAGTATTATTATTTCTTATGTCAATATAGACTTTTGTCTTGAATCTTTCAGATCTGAACATTCATGCCACAATAAAGACAATTACATTGAAAATTATGTTGGTTAGCATTCCACATCAAAAATTCGGTTTTTATCATATACCTACTCGAGGACAAGCAGGAATTAAGCTTGGGGATACTTGATACGTCTCCAACGTATCAATAATTTTTGATTGTTCCATGCTATTATTTATGATGTTTTGGATGTTTAATGGGCTTTGTAATACACTTTTATATTATTTTTGGGACTAACCTATTAACCCAAAGACCCAATCCAGATTGCTGTTTTTTTTGCCTATTTCAGGGTTTTACACAAAAGGAATATCAAACGGAGTCCAAACGGAATGAAACCTTCGGGAGAGATATTTTTGGAGCGATATCTTCATGGGAGACTTGAGAGCCACGGAATAGGGCACACGTGGTGTCCACGAGGGTGGGGGCGTGCCCCCCTACAGGGCACGCTCCCTACCTCGTGGGCCCCATGTTGGTCCCCCGATGCCCTCCTTCCTCCTATATATACCCCGAAAACATCAAAAGAGGAGAGAAAACCCTAATTCCACCACCGCAACCTTCTGTTCCCGTGAGATCCCATCTTGTGACCTGTTCCGGAGCTCCGCCTGAGGGGGGATCTTCCATGGAGTGCTTCTGCATCAACACCATCGGCTCACCATGAGTTGTGAGTAGTTTACCACGGACCTTCGGGTCCAGAGTTAGTACCTAGATGGCTTCTTCTCTCTCTTTGGATCTCAATACCAAGTTCTCCTTGGTCTTCGAGGAGATCTATTCAATGTAATCTCTTTTTGTGGTGTGTTTGTCGAGATCCGATGAATTGTGGGTTTATGATCAAGATTATCTATGAGAAATATTTGGTTCTTTTCTGAATTATTTTATGTATGATTATAATATCCTTGCAAGTCTCTTCGAATTATCGGTTTGGATTGGCCTACTAGGTCTATAGTTCTTGCAATGGGAGAAGTGCTTGGCTTTGGGTTCAATCTTGCGGTGTCCTTTCCCAGTGACAGTAGGGGCAGCAAGGCATGTATTGTATTGTTTCCATCGAGGATAAAAAGATGGGGTTTCTATCATATTGCTTGAGTTTGTCCCTCTACATCATGTCATCTTGCTTAAAGCATTACTCCGTTCTTATGAATTTAATACTCTGGATGCATGCTGGATAGCGGTCGATGTGTGGAGTAATAGTAGTAGATGCATAATCGTTTCGGTCTACTTGTCACGGACGTGATGCCTATATATAATGATCATGACTAGATATTCTCATAATTATTCACTTTTCTATCAATTGCTCGACGGTAATTCGTTTACCCACCGTAGAAATCTGCTATCATGAGAGAAGCCACTAGTGAAACCTATGGCCCCCGGGTTTATTCTCAACATATCAATCTACAATCTACTTTACTTTTCTGTTTTTACTTTTTGTTCTTATATCCAAAAATAGCAAAAATATCAAACTATCATATCTATCTGATCTCACTTTCGTAAGTGACCGTAAAGTGATTGACGACCCCTTATCGCGTTGGCTGCGAAGTTCTTATTTGTTTGTGCAGGTGCGAGGGACTCGCGTGTGGTCTCCTACTGGATTGATACCTTGGTTCTAAAAAACTGAGGGAAATACTTACGCTACTGTGTTGCATCACCCTTTCCTCTTCGAGGGAATACAACGCAAGCTTGAGAAGTAGGAAGGCCAACTGAACCAGTGCATGTGGCCACCCCTGTCAGACATGAAGTTCCATCACAGCAAATCCTTCTGAAGAAGGTGAACTTCCTCGGTCCGAACCTCATGTTTCCCCTGGTCATGAAGCACCGAATGATTCCACTACTCCAACCATTCAGCAACAAGAAATTCGAGAAGTACAACCTCCAACCGCTCCAGTTAATGGTCCAGCCCCAGTGCCTACCAAAAATGCCCTAGTGCCTATCGAGAAAAAAGCCCATGAGCCTACGAAGAAGATGGCCCTTGTGCCTACCAAAAATAAAGCCTCATTGCCTACCGAGAAAGAATCTGCTAAGCTACCAATTTCCTCTGTGGCTCTATCCTCTGTACCATCTGCGCGCTCTCCACTAAAGTTAACTATCGACATAGCTCAAAGAATCTCCGATGTTTGTCCGTATCGTATCAGTCGAAGACGAACTCAGATATCTGTATCATCGTGAACAATTGCCCTTGTTCTCAATAGGTGCTAGCGCCAAAGGTCCACTTTTTAATCGGAATGCTCATCCTCAATTATTTCAGGAAAACACATATAAAGGGCCACACACATCTGAATCGCCTCGGTTCTGGACTAAAGAATAGGCTATCTATTATTCTCGGGTTCTCAATGACAGCAAGAAGATATTCCCTCATGAATATCCGGAAATCCGTGCTTTGAAGAGTATTGGCTGTTTTGAATAGTTGCTGCAAGATCTTGAAGATTTTTGCCTCACCAGTGTGTTTGCATTCGAACATCCTTGGAACAAGGAAATCATTCATTCTGCAATTCTATGCCACCTTGTACATCTCTTGTGATGAAGCTGATAGTTCCAAATGGATCATGGACTGGATGACATAACGCAAACGAATCAAATCCACTGTAAGAGATTTTGTCTCGCACTATCGTTTCCCTCGATTTGAGCATGGCAACATTGAAATTCGCATGCACGATATTGATGTCATTTCTGATGAAATGATTTGATGCACAATGGATGAAGAAAATATTCGTTACTACAATGGTCCGCCCAAGCGAGAGCATTTGACATTCGACAATCATACTTTATATCATTTGCTCACTTAAACTATTTGCCCTCTGGCTGGGATGAATACTGACAATGTCATATCCGATGTTCTTGAAAATTTAAGCTATGCAATTTCCGAGTGATATGTATTTGATGTTGAGGACATGTTTCTGCGTATCTTAAAGGATTCTACTCAGCATCCGAAAACCACCAAAGTCTATGCACCACGGATCCAGAAAGTGGTTGATTACACCATGGGCACCAAATATTTGGCAAAGGCTAGCCACAAAAGCTTCGTTCCTCTGGTAAGCGATTCCCTGCAAGTACTGGAAGATATCTCTTCGGGTAAATCAGCTGCTTCAAGCACTCAAGATTATCATAAGAAATTCGATGGGCCACGTCTGCCTCAGTGTGAGCGAAAGATATCTCATCAATCTCCACTGTGGCTTGAAGTCAGTATGCGCACACACCAGCTGCTTCTGCTGCACATTGTGGAGGATCGAAGAGAGAAAGAACACCTCACTGCCAAGCTGAATGCCATCAATAACCGAACAAAGATAGTGCATATGATTGCTGATGAGAACAAGAAACGGCTCTGGAAATTGCTTCGAAAGTTCTTCTCTGAGAAACAACTTCTGCATGTGAACCTCAAAGAACTATATGATTACATTGACAAATGTTTCTCCATTGAAGATTTTCAAGGTCGTCGTACTCCTTCACTGCCTGCTCGAGAGCCAACTACTAACCTTCTACATCTTAAGCTTCAAAAGCTGATTGATGAATCTGAAGCTACCTCAACGACCGATAAACCTGCTGAAGGAAATGTACTTTTGCGTGCTCCTCAAGTGGTTGATCCCAATGTGCCCTCGACTTATCAGCCCCAAGCTACCATTCCTGAAGGAAAATCTGCTGCTGTCGAAGATGACATTCTTCCAGTCACTTCCGAATCTCTAGTCTCTTTAGATAGCTCTTTTGTAGAAGCCTCTGACTAAACCAACTTCATATCTTTTGTACTCTTGTTATTCGTCACCTTTTTGACACTAGTTGACAAAAGGGGGAGAATTACACCGAGTTTTGATAGATTGGCTTTTCGTGTTTCCTTGGTTTGCTTTCGTGTGAGATTTGTTGCTGCTACCTTACAGACTATCTGCTCATTTGTAAGACTTTTGTGCTGTAATATTAATAACCCCGCCTGCTGCACCATTTCTCTCGAAGCATTAATTTTGCAAGTCGAATTATTATCGGAAGTTATGAATGATTGCACTGCAATCTCGATGGATTATATCTCATCAATGTGAATCAATTTCTCAAATGATTGAAATATCCTTTGTATACTTCATATTTGCAGGAGATTTAAATCTCATATTCTTTACCCCGCGTACATCTAGGGGGAGTCTATTTCATTATCGAGCAAAGTAACACTTGTTCACTCTTGTTTGAATTAGTTTTCAATTATCTATCTTCACTTTGATGATTATCTGTTTTGTCAAGAACCATCCAAAAGGGGGAGATTGTTGGTGGAATGATGGTCCCCTTATATTTTTGGAGTCTGTTGACATAAACAGTATGGGACTTATGTGTTTGCTAGTGCACACAGAGTAACAGGTCCCTTGAGTATCGAGGAGTTTGATGCAAACGACGAAGATAATCCCCTATGTGACAGTGAAGATTATCACTGAAGAATATGATAACAAGAGTGACCCCTAAAAAATTGCTGACATGAAGCAATTGACTCGGTGTTCATCCGAAGAAAATGGCTGCGTCCGAGGAGATTGTAGATGTAGCATTTATTTTGTAGTTCTTCTTCTCTTTATTGAGTCATAGGACCACCGTACTATTAAGAGGCGTGTAGCATACGAAACTTTGATTCTCTGATGCTAAACCCATATCATATGAAAGTTGTGAGAGAAATCTCTTTGTTTTCTGAGCAAATACTTGCCAGCAAGAGACTGCGATCTTCTTCACCGCGAGAGATTTGTCTCAGACCGAGGATTTAGCATTACTTGTCCCTCAAGTAATGTTACCATTGCTCCAAAATTCAGCCTTTGTGAACGTGTAGGTTGGCCATTGGCTGGACCGCATGCCCAAAATGGTCGTTTCCCACCAGGGAAGGCTGCGGCT
Source organism: Secale cereale (assembly GCA_902687465.1). Taxonomy (NCBI): domain Eukaryota; kingdom Viridiplantae; phylum Streptophyta; class Magnoliopsida; order Poales; family Poaceae; genus Secale; species Secale cereale. The sequence continues at coordinate 488,017,811 of LR738709.1, read as the reverse complement.
ATAAATAGCCACCCCGCACCGACTTGGTCCAGTGGTTAATCCGTTTGATTCTAAGAAGATTTGTGAGCAACCCCCTCTCCGAGCAATTTGAGTTTAAAATCCACCGAGAGAAAACCCCTAAAGCTAAACAATTGGATAGTGGTTCAGCGTCACTCGAATCTAAGTCCAGTACGCTCCGCCTATTACTCGTGAGAGCTACAAACTCTCTAGACGGTTAGGTGTCAATTTCTTCAGATACGAAGAGTGATTGTGGTTCTCGAAGAACAATTTTGTAAAGGTTCGGAGATCACCTCAAGCATCTACCATGAGTGATCGACATTGGTTGAAGAACCAATTGTCGAAGAGAATAAGGTGAAGAGAGTTTATCTTCCGTGTTAAATCACAACCCTCCAACCAGACGTAGTCCTTGTGTAGAAGGACGAACTGGTCGAACAAATACCCTATCGCCATCGAACAAGCAGTAGGTCCGATTCACTAGACCAGACAATGAGGCACCATGACGACATTCCCCTTAAAGGCGTTGTCTTCTTCACTCTGTGTCCCCGATGTTGGATCTCGAGATATGGGCAATCACATCAGTTTGGGCTATCTTTCAAGGTGTCTACATCTAGGATTCTGTGTACGTTCTCGCTGATGCTTCCCCCATGGCTTCCACCTTTGGCCCATCTGTGTTATGCAACCCACTTGTTGATATCTAGGTGTTCTAGGTGGGAGTACGTTGATTCGATAGCGTCCTAAGTCGTGGACGCTTTGAGGTGGTGCCTTGTGTTGGTCATGCCATGGTTTGGGTTTCCTAAGCCCGACCTCCTTGCATTATGTGGCTGGAGGTTGGGCTAGGCGGTTTTGTTGTGTTGTGTCCTCTTTTCGGGATGAGCATCCCCTATCTCTCTACGTCGGGCATCATACTGATATCTCTTTTTATTGATCTGGTATGGAAACTAAAAAGAGTATCCTGCACCTATTTCCCCAGAGGTGACCCTGGATTATCGAACCCATGGGAGGAAGATTCCCTTGGAGTGATGGTCTCTAGCAAGCTTTTGCCAAAGTGTCAAATCCGGCTTTTGACCGGATCAACAAGCAAACATTGATTCAAACAGTTATAATAAAAATAGGTACGAGAATGAGGTCTTAAGCTTACAACCTTGTATTTGCAATGGGATCAAAAATAATAATAGTTTTTGCACTAGAAGTCACCGTTGAGATGTGCTTGTTACGAATCGAAGTGGTGGATGTGTCCAAATAACATCTTGACCGGCCCGAGTCCTACATCAAGAATCAGTTGTGAAAGAGCATGGTACCCCATGTGTGGTTTTGGTAATTGATGACATTCTCTATGGATTGCTGGTTGCCTTGAGTTATATTTGAAAGATTGGTCCATAGGAATTTCATGAAGTCCATGTGTTGGTTTCAAGGAGTTTATGAGATGACCAAAGTGTTATTCAAGGAATTATCCAAAGTTTGGTCATGTATAAGGCGTGATGCAAGGTTAATCAAGACTAAGTCAAAAAGTAAATCAAGTTGGTCAACACACAAAGGTAGAAGATATACCGAAAGGGGTCAAGTGATCCCATGGTATGGTAAGCATTGATCATTGCGCTTTGTGTACTAAACCATGGTCTACGTGAGAGTTCCTTGTGGGCTTAGGTATGTTTTCACTGGCATGCATCAAAAGGAAGATATCATATAACCCATGGAGGATGACATCAAGTGGTGATCGTCATCAAGGTTGCGGTATGAAAGTTCAAGTGGAGTATCATGAAGAGATCATGCTTGAAGCTTGCCGTCCATTGTGGTGAAAATGGACTTGTGATGATATGACGAATAGTGGCCCACCCATAGTGGAGTATGGGGAGCAATCTACTAGTCTTCACCGAGCCAACGCAATCAAGAAAGGTGGTCCATCTTGAGGAGGACAATATCGTCATCATATAGCTCAAGTGGATTATGCGCAGGGTAAAGGTTTTCCCTTGATAGGTTTTCTATTTTACCGGTCTCATGGTGTTCGTTGGGAGACTAGGTTATAGGATCAATTGTCATTCTATCAAGTGGGGCTCTGCTACTTCTCAAGCTTGCGTTGTATTCCCTCGAAGAGGAAAAGGTGATGCAGCAGTAGCATAAGTATTTCCCTCAGTTTTTGAGAAACAAGGTATCAATCTAGTAGGAGACCACGCACGAGTCCCTCGCACCTGCACAAACAAATAAGAACTTCGCAGCCGACGCGATAAGGGGTTGTCAATCCCTTTACGGTCACTTACAAAAGTGAGATCTGATAGAGATGATAGTTTGAGATTTTTGGTATTTTTGGTTAGACGGACAGAAAGTAAAAGCGGAAAAGTAAAGTAGATTGTAGATTGATATGTTGAGAGTAGACCTGGGGGCCATAGTTTTCTCTAGTGGCTTCTCTCATGATAGCTATATTCTACGACGGGTAAACAAATTACTGTCGAGCAATTGATAGAAAATCGAATAATTATGAGACTATCTAGGCATGATCATTATATATAGGCATCACGTCCGAGACAAGTAGACCGAAACGATTCTGCATCTACTACTATTATTCCACACATCGACCGCTATCCACCATGCATCTAGATTATTAAGTTCATAAGAACGGAGTAACGCCTTAAGCAAGATGACATGATGTAGAGGGATAAACTCAAACATAGTGGCATAAACCCCATCTTTTTATCCTCGATGGCAACAATAAAATACATGCCTTGCTGCCCCTACTGTCACTGGGAAAGGACACCGCAAGATTGAAACCAAAGCCAAGCACTTCTCCCATTGCAAGAACTATAGATCTAGTAGGCCAAACCAAACCAATAATTCGAAGAGACTTGCAAGGATATTATAATCATACATAAAGAGTTCAGAGAAGAACCAAATATTTCTCATAGATAATCTTTATCATAAACCCACAATTCATCGGATCTCGACAAGCACCCCGCAAATAGAGATTACATCGAATAGATCTCCTTGAAGACCGAGGAGAACTTGGTATTGAGATCCAAAGAGAGAGAAGAAGCCATCTAGATACTAGCTATGGACCCGAAGGTATGTGGTAAACTACTCACAACTCATGGTGAGGCGATGATGATGATGTAGAAGCACTCCGTGGTAGATCCCCCCTCCGGCGGAGTTCCGGAACAGGCCCCAAGATGGAATCTCAAGGGAACAGAAGGTTGCGGTGGTGGAACTAGGGTTTTCTCCGTTGTTCTGATAGTTTCGGGGTACGTAGGTATATATAGGAGGAAGGAGGGCACCGGGGGCCAGACGGGGTGCCCACGAGGCAGGGGGTGCGCCCTATTGGGGGGGGGGACGCACCCCCACGCTCATGGACGCTACGTCAGCCATACTCCGTGGTTCTCAAGTCTCCCTTGCGTATTTTGCTCCCAAAATATCTCTCCCGAAGGTTTCATTCCGTTTGGACTCCGTTTGATATTCCATTTATGTAAAACCCTAAAACAGGAAAAAACAACAATCTGGACTGGGCCTTTGGGTCAGTAGGTTAGTCCCAAAAATAATATAAAAGTGCATAACAAAGCCCATTAAACATCTAAAACATCATAAATAATAGCATGGAACAATAAAAAATTATAGATACGTTGGAGACGTATCAAGCATCCCCAAGCTTAATTCCTGCTCGTCCTCGAGTAGGTAAATGATAAAAACAGAATTTTTGATGTGGAATGCTAACCAACATAGTTTTTCAATGTAATACTCTTAATTGTGGCATGAATGTTCAGATCTGAAAGATTCAAGACAAAAGTCTATATTGACATACTCCCTGCATCCCAAAATAAGAGACTCAAAAATGACTCAACTTTATACTAACTTTAGTACAAAGTTGAGTCAATTTGAGTCACTTATTTTGGGACGGAGGGAGTAATAAATAATAATACTTCATGCATACTAACAAAGCAATCATGTCTTCTCAAAATACTACGGCTAAAGAAAGTTATCCCTACAAAATCATATAGTCTGGCTATGCTCCCTCTTCATCACACAAACTATTCATATCATGCACAACCCCGGTTTCAGCCAAGAACTTGTTTTCATACTCTATTCTTTCAAACCTTTCAACTTTCACGCAATACATGAGCGTGAGCCATGGACATAGCACTATGGGTGGAATAGAGAGGTGGTTGTGGAGAAGACAAAAAGGAGGGAGATAGTCTCACATCGACTAGGCATATCAACGAGCTATGGAGATGCCCATCAATAGATATGAATGTGAGTGAGTAGGGATTGCTATGCAACAGGTGCACTAGAGCTAAAAATGTATGAAAGCTCAACAAAATAAACTAAGTGGGTGTGCATCCAACTTGCTTGCTCATGAAGACCAAGGTCATTTGAGGAAGCCCATCGTTGGAATATACAAGCCAAGTTCTATAATGAAAATTCCCACTAGTATATGAAAGTGACTAAACATGAGAGTCTCTATCATGAAGAACATGGTGCTACTTTGAAGCACAAGTGTGGAAAAAGATAGTATTGTCCCTTTTTTGGGGCCTTTTTTTTCTTTGGCCTTTCTCTTTTTTTTCTTTTTCTTTTTTTTGAGGGACTTTCTTGATTTAGCCTTTCCTCACATGGGACAATGCTCTAATAATGATGATCATCACACTTTCATTGAATTACAACTCGATATTACAACTCGATACTAGAACAAAGTATGACTCTATATGAATGCCTCCGGCGGTGTACCGGGATGTGCAGTGAATCAAGATTGACATGTATAAAAAATATGCATGGTGGCTTTGCCACAAATACGATGTCAACTACATGATCATGCATGGCAATATGACAATATGAAGCATGTCATATGAACGGAACGGTGGAAAGTTGCATGGCAATATATCTCGGAATGGCTATGGAAATGCCATGATAGGTAGGTATGGTGGCTGTTTTGAGGAATATATATGGTGGCTGTTTTGAGGAAGGTTTATAGTGGGTTTATGGTACCGGCGAAAGTTGCGCGGTACAGGAGAGGCTAGCAATGGTGGAAGGGCGAGAGTGCGTATAATCCATGGACTTAACATTAGTCAAAAGAACTCATATACTTATTGCAAAAATTTATGAGTCATCAAAACAAATCAATCAACGCATGCTCCTAGGGGGGAGGTTGGTAGGAGTTAACCATCGCGCGCCCCCAACCTCCACACAAAGGTTGACACTTTACAAATACCTCATGCTCTAACTTCGTCACATAGCGGTTCACCATACGTGCATGCTACGGGAATCACTAACCTTAACACAAGCATTTCTGAAATTCATAATAACTCCACTAGCATGACTCTAATATCACTATCCTCATATCTCAAAACAATTATCAAGCATCCAACTTCTCATCATATTCAATGCACTTAGTGTGAAAGTTTTTACTACATTGATATTGGATGTCTATCATGTGAAGACTAGTTTTATAGTCAAAGCACATTACCATGCTGTTTTAATAGACCCTCAAATGAATATAAGTGAAGCATGAGAGATCAACAATTTCTACAAAATATAATCACTACCGTGCTCTAAAAGGTATGAGTGAAGCACTAGAGCAAAAACTATTCAACTCAAAAGATATAAGTGAAGCACATAAAGTGTTCTATTAATTCCTAGGCCATATTTAACTCTCTCAAATAGGTGTGTCCAGCAAGTATAATTGTGGTAAACTAAAAAGCAAAGACTCAAATTATACATGACGCTCCAAGTAAAACACATATCATGTGGTGAATAAAAATATAGATCTGAGTATAGTTACCGATGGATGAAGACGAAAGAGGGGGTGCCTTCCTGGGGCATCCCCAAGCTTATGCTCTTGGTTGTCCTTCAATTTTACCTTGGGGTGCCTTGGGCATCCCCAAGCTTAGGCTCTTTCCACTCTTTGTTCCATAGTCCATCAAAGCAATACTCAAAACTTGAAAACTTCACAACACAAAACTTAGACAAAAATCTCGTGAGCTCCGTTAGTATAAGAAAGCAAACCACTACTCAAAGGTACTGCAATGAATTCATTCTTTGTTTATATTGGTGTTAAACCTACTGTATTCCAACTTCTCTATGATTCATACTTCCCAATACTACTCATAGATGCATTGAAATAAGCAAACAACACACGAAAAATAGAATCTGTCAAAAACAGAACAATCTGTAGTAATCTGCAGTTTTCGCATACTTCTGTAACTCCAAAAGAATGAACTAAATTGGTAGAAGTGAGGAATTTGTCTATTAATCATCTGCAAAAAGAATCAACTAAATATCACGCTCCAGTAAAATCTGGTGACCATTCTAGCAAGCGCTAATGATTCTGTTTTTCGCAGCAAGATCATATAAACTTCACACAAGTCTTCCCAAAGGTTCTACTTGGCACAAACACTAATTAAAACACAAAACCACATCTAAACAGAAGCTACATGCAATATTTATTCCTAAACAGAAGCAAAAACAAAAAATATAAAAATTGGGTTGCCTCCCAACAAGCGCTATCGTTTTACGCCCCTAGCTAGGCACGAAACATGGATAGATCTATGTATTGCCATCTTTGGAAGGCAATCCATACGTGGATCTCATAATAGATTCATATGGTAATCTTATTTTATTTCTAGGAAAGTGTTACATGCCTTTCCTTAACGGAAATTGGAATATAATATTTCCTTCCTTCATATCAATAATTGCACCAATCGTTCTAAAGAAAGGTCTACCAAGAATAATAGGACATGAAGGATTGCAATATATATCAAGAACAATGAAATCTATGGGCACATAATTCCTATTGGCAACAAGAATAACATCATTAATCCTTCCCATAGGTTTCTTAATAGTGGACCGCAAGATGCAAATTTAAAGAATAATCATCAAGCTCATGGAACCCTGGCAAATCACACAATTTTTTTCGGATAGTGGAGACACTTACACCCAAATCTCACAAAGAAAAGCATTCATGATCCTTAATTTTTATTTTGATAGTAGGTTACCACTCATCATAAAGCTTTCTAGGGATAGACACTTCTAACTCAAGTTTTTCTTCATAAGATTGCATCAAAGCATCAACTATGTGTTTGGTAAAAGCTTTATTTTGACTATAAGCATGCGGAGAGTTTAGTACGGATTGCAACAAGGAAATACAATCAATCAAAGAGCAATTATCATAATTGAATCCCTTGAAATCCAAAGTAGTGGGTTCATCACTATGCAAAGTTTTAATCTGTTCACTCCCACTTTTAACAATTTTAGCATCAAGATCTAAAAACTCCGAATCATTGGGACACCTTAAAGTAGAATCATCTCCAATCCTATATTCATCAAGTTTTATACTAGAAAACAAGGATCTAATAGGAGACACATCAATAACTTTCAGATCTTGATCTTTATTTTCATGATAACTAGAAGAACACGCCTTTATATAATTCTCTCTTTTAGCACGCATCCTAGCGGTTCTTTCTTTGCATCCATCAATGGAAATTCTCATGGCTTGGAGAGACTCATTGATATCATGCTTAGGTGGGATAGATCTAAGTTTCAAAGAATCAACATCAAGAGTAATTCTATCCACACTTCTAGCCAATTCATCAATCTTAAGCAATTTTTCTTCAAGCATAGCATTGAAATTCTTTTGCGAAATCATAAAATCCTTAACACTAGTTTCAAATTCAGAAGGCGTCTTTCCATAAGAGTTGTTGTAGGAATTACCATAATTATTAGAGATATTACTAGGAAAAGGCCTAGGATTAAAATTCCCTCTATAAGCATTGTTACCAAAATTATTCCTACCAACAAAATTCACATCCAAAGATTCATTGTTATTTTCAATCAAAGTGGACAGAGGCATATTATTAGGATCAGAAGAAGCACTCTTAGCAGCAAATAACTTCATAAGTTCATCCATCTTTCCACTCAAAACACTAATCTCTTCAATAGCATGCACTTTTTTACTAGTAGATCTTTCAGTGTGCCATTGAGAATAATTAACCATAATATTATTTAGGAGTTTGGTAGCTTCTCCTAAGGTAGTTTCCATGAAAGTGCCTCCTGCGGCCGAATCTAAAAGATTTCTAGAAGCAAAATTCAAGCCAGCATAAAAGTTTTGAATAATCATCCATAATTTCAAACCATGTGTAGGGCAATTATGTATCATTAATTTCATTCTCTCCCAAGCTTGTGCAACATTCTCATGATCTAGTTGCTTAAAATTCATAATATCGTTTCTAAGAGAGATGATCTTAGTAGGAGGGAAATACTTAGAGATAAAAGCATCTTTGCACTTATTCCACGAATCAATACTATGTCTAGGCAAAGAGGAAAACCAAGTTTTAGCACGATCTCTAAGTGAAAACGGAAATAACTTCAATTTAACAATATCATTATCTGTATCCCTTTTCTTTTGCATATCACACAAATCAACAAAGTTGTTCAGATGGGTACCGGCATCTTCACTAGGAAGGCCGGAAAATTGATCTTTCATGACAAGATTCAACAAAGCAGCATTGATCTCACGAGATTCAGCATCGATAATAGGAGCAATCGGAGTGCTAATAAAATCATTATTGTTGGTATTGGAGAAGTCACACAATTTGGTATTGTTCTGAGCCATAATGACAAGCAAGCAATCCAACACACACAAGTAGACAAGAAGCAAGTGAATGATAAACACACGACAGAAGAAGGGCGAAGATAACGGCAAGGGTGATGTGGGGGAGAGGAAAACGAGAGGTAAAAAATGTAATGCGAAGGATAAGGGTGTGTGATAGGTACTTGGTATATGACTTTTGCGTCAGCCTCCCCGGCAACGGTGCCAGAAATTCTTCTTACTACTTCTCGAGCTTGCGTTGTATTCCCTCGAAGAGGAAAGGGTGATGCATCACAGTAGCGTAAGTATTTCCCTCAGCTTTTGAGAACCAAGGTATCAATCCAGTAGGAGACCACGCGCGAGTCCCTCACACCTGCACAAACAAATAAGAACTTCGCAACCAACGTGATAAGGGGTTGTCAATCCCTTTACGGTCACTTACAAAAGTGAGATCTGATAGAGATGATAGTTTGATATTTTTGGTACTTTTGGTTATAAGAACATAAAGTAAAAGCTAAAAAGTAAAGTAGATTGTAGACTGATATGTTGAGAATAGACCCGGGGACCATAGTTTTCTCTAGTGGTTTCTCTCATGATAGCGATATTCTACGACGGGTAAACAAATTACTGTCGAGCAATTGATAGAAAAGTGAATAATTATGATACTATCTAGGCATGATCATTATGTATAGGCATCACGTCCGGGACAAGTAGTCCGAAACGATTCTGCATCTACTACTATTACTCCACACATCGACCGTTATCCAACATGCATCTAGAGTATTAAGTTCATAAGAACGGAGTAACGCCTTAAGCAAGATGACATGATGTAGAGGGATAAATTCAAAGATAGTGATACAATCCCCATCTTTTTATCCTCGATGGCAACAATACAATACGTGCCTTGCTGCCCCTACTGTCACTGCGAAAGGACACCGCAAGATTGAACGCAAAGCCAAGCACTTCTTCCATTGCAAGAACTATTGATCTAGTAGGCCAAACCAAACCAATAATTCGAAGAGACTTGCAAGGATATTATAATTATACATAAAGAGTTGAGAGAAGAACCAAATATTTCTCATAGATAATGTTGATCATAAACCCACAATTCATCGGATCTCGACAAACACACCGCAGAACGAGATTACATTGAATCGATATCCTCGAAGACCGAGGAGAACTTGGTATTGAGATCCAAAGAGAGAGAAGAAGCCATCTAGATAATAGCTATGGACCCGAAGGTCTGTGGTAAACTACTCACAACTCATGGTGACGCGATGATGATGATGTAGAAGAACTCCATGGTAGATCCCCCCTCCGGCGGAGCTCCGGAATAGGCCCCAAGATGGGATCTCATGGGAACAGAAGGTTGCGGCGGTGGAACTAGGGTTTTCTCTGTTGTTCTGATAGTTTCGGGGTACGTAGGTATATATAGGAGGAAGGAGGGCACCGGGGGCCAGACGGGGTGCCCACGAGGCTGGGGGTGCGCCCTATAGGGGGGGGACGCACCCCCACCCTCATGGACGCTACGTCAGCCATACTCCGTGGTTCTCAAGTCTCCCGTGCGTATTTTGCTCCCAAAATATCTCTCCCGAAGGTTTCATTCCGTTTGGACTCCGTTTGATATTTCATTTATGTAAAACCCTAAAACAGGAAAAAACAGCAATCTGGACTGGGCCTTTGGGTCAGTAGGTTAGTCCCAAAAATAATATAAAAGTGTATAACAAAGCCCATTAAACATCCAAAACATCATAAATAATAGCATGGAACAATAAAAAATTATAGATACATTGGAGACGTATCAAGCATCCCCAAGCTTAATTCCCGCTCGTCCTCGAGTAGGTAAATGATAAAAACAGAATTTTTGATGTGGAATGCTAACCAACATAGTTTTTCAATGTAATACTCTTAATTGTGGCATGAATGTTCAGATCTGAAAGATTCAAGACAAAAGTTTATATTGACATACTCCCTGCGTCCCAAAATAAGAGACTCAAAAATGACTCAACTTTATACTAACTTTAGTACAAAGTTGAGTCAATTTTGAGTCACTTATTTTGGGACGGAGGGAGTAATAAATAATAATACTTCATGCATACTAACAAAGCAATCATGTCTTCTCAAAATACTACGGCTAAAGAAAGTTATCCCTACAAAATCATATAGTCTGGCTATGCTCCCTCTTCATCACACAAACAATTCATATCATGCACAACCCCGGTTTCAGCCAAGCACTTGTTTTCATACTCTATTCTTTCAAACCTTTAAACTTTCACGCAATATATATACCTAAAATAAAATCCAATTACATAAGTGACTATACAGATCATTCACACACACCTCAATAAACAATTGCATGCATTCTAGACTAGGAGAAACGATCATCTAGTCATCTACTTCTTATGATGCTCCCGGCACTGCTCTGTGGCTCTATCCCTCATCTGGGGTAGGAAGACAACACTTCCTCATGTCAATGATCCACATGTACATCGCGTAGCTTGTGTATGTGTCCTTGGACGCGTACTTGACGTGTTCTTCATCCAGTCTTTGATCCCAGACACTGTGTTAGGCGTTCTTGTCCTTCTTGCTCTCATCCTTCATCTTCATGTAGTAGGGGTCGGTGATGGACGAGGCAAGGTCAACCAGGGAGTTCTATTTGTTCTTGTTGCTACCCTAGACCTTGTAGTGGTCACAGATATTGATAATATTCTGGCATGTCAAGCTCGAAACATCGAGCGCTTTTAGATCATTGGTGGTGTCCACCGTAGCGAAACTGTAGTTGGTGATATTGATAAACCTGGCGAAACGCTCCCAAGGCCTTGTGGCCAGGTGGTAGTGGTAGACGAGGATGTCATGTCACACACACAACTGGGCAACGACAACCTTCTGATCATGCCTGGCATGACCGCTGGTGAACTCGAGTTCGAAACCGACCACTTGGTACTTGTCCTCAGCAAGCAACTGCTAAATAGTTTGGATGGAGCTCTCCGCCGAGACGGGCTTGTTTGTGTACACCACCGAGAGTTCCTGCCCCCTCATATGGGTGTCCACTACATGATGCGTGGTGAAGTGCCCCCCGTTGTCATCGTCGGCCACTAGTAGCGCCATTGGAGCCACGGGGAGCGCCATTGGAACCGCTGGATGTCCTCTCTGTATGTGTCAACGTGGGTGTGCTTATTGGGTTGTGTGCCGCGGGAAATGAAGGCAAATGGCCATGGGAATAAATGGGGCCGGGCGGCCTAGATTCTCGGTACATCCACATGGCAATTTTTGTAGCGGGTAACTGCATCGTGGCGCCGCACCTGGTACAACCGCATGCATAATGGCAGCACAAACGTACATGATCGTGTGCCGACCCCAAACACTGGTAGCATGCGTGGAGGGACGCGAGAGTAGAGCACGCGTGGTGGGACATGAGCAGAGCGCGCCGCGGCCGCCTCAACCACGAGCAACCACACACATAGAGGAGTTGAGCACGCAGGAAATGGTCATCTACAAGCCGGCTGGCAGTTGCGAGTCAGCGGCATGATGTCAAACTACCTCGCGTTCCACATCACACGATGGTCGAACAACCATTCACGATGCTGCGTAGAGAGCGGTCGTGTGCTACTACCTCCGTCTTGGTCTATTAGTCCCCTTTATATTCTGGTGCCATATTTTGACCTTAAACTTAACTAACAAAATGTTAGTGCATGTTACAAAAAGAATATAATTGTAAACTATGTTCAAATACGAATCCGACGATATAATCTTTGGCGACATGCATTAGTATTTTATTAGTATAATCTCTAGTCAAAGTTTGAAAAATAAATACAAAGAAGACTTATAAACAAGGACGATGGTAGTAGGTAATTAAATTGTAAACTTTTTGTATTAACCGTATGTGTACATGTCATTTCGTCCTCCTCTCGCACGTCTTGTCACCCCGCTTCCGCAGACGGCTTTGAGCGCAAGCTTGAGCAACGCACATGGGCATTCTTTTGGCCAAACGATGTCTCGAAGTGGCACCAATGAATTGTCGATGAGTCCGTTCTCGCGCAATCGCATAGGTTCCCATGCATAGCCATGAAAGCTTCCTGCCCGACTCGACGAAATCCCCCCAAATCCCAATGCATACCAGCCTGCTATATAAATCCTCAAGGCCGACGAGTCTTGCGTTGCATTTTCCCCTCCCTCCCTATAGCTTATATCATCTACTTCTCCCACAATCGCCAATGGCGCCGGTCCATCATCGTGGCTCAGCCACTCCGACGTCATCAGAGGACAGCTCCAGCTGGGAGGATACATCACGACGGCGACGTAGTCCCCAGCGTAGTATAGTGCGTGCGGCGTCCCTGTTGGGTGTGCGCGCAGCACCCACCGCATGCTCCGCCGCCGCGGACTGTCGGCAGCTGTTGCCGACCGCTGTTGCCGCCACCCCACGTCTGCCGTCGTGGCCACCACACCACCATTGTAAGCCAGGGCCATCGCCTGCTCCGCCACCGCGGCCCGAAGGAGGGATGTGGCCATCGTGCACTACAAGAAATATGTCAACTTATGACCTTCTGTGAGTGACCCTGGAAGAATTGGTCATAGATCTATGACCATTTCAGACCAATTGGTCAAAAGCTGTTTGGGGGGCTCCAAACCCTAAACTATAACGACCATTTTGGTCAGAAAGGTCATAATTTCCTTACACGAAATGGTCATAAAGCAGATAGCACTGGTCCGCTGCCTTATTTCTAGCTGATCATGACCAATATAGATGGTCATAACCTTGTAAATTGTGGTGGGTTGCTACGAGTAGGCGCCACCTCATCAGTTTTGCCTATGTGTCATGTCCATGTGGCAGTTTTTGCCCTAGGTTGTGAAGCAACCTATATTTCTGTCATTCCCAAAATTCCCCAAAAAATCTCATAAATTCTTTGGGTCATATCTTCGTCAACTATGTAAAAAACCTTTCTTGCCTAGTTCAAAAATAATTCAAAAATATTCATTTTCCTATTCTGTTTAAAAAAAGACTTTGTGAAGGAAGTACCACTTTGGCATGTCCAAATGGTATCCATTTTCTACAGTGCTTTCCTATGCCCAAATAACTATCCTCCACCAAATACCAACTCAATCCATTCATTATTTTGAGCCCATCTTCAACATTCGTATTTATGTCCAGTGTGGTACTTTGCAAAGCAAGTAAGCAAGTACCACCTAGACTCCTCCTTTTGAGCTGAAAATTTGTGAAGATGGTCTTCTTAGCAACTGATCATCCTCAACCAAAACTCACGCCCATTAGCCATGTGAATTTCTCGTACTGCTAATCAAACACTTTCCAGCTAATTCATGTTAGAGCATTGATCGGTCTCCTCGTGAGAATCTTATGTTGTAATTTTCTTCCTAGCACCTACCTGGGGAGTGCCCAACCCACTAGACATGCCTAGGCCGCCCAGAACACACGGCAACGCCACAGTCACGCGGTGACCACGCGGCGGGCATGCGAGTTTACGCGCTCTAGAGTTGGGGCCCTCGACCACCGCCCAAACCTCGACGTATCGCCACCAAACCATGTATTTATGATTAAACACGTACTTATGTAACTAGAAATGATTTTTGGAAAAAATAAATAGCAAACTATGAGGTAGCTGCGGTTCAAATTTGACCCGCTTCCAGCTGAATCGGCGGAAATTTGTCTTTTTCACGAGAGGTGGATCAAAACTTTTTACACCCAACCATTTTGTCAATTGTGCGTTAAATATGTCCTAGTATTTTAGAAAATTGATTTGGTCCAATTTTGCAACAATTATTTGGGAGGTCCTTCACAAAAGAACCTCCTTTTGGGCACTAGAAAAATGGAAAATGATTTTTTCGTCCAAAGAAAATGAAAACTTCCTTAGGCAATATTGTTTTCCATTCCAAGATGCACCCTTGTGCACAATATGAGATCATTTGAACAAACTATGCCATGAATATGGCCATTGGATTGATCATTTGGCTTGAAAGCCATGAATCTTCACTCATGATAGCTCATTTCTGAGAACACTTCTTTAAAAGAATTGCCATATTACAAGTTTATTATTTTTCCTAGTAACATGGTCATATATAATGACACAATGCCAAGGTTTTCCAATTATTTTATTTTTTTTGAATTTTTTATGCCCGTTTCAAAATGTGGTCAAAACGGCGGGAATGACCGTTCCTAGCTAGTGGTTGAATCTTGGAAAACTTTTGGTGTTTCTATGATTAAATAGATGCTTATGTACCTAGAAATGATTTTTGTAAAAAATAAAGAGCAAACTACAAGGCAGCTACAGTTCAAATTTGACCCGCTTCCAACTGAATCGGCAGAAATTTGTCTTTTTCACCAGAGGTGGATCAAACCTATTGACATCCAACAATTTGGTCAATTGTGCATTAAATATGGTCTAGTATTTTAGAAAATTTATTTGGTCCAATTTTGCAATAAATATATGGTAGGTCCTTCACAAAAAAACCTCATTTTGGCCCCTCGGAAAATGGAAAATGTTTTTTCGTCCAAAGAAAACGAAAAACATTGTTTGCCATTCCAATATGCACCTTTGTGAACAATATGAGATCATTTGAACAAACTATGCCATGAATGTGGCCATAAGATTGATCATCTAGCTTGAAAGCCATGATCTCCACACATGATAGCTCGTTTCAGAGAACAATTTTTTAAAATAATTATCGTATCACAAGTTTATGTTTTTTCCTGGTAAATTGGCCACATATAATGACACAATGCGAAGGTTTTTCAATTTTTTTAATTGTTTTTCAATTTTTATGCCTGTTTCAAAATGCGGTCAAAACGGCGGGAATGACCGTTCCTAGCTAGTGGTTGAATCTTCGAATTTTTTTGGTGTTTCTCTGATTAAATAGATACTTATATACCTAGAAATGATTTTTGGAAAAAATAAAGAGCAAACTATGAGGCAGATGCAGTTCAAATTTGACCGGGTTCCAACTGAATCGGCGGAAATTTATTTTTTTCACGAGAGGTGGATCAAAGCTTTGGACACCTGACCATTTGGTCAATTGTGCATTAAATATTGCCTAGTATTTTAGAAAATTGATTTGGTGCAATTTTGCAACAAATATATGATAGGTCCTTCACAACCCATGTTTTTAGCAATAAGAAATAATTTTTAACAGCTCATGTTTTGAACCAATCAGAACGTAGCCCACGGATCACCCCCAGTGTAGTTGATCTGAGCCGTCCACCTCATATGGATCCAACCGTCCACCTCTCCTCGACGCACGCGCGTGGCACACCCTCATCCCTCGATGCCCTTCCTTCCCGAGAAACCCTAGGTCAAGCGCTGCCGCCTCCCTCTTCCTCCCTCTTCCCGATCCCGATCCAGATCGACCCTCCTCCGCCGCACACTCCTCCGCCGCCCCTCCTCCCCCATCCTCGGCCATCCCCCTTCCACCACCCCTCATGTCCCCGTCATTCCCCACCCTAGTAGTCGATCATGACCGCCCCTGCCTCACCGGCCTCCTCCATATCTTCCGGCCAGATCCGACGGCCCCGCCCACCTTCTACCCGCGGAGGATGACGAGGGCGAGGATGCGGAGGTAGGCAAGGGGGGAGGCAGCGGGGCGCACCCGGTGGCCCCGCGTCACCTGAGCCCTCCGCTTCGACCCATGCTCCGACGGCCTTGACGACGTCGTCGCCGTGGTTGGCCGCAACCTCGATGGAGGTCCGGCTTCCAATCCGCGCGCCGGGAGGGGAGACGAGGACGACCACAACCCCAGGGTTCACGCCGCCGCCAACGCCCGTGCCGGCGAGGATAGGGGCGTGGTGGTGGACATCCGCTCCGCAACCTGCTCCCAGGGTTCACGCCGCCGCCAACGCCCGTGCCGGCGCTCTCCGCCCCACCAGCGAGCTTCCGAAATCTCCATCCTCTCGCGAGAAGCCCAGCTCACCCCACGCCATGGCGAGCTCCGACGAGGATAGGGGCGTGGTGGTGGACATCCGCTCCGCGACCGAGTTAGGGGGCGACGAGGCCGCGCGCGACATGCCGCTCCACGTCGTCGAGTCCCTCTGCATGCGCTGCGGCCAGAACATGAGAAGCCTCTCGACCCTTTCCCCCCTCGCTCTCGTCTCTGCTTTCTGCAGCATGTTCCTCTTCCGGATCGTGCTGGAGGTTCATCACGGGCTGGCTGACATTTGTGAGTTCTGATTTTCTATGGTTATCAGGGCACGATGAGGATACCGCTGACTCTGATCCCGAACTTCCGGGAGGTGAGCCAGAGCTACTACTCTTCTCTCTCTATCTGTGGAGAAAGCTGCCTATTTTGATTTGGGAGATGTGTTGAAATTTGCCTCTGTAAAAATCTGCAGGTTGTTCTGATGGCCTCTGTAAAAAGCTGACTGTCCCAAGCACGGCCACGATAGACCAACAACGACAGGTAGCATCTCCATCTCCATCCCCCCTCTTCATCGAAGTAGTAGCACATTATCAGGTAGTAGTAGGACGGTCAATACATGTCTGCGGTAGCTCGTTCTGTAACTTGTTCAAATGATAAGAGAGGTTGCCATACAGCATCAGGTAGTAGTAGCACATCATCAGCATCAGAGATGTTTTTTAACTTGTGTCTCAAATTGTTCAAATGATAAGAGAGGTTCCCATTGTGGTTACAACTGACAATGGTGTGATCCTAGCTATAAAATATAAGGGACGGTCTGAACATTCGTCTAGAACTCTAAACTAGCTTGAACAAGCAATCGAGGCAGAAATGTCAATTTCTTTTGTATGGCATACATGTTGAATGTTGTTAGATGATGATCTAACCATTTTTCTCATCACAAAGTATGCATCGGCAATATAATTTGCAGCATTACTTAGGTACTGCTGTAGTCCTTTTTAGACTTCTATTGTATGAGTAAAATGCTACGAGTAAGAGTAATGCTATGAGTAAATTCAGATTTCCTTGCTTTAGGCATAAGAATAAGCTGATAAGTACAGAATATTGAACTTTGCATGCTATGAGTAAAATGCTCTATTTTCTTTCGTCACGTTTCTTGTATGAATGAGTATCTCATTTTAACTAGCTGCAGAATGAAAGCATTATACTCGCTGAATTTGTCTTATCATTCTAAAGAACCTGTTTATTTTTTGATTGGTTTGTTTATAATATATTTGTTCAGTTTTTTTGATTCTTCTCTTCTCATTCATGTAACAGGGCGAGCGTCGAAGGCGTGTGGCATACATGTTGAATGTTGTTAGATGATGATCTAACCATTTTTCTCATCACAAAGTATGCATCGGCAATAGAATTTGAGTCTGTACGCGGATGTCTCGGCAACGTTGTCTTCTCCGGATTAGATAAGTCTTCAGTATCCCATTCTTTTCATTTGTTACTTGGTTGATGAGCCATGACATATCATTGTGTCAATTCACTATCTGATTTTGAAGCTAAGGTACTTTGTTTTGAGTCTGTTGTAATTGATATTGATTTGTGTAAAATTAGCGAAGAATGTCATGTTATCTTAGCTTGTTCACGTGTGCCAAATGAACCATCTAAGATTGAATCATTTTCTGTGTCCAGCAACATCTTGAACCATTCTGGCTGTTTTGGTATTCATGCAACAACTGTGATTTCTTGTTTATAGCTGTGTATCGTGATGATATAATCTCTTGTCCCTTGTGTGTCTGCTAGTCATTGTGGTTGTTACATGCTTCACGATTTAGTCCCTAGCTGTTTGTATATTTGTTTTTATTTTGTTTCTAACTATTTTGGTTTATTGTTAGATGACTTCGTTCAGCCTCTATGAACATACCCGGAAATGGTTTTTCCTCTCATTTAGAAGAGCTACAACCTGAAAGTGAAGTAGGAAGTATATTTGAAGCTCGAAGCAGTGTAGCAAAGAGTTGTCTGTTCTTGTGTAATAGACTGTAAAGATTATAACAATATTGTAATAGAATATGTGATAGACTATGTACAGATTGTAGTAGACTTATTTAGCATTCTTTGATCAACTACATTTGTTATGTTATGTTTGAGATATTGATTATGTGATTTGAAAACGTGTGGAATGGAAACCTGGCTCGTGGGACCCACTTATGAAAATAATCTGAGCAGTTTTGAAATTTCGGTCAAGTGGGCCCAATGTGTGAGATGATGACAAGTGGGACCCATCTGATTAATGGGTCCAGCTCCAAAATATAATGGCCCAAACATTGTTAAAAGGCCACGGCCCAGAAATAAATAAAAGGCTGAATTGTTGTTCCAGGCCCAAGTAGGTAACACAAACTAGCAGGAAAAATAATATATAAATGGGCAGAATTAATGGGCTCGGCCCATATAAACACCGAATTGGATCGGGCTGATTCTTGTGCCACATCAGGATGCCATGTCGGATGCCTACGTGGCCTGGGGAGGCTACTAGTGACCAAAACAAGACAGTAGGCATATTTTGGTCGTAAACGTCTACGACCTTCTCATAGAGAAGGTCGTTAATTTCAGTTTATGACGGCCAACTTTTGACCATCTGTTTTTAGTCACAAAAAGGTCACAAATGGAAAATAATGACCATTCAGTGACCAATAGTCAAGGTCAAAGGTTGACATATTTCTTGTAGTGGTGGTCGCCACTCACTGTCGGCCACCGTGACCATCACCTGCTCCGCCACTGCGACCCGAAGGTGGGAGGTGGCGATCGTGGCCACCACCCCACCGCCGGCTGCCGTGGGCGCCAGCCCACCGTCGACCTCCAGGGTCATCACCCGCTCCGCCACTGCTCCCCAAACGCGGGAGGTGCAGCTGGAGCCCCGCACGCGCGTTAGCGACCTTCTGCACTACATCAAGTTCCCATGGGAGGTGGAGGAGTGTCTCGTCGAGCATGCAAAGAGTCTTATGGCCGTCGTGGCCATAGCACACGCCATCGCATAGGCGAGGAATGAGGAGATCTGTAACACCCCGAGTATCATGCTACAGTAAACTCCACACTAATGATGCTTAGTCATCATCATTATGCCCTAAAAAAATAATTGGGAGATATTTCAACCTCAAATTGAACTTTAAAATAAAGTCATAATATTAATTATCCAAATAGCAAAAGAAAAGTCTTCATAGTATTGGAAACAATCCCAAATCTATTATAAAAATAGAACCAACATTTTTATAAACTATGAAGGTGCCCTAGAATAATTAAAACATGGACCAAATCATTATTGAGAATACCTTTTGTATGTATAAAAATACATCCTATTTTGTTTAACTCCCACACTATTGTGGCAGTGAGGTATTTGGCTTACTGGTTTTTGAGACCAGCCACACAGTTTACAAAAATGGGTTATTGCTAAAAGAAAATGCAAAACATAAAAGAAAAGAAAATACCGCATTGCCACTATGCACTTGGGCCTCCACCGCGACAGTGCATGACCCAGCCCGCAAAGACCCACATCTCCTTCCTCCTGTTCATCGAGGGGGCGTGTGCGCGCCCTGACCGTCCGCGGCCGATGCGGCCGGCAGATGGGCGCCACCGCGACGCTATAGGAGCGCGCGTAGACATTTATGCCGCCGCGTACACCCAGCCAAACCTTACTTGTAATGCCCAGTATGAGATTTTACCTCCCACGTGTCGAGGCACGACTTAAAGGCATAATATCATACTAGAATGATCTCAAGAATGGTGTCTTTGCACAACTCATGTAAAAGAGGGATGAAATTGCAGAAGAGTAGTTGGGTTACACTCTCCACGTCACACAATGCATTACATAAACATTCATCATCCAAATAACATCAGAGTCCGACTACGGAAGAAGATCCAAATGAAAGATACCATAAATAAACAACACAAGGTCCCGATCATCCTAGTAACAGCCCTACTGATCCTCTGGATAAGACACATAGTATCGCCCACGCTCTTCATTGAACTCCCAATACAACTCTGTGCCACCGCTTTTGTAGTTCTCAATGGTACCTGCATCTGGTGTTGTGTAGAATCTGTGAGCCACGGAGGACTGAGCAATCCCGTTCCCGGGTAGCAAAACTATCTAAGCCTTGGGTGTGGAACAAGGCTGAAGAACAAGGTTGCAGCTGCACTAGCACTAGCTTACGTGTTTAGAGCGAGAAGAGAAGTGCCACGAGTGTCAAAGTTATCACGAAGTGATCCTATCTAAGCACGTCAAACATAACCCCACCGTGTTCACTTCCCGAACCCATTCGGAAGCGATCGTCACGGTTACTCACGCTGGTAGTGTATTATGAACATAGTGTCAAGTTTTCTACAACCGGATATTAATAAATTCCCATCTGCCACATAACCGCGGGCATGGCTTTCGAAAGATGAAACCCTGCAGGGTGTCCCAACTTAGCCCATCACAAGCTCACGATCTGCGGAGTCGCAACTCCAAGGTGGGAAGACCCGAGTATTCTCGGAATCCCGTGCTCACGATATTCCGACTAAGGTAAAACTAATCCATCAGGACCTCCCGGCATGACGACACCTTGATAGTAGCCGTGCGTACCTCGTCTCAGGCCACGACCGGATGGGTGATGCTACAGGTTTTTACCAGCCCTCGGGTTCCCCCAAGGTGGCCCTGCAGGACCCCCAGTTTGGACCAACACTCATGTGGAGCACTGGCCCGGGTTGTTGATTAAGAAAAAGGGTTTATAACTCCCTATGCAAGTTTTAGTTATTAGGCAAATGTAAAACCAAGCTTGGGCCTTGCTCGAAAAGCTTTAGCGCTAAGCGGGTTATCGAGGGGGGCCCATAAACCCCAACCATGTTAGAGACGCAAAATCAAGGAACATAACACCGGTTTAAACGGTTCCTAGGGTGGCATGAGTGGAACAAAACACCAAGCAAGATGCTTAGCCTTCCACCCATTACCAATATATAGATGGTTTAGTTTAAGAGTTTATATATTGTGATATCCCAACAATAACTTCATCATGAAGCAAGAATCTTCAAATCTTCTCCTGCAACTAACAATGCTATAAGAGGAGCAGAGCGAAGCTTACGTAGCCAATCGAAGGTTTGCAAGGTTGGGTGGTTAGCGAGTTTCATGGCAATAATAGGAGGCTGACAAACAGACATAGGCATCGAGGCAATAAGCTAAAGAGCGAGACATCTAGCATAGGCAAAGATAGTAGTGGTATCTGGGTAAGGTCATCTTGCCTGTTGAGTCATCGATGGGATCGAAACCTTGCTCCTCACACTCAACCTCGGTAGGAACCACGTACTCGGTCTCGGCTCTACTCAACACAAGAATACAACACGGCACAATATCAAACACGGTGCAATGCACAATCAACATGATGCAAGTATGATGTGCGTATGCATGTGGAAGCACTTGAGCCTAAGGAGAAGATGATGGAGAAGGCCTCATCTTGGAAAACCAAGCATGCCACTGGATAGAGGGGAAGATTTTGGTTGAAATCGATATAAAGATCGCCGCAAACAGACACACGGTTTGCAA
Source organism: Secale cereale (assembly GCA_902687465.1). Classification (NCBI taxonomy): domain Eukaryota; kingdom Viridiplantae; phylum Streptophyta; class Magnoliopsida; order Poales; family Poaceae; genus Secale; species Secale cereale. The sequence goes on along the minus strand of LR738709.1, from coordinate 487,995,831 downwards.
ATGGCAAGCAAAACAATATTCACACAAAACTGGAGTTTACAGCCAAATGGCATCTTTGGAGCAAGAAATAATTATGCTACAGCACTCAAACATGGAGACAAAGGACATGGATGTGATGTAGACATGATACTTAACAAGCTTGAACTTAGAACACAGCAAAAAACCTACTGGAACACAATTAACCAAGCATGGCAAGTTGCAATAAATTTATCCAGACTTAGTCAAAATCTGGGAAGGCAAAAACATCATCACGATGCTGCCTTCGGAGGCACAAAACAACATGCATATCAGCTCCACTAAGTATGCAAAGATCATGGACATGTAGTAGACATAGCATACATCAAACAACTCCATTGGAGCAACTCCATAGGAGGCATGGATCAATAACAACAATCTTCACCAAATTGATCATGCTGATAAAAACCTGACAGGTAAATTTATAGTAACTTGAGGGCAAGAAATAAATAAGCTACAACCGGCCATATGTGCAAGTAAGGGCATGGATGGATAGAGCATAAGATGGACAACAAGGAATGATCATTTGACATACCAAAACATGCATGGATTTGAGTGGGGCATCAAGAAAACATAGCATCAGGTTAAACAGATTCCACACTTAGCAGTTTTTTCACCAAGTATAAAACAACAACATTGGCATGGCATTTTTACAAGCTTGTTTAAGTCACCTCAAGGCATATCATGGAAAATGGATTGCACCACATCAAAGACCATATGATTGTGCTTATAAAACATATTGACATGGGGCATGAAGACAAACACATCAATAGCAATGAGCAAGTCAAAACAACATCTCACACCAAGTTTCATCACTTAACAGTCACATGCACTTTTGCAACAGAGATTAACATGGCAATATGACACCTAACATGAATTCTACAGCAACCATCATGTAGATCACTTCACAATGAACATTTTGACATATCATATGCTCCATTTTGACCAACATGCACAAAGTTATCACATCTCAAACATGGCAACAAAATTACAGTCATCAGTAGTTTTAAACATATAGCACTCTTGCAACGATGATTAGGGCATCAATATGAACTCAAACAAGCATGCCACAGTGGAACAAAATGAAGAGCACATCTCAACAAACATGTTGATATATTACACGCCCAAAATAGATCTACGAGCACGAAGTTACAGCCATGCAAAGGATGCAACAAAATTACGAAATCTGGGGACTTAGTGGAATTTTCACCTCCCGAAAGTCAAACGTGGACGGAGGCGTGCGGGACGAGGAGATCCGGCCGGAGCGGGGCGTTTGGATCGTGGGGGTGGTGGATCTGATCCACCCCCGGTGGATCTGGACGAGGAGATCCCGACGGCTCGCCGGAGTTGGTGAAGATGGCCGGCGGGGCGGTCGGCCGGGGCGGCGGTGAGGGCGGCCGGCCGGGGTTCTCGGGGCAGAGGCGGCGGAGGACAGCAGAGGCCGGGGCGGCGCGCCGGCGATCGCGGCGGCGAACGGCCAGCGGCTGGGCGACCGACGGCGGCGGAGGAGAGGCGACGGGCGCGGGGCGGCGGAGGCACGCGGGCCGGGCGGGCCAGCCTCGGGCTCTCAGGCCCGCGGCGGCGCTGGTGGGAGGCGGCGGCGGAGGGGCCACGTATCGCCCTGTGAGTGGCTGAGGGGGCCGGAGCGGACGCGTCCGACCGAAACGGACGTGTCCGGCGGCGCGGAGGAGCTCGGGTTAGGGTTTTGTCCGCAAAAATGGACGTGGGAGGGGGGCGTTTTTATAGGCATATGGAGCTAGGAGACTCCAAATGGTGTGCGGTTTTCGCCCACACGTTCACGATCCGACGACCGAGAGGATGGGAGTGGTTGTGCTGGGTTAGTGGGCTGTTGTGGAGGGGGTCTTGGGCCAAAAGGAAGATGTGCTTTTATCCCACTAGGTTAACCGTTGGAGTACCAAACGCGATGAAACTTTGACAGGCGGCCTACACGTACCTAAAAAACAACGCACGACAAGTCTCACCTCATTCCGGGAACGTTACATGCCCACACACGAAAGAAGGACTAGGGGGTGCCACGACCACGTGTGTGAGTGTCGGAACTCGACACGGACAACGGGAAGAGGCGAGCAGAACCGGGTGCAAGTGACAACACGAATGCAATGCAATGCACATGATAACATGACATGGATGAAATGCACACACACACACGACAAAACGAAGAAACCCGAAATGAAAGAAGAGCCCAGAATGGAATTGATAAAGTCAATGTTTCATATATGCCATAATTGGAAGGTATCACAACTGGGATGTTGCAAACTCTCCTCTACTACAAAAAGATCTCGTCCCGAGATCTAGGACTGGAAGAAGGAAGGGTACTCGGAACGAAGGTGATCTTCTCGTTCCCACGTGGCTTCTCGGTCGGTATGGTGTGACCACTTAACTTTTAAGAACTTGATTGACTTGTTGCGGGTTTTGCGCTCAGTTTCTTCAAGAATAGCCACAGGGTGCTCACGGTAAGACAAGTCTTGTTGAAGATCAATCTCCTCGAACGGAATGATGCGTTCAGGTGTCTTGAAGCACTTGCGGAGTTGAGACACGTGAAACACATCATGAACATTAACAAAGTTGGATGGAAGCTCGAGTTGGTAGGCTAGATTGCCTCTCTTGCCAAGAATCTTGAAAGGGCCCACATATCTAGGAGCAAGCTTTCCTTTGATACTGAATCTTTGGGTTCCTTTCATAGGATAAACACGGAGATAGACATGATCTCCAATGTCGAAAGTTAAATCACGATGCTTGCCGTCATAGTAACTCTTTTGACGCGATTGAGTGGCTTTGAGATTCTCACGTATGACTTTGCACATTTCTTCGGCTTCTGAGATCATGTCATTGCCAAGAAGTTGACGTTCACCAGTCTCAGACCAGTTGAGAGGGGTACGGCACTTTCTGCCATAGAGGATTTCAAAAGGAGCTTTACCGACACTTGCTTGGAAACTGTAGTTGTAAGAGAACTCGGCAAACGGGAGACAATCTTCCCACTTCATGCCAAAAGAGATGACACAAGCTCTCAGCATGTCTTCGAGGATCTGATTCACTCTTTCGACTTGACCACTAGTCTGAGGGTGAAACGCAGTGCTGAAACGAATCTTAGTGCCCATGGATGACTGAAAGGAGTCCCAAAACTTGGATGTGAACAAACTTCCACGGTCTGAGGAGATGACTTGAGGAATGCCATGCAATGAAACAATTCTGGAAGTGTACAACTCTGCCAACTAAGCTGCATTGATGGATTCTTTGACGGGAAGGAAGTGAGTTACTTTGGTTAGCTTGTCAATCACAACAAAATAGCATCGTTCCCCTTCTTGGACTTAGGAAACCCAGTGACGAAATCCATTTCAATGTGGTTGAACTTCCACTCGGGAATAGGTAGAGGTTGGAGGAGACCGACTGGACGTTGATGCTCTGCCTTCACTCTTCTGCAGACATCACATTCATTCACGAATTGGGCAATCTCCCTTTTCATGCGAGTCCACCAGTATGATTGCTTGAGGTCTTGGTACATCTTGGAGCTTCCGGGATGAATTGAGAGGAGGGAGTCATGTGCTTCGTTCATTATGAGCTTCCTGAGTTCACCCTTGGGAACCACAATTCTGTCCTCAAAGAACAAGGTGTCTTTCTCATCAACGCGATAGCCCTTGTACTTGGGAGTACCCTTAGCAATACCATGTTTCACTTTCTGCACCTTAGCATCACTTAGTTGGGCCTCACGGATCTGATCTTCCAAGGTAGGAGCAACTTGAAGATTTGGAAGAAAGCCTTGCGGAACAACTTGGAGGTTGAGCTTCTTGAATGATTCACAAAGCTCAGGCTGGAATGGCTTGAGAAGGAGACTATTGCAATATGCCTTTCTGCTCCAGGCATCTGCAATGACATTGGCCTTGCCAGGTGTGTATTCAATGCTTGGATCATCTCAACCCAACGAGTCTGGCGAAGGTTCAGGTTAGGCCGTGTGAAGATGTACTTCAAGCTCTTGTGATTGGTGAAGATGTCCACTTTTCTGCCCAACAGAAGGTGTCTCCACGTGATCAAGGCATGTACCACTTCTGCTAGCTCGAGATCATGTGTGGGGTAATTCTTCTCATTTGGTTTCAATTGACGAGAAGTGTATGCCACAATCTTCTTGTCTTGCATGAGAACACCACCAAGTCCTTGTGAAGAAGCATCACAGAAGACTTCATAAGGCTTGGACTCATCCGGAAGAGTAAGAACCGAAGCAGAAATGAGCTTCTCTTTGAGTGTTTTGAATGCCACATCACAATCAGGAGTCCATGAGTACTTGGCATTCTTCTGCAACTGGTTGGAAAGAGGCTTGGCAATCTTGGAGAAGTTCTCAACGAACCTTCTGAAATAGCTAGAGAGACCAAGGAAGCTTAGGAGTTGCTTGACATTCTGCGGGGGTTCCCAGTTGACAATAGCTTCAACTTTCTCGGGGTTAACAGAAATACCCTCGGCAGAGATGATATGGCCAAGATATAAGACCTTATCCAACCAGAATTCACGTTTGGAGAACTTCACATAGAACTTGTGTTCACGGAGTCTGTCCAGGACCAAATGGAGGTGCTTGTCATGGTCTTCTTTATTCTTGGAGAATACCAAGATGTCATCCAGATAGACGAGAACAAATTCATTGGTGTAGGGGTTCAATATGAAGTGCATCATCCTCGAGAAGGTGGGTGGAGCATTTGCGATGCCAAAAAACATGACCGTGTACTCATAGGAGCCGTAGCTTGTTCTGAATGCGGTCTTGTGAATATCCTCTTCACGGATACGAATCTGATGGTAACCTATCCGAAGATCGAGCTTCGAGAACACCTTTCCTCCTTTGAGCTACTCGAACAATTCATTGATATTGGGTAGCGGATACTTGTTCTTTATTGTCTTCTTGTTCAATGGCCGGTAATCAACGCAAAGGCGCTCCGTGCCATCCTTCTTCCTGACAAACAGAACACCACAGCCCCAAGGAGAAGTGCTAGGCCTGATTAGACCCATACGCTCTTGCTCATCGAGTTGTTTCTTCAGCTCCTTCAACTCATCAGGAGAAAGCTTGTACGGACGCCGACATGCTGGCTCGGTACCGGGCTCGAGTTCAATGACGAATTCAACTTGACGATGCAGAGGCATGCCTGGAAGCTCTTCAGGGAAAACATCTTCCTATTCATTGACCACCGGAATCTGAGAGATGGCATTAATCTCGCCCTTGTCATTGAGAGAGAATAGCCTGATTATGTTATCTCGAGAGGCGAAGATAATCACGTCTTTGTCAGGATGAGTAATCTTGACTTCCTTATTTGCACAATCAATGTTTGCATCATGCTTGGAGAGCCAATCCATCCAAAGAATAAGATCAAGGTTGGAGTTACCAAGAATAACCGAAGAATCCAGAAAGCGGTAATCACCCATATAAATAGATATATCCGGAGCAAAAATACTAGAAAGCATTCGTCTCCCCGGAGAAATAACTGATAACTACCTTGGCAAACTTTTGATGTCAACATTGTGCTTGGATACAAAAGGTTGAGACATGAAAGAACATGATGCACCCGAATCAAACAACACTTTTGTAGGAATAGAGTTAACTAGAAGGTTACCAAGTATCACATCTGAAGAGTTCTCTGCTTGAGCTGCATTCATCAGATTCACTCTTGCTTGCTTGGGATTGTGCTTGACAATAGTAGTGCTGACAGGTGGAGGAGGCGGAAGGCGCCTTGGGTTGGGACACTTGTTAGCATAATGACCCTTCTGAGTGCACTTGTTGCAAACCACTTCTGAGAGAGGACGGTGATATGGACCACTTGACTTCGAAGCTTGAAAGTGATTCTTGGACTGATTGCTTGGGTTGGGTGGGTGGGTGAAACCACGGCCACCAGAGTGCTTGTTGTTGTTGTTTGAAGGGCGCAGCACTGGTGGAGGTGGAAGCCAAAACTTCTGCTGCTTTGCGACCACTTGGGAAGAAGAGGAGGAGTTGACAGCATCTCTGATTCTCTTTTTGGAAGCTTCAACCTTGAGCTGGGCTGCCTCTTTCTTAAGGGCCATGTTATAGAATTGATCAAATTCATCCGGCTCGAACAAGGTGAGAGCTAGTTGGAGTTCATCCTTTAGACCACCACAGAACTGATAAATCTTGCTCTTGGCATCTGGGATGTCTTGCTTGGCATAGCGGGCAAGGTTCTGGAACTTGACATTGTATTGATAAACGGACATGGTGCCTTCCTTCAGGTTACGGAATTGCTCACGCATGCCTTCGATGACACTAGTTGGAATGTGGTGAGAGCGGAAATCCTTGCAGAAGTCAGTCCACGAGATTTCACGTCCTTCTCTGGAATCTTTGTACTTTTGCCACCAATCAGCAGCTTGATCCTTGAGTTGGACGGCGGCAAACTTGACATAATCCTCAGGTCTCACGTTACTGCACTCGAAATGCTTTTTGATGTCTGTTATCCAGTCTTCAGCATCTAGCGGATCCACACAGTAACTGAACGCCTTTGGTTGGTTTGCCAGGAATTGGTTGAGGGTTGCAAAGTGAGGTTGATTGAACAAATTGCCTTGGCCTTGGTTCCCATGACCACCTTGATTTGCTTGGTTGGCTTGAATGTTCTGCATCATTTGCATAAGCATCTGGGTGTTCTGGTTTGTCGCTTGCATAATTGCTCTCCAGGCCTTAGATGGAGGAGGAGGGGAAGGATGACGATCAGGAACTTCTTCACCCTCTGGGTTAGCATTGGGAACCTTCTTAGGAGCCATCCTGAATGAGATGACAACTATTAGCCATTGATTGAAAATATATAAGCTGAATCAACGGCTAGAATTGCAACATAAGTCTTCACAAGAACATTCGAACAAAATGAACGAATGTAATCCACAGTTTAATGGTACAACAATCTTCTCGAGAAGCCACTTGGGAGAACAAAAGGTAAATAAAAACAACAAAGAGCAGATAGAACAAATACAAGATAGAAGTTTCGTTCGACATATTCGTGTTGAAAGCTTATGGAACGTGTTACAAAAGGGTTTTGCAATCCCTGGATCAGCATAGCCAAGGACCCTTTAAGATGCAACTCCCGATCGGAACAAACGCCCATAAAACCACTTCACTCAATGTAGAACCCCGAACTCCATATCATGCAATCGTTGGAAGAATGCCTACGAACTACTAGATGAACCCACCTATTAATTTCCAAAAGTTTCCAGTTATGCAATCAGGTGTTGGGGATATAGGGGAAGCACCACACACTCAACTCTAATCCTACATCCAGATGTATCCATCATTCAACACATAACCAGTTATTTCCAGAAACCGTTTACCTCGGACCTTCGAAACACATCTGCTATACAAGCTATGGCAATACTCCCGAACTACCTCCGTACTGGGTGATGTCGGGGTTATCTTGCCACTAACCGCATAGAAGAGTTTTCGATGTCGGCCGTCTTAAGTATTCCAGAACTGCTGCGATAGATTTGTGACGACAACACCTCGGAGCTCAACTCCCCGGGACACTGCCACAACCCCTAAATGACAGGAGGCATCGAGAACAATGTTCTCGTCACAAAGACATCGGAACAATCCAAACAATACTCGCGTGATCCTAAAAAAAATTTAGTGAATTTTTGAGAATAGGAGAGATAGAGTAATCGTCAGGAGTCCTCACCAGAGTGAGAAAGGGATGAGGAGTAAAAGAAATCCTACTCTCTAATATATATAGGACTCAAAACATTTTCATGTGTGTGCCTAGACTCAACCGTCAACGATTCGATCAATCAGGGGGGCTCCAAGGTCGGAGAAGGCTCTGATTACCAACTTGTAATGCCCAGTATGAGATTATACCTCCCACATGTCGAGGCACAACTTAAAGGCATAATATCATACTGGAATGATCTCAAGAATGGTATCTTCGCACAACTCATGTAAAAGAGGGATGAAATTGCAAAAGAGTAGTTGGCTTACACTCGCCATGTCACACAATGCATTACATAAACATTCATCATCCAAATAACATCAGAGTCCGACTACGGACGAAGATCCAAATGAAAGATACCATAAATAAACAACACAAGGTCCCGATCATCGTAGTAAGAGCCCTACTGATGCTCTAGATAAGACACGTAGTATCGCCCACGCTCTTCATCGAACTCCCAGTACAACTATGTGCTCTCAACGGTACCTCCATCTGGTGTTGTGTAGAATCTGTGAGCAACGGAGGACTCAGCAATCCCGTTCCCGGGTAGCAAAACTATCTAAGCCTTGGGTGTGGAACAAGTCTGAAGAACAAGGTTGCAGCTGCACTAGCACTAGCTTACGTGTTTAGAGTGAGAGGAGAAGTGCCACGAGCGTCAAAGTAATCACGAAGTGTTCCTATCTAAGCACGTCAAACATAACCCCACCATGTTCACTTCCCGAACCCCTTCGGAAAGTGACCGTCACGGTTACTCACGCTGGTAGTGTATTATGAACATAGTGTCAAGTTTTCTACAACTGGATATTAAAAAATTCCCATCTGCCACATAACCGCGGGCACGGCTTTCGAAAGATCAAACCCTGCAGGGGTGTCCCAACTTAGCCCATCATAAGCTCACGATCTGCGGAGTCGCAACTCCAAGGTGGGAAGACCCGAGTATTCTTGGAATCCCGTGCTCAAGATATTCCGACTAAGGTAAAACTAATCCAGCAAGACCTCTCGGCGTGCCGACACCCTGATAGTATCCGCGCGTATCTCGTCTCAGGCCACGACCGGATGGGTGATGCTACAGGTTTTTACCAGCCCTCGGGTTCCCCCAAGGTGGCCCTGCAGGACCCCCAGTTTGGACCAACACCCATGTGGAGCACTGGCCCGGGTTGTTGATTAAGAAAAAGGGTTTATAACTCCCTATGCAAGTTTTGGTTATTAGGCAAATGTAAAACGAAGCTTGGGCCTTGCTGGAAAGATTTAGCGCTAAGCGGGTTATCGAGGGGTCCCATAAACCCCAACCGTGTTAGGGACGCAAAATCAAGGAACATAACACCGGTTTAAACGGTTCCTAGGGTGGCATGAGTGGAACAAAACACCAAGCAAGAGGCTTAGCCTTCCACCTATTACCAATATATAGATGATTTAGTTTAAGAGTTTATATATTGTGATATCCCAACAATAACTTCATCATGAAGCAAGAATCTTCAAATCTTCTCCTGCAACTAACAATGCTATAAGAGGGGCAGAGCGAAGCTTACGTAGCCAATCAAAGGTTTGCTAGGTTGGGTGGTTAGCGAGTTTCATGGAAACAATAGGAGGCTGACAAATAGACATAGGCATCGAGGCAATAAGCTAAAGAGCGAGACATCTAGCATAGGCAAAGATAGTAGTGGTATCTGGGTAAGGTCATCTTGCCTGTTGAGTCCTCGATGGGATCGTAACCTTGCTCCTCACACTCAACCTCGGTAGGAACCTCGTACTCGGTCTCAGCTCCTGACTCTACTCAACACAAGAATACAACATGGCACAATATCAAACATGGTGCAATGCACAATCAACATGATGCAAGTATGATGTGCGTATGCATGTGGAAGCACTTGAGCCTAAGGAGAAGATGATGGAGAATGTCTCATCTTGGAAAACCAAGCATGCAACTGGATAGAGGGGAAGATTTCGGTTGAAATCGATATAAAGTTCGCCGGAAACGGACAAACGGTTTGCAAATGGCAAGCAAAACAATATTCACACAAAACTGCAGTTTACAGCCACATGGCATCTTTGGAGCAAGAAATAATTATGCTACAACACTCAAACATGGAGACAAAGGGCATGGATGTGAAGTAGACATGATACTTAACAAGCTTGAACTTAGAACACACCCAAAAACCTACTGGAACGCAATTAACCAAGCTTGGAAAGTTGCAATAATTTATCCAAACTTGGTCAAAATCTGGGAAGGCAAAAACATCATCACGATGCTGTCTTCGGAGGCACAAAACAACATGCATATCAACTCCACTAAGTACGTAGAGATCATGGACATGTAGTAGACATAGCATACATCAAACAACTCCATTGGAGCAACTCCATAGGAGGCATGGATCAATAACAACAAGCTTCACCAAATTGATCATGCTGATAAAAAACCTGATAGGTAAATTTATAGCAACTTGAGAGCAAGCAATAAATAAGCTAAAGCAGGCCATATGTGCAAGTAAGGACATGGATGGATAAAGCATAACATTGAAAACAAGGAATGATCATTTGACATACCAAAGCATGCATGGATTTGAGTGGGGCCTCAAGCAAACATAGCATCAGGTCAAACAGATTCCAGACTTGACAGTTTTTTCACTAAGTATAAAACAACAACATTGGCATGGCATGTTTACAAGCTTGTTTAAGTCACCTCAAGGCATATCATGGAAAGTGGATTGCACCACAACAAAGACCATATGATTGTGCTTCTAAAACATATTGACATGTGGCATGAAGACAAACACATCAATAGCAATGAGCAAGTCAAAACAGCATCTCACACCAAGTTTCAGCACTTAACAGCCACATGCACTTTTGCAACAGAGATTAACATGGCAATATGACACCTAACATGAATTCTACAGCAACCATCATGTAGAGTACTTCACAATGAACATTTTGACATATCATATGCTCCATTTGGACCAACATGCACAATGTTATCACATCTCAAACATGGCAACAAAATTACAGTCATCAACAGTTTTAAACATATAGCACTCTTGCAACGATGATTAGGGCATCAAGATGAACTCAAACAAGCATGCCACAGTGGAACAAAATGAAGAGCACATGTCAACAAACATTTTGATATATTACACGCCCAAAACGGATCTACGAGCACGAAGTTACAACCATGCAAATGATGCCACAAAATTACGAAATCTGGGGACTTGGTGGAATTTTCACCTCCCGAAAGTCAAACGTGGACGGAGGCGTGCAGGACGAGGAGATCCGGGCGGAGCGGGGCGTTTGGATCGCGAGGGTGGTGGATCTGATCTACTCCCGATGGATCTGGACGAGGAGATACTGGCGGCTCGCCGGAGTTGGTGAAGATGGCCGACGGGGCGGCCGGCCGGGGCGGCGGCAAGGGCGGCCTGCCGGGGTTCTCGAGGCAGAGGAGGCGGAGGACGGCGGAGGCCGGGGCGGCGCGCCGGCGAGCGTGGCGGCGAACGGCCGACAACGGGGCGACCGACGGTGGCAGGGCGGGGTTCGCCAGCGGCTGAGGATATGCGACGGGCGCGGGGCGGCGTAGGCACGCGGGCCGGGCGGGCCGGCCTCGGGCTCATGGGCCCGTGGCGGCGCTGGTGGGAGGTGGGGGCAGAGGGGCTACGTGTCGCCCTGTGAGTGGCTAAGGCGGCCGGAGCGGACGCGTCCGACCGAAACGGACGTGTCCGGCGGCGCGGAGGAGCTCGGGTTAGGGTTTCGTCCGCAAAAATGGACATGGGGGACGTTTTTATAGGCATAGGGAGCTAGGAGACACCAAATGGGGTACAGTTTTCGCCCACACGTTCACGATCAGACGACCGAGAGGGTGGGAGTGGTTGTGCTGGGTTAGTGGGCTGTTGTGGAGGGTGCCTTGGGCCAAAATGAAGAGGTACTTCTGGCCCACTAGGTTAACCGTTGGAGTACCAAACGAACTCCAAACGTAATGAAACTTTGACAGGCGGCCTACACGTACCAAAACAACAACGCACGACAAGTGTCACCTCATTCCGGGAACATTACACGCCCACACACGAAAGAAGGACTCGGGGGTGCCACAGCCACATGTGTGAGTGTCGGAACTCGAAACGGACAACGGGAAGAGGCGAGCGGAACCGGGTGCAAGTGACAACACGAATGCAATGCAATGCACATGATAACATGACATGATGAAATGCACACACTCACATGACAAAACGAAGAAACCCGAAATGAAAGAAGAGCCCAGAATGGAATTGATAAATTTAATGTTTCATATATGCCATAATTGGAAGGTATCACAACTGGGGTGTTACACTACTCCTCCCCATTCGCCCCTCTCCCTGCTCCCTCTCCTCGATCTGGAAGGACCCAAGCTGCCGCCACCATGGAGACCCTTGCCCGCATGGCCACCATCACCCCCTTGCCGTGAGAGGCTGTCCAACGGAAGCACCGCCGTCTACTAGGTCCTCTTGGAGGAGCCGTTCGAGCTGGAGATCCCCGTGGTGCCCGATACGTCCTCGTCTTCCCCGACATGGCCACGGCGCCATCACCGTCGATCTCCACCACCGGCGCCTCCCGGCGGTTCCGAGCACATCCACGACCTCCCTCGCAGTGAGCCGCGTCGATCCCCCTTCCTTGCCTCCTCGATTTGTTGCCGTAGCCGCCGTCCCCGAGCTCATCTGGGCTCCCGTGTACTTGTACGCGTATGCTGCTCTCTTTCTTTGTTGATTAATGTTGCTACCTTGTGTTGTTTCTGCCCCGCTCGCCGCAAGCTGCCGCCCCTAGCCTCTCTTACCCGCGCCCTGCCCTGCGTACCTCGCCCCCGGCAACACTCACCGCCGCCCCGTGGCCTACTGCCCGCGCGCGCCCGCGCCGCCCGGTGCTGGCCGCCGCTCGCCCTGGCCCTATCCAAGGTGAGCCCCCGCAGTCGCTCACGGCCCTGCCTACTGCCTGACGCGGCGGTGCTACTACCCCCATGCGACTGCCGCTGCTTGCTGCTAGTGTTGTCGCTGTCGCTAGCTTTGTTGCTGCTACTCTGTTGCTGCCACTGCTACTCTGTATTGCTTCTGCCTCTAGCGCTACGCCATGCCTAGCAGCTTCTGCCGCTGATGTTTGCTGGTCGCTCCGGCGTACGTAGCTGCAAAGTTATTTGTTGAAGAAATAACTGACGAAACTGAACTGCACCAGAGAGCTTGCCCTATCCAAACATGGTCATGTTCTATGTGTGCGTTTGTGTGCACATCCGTGAGGCTGGCTGTGCAACCAGGCCGGCCCTTGTTTATTAGAGCTAGGTTGGTTTGTACTAAGTAGCCTAATAGCAATTGACGTAAGGGACAACCCCTGTTAAATATTGTTTAATTAAACTATAGACAAAACCATGAGGACCCCATAGACACTATATCAGTCAACCCAGTCAAAGTTGACTGGTGACTTTATGACTCAACACACCCAGGCCCCACTTGTCATACACTAGACTAGAAATCCCCTGGGCACACTTAGCAATATTGTTTTATAATTCCAATTTATAATAAACCAAGAAAATCCTTTAACTTTCAAAATTGATATAAAATAAATCGTAACTCGGATCAAAATAATTTATATATGAAAAATGATCAAAAAAATAAGACGAATCCGAATATGCCGCTCACTTACCTACCACACACCTCCAGCATGATGAACATGGAACTTTTCCCTCCGTTTCATCTGACCGATAATTTCCCGGAGCTGGAAAATACCACCGGATATTTTCTTGCTCCGACCAACATGCATAGTACTGCGTTAGGTCACCGCTAGCATAGCCTATCATCATGCCATGCGATGTGATGCGTTGATTGATGTGTTATTTATTGTGTTCTCCCTATGTTTCTTCTTTCCGGTAGACCCCCAAGACCGTTGTTGATCTAGTGATCAACTACTTCACCTTTGAGGGTTCGTATCTGTCTACAGAGCTTCCAGGCAAGCCAACCCCCTTCGATCATTCCGATATCGCCCATTCCCTTCTTTCTTATGCTTGCATTAGAACTGCTACTGCTTTTTGTATGATCCTATTCTGATGCATAGCCTGTTGTTGATACCTGCTTTCATATCTTACATGTTTATACTAAACTGCTTAGTATAGGCTGGTAGAGATCCACCAGTGCCCCCCCACATTGTTCCGACTGCCCCGCTGGATTATCATAAGACCCGATTAACGGGATCGAAGACCAGGCCCCGGCACCGCACATCACTTTTCCCTTAGTTGCTCGACAATACTAGGTTACTATCGAGTGCCGAGGGTGACACCTCAGCAGCACTTCTGATGTTAACCTTGTAGGTTAGTTCATCGGTTATGGTCATCTAGGGTGATTCCTCTTTCTCAATTCCCGATAACGACACTATCGTGCAACTCTCAAGAGTGGACCTCGAGTGTGATTCCTCTTTCGTTAACCTTGACGATAAACATCAGGTGGAATTCCATCAAGGGTGATTTCCTCAGGTTTCCCTTTGGTGTTAGACACACAGTTACTATGGTAGCTATGACTTTACAACTGTTTCTTGGAAAGGTGGGTCGACCCTGAGGGGTACCCGCGAGTGATGTGGAGACGGGTTGACCTGGATGGTACCCGAGAGTTGAATACGAGGCGTGGCCGGGCATTCTTAGCCCTTGCCGCAAGTCCTCGAGACGGGGCGACGGGGTCACATATTTCGTGAGTCTCTGCTCGTTACCGCGTTCCCAAGACACTAAACGGTTTGGATATTTGATCCAAGGGGCCTCTGGCCTGATAGCGCTAACCATCACATGGGCATAGTATGGGCATTATGCGTCGTATGCATCGACCGAAGCTTAACTGACGTCATTGCGACTGAGTGGCGCGCACCGGGTTGGACTGGTTATGCACCTACCTTTTTAAGGAGGTAGGTAGGTTTGCTCACCGGCCGCCCACGCAAAGTGCAGGAGTTCCCGGGGCGATTGGCCCATGACCCCTGGGGGCATAGGGTTTAGTCTGGCGTGCATGACCGCTCTATTAAGCCATGTCGGGTTGCGGCATATTGTTTGGCCGAGGCCGGGGATGACCTGATGGTGTGTCTGGCCGGAGTTAAGCAAGCGTGGTGGGTAAGTTGGTGCACCCCAGCAGGGAAGAAAACATCTATCGATAGCCCGTCCTACGGTAACGGACACTTGGAGTTCTATCCCGATCGCTACAACTAGAACTGGATACTGAGACTTGATGGATGTGTGGTTCCGGGATTGCTTCCTCGTAGGGAGTCGAGGAAGGATCTCTGGGCATTATTGCTACAACATGCTTGATAATTATAATATGTTATTCTGTACTCTCTTCTACCGCTGCAAGATTGGTGGTTTCCAGAAGATGCTAGTCTTCGATAGGACTAGCTTCTCCCCCTCTTATTCTGGCATTCTGCAGCTTAGTCCACATATACTACCCCTTTTCATTGATACCGATGCATATGTAGTGTAGATCCTTGCTTGCGAGTACTTTGGATGAGTACTCACGGTTGCTTTGCTCCCCCTTTTCCCCCTTCTTTCTTCTTTCTGGTTGATGCAACCAGATGGTGGAGTCCAGGAGCCAGATGCCACCTTTGACGACTGCTACTACCCGATGGAGGCTACTACTACGTGCAGACCGCCGACGACCAGAAGTAGTTAGGAGGTCCCCGGCAGGAGGCCTTGCCTTTTCGATCGTTGATGTTTTGTGCTAGCCTTCTTAAGGAAAACTTGTTTAACTTATGTCTGTACTCATATATTATTGCTTCCGCTGACTCTTGTGTATTCGAGCTTATGTATTCGAGCCCTCGAGGCCTCTGGCTTGTAATATAAAGCTTGTATTATTTTTATTTGTGTCTAGAGTTGTGTTGTGATATCTTCCAGTGAGTCCCTGATCTTGGCCGTACATGTTTGCGTGCATGATTAGTATACGGTCAAATCGGGGCCGTCACAATTTGGTACCAGAGCCGACTGCCTCTAGGAAACTCCTTTCCAACTCCTTGGCCGAAGTTGAGTCTAGTCTTTGAAAAACTATTTTACTAACTTGGTTGTGTGGCTTATGGGCACACGTCGCCAATTGGGTGGTATTAGGATCTTTTATTCCTCATCTTTACTCCGGGATTCTGGTCTCTCTTCTATTCGGGTTAAATGATTTTGCTAAAACCTAACTTTAGGTTCTCGAAATACTTTCTCCCGGAGAGCCCCTTCAGTCCAGATGATTGCTCGCTGCACCAGAAGATTCCGAAGATACTCTACGATGTTCTATCGAGACTTGTGCCCTTCACCGCTACAATTCCATATACCATTGAATCCTTATGGATAATCGCATACCCTCGCCGTTCATACTTCCATCCCTAGTTGTTCTTGTTATTACAAGATACCCGAAAGTATTCTTCTACTTTCGAGAATCCTTTTTCCTGCTGCCTTGCAACTCCTTTTCCGTATGAATACATGTATGAGTAATTCCTCACACTTACTGGGAATTCGTTCATCCTCAGTTGTCCATGCGTTTCACAAAGGTCTTCGAGACACTGTTCAATATTCCAAAATCCTCAGCAATCTATTGCTCTGGAAAGTTATACCTGCTTGCATTCCATATGTATATCAATATTTACTAAAATCCTGTGTGATTGACTTCTGATCTTATTGATTCAATAGGTTGCAAATACTCGCAATCATCAGTCAAACTAGAATTCATTCTTCCAGCTCGGGCATCATTCCGAATATGAGCTGGATCTCGACCAATCAAATTGCCGTCGATTGTACCTCTAAGTCTTTTCAACTTACCCATCCTTAATCAGAGCGGTTGCTTCTGGTCGCTTGATTTGGAAATCATAATTCATTTGCATTTGAGATTTGAATTAGTCAGTTGTTTCTATAAACTGATATTACTGCATTCTTTCTTCTTATTGTTGAGTACCGATGGTCACATCAGATCCCTGGTAGACCATCGGATCTTTTGTTGGATTTTATCCGACAACGTCCTTCATATTCAAACACCTTGTGAGTTCTACCATGATATATAATGCCTTGGGTAAATTATATCATCTGCTTTCTCAACCATGCTCTGCTTTCGAGCTGTATTTTTCTCCTGAAGTTTGTGTAGTATGTGCCTAAGATGCCCCTATGGGTTGAATCTATGCCTTCCCTAATCTGCATGAATCGGGAAAATCCTATGTGTCTTACTCTACCAGTGTTACGTCGGATAAAATTTCAACACTAATGCCATTTTCGAAACTAGAAGTGAATGTAAGGTTATGCATTGAAGAAGTGGGAGTCAACCTCGAACTTTCAGTTCATGCCCATGGACACGGTGTAGATCTTACCATTAAGGCTTCTCTTAAAAATTAATTATCCCCTTGATATAAGTTCATCTTATATCAGGGATCTGGCCTTTTGCACTCGTGGTGCTGACCATGCTCTCCTTTAAATACCATTTACCGGACAAGTTAAACCACTTGTCCTCTACAGGTCAATGCACATGTCCAACCTCTATTATGATCTACCTTCGAGTATTACCCCGTGGTATCTTGATAATGTCACAGAACAATATTACTTCTTATGAGTTCTTCTTCAAGTGTTACTTCTCACGGATTCCAATTTTCCCCGGGTTCTGAGTTGTTAGACAATCAAGGACACCGATAAGTGAATCAATTCCTCACTCTGATTCAATAACTCTAAGTAATCTCCATTGCTTATAAGTTTATTAATTCTTCAAGTCATATCTAGCCTGGTCGGCTATATCATTATCGTGCATCTTTTTAACTGTGCTACCTGGTCCCTCTTCCCAAAGCACAATTTCGGCAATGAGCTAAGCTTACGCCGATCTTCCACGGCATATCATTTCGCCTTGAACAATTAGCATGATTTCAAGTTTGTATTGTACTAGTGGTTTCAATAACCTTTCGCTCCATCATTCATTTGACTTGATGTCATCGCCAATCGATTACATCCTAATGAAATCTCTCGACAAAGGTGTCGTGATCATCCTCAACAATGATTTGCCTTCTTCCAAGTTGTGAATCGAAGTCATGATGGGAAATACCATCCTTTCCCCTCGATCATTTATATTAACATCGACAACATTCTTGCATTCCCTCCAACACAAACCTGTTCTTGTTTTGTGTTATACCTTGAGTTCCTTGTTATCCGACTTATGATATACTCTATCTTGGAGTACTACCATCTATCATATCAAGAATGTCATGAGAATTTCACCACCCCTTATGAATTCTTGATAAAAGTAATACTTCTCGCCATCCTCGTTCATTCCCTGGTCCCCGTGTTGTTTCTAACCGGAAACCCAACAATTGAAGTATGGCGTGCGAATCCAAAACTTCTAGCAAACTGAATGCTTTGAAGTGAATGGTCGATAGTTTCATTCCAACCCTTCTGGTTATTAAACCTCCATGCTACCATCGATCTTGCTAATTGGTGCGTATTTCCAGGTGCATTTCGTTCAGTACTTAATTGTGGATGTTCTCCACGAACACACTTCATTACATATCCTGGTGTATTCAAAGTCTGGTCTTTACCTAACGACCATGTCGGTGCTATCTCGAAGCATGACTGTGGTACTCCGAAGATCCATAAGAACATTGTAAGCGCAAGGCTAAATGTTTCTTGATCAACTATCCAACATCGTTGTGTGGGTACATATCATAATTCTTCTTATCCCTTTTATCTATATGGTCATGACTCTGATCTCCTGACATGTATACCATGCCCTACTTAATCTTGGGGATGATTTAGTCCTATTCATTGTGTTTAAACACAGTTTTCCTTTCCATTTGTTTGTTTAACCTTTCTTGGATCTACATATAATCTAAGCAGTAATAATATTCTGCTTAAGTGAACACCTTGGTGTACAAATCTCTCAGTAAGACTCTGTTACTTATGTTGATAACATTCCGGTAACCCTCGATGGACGAGAACTTTGCCTATTGGCCCACCTCGTTCAACGAGCAGGAAAATGGTTCTCTTCCTCCCTCGCCCTTGGTACCGATGTTGTTGCAGAAATAATGACTTGCTATCCTCTGACATGCCTTATTTACATGATCGTGCAAGACGTCACCACCCTTCCTACTTTTTTTTACCCACATGGTGGGCCCATAACCCACAGTTCCACATGATCGAAACTTGACTCTCATGTACAACCTTGAATCTGAAGTATACTTTACACTTGGCTTCGTATGTATTTTACGAGCAACCTTCCCTCACTTATTCTATTCCGGGGTCAAACATGATATTTATTTTGTTGCTCTGAGCCCCTCTCACCCTCTGTTTCAGGCATCGAACATTTGCCTATGGCTTGAAAATTCTCATGCCTACTTTAATTCTCTCGATGTTTTATTAAGTTTCAACTCGAGAGATACTTCTGCCTCATTGCCTAAATTGTTAACCAGATAATTAACCCTATAAGGGTCAGTTCTCCCAAAATTACTCTTTACTTCCCCACTTAAATCTCGGGATGAGATTTCTTGTAGGGAGAAGATTTGTAACACCCCGAGGATCATGCTACAGTAAACTCCACACTAATCATGCTTAGTCATCATCATTATGCCCTAAAAAATAATTGGGAAATATTTCAACCTCAAATTCAAATTTAAAATAAAATCCTAATATTAATTATCCAAACAGCAAAAGAAAAGTTTTCATAGTATTGCAAACAATCCCAAAGCTATTATAAAAATAGAACCAACATTTTATAAACTGTGAAGGTGCCCTAGAATAATTAAAACAGGGACCAAATCATTATTGAGAATACCTTTTGTATGTATAAAAATACATCCTATTTTGTTTAACTCGCACACTATTGTGGCAGTGAGGTATTTGGCTTACTGGTTTTTGAGACCAGCCACACAGTTTACAAAAAAGGTTTATTGCTAAAAGAAAATGCAAACCATAAAACAAAAGAAAATACCGCATTGCCACTATGCACTTGGGCCTCCACCGCGACAGTGCATGACCCAGCCCCTAAAGCCCCACAGCTCCTTCCTCCTGTTCATCGAGAGGGCGTGTGCGCGTCCTGGCCGTCCGCGGCCGATGCCGCCGGCGGATCGACGCCACCGCGATGCTATAGGTGCGCACGTAGATATTTATGCGCCGCGTACGCCTAGCCAAACCCTACTCCTCCCCATTCGCCCCTCTCCCTGCTCCCTCTCCTTGATCTGGAAGGACCAAACCGCCGCCGCCATGGAGACCCTTGCCCGCGTGGCCACCATCGCCCGCTTGCTGTGAGAGGCTGTCCAGCGGAAGCGCCGCCGTCTACTAGGTCGTCTTGGAGGAGCCGTTCGAGCTGGAGATCCCCGTGGTGCCAGATACGTCATCGTCTTCCCCGCCACGGCCACGGCGCCATCGCCGTCGATCTCTACCACAGGCGCCTCCCCGCGGTTCCGAGCACGTCCACGACCTCCCTCGCAGTGAGCCGCGTCCATCCCCCTTACTTGCCTCCTCGATTTGTTGCCGTAGCCACCGTCCCCGAGTTCGTCTGGGCTCCCACATACGTGTATGCGTACGCTGGTCTATTTCTCTGTTGATTCATGTTGCTACCTTGTGTTGTTTCTGCCCCGCTCGCTCCAAGCTGTTGCTCGTAGCCTCCCTTACCCGCGGCCTGCCTTGTGCACCTCGCCCCCGGCAACCCTCGAAGCCGCCCCGTGGCCTTCTGCCCGCGCGCGCTCGCGGCGCCCGGTACTGGCCGCCGCTCGCCATGGCCATGTCCAAGGCGTGCCCCCGTAGCCGCTCACGGCCCTGCCTATTGCCTGATGCGGCGGTTCTACTACTCCCCTGTGCTGCTGCTGCTCATGCGACTACCGCTGCTTGCTGCTAGTGTTGTCGCTGCCGCTAGCTTTGCTGCTGCTACTCTGTTGCTGTCGCTGCTACTCTGTACTGCTTCTGCCTGTAGCGCTACGCCGTGCCTAGCTGCTGTTGCCGCTGATGTTTGCTGGTCGCTCCGGTGTACGTAGCTGCAAAGTTATTTGCTGAAGAAATAACTGACGAAACTGAACTGCACCAGAGAGCTTTCCCTGTCCAAACATGGTCATGTGCTATGTGTGCGTTTGTGTGCACATCCGTGAGGCCGGCTGTGCAACCAAGCCGGCCCTTGTTTATTAGAGCAAGGTTGGTTTGTACTAAGTAGCCTAATAGCAATTGACGTATAGGACAACCCCTGTTAAATATTGTTTAATTAAACCATAGACAATGCCATAGCGGTGACTTGATGACTCTACACACCCAAGCCCCACTTGTCATACACTAGACTAGAAATCCTCTAGGCACACTTGGCAATATTGTTTTATAATTCGAATTTATAATAAACCAAGAAAATTCTTTAACTTTGAAAATTGATATAAAATAAAACGTAACTCGGATCAAAGTAATTTATATATGAAAAATGATTAGAAAATAAGACGAATCCGAATATGCCGCTCACTCACCTACCACACACCTCAAGCATGATGAACATGGAACTTTTCCCTCCATTTCATCTGACCGATAATTTCCCGGAGCTGGAAAATACCGCCGGATATTTTCCCGCTCTGACCAACATGCGCAGTACTACGTTAGGTCACCGCTAGCATAGCCTGTCATCATGCCATGCGATGTGATGCATTGATTGATGTGTTATTTATTGTGTTCTCCCTATGTTTCTTCTTTCCGGTAGACCCCCGAGACCGTTGTTGATCTAGTGATCGACTACTTCACCTTTGAGGGTCTATATCTGTCTACAGAGCTTCCAGGCAAGCCAACCCCCTTTGATCATTCCGATATCGCCCATTCCCTTCTCTCTTATGCTTGCATTAGAATTGCTACTACTTCTTGTATGATCCTATTCTGATGCATAGCCTGTTGTTGATACCTGCTTTCATACCTTACATGTTTATACTAAACTGCTTAGTATAGGCTGGTTAGAGATCCACCAGTGACCCCCCACATTGTTCCGACTGCCCCACTGGATTATCAGAAGACCCGATCAACGGGATCGAAGACCAGGCCCCGGTACCGCACATCACTTTTCCCTTAATTGCTCGACAATACTGGGTTACTATCGAGTGCCGAGGGTGACACCTCAGCAGCACTTCTGATGTTAACCTTGTAGGTTAGTTCATCAGTTATGGTCATCGAGGGTGATTCCTCTTTCTCCACTCCCGAGAACGACACTATCGTGCAACTCTCGAGAGTGGACCTCGAGGGTGACTCCTCTTTCGTTCACTTTGACGATAAACATCAGTGGAATTCCATCGAGGGTGATTTCCTCAGGTTTCCCTTTGGTGTTAGACACACAGTTACTATGGTAACTATGACTTTATAACTATTACTCGGAAAGGCGGGTCGACCGTGAAGGGTACCCGCGAGTGATGTGGAGATGGGTTGACCTGGATGGTACCGGAGAGTTGAATACGAGGCGTGGCCGGGCATTCTTAGCCCTTGCCGCAAGTCCTCGAGACGGGGCGACGGGGTCACAGCTTTCTTGAGTCTCTGCTCATTACCCCGTTCCCAAGACACTAAACGGTTTGGATATTTGATCCAAGGGGCCTCTGGCCTGATAGCGCTAACCATCACGTGGGCATAGTATGGGCGTTCTGCGTCGTATGCATCGGCCGAAGCTTAACTGACGTCATTACGACTGAGCGGTGCGCGTTGGGTTGGACTGGTTATGCACCTACCTTTTTTAAGGAGGTTTCTAGGTCTGCTCACCGGCCGCCCACGCAACGTGCATGAGTTTCCGGGGCGATTGGCTCATGACCCCTGGGGGCATAGGGTTTAGTCCGGCGTGCATGACCTCTCTATTAAGCCTAGGTCGGGTTGCAGCATATTGTTTGCCCGAGGCCGGACATGACCTGATGGTGTGACCGCCGGAGTTAAGCGAGCGTGGTGGGTAAGTTGGTGCACCCCTACAGGGAAGAAAACATCCATCGATAGCCTGTCCTACGGTAATGGACACTTGGACTTGCATCCCGATCGCTACAACTAGAACTGGATACTGAGACTTGATGGATATGTGGCTCCGGGATTGCTTCCTCGCAGAAAGTCAAGGAAGGATCTCTGGGCGTTATTACTACAACATGCTTGATAATTATAATATGTTATTCTGTACTCTCTTCTACTGCTGCAAGATTGGTGGTTTCCATAAGATGCTAGTCTTCGATAGGACTAGCTTCTCCCCCTCTTATTCTGGCATTCTGCAGCTTAGTCCTCAGATACTACCCCTTTTCATTGATACCGATGCATATGTAGTGTAGATCCTTGCTTGGGAGTACTTTGGATGAGTACTCACGGTTGCTTTGCTCCCCATTTCCCCCCTTCTTTCTTCTTTCTGGTTGATGCAACCAGATGGTGGAGTCCAGGAGCTAGAAGCCACCTTTGAAGACTGCTACTACCCGATGGAGGCTACTACTACGTGCAAACCGTTGACGACCAGAAGTAGTTAGGAGGTCCCAGGCAGGAGGCCTTGCCTTTTCGATCGTTGATGTTTTGTGCTATCCTTCTTAAGGCAAACTTGTTTAACTTATGTCTGTACTCAGACATTATTGCTTCCGCTGACTCTTGTGTATTCGAGCTTATGTATTCGAGCCCTCGAGGCCCGTGGCTTGTAATATAAAGCTTGTATTATTTTTATTTGTGTCTAGAGTTCTGTTGTGATATCTTCCAGTGAGTCCCTGATCTTGGTCGTACACATTTGCGTGCATGATTAGTGTACGATCAAATCGGGGGCGTAACAAGATCTACGAGGAGTCCCGCCGCTTCAAGTGGGGTCGTCTGGAGCGGTAGAGGGTGTTCGAGGTGAGCGTCGCTAAAGGTGCAGCAGTGGCAAACACCGGATTCCAATTGTCTATCTCATCGGTAGGCTCTGATAACCCACAAGTGTAGGGGATCGCAACAATTTTCGAGGGTAAAGTATTCAACCCAAATTTATTGATTCAACACAAGGGGACCCAAATAATACTCTTAAGTATTAGCAGCTGAGTAGTCAATTCAACCACACCTAAAACTTAGTATCTGCAGCAAGGTAACTTAGTAGAAAAATAATATGGAGATAGCAGTAACAACAATAAAAGTAACGATAGTGTTTTGTAGTTTTTGTAACAGTAGCAGCGGAAAAGTAAATAAGCAACAAGCAATAAAGGAAATGCTCGTAGGCATTGGATCGGTGATAGGGAATTATGTCGGATGCAATTCATCATGTAAAAGTTATAACCTAGGGTGACACAGAACTAGCTCCAGTTCATCAATATAATGTAGGCATGTATTCCGAATATAGTCATAGATGCTTATGGAAAAGAACTTGCATGGCATCTTTTGTCCTACCCTACCGTGGCAGCGGGGTCCTAGTGGGAACTAAGGGATATTAAGGCCTCCTTTTAATAGAGTATCGGAATAAAGCATTAACACATAGTGAATACATGAGCTCCTCAAACTACGGTCATCACCGGGAGTGGTCCCGATTATTGTCACTTCGGGGTTGCCGGATCATAACACATAGTAGGTGACTATAGACTTGCAAGATAGGATCAAGAACACACATATATTCATGAAAACATAATAGGTTCAGATCTGAAATCATGGCACTCGGGCCCTAGTGACATGCATTAAGCATAGCAAAGTCATGGCAACATCAATCTTTGAACATAGTGGATACTAGTGATCAAAAGTTAACAAAACTAACTCGATTACATGGTAAATCTCATCCAACCCATCACCGTCCAGGAAGCCTACGATGGAATTACTCACGCACGACGGTGAGCATCATGGAATTGGTGATGGAGGAAGGTTGACGATGACGATGATGACGATCACCCCTCTCCGGAGCCCCGAACGGACTCTAGATCAGCCCTCCCAAGAGATATTAGGGCTTGGCGGCGGCTTCGTATCGTAAAACACAATAATTCTTCCTTGCTGATTTTTTTCTCCCCGAAAGTGAATATATGGAGTCCGGGGGTACGTTGGTGGAGCATCAGGGGGCCCACGATGTAGGGGGGACGCCTAGGGGAAGGGGGCGCGCCCCCCACCCTCGTGGACAAGGTGTGCCCCCCCCCCGACGTGGATCTTTCCGCAGATATTATTTATATTTTCCAAAACAATTCTCCGTGGATTTTCAGGTCATTCCGAGAACTTTTTATTTCTGCACAAAAACAACACCATGGCAATTTTGCTGAAAACAACGTCAGTCCGGGTTAGTTCCATTCAAATCATGCAAGTTAGAGTCCAAAATGAGGGCGAAAGTGTTTGGAAAAGTAGATACGTTGGAGACGTATCAACTCCCCCAAGCTTAAACCTTTGCTTGTCCTCAAGCAATTCAGTTGATAAACTGAAAGTGATAAAGAAAAACTTTGAGCTCTGTTTGCTCTTGCTGTTGCAAATATGTAAGCCAACATTCAAGTTTACGGCAAGATCATGAACTAACCACATTCACAATAACTTTCATGTCTCAAGTCTACTCATATCAATGGCATAATCAGCTAGCGAGCAATAATAATAAACCTTAGATGACAACACTTTCTCAAAAACAATCATAATACAATATAACAAGATGGTATCTCGCTAGCCCTTTCTAAGACCGCAAAACATAAATGTAGAGCACCTTTAAAGATCAAGGGCTGACTAGACATTGTAATTCATGGTAAAAGAGATCCAGTCATGATCGTACTCAATGCAAATTAATAGTAATACATGCAAATGACAGATGTTCTCTCCAACTGGTGCTCTTTTATAAGAGGATGGTGACTCAACATAGAAGTAAATAGATAGGCCCTTGGCAGAGGGAAGCAGGGATTAGTAGAGGTGCCAGAGCTCGATTTTTAAATAGGGATGAATAACATTTTGAGCGGTATACTCTCATTGTCAACATAGCAACCAAGAATCTCGATATCTTCCATGCTACACACATTATAGGCGGTTCCCAAACAGAATGGTAAAGTTTATACTCCCCCAACCACCAACAAGCACACTCCATGGCTAGCCCGAAACAACGGGTACCGTCCAAACCAGCAACAACCCTGGGGGAGTTTTGTTTAAATATTATGATTTTGAGCACGGGACTGGGCATCCCAGTTACCAGCCATTTTCTCATGAATGATGAGCGGAGTCCACTCATCGTGAGAATAACCCACCTAGTATGGAAGATATAGACAACCCTAGTTGATACATGAGTTGTTCGAGTATACAAAACAAAATTTCATTTGAAGGTTTAGAGTTTGGCACATACAAATTTACTTGGAACGGCAGGTAAATACCGCATATAGGAAGGTATGGTGGACTCATGTGGAATAACTTTGCGGGTTATGGAAGTGGATGCACAAGCAGTATTCCCGCTTAGTACAGGTGAAGGCTAGAAAGAGACTGGGAAGCGACCAACTAGAGAGCGACAACAGTCATGAACATGCATTAAAATTAATCAACAATGAATGCAAGCATGAGTAGGATATAAATCACCATGAACATAAATATCGTGGAGGGTATGTTGATTTTGATTCAACTACATGCGTGAACATGTGCCAAGTCAGACCACTTGAATCGTTCAAAGGAGGATACCACCCTATCATACCACATCACAACCATTTTAATATCATGTTGGCAAGCAAGATAGACCATTATAAACTCCTAGCTAATTAAGCATGGTATAAGCAGCTATGATCTCTAATTGTCATTGCAAGCATGTTTCATTCATAACAGGCTGAATCAGGAATGACGAACTATCATATTTACAAAAACAAGAGAGGTCGAGTTCATAACAGCTTTTCTCTTCTCAATTAGTTCATCATATATCATCCTTATTTCCTTTCACTCGCACGACCGAATAGTGTGGATAATAATAATAGTGCACGTGCATTGGACTAAGCTGGAATCTGCGAGCATTTTAATACAAGAGAGAAGACAAGGTAATATGGCTCAAGGTTAAATCAACAATAAAGCATATGAGAGCCACTAAGCATTTTCAATCATGGTCCTCTACTCTTGACCCCCAAAGGAAAGAAAAGAAACTATTTACACGGGAAAGCTCCCAACAAGCAAAAGAAGAATGAGAAATCTTTTTGGGTTTTCTTTTAGTTGCAGCTACTACAGGCAAGGAAAGTAAACTAGCTAGAAGCTACAACTAATATTTTTTTTGTTTTTCTTAATGTTTTTCTAACACACAAGAAAAAGACTAAGAAAAAGAATTGAAACTAAGCATGGATGGTACAATGAAAGAGTGTGAGCACCGACAACTAGAATAAGTGGGAACAATGAATGTAATGTCGGTGAGAAACACGTACTCCCCCAAGCTTAGGATTTTGGCCTAAGTTGGTCTATGGCCACGGATCGAAGCTACTCTCTCCAGTGTACTAATATGTGTTCTCTGGGTGCCACTGGTTGGCAAGCTCATCCAAATCCCACCTATAAACAGACTAGCGGTAAGGATCGTGGTGGCTCCGGCTCAGGCTTTGAAGCTCGTGCCTGGCTCTGGTACTTGTAGAAGGCATCTGATGTAACGAGATATATG
This sequence comes from Secale cereale, assembly GCA_902687465.1. NCBI lineage: Eukaryota > Viridiplantae > Streptophyta > Magnoliopsida > Poales > Poaceae > Secale > Secale cereale. The sequence goes on along the minus strand of LR738709.1, from coordinate 487,968,662 downwards.
CCTGAAGACAGATCAAACAGAGATGGTGCAGGCAAGGTAACAATCTCACAATATTTTTCATCAAACCTTAATTTATAATTAAGCAACCTCTCCTTGTCTTTAACAATAAAATCATGTGCTATCATACTTTTATAATCTAGATAAATAGGGGCAAGCAATTTTTCTTCCTTCTCATGATGCCTAATAGGTATTCTAAAATGTTCAGCAAGGTGAGAAGCAAAGATGCCTCCAAAGACGGGGCCCTATGAGCGGTTCAAACTTAATCGTTTAGCAACGATGTCACCCAAGCTAAAAGTTGTGTCTTGAAACAAAGCATGGTGCAGAATGACAATATCAGGGGCACTAAGATTCCCACTGTTCCCGCGACCAATTAAACATCTACTAGCAAATAAAGCAAAGTATCACAGAATAGGAAAGTGTATACTAGTAATTCTTGCCCCTGAGACTAGTTTAGTTTCCCCTACAGCTATCATGTCAATAAACCCTTCAACGTCTTCACGACGTGGTTCATCAAGTCTACCTTCAAAGGATATCTTGCATACTTCACAAAACTCAAAGAATGACATCTCCTTAACCTCATCATATAAATGAAACACCACTAAAGGTGGTGTTTTCTTAGCATGAAAATGAAAGTTTTGCGTAAAAATATTGGTAAGTAAGAGATACTGTTCACACTAGTCGTGGAGGAAGTCAGTGAGGCCTGCATTGTTCGCCAAATAATAAAAGTCTTCGTTAATCCCGGCGGCTTTCATCAACTCATTACAAGGCCGTTCACACGGCTGAACTTCCGCAATGCGAGGAATATTATATTTGGGCTTCTTATTTTCTTCCTTCTTCTTATCCTCTGAACTCTTACTGGAGGAGCCTCTCAACAATCTCTTTATCATTTTCCTCCTCTGAAAATTTCTCAAATTTTTAGTAACTCAAAATAAAAGTTAACCAAAGTCAACAAGATTGATAGCAACAACTCCTACAAGTGCCTAGAGACTATATCATGCATTAGAACTCCTTGGGACCAAGGAAATTTGACATGCAAGCTCAAGAACGAGGTCACCACAGCAGCAAAATTTGCAATAAATAAAGAACTAGAACAAAAACTAATTGGACCAATGGAGGAGTCACATACAAAGGAACAATCGCCCCAAACAGTTTTGTGAATGGAGCTTTGAGCAAGGAGATCGAAAATGGCAGAAAGATGAGCTAGAACTCGTGCTTGAGCTGGATAATGATTTTTTTTGGGATGAAGAAGAAGGGTATGTGTGCAGGAATAAGTGGAGGGGGCTAGTGGGGCCCACGAGGCAGGGGGCGCGCCCTGGACCCTCGTGGCCAGGTGCTGGCTCCCCTTGCTGTGTTTTCTATGCCATATATTCTCAAATATTCTAGAAAAAAATCATATTTCATTTTCAGGGCATTTGGAGAACTTTTATTTTCGAATATCTTTTTTATTGCGCGGATAAGTCTGGAAACAGACAGAAAATACTATTTTTGCTTTATTTATTCTCATTAACAGAAAGTAAAAGGATGGTACAGAAGGTTGTGCTATCTAGATTCACCCATCTCATGCTCATCAAAAGGAATCCATTAACAAGGTTGATCAAGTCTTGTTAATAAACTCTTTCTGGATAACATGAAACCGGATAATTTTTGAATAACACTAGGTTACCTCAATGGGGATATGTTTGTCCCCAACAATAAGAATATCATATGTCTTCTTGATAGTTGGAAGAGGAAATTCAAAACCCTGCAATAGTAATAGTTGAAAATTTTCCAATATAATTGATATTGTGGACCTGAGGTTGTTTCCTCGGAAAATATACCGTATGCTCATTACCATTGACACGAAAAGTGACATTGCCTTTGTTGCAATCAGTAACAGCCCCTGCAGTATTCAAAAAGGGTCTACCAAGGATAATAGTCATACTATCGTCCTCGGGGATATAAGGATAACAAAGTCCGTTAGAATAGTAACATTTGCAACTACAATAGGCACATCCTCAAAAATACCGACAGGTATAGCAGTTGATTTATCAGCCATTTGCAAAGATATTTCAGTAGGTGTCAACTTACTCAAGTCAAGCCTACGGTATAAAGAGAGAGGCATAACACTAACACCAGCTCCAAGATCACATAAAGCAGTTTTAACTTAGTTTCCTTTAATGGAGCAAGGTATAGTGCGTACTCCTGGATCTCCTAGTTTCTCAGGTATTCCACCTTTGAAAGTGTAATTGGCAAGGATGGTGGAAATTTCTACTTCAGGTATCTTTCTTTTATTGGTAATAATATCCTTCATATATTTAGCATAAGGATTTGTTTTAAGCACATCAGTCAAACGCATACACAAAAAGATAGGTCTAATCATTTCAGCAAAGCGCTCAAAATCCTCATCATCCTTTTTCTTGGATGGTTTCGGAGGAAAAGGCATGGGTTTCTGGACCCAGGGTTCTCTGTCCTTACCGTGCTTCCTAGCAACAAAGTCTCTCTTATCGTAACGTTGATTCTTTGATTGTGGGTTATCAAGATCAATAGCAGGTTCAATTTCTACATCATTATCATTGCTAGGTTGAGCATCATCATGAACATCATCATTAACATTATCACTAGGTTCATGTTCATTACCTGATTGTGTCTCAGCATCAGAGATAGAGATATCATTAGGATTCTCAGGTGTGTCAGCTACAGGTTCACTAGAAGCATGCAAAGTTCTATCATTTTTCTTTTTCTTCTTCTTAGAAGAACTAGGTGCATCTAAATTAGCTCTCCGAGAATCTTGCTCAATTCTCTTAGGGTGGCCCTCAAGATACAAAGGTTCCTGAGTCATTTTACCACCTCTAGTTGCAACTCTAACAACATAGTCATTATTCTTACTATTTAATTCATTGAGCAAATCATTCTGAGCTTTAAGTACTTGTTCTACTTGAGTGGTAACCATAGAAGCATGTTTACTAATGAGTTTCAATGCAGCTTTAACTCTAGACTTATAATCACTCAAGTGTTCAATCATATAAGCATTGCCTTGCAATTGTCTACCAACATAAGCATTGAAGTTTTCTTGTTTCACAATGAAATTGTCAAACTCATCTAAGCATTGGCTAGCAGACTTATAACGAGGAATATCTCCTTCATCAAATCTATAAAGATAATTTACCTTTACTACCTGTGTCGGGTTATCAAGACCATGTATTTCTTCAATAGGTGGTAAAGTCTTAACATCTTCAGCTTTAATACCTTTTTCTTTCATAGATTTCTTTGCCTCTTGCATATCTTCTTGACTGATAAATAGAACACCCCTTTTCTTCGGAGTTGTCTTAGGGGCTGGTTCAGGAAGTGTCCAATTATTTTCATTGGCCAGCATATTATTCAATAGTAATTAAGCTTGATCAACTGTTCTTTCCCTGAAAACACAACCAACACAACTATCCAGGTGGTCTCGAGAACCATCGGTTAGTCCATTATAAAAGACATCAAGTATATCGTTCCTCTTAAGAGGATGATCAGGCAAAGCATTAACTAATTGGAGAAGCCTCCCCCAAGCTTGTGTGAGACTCTCTTCTTGAGTTTGCACAAAGTTATAAATTTCCTGTAAGGCAGCTTGTTTCTTATGAGTGGGAAAATATTTAGCAGAGAAGTAATGCATCATATCCTAGGGACTACGCACACAACCAGGATCAGGAGAATTAAACCAAGTCTTAGCATCACCCTTTAACGAGAACAGAAACAACTTAAGGATATAGTAATAACGAATCTTTTCATCGTTGGTAAACAGGGTGGCTATATCATTCAACTTAGTAAGATGCGTCACGAAAGTTTCAGATTCATAGCCATGGAAAGGATCAGATTCAACCAAAGGAATTAACTCAGTATCAACAGAGAAATCATAATCCTTATCAGTAACAAAGATAGGTGAAGTAGCAAAAGCAGGGTCATGTTTCATTCTCGCATTCAAGGACTTTTCTTTCAGCTTAGCTAATAATTTATTAAGATCATATCTATCGTTGCAAGCAAGAAAGTCTCTAGCAGTTTCTTCATCCATAACATAACCCTCAGGAACAACATGCAATTCATATCTAGGGGGAGAAGCTTCATCATCACTTTCATAAATATTATCAGTTTCAATATTTGCATTCTCCCAAGCCTTAGCAATTTGTTCATCTAGAAATTCACCTAGTGGCACATTATTATCTAGCATGGAAGTAGTTTCATCATACATAGCAGAAGTGGAACATACGACATATCAGATTCAATAGAAGGAGTAGGTGTCGCAAATTTACTCATAACAGATGGTGAATCAAGTGTAGAGCTAGACGACAGTTCCTTAACTCCCCTCATAGTTGAGGGATAGATCTTGGTTTTTGAGTCCTTAAAATTCTTCATAGCGATCAACAGATATAAATCCCAAGTGACTTAAAGAATAGAGCTATGCTCCCCGGCAATGGCGCGAGAAAATAGTCTTGATAACCCACAAGTGTAGGGGATCGCAACAGTTTTCGAGGATAAAGTATTCAACCCAAATTTATTGATTCGACACAAGGGGAGCCAAAGAATACTCTTAAGTATTAGAAGCTGAGTTGTCAATTCAACCACACCCAGAAACTTAGTATCTGCAGCAAGGTAACTTAGTAGCAAAGTAATATGAAGATAGCGGTAACAACAATAAAAGTAACGGTAGTGTTTTTGTAGTTTTTGTAACAGTAGCAGCGGAAAAGTAAATAAGCAACAAGCAATATGGGAAAAGCTCATAGGCATTGGATCGGTGATGGGGAATTATGTCGGATGCAATTCATCATGTAAAAGTTATAACATAGGGTGACACAGAACTAGCTCCAGTTCATCAATATAATGTAGGCATGTATTCCGAATATAGTCATACGTGCTTATGGAAAAGAACATGCATGACATCTTTTGTCCTACCCTCCCATGGCAGCGGGGTCCTAGTGGAAACTATGGGATATTAAGGCCTCCTTTTAATAGAGTACCGAACCAAAGCACTAACACATAGTGAATACATGAACTCCTCAAACTATGGTCATCACCGGGAGTGGTCCCGATTATTTTCACTTCGGGATTGCAAGATAGGATCATACCACATAGTAGGTGACAATAGACTTGCAAGATAGGATCAAGAACACACATGTATTCATGAAAACATAATAGGTTCAGATCTGAAATCATGGAACTTGGGCCCTAGTGACAAGCATTAAGCATAGCAAAGTCATAGCAACATCAATCTTAGAACATAGTGGATACTAGGGATCAAACCCTAACAAAACTAACTCGATTACATGGTAAATCTCATCCAACCCATCAGCGTCCAGCAAGCCTACGATGGAATTACTCAAGCACGGCAGTGAGCATCATGGAATTGGTGATGGAGGAAGGTTGATGATGATGATGGCGACGGTCTCCACTTTCCGGAGCCCCGAACGGACTCCAGATCAGCCCTCCCGAGAGAGATTAGGGCTTGGCAGCGGCTCCGTATCGTAAAACATGATAATTCTTCCTCTCTTATTTTTTTCTCCCCGAAAGTGAATATATGGAGTCCGGGGGTACGTTGGTGGAGCATCAGGGGGCCCACGAGGCAGGGGGCGCGCCCAGGGGGAGGGGGCGCGCCCCCACCCTCGTGGACAGGGTGTGGGCCCCCTGACATGGATCTTTCTGCAGATATTTTTTATATTTTCCAAAAAAATTCTCCGTGGATTTTCAGGTCATTCCGAGAACTTTTTATTTCTGCACAAAAACAACACCATGGCAATTCTGCTGAAAATAGCGTCAATCAGGGTTAGTTCCATTCAAATCATGGAAGTTAGAGTCCAAAACAAGGGCAAAATTGTTTGGAAAAGTAGATACGTTGGAGACGTATCAGGCTCCTCCTCCTCTGCCTCTTACTGAGCGCGCTCATCAGAGGAGAAGCTGCTAGAAGTAGTACAAAGCCCCTCCGTAGTACATAGTAGCATTTAGGCATGATTTTGTTCAGTTCATATGGCTATAGATATGGTTTAATTGTACAACATACTTAAAATTAGCTAGCATATATACTTGAACTAGCTATTTCAGTACGTGGTTGGCAACAATTGGGGAAAAGTTTGGTCAGTTCATCTGTCGATTTACATTCATACGATCAACGAATTTTGGTTTGAAATATTTGCATTTAAGAGATGCACTGACCAAACTTTTCCCCAATTGTGCCGCAAACTTACCGGGGAATACCATAGCTCTTACTTTGCATAAGGGTGTTCTATCTAAAATGTTTGCAATGAAGAGCGACACAAATCCCGCTCGGCACATTTTCCATTGGCTTGCTGCGGAAGTTGTCGGTTTGCATACGGATGTTCTATCTAAAACATTTGTGATGAGTGTTTTATATTTAGATACATTTTGACGTTTTTTAAGTAAATCTTTTGATAAGTATATACATTCATGGAGAAAAAAGCATGTTCGTTCAAACCATATCTTTCATTCTGTCACACTACGGCTTTATATTCATACGATCGAGATACAATATTAAACCCAAAAAACCTAATTCAAGCGGTGGCGTGCCGCTCCGACGTTGTCGTTGTCATCCTCCGGGACGTTGTTGTTGAAGTCTTCAAGGAAGCACATAATGTTCTTCACTTGGAAATCTAACATCATGTCGTCGTGCGATCGACGGGCGGGGCGCGGGAGGACGACGGCTCACGGCGCTGCGAGGTAGCGGTCGACGGCGGCATCCCATGACGCTGATGGGGACGCATGCATGGGCAGGGGTGTGGCGGGTGCAGGCAAACACATGGGGACCAGCACCGCGGTGGGTGCAGGTGCACGCACGAGCACGGGTACGGGCGCTAGCGCTGGCATCTACATGAGCTCGCACGGCTCCGCGGTGACCTCGCTGATGCTCGTGGCTTCCAGCTATGTGATAATGCTTGGCGACCAGCCCGTCAATGCTACGGGGATGGTCGCCTGGCGTGGGCGCGGGGTTGGGAGTTGGGACGGGCACGGGGGCAGCATCCGTCGCTGCCAGCTCGTTCAGGGTCATGTCCATGAGGCCCCATTCCTCCTTTTTTCTATCTCGTCCGGCCCAGAGTCGAGGTCACCAAACTAGAAGACTAGTGGTAAATGATCCTTCTGCGCCATGGCATTGGTGAAGGTCTGCGGGAGGGGAATGGGAGGCTAATAGTGTGGAAGCCCATATTAAACAGCAGTTCGGGTGCCATTAATGGAGAAGATGCGAGCAAGGCATGCGACCATGGAATTCAAATGGCTCGCTTCCCAGTGAGCATGCACATCATTCAGCTTGCACGCTTCTCGATGAGCCTGCACATTGGAGGACAGCTTCCACGCCTCCTGGTCAGCCTGCAAAGTGGACTGCGCTAGCATGACTTCCGTCTACTCAAGCAGTTGTACGCATGGCACCTCTGCTACCTCTTGAGCTTGCGTTGTATTCCCTCGAAGAGGAAAGGGAGATGCATCACAGTAGCGTAAGTATTTCCTTCAGTTTTTGAGAACCAAGGTATCAATCCAGTAGGAGACCACGCGCGAGTCCGTCGCACCTGCACAAACAAATAAGAACTCCGCAGCCAACGCGATAAGGGGTTGTCAATCCCTTTACGATCACTTACGATGTGAGATCTGATAGAGGTGACAGTTTATATTTTTGGTATTTTTAGTTTAATAAAACATCAAATAAAAGCGGTAAAAGTAAAGTAGATGTAGATTGATATGTTGAGAATAGACCCGGGTGCCATAGTTTTCTCTAGTGGCTTCTCTCATGATAGCGATATTCTACGACGGGTAAACAAATTACTGTCGAGCAATTGATAGAAAAGCGAATAATTATGAGACTATCTAGGCATGATCATTGTATATAGGCATCACGTCCAAGACTAGTAGACCGAATCCTGCCTGCATCTACTACTATTACTCCACACATCGACCGCTATCCAGCATGCATCTAGTGTATTGAGTTCATACGAATAGAGTAACGCCTTAAGCAAGATGACATGATGTAGAGGGATAAACTCAAGCAATATGATGTAAACCCCATCTTTTTATCCTCGATGGCAACAATACAATAAGTGCCTTGCTGCCCCTACTGTCACTGGGAAAGGACACCGCAAGATTGAACCCAAAGCCAAGCACTTCTCCCATTGCAAGAACTATAGATCTAGCAGGCCTAACCAAACCAATAATTCGAAGAGACTTGCAAGGATATTATGTGCACACATAAAAAGGTCAGAGAAGAACCAAATATCTTTCATAGATAACCTTGATCATAAACTCACAATTCATTGGATCTCGACAAACACACCACAAAAAGAGATTACAGCGAATAGATCTCCTCGAACACCGAGGAGAAATTTGTATTGAGATCCGGAGAGAGAGAAGAAGCCATCTAGATACTAGTTATGGACCCGAAGGTCTGTGGTAAACTACTCACAAATCCTGGTGAGGGCGATGATGATGATGATGATGGAGGCCTCCGTGATGGATCCCCCTCCGGTGGAGCTCCGGAACAGGCTCCAAGATGGGATCTCCATGGGAACAGAAGCTACGACGGTGGAATTAGGGTTTTCTCCTGTTTACGGAATTTTTGGGGTACATGGACTTATATAGGAAGAAGGAGGGCACCGGGGCCACTTGACGGGGCCTTGAGGCAGGGGGGCGCGCCCTGGGAAGGGGGGCGCGCCCCCCACCCTCGAGGGCCACCTCTCTGTCCCCTGACTTGGTCTTCAAGCTCCTCGTGCGTGATTTTTTCCAAAAATATCTCCCGCGAAGGTTTCATCCCGTTTGGACTTCGTTTGATATTATTTTTCTGCAAAACCCTGAAATAGGCAAAAAAACAACAATTTGGACTAGGCCTTTGGGTTAATAAGTTAGTCCCAAAAATGATATAAAAGTGAATGATAAAGCCCATTAAACATCCAAGACTTCATAAATAATAGCATGGAACAATAAAAAATTATATATACGTTGGAGACATATCAATCTCCTAGCCATTAAAAGTGTGACACATGGCGTCACCTGAATGGTTAACAGAACGCACATAATTTAAATTATACAAATGTTTGAGATGTTGAAGTGGCAACTATTTGATTCAAAATGCCTTTGTTCGCTATTATTCAACTGCGCCTTCTCTCAAATTGGACATGAAGAATACCACAACATGTCGGGTGCCATTCCATGATAGCATGGCAAGTTTCATGAATTTCAGATGAATTTTGGATTTACTATAATTTAAAAACAAAGTACCTCAACATTTTGCCGGCAAGCAACAGTGCCTTGGTGTTTGAAATTCATTCCCATTTCTTGCATGCGACCTAAGCATGCAACCAAGGAGACACATTTGATTTTTCAACCCATTTTTCTGTGCTGGATCATGTGCATCTAGTTAACTTTTTAATTATGCACATAGAATGCCTAGAAAACTCAGTTAAAAATTTCCAAACGAACCCCGGAATTCCAAATTTTAACACGACACTCCTGTTGCTCTATGTTATCGCTAGAAAAAAAAATTGAAAACAAGATGAGGAAACAAATATTGTTTCATTCACGAAGGAGGCACATATATTTCCTACCGGAACCAAATGAGGCTTGTTGTGAGAAGCTCTAGTTTGTGAGAAGCTTATATGCAAACCTGCCCCAATTGGGACAATTTTTTACCAGAGCATGTTGATGTCATTCAATGATAGCATGCCAAGTTTCATGAATTTTAAAAGATTTTTGATTTATTAGAATTTAAAAACCATGTGTTTGACATTCATTCCCATTTCTTACATGGGACCTACGCATGCAATGATGAACACACATTTGATTTTTGAACCCATTTATATGCACTAGAGCATGTGCTTGTAGTTCAAATTTGAATTATGCACATAAATGAATCGAAAACTTAGTTAATGTATAAAAATGTCCAAACAAACCCCGAAAAAAAATCCAAAACTTAACACAACACACCTATTGTTCTATGACACTAGAAAAAGTTTGAAAGCAAGAAGAAGCAACGAATATCGTTTCGTCCACAAAGGTGACACATTCCCTACCGGAACCATGAGGCTTGTTGTGAGAAGCTCTGGTTTGTGAAGAGCTTAAACGCCCAACCCACCCCAAACGGGACAATATTTTTACCACGGCATATTGATGCCATTCCATGATAGCATGCTAAGTTTCATGAGTTTCATACGAGTTTTTGATTTACTAGAATTTTAAAACCATGTATCTCAATGTTAACGGCCAAGCGACAGTGGCAAGGTGTTTAACATTCATTCACATTTCTTGCATGGGACCTAAGTATGCAACCAAGGACACACATTTGATTTTCAACCCATTTATCTGACTGGAGCATGTGCATGTAGTTCAAATTTGAATTATGCACATAAATGCGTAGAAAACTTAGTTAATGTATAAAAATGTCCAAATGAACCCCGCAAAATTTCAAAATTTAACAGAACACTCCTGTTGTTCTATGTTGACACTAGAAAAAAATTGAAAGCAAGAGGAGGCAACGAATATCATTTCGTCCACAAAGGTGACACGTTCCCTGCCGGAACCATGAGGCTTGTTGTGAGAAGCTCTGGTTTGTGAGAAGATTATACCCAAACCTGCCCCAAATGGGAAAAGATTTTTACCACGACATATTGATGTCGTTCCATGATAGCATGTCAAGTTACATGAATTTCAAATGATTTTTCGATTTACTATAATTTTAAAACCATGTATCTCGATTTTAGCTTCCGAGCGATGACGACAAGGTGTTTGACATTCATTCTCATTTCTTGAATGGGTCCTAAGCATGCAACCAAGGACACACATTTGGTTTTTCAACCCATTTATATGCACTCGAGCATGTGCATGTACTTCAAATTTAAATTATGCACATAAATGCACAGAAAACTTAGTTAATGTATAAAAATGTCCAGAAGAACCCCCAAAATTCCAAAATTTAACAGAACACTCCTGTTGTTCTATGTTGACGCTATAAAAAAATTGAAAGCAAGAGGCAACGAATACCATTTTGTCCACAAAAGTGACACGTTCCCTACCGAAACCATGAGGCTTGGTTTGAGAAACTCTGGTTTGTGAGAAGCTTATACCCCCAACCTGCCCCAAATGGGACAATATTTTTACCATGGTATGTTGATGTCATTCCATGATAGCATGTCAAGTTTGATGAATTTCAGATGAATTTTCCATTTACTATAATTTTATAACCATGTATCTCAATGTTAGAGGCCCAGCGACGGTAGCAAGGTGTTTGACATTCATTCCCATTTCTTGCATGGGACCTAAGCATGCAACCAAAGACACACATTTGATTTTTCAACCCGGTTATATGAACTGGAGCATGTGCATATAGTTCAAATTTGAACTATGCACATAAATGCCTGAAAAACTCAGTTAAGGTATAAAAATGTCCAAACGAACCCCAAAAAATTCCAAAATTTAACATGACACTCCTATTGTTCTATGTTGACATCTGAAAACAAATTGAAAGCAAGAAAAAGGCGACGAATATTGTTTTGTCCACAAAGGTGACACGTTCCCTACCGGAACGATGCGACTTCTTGTGAGAAGCTCTGGTTTGTAAAAAGCTTATAACAAAACCTGCCCCAAATGGGACAAATTTTTGTACCCCAGCATGTTGATGCCATTCCATGATAGCATGCCAAGGTTCATGAATTTTGGACGAGTTTTGGATTTACTAGAATTACAAAACCAAGTATCTCAACGTTTGTTGGAGAGCCACGGTGCCGAGGTGTTTGAAATTCATCCCCACTTCTTGCATGGGACATAAGACTCAACCCATGGGGACATACAATTTTACAACCCATTTTGGTGCACCAGAGCATGTTCATGTAGTTTAATTTTGAATTATGCACCTGAAATGGCTAGAAAAACAAGTTAATGTATAAAAATGTCCAAATGAACCCTGAATAATTCTAATTTTCTTGAGGACACACCTATAGTTGCATGTTCACTGCAGATAAAAGTTCTATAAATTCAAACACCCTCCTTTGCCACTGTGACCCCATTATGTATTTCAAATCAAGATGAAAAATCAGGTAGATCGCACACAGTTTTTTTTATCACCAACCGTGTGAGATGCAATACAAAATATCTTGGAGCACCGTCGGAGTATATACGTATATGGTTATGCAAGAAGGTGCATCAGCTACAATCCATAGCCGGTGTGTCAAGCACACTTGCTTGCTCCCCAAATATCATTTCATTGTTAAATCATCGCCGGTGAAAGATGGGGACGTGGACCCACGTCGTGAGGGCCACTTCGGCGGCCCACTCTCGCGAGAGCGCGAACGCATCCGCCAATTGCGTGCTAACAAGCTGGCTGAGCGCGGCTACAATCTGTGTTCGAGCAGCCAAGCAAGCCCAAATGTCCGTTGTTGCTGCTCAGGTGGCAGCATCAACATCTGCGTCGGGGATAGCAACTGGCTAGAGCGGCACATCAGATGTCCATTCCGTTGCGGTGGCCATAGCCCTGATGGAGGCCATCCACAACCATGTCGAGGCCGCCCACGGCCAGCTCTTGGTGGTCACCGCACAAATCGAATGAAGCTTCTCCGACAACCGTCGGCAACCCATGGCCGAAGAGATGTCGATCGCCGAGAGCATTTGAGCAGCCATCCGTTCCTTCGCGGCATACCTTTCCACAACGGATACGTCCAAGCCGAGATCGTGTCTGCCCATGCCCGACTTGTGGCGGCCTTTTCCAAAGAGATGTCAGATGCGGATGTCGAGATGCTTGCAGAGTATGGTGCGATGGATGTGAAAGTATCGAGAAGAGGTGTCTAGAGGGGGTTAATTAGACCCTCAACAAGCAAAAGTGGTAATTTTTAAATTCATCAAGTTGAGGTGGAATTTTATCACAAGTTTAAGCATTCAAAATACATTTTAAGCAAGCATGCCAAGAGTATGAGCAGCAGAAAGAGTAAAGCATGCTAAATGCAAAAAAGTAAAGGGATGGGATTGGAGTGTGCAAACGCAATGAAGACATGGAGATTTTTGGCGTGGTTCCGATAGGTGGTGCTATCATACATCCACGTTGATGGAGACTTCAACCGGCGAAGGGTAATGGCTACGCGAGTCCACAGAGGGCTCCACCCACAAAGGGTCCACTAAGAAGCAACCTTCTCTATCTCTCCATGGCCATCGCCCACGAAGGACTGGCCTCACTTGGGTAGATCTTCATGAAGTAGGCGATCTCCTTGCCCTTACAAACTTCTTGGTTCAACTCCACAATCTTGTCGGAGGCTCCCAAGCGACACCTAACCAATCTAGGAGACACCACTCTCCAAAAGGTAATCGATGGTGTGTTGATGATGAAATCCTGGCTCTTGTGCTTCAAATCAATAGTCTCCCCAACACTCAACTCTCTCTCACAGATTTGGCTACGGTAGAAAGATGATTTGAGTGGAAAGCAACTTGGGGAAGGCTAGAGATCAAGATTCTTGTGGTTGGATTGGAATATCTTAGTCTCAACACATGAGTAGGTGGTTCTCTCTCAAAAAATGAGTAGTGGAAGTGTAGGCAAGTTCTGACGGCTCTCTCTCAAATGGAGAAGGGGGTGGATGGGTATATATAGCCTCCAGACAAAATCCAACCGTTACACACATTTGAGCCAACTCAATCAGACCGAATAGGATAACTCGGTGAGACCGAGGGAGTTCAAAATATGAATGTTAGGAATCTTGGTGTGTCGTGGTGGGCACACGGCAGATGCCAAAGGATGGCTCAAGACAAGGACGGCCTCAAGGGAACCGGTGGGCTCCAGAAGCGGGGTTGGCATGAGCGATCGTGGAACGCGAGACATACCCAGGTCCGGGGCTCTCCGAAGAGACAACACCCCTAGTCCTACCAAGTGTTTTATGTATGGGTGTGCGTAGCAGTACATAGTTGCTCCTATATCTGTTTGCAGAAGGAAGGAAAGCAAGCCAAGGCTTAGGATGCTTCTCCCTTGGTGGATCAGTGTGTATGTGTGTGGATGAATCAACTGCCTATAGATGGAGGCCTCTTGGGGGGTTTTACAGGTCAACCCCCCATGGTTATAATGGTAAAAGTACAAGGATGTGGTGCTATGTTGCCAGGGACTGGAAGCCGGCCCTCGGGCCCACCGGGTACCAGCACAACAAGAGATTGGGCCTACTATGACGAGACAAAAAATTTCATCGAATAGCTAACAACGTCACAAATTACCCCTAAGTGACGTTTTATGGGCGTCACAAGGATCGTCACGGAATCCCTATCACAGATTACTCTTAGTGACAGCGCGCGCAAATTAACGTCACTGGATATAGGACCTTCAGTGACGTTCTCCAGAACATCAACAAGTTGTTATTTTTGTGATAGTATATTAATGTCACACGCTATGAGGAAAATTGCCATATTGTACCATATTCAATGACGTAGCAACGTCACTAAATTCATGCCACGTCAACACCCGAGCAGACTATCGCACTGCCATCATCATTACTTTCATTACTGATGAAGATGATGCCACATATATTTGATTTATTTTGAATTTAAATTATGACAGATGATCAAATCCACCATATTCCAAATGCATAGCAGAATAAGTATTTAATTAATTTGAGCTTATATAAATATAAGTTAAGATCCAAATCACATCATAAATTTATGATATTATATATTTAATCGTCTGAGCCAATTCGTCCTCTTGCATTTCATAGTAAAAATTAACACTGACTCACGAGTTTGACAGAAGAATAGACAAGTTGAAAAGAAGTATTTAGATAAGTAAAGACCACATGTGTTATCCTCATGATTGCAATGTATGATTCAACAACTATCTTTCCATCGCAAAAGGTTGGCCTTCGTGCACCACTAAGTTTGGATTAGGATTGCAAAGTTGCTTTAGCCCTTAAGAGAAAACTGTTGGGGAACGTAGTATTTTAAAATTTTCCTACGATCACGCAAGATCTATCTACTAGATGCATAGCAACGAGAGGGGAGAGTGAGTCTATGTACCCTCGTAGACCAAAAGCGGAAGCGTTAGAACAACGCGGTTGATGTAGTCGTACGTCTTCATGACCCGACCGATCAAGCACCGAAACTACGGCACCTCCGAGTTCTAGCACACGTTCAGCTCGATGACGTCCCTCGAACTCCGATCCAGCCGAGTGTCGAGGGAGAGTTCCGTCAGCACGACGGCGTGGTGACGATCTTGATGTTCTACCATCGCAGGGCTTCGCCTAAGCACCGCTACAATATTATCGAGGAGAACTATGGTGGAAGGGGGCACCGCACACGGCTAAGAGATCAAGAGATCAATTGTTGTGTCTAGATGTGCCCCCTGCACCCGTATATAAAGGAGGGAGGGAGAGGCCAGCCCTAGAGGGGGCGCGCCAAGTGTGGGGAGTCCTACTAGGACTCCCAAGTCCTAGTAGGATTCCCCTTTCCTTTCCGGAGTAGGAGAGAAGGAAAGAGGGGGAGAGGGAGAAGGAAAAGGGGGCTGCACCCCTTGTCCAATTCGGACCAGAAGGGGGGCGCGCGCCTCCTTCCTTTTGGCCTCTCTCCTCTATTCCCGTAACTCCCCGGTACTCCGAAAATACCCGAATCACTAGGAACCTTTCTGATATCCGAATATAGTCGTCCAATATATCGATTTTTATGTCTCGGCCATTTCGAGACTCCTCGTCATGTCCCCAATCTCATCCAGGACTCCGAACTCCTTCGGTACATCAAAACTCATAAACTCGTAATAAAACTGTCATCGAAACCTTAAGGGTGCGGACCCTACGGGTTCGAGAACTATGTAGACATGACCGAGACACGTCTCCGGTCAATAACCAATAGCGAAACCTGGATGCTCATATTGGCTCCCACATATTCTACGAAGATCTTTATCGGTCAAACCGCATAACAACATACGTTGTTCCCTTTGTCATCGGTATGTTACTTGCCCGAGATTCGATCGTCGGTATCTCAATACCTAGTTCAATCTCGTTACCGGCAAGTCTCTTTACTCGTTCCTTAGAACATCATCTCACAACTAACTCATTAGCTGCAATGCTTGCAAGGCTTATAGTGATGTGCATTACCGAGTGGGCCCAAAGATACCTCTCCGACAATCGGAGTGACAAATCCTAATCTCGAAATACGCCAACCCAACAAGTACCTTCGGAGACACCTGTAGAGTACCTTTATAATCACCCAGTTACGTTGTGACGTTTGTTAGCACACAAAGTGTTCCTCCGGTATTCGGGAGTTGCATAATCTCATAGTCATAGGAACATGTATAAGTCATGAAGAAAGCAATAGCAGTAAAACTTAAACGGTCATAGTGCTAAGCTAACGGATGGGTCTTGTCCATCACATCATTCTCCTAATGATGTGATCCCGTTGATCAAATGACAACTCATGTCTATGGCTAGGAAACATAACCATCTTTGATCAATGAGCTAGTCTAGTAGAGGCATACTAGGGACACTTTGTTTTGTCTATGTATTCACACATGTATTAAGTTTCCGGTTAATACAATTCTAGCATGAATAATAAACATTTATCATGATATAAGGAAATAAATAATAACTTTATTATTGCCTCTAGGGCATATTTCCTTCAGTCTCCCACTTGCACTAGAGTCAATAATCTAGTTCACATCGCCATGTAATTTAACGCCGATAGTTCACATCGTCATGTGATTAACACCAAAAGGGTTTACTAGAGTCAATAATCTAGTTCACATCGCTATATGATTAACACCCAAAGAGTACTAAGGTGTGATCATGATTTGCTTCGTGAGAGAAGTTTAGTCAACGGGTCTGTCACATTCAGATCCGTATGTATTTCACAAATGTCTATGTGTCTACAATGCTCTGCATGGAGCTACTCTAGGTAATTGCTCCCACTTTCAATACGCATCCAGATTGATACTTAGAGTCAGCTGGATTTAGTGTCAAAGCTTGCATCGGCGTAACCCTTTACGACGAACTCTTTATCACCTCCATAATCTGGAAACATTTCCTTACTCATCTAGTTACTAAGGATAATTTTGACCGCTGTACATTGATCTACTCCTGGATCACTATTGTACCTCCTTGTCAAACTCATGGCTAGGTACACAACATGTTTGGTACACAACATGGCATACTTTATAGAACCTATGGCTGAGGCATAGGGAATGACTTTCATTCTCTCTATATTTTTCTACCGTGGTCTGGCTTTGAGTCTTACTCAACTTCACACCTTACAAGTCAGGCAAGAACTCCTTCTTTGACAGATCCATTTTGAACTACTTCAAAATCTTATCAAGGTATGTACTCATCGAAAGTCTTATCAAGCGTCGTGATCTATCTCTATAGATCTTGATGTCCAATATGTAAGCAGCTTCACCGAGGTCTTTCTTTGAGAAACTCCTTTCGAACACTCCTTTATGCTTTCCAGAATATTCTACATTATTTCTGATCAACAATATGTCATTCACATATACTTATCAGAAATGTTGTAGTGCTCCCACTCACTTTCTTGTAAATATAGGCTTCACCGCAAGTCTGTATAAATCTATATGCTTTGATAAACTTATCAAAGCGTATATTCCAACTCCGAGATCCTTGCAGCAGTCCATAGATGGATTGCTGGAGCTTGCACATTTTGTTAGCACCTTTAGGATTAACAAAACCTTCTGGTTGCATCATATATAATTCTTCTTTAATAAATCCATTAAAGAATGCAGTTTTATTGTCCATTTGCCAGATTTCATAAAATGCGGCAATTGCTAACATGATTCGGACAGACTTAAGCATCGCTACGGGTGAGAAAGTCTCATCGTAGTCAACTCCTTGAACTTGTCGAAAACCTTTCACAACAAGTCGAGCTTTGTAAACAGTAACATTACTGTCAGCGTCAGTCTTCCTCTTGAAGAGCCATTTATTTTCGATAGCTTGCCGACCATCGGGCAAGTCAACCAAAGTCCACACTTTGTTCTCATACATGGATCCCATCTCAGATTTCATGGTCTCAAGCCATTTTGCGGAATCTGGGCTCATCATCGCTTCCTCATAGTTCGTAGGTTCATCATGGTCCTGTAACATGACTTCCAGAACCGGGTTGCCGTACCACTCTGGTGCGGAACGTACTCTGGTTGATCTACGAAGTTCAGCAGTAACTTGATTCAAAGTTTCATGATCATCATCATTAGCTTCCTCACTAATTGGTGTGGGAATCACTGGAACCAATTTCTGTGATGTACTACTATCCAATTCGGGAGAAGGTACAATTACCTCATCAAGTTCCACTCTCATCCCACTCACTTCTTTCGAGAGAAACTCCTTCTCTAGAAAGGATCCACTCTTAGCAACAAAGACCTTGCCTTCGGATCTGTGATAGAAGGTGTACCCAACAGTTTCTTTTTGGTATCCTATGAAGATTTACTTCTCCGATTTGGGTTCGAGCTTATCATGTTGAAACTTTTTCACATAAGCATCGTAGTCCCAGACTTAAAGAAATGACAGCTTAGGTTTCTCGTCAAACCACAGTTCATACGGTGTCATCTCCACGGATTTAGATGGTGCCCTATTTAACGTGAATGTAGCTGTCTCTAATGCATAACCCCAAAAGCGATAGTGGTAGATCGGTAAGAGACATCATTGATCGCACCATATCTAATAAAGTACGGTTATGACGTTCGGACACACCATTACACTGTGGTGTTCCAGGTGGCGTGAGTAGTGAAACTATTTCACATTGTTTTTACTGAAGGCCAAACTCGCTAACTCAAATATTTTACCTCTACGATCATATCGTAGAAACTCTTATTTTCTTGTTACGATGATTCTCCACTTCACTCTGAAATTCTTTGAACTTTTCAAATGTTTCAGACTTGTGCTTCATTAAGTAGATATACCCATATCTGCTCAAATCATCAGTGAAGCTCAGAAAATAACGATACCTGCCGCGAGCTTCAACACTCATTGGTCTGCATACATCAGTATGTATGATTTCCAACAACTCTGTTGCTCGCTCCACAGTTCCGGAGAACGGAGTTTTAGTCATCTTGCCCATGAGGCATGGTTCGCAAGCACCAAGTGATTCATAATCAAGTGATTCCAGAAGTCCATCACTATGGAGTTTCTTCATGCGCTTTACACCAATATGACCTAAACGGCAGTGCCACAAATAAGTTGCACTATCATTATTAACCTTGCATCTTTTGGCTTCAATATTATGAATATGTGTATCACACGATCGAGATCCAAAAAACCATTTTCATTGGCTGTATGACCATAGAAGGTTTTATTCATGTAAACAGAACAACAATTATTCTCTAACTTACATGAATAACCGTATTGCAATAAACATGATCAAATCATATTCATGCTCAACACAAACACCAAATAACACTTATTTAGGTTCAACACTAATCCCGAAAGTATAGGGAGTGTGCGATGATGATCATATCAATCTTGGAACCACTTCCAACACACTTTCACCTTTAACTAGTTTCTGTTCATTATGCAACTCCCATTTCGAGTTACTACTCTTTAGCAACTGAACCAGTATCAAATACCGAGGGGTTGCTATGAACACTAGTAAAATATACATCAATAATCTGTATATCAAATATACCTTTGTTCACTTTGCCATTCTTCTTATCCACCAAATATCTAGGGTAGTTCCACTTCCAGTGACCTTTTCCTTTGCAGTAGAAGCACTTAGTTTCAGGCTTGAGTTTAGCTTTCGGTTTCTTCACGGGAGTGACAACTTGCTTGTCATTCTGTTTTTTGAAGTTCCCCTTCTATCCCTTTGCCCTTTACTTGAAACAAGTGGTCTTATTAACCATCAACACTTGATGCTCTTTCTTGATTTCTACCTTCGCCGATTTCAGGATCGCGAAGAGCTGGGGAATTACCTTCGTCATTCCTTGCATATTATAGTTCATCACGAAGTTCTACTAACTTGGTGATAGTGACTAGAGAACTTTTGTCAATTACTATCTTATCTGGAAGAATAACTCCCACTTGATTCAAGTAATTGTAGTACCCAGACAATCTGAGCACATGCTCACTGGTTGAGCTATTCTCCTCCATCTTGTAGGCAAAGTACTGTCAGAGGTCCTATACCTCTCGATACGGGCATGAGTATGAAATACTAATTTCAACTCGTGGAACATCTCATATGCTCCGTGGCGCTCAAAACATTTTTGAAGTCCCGGTTATAAGCCGTAAAGCATGGCGCACTAAACTATCAAGTAGTCATCATACCGAGCTTGTCAAACATTTATAACGTCTGTATCTGCTCCTGCAATAGGTTCGTCACCTAGCGGTGCATCAAGGACATAATACTTCTGTGCAGCAATGAGGATAATCCTCAGATCACGGACCTAGTCCGCATCATTGCTACTAACATCTTTCAACTTATATTTCTCTAGGAACATATAAAATAAACGGGGAGCTATATCGCGAGCTATTGATCTACAACACAGATATGCTAATACTACCAGGACTAAGTTCATGATAAATTAAAGTTCAATTAATCATATTACTTGAAGAACTCCCACTTAGATAGACATCCCTCCGGTCATCTAAATGATCACGTGATCCAAATCAACTAAACCATGTCCGATCATCACGTGAGATGGAGTAGTTTCAATGGTGAACATCTTATGTTGATCATATCTACTATATGATTCACGCTCGACCTTTCGGTCTCCAGTGTTCCGAGGCCATATCTGCATATGCTAGGCTCGTCAAGTTTAACCCGAGTATTCTGCGTGTGCAAAACTGGCTTACACCCGTTGTATTTGAACGTAGAGCTTATCACACCCGATCATCACGTGGTGTCTCAGCACGACGAACTTTCGCAACGGTGCATACTCAGGGAGAACACTTATACCTTGAAATTTAGTAAGGGATCATCTTATAATGCTACCGTCGTTCTAAGCAAAATAAGAAGCATAATAAGATAAACATCACATGCAATCAAAATATGTGACATGATATGGCCATCATAATCTTGTGCTTTTGATCTCCATCTCCAAAGCACCGTCATGATCACCTTCGTCACCGGCGCGACACCTTGATCTCCATCGTAGCATCGTTGTCGTCTCGCCAACTATTGCTTCTACGACTATCGCTACCGCTTAGTGATAAAGTAAAGAAATTACATGGCGATTGCGTTTCATACAATAAAGCGACAATCACATGGCTCCTGCCAGTTGCCGATAACATTACAAAAGATGATCATCTCATACAAAACCGTATATCTCATCATGTCTTGACCATATCACATCACAACATGCCCTGCAAAAACAAGTTAGACGTCCTCTACTTTGTTGTTGCAAGTTTTACGTGGCTGCTAGGGGCTTAGCAAGAACCGTTCTTACCTACGCATACAAAACCACAACGATGTTTCGTCAAGTATGTGATGTTTTAACCTTCACAAGGACCGGGCGTAGCCACACTTGATTCAGCTAAAGTGAGAGAGACAGACACCCGCCAGTCACCTTTAAGCAACGAGTGCTCATAACGGTGAAACCAGTCTCGCGTAAGCGTACGCGTAATGTCGGTCCGGGCCGCTTCATCTCACAATACCGCCGAAGCAAAGTATGACATGCTGGTAAGTAGTATGACTAGTATCGCCCACAACTCATCGTGTTCTACTCGTGCATATCATCTACGCATAGACCTGGCTCATGATGCCACTATTGGGGAAAGTAATATTTTAAATTTTTCCTACGACCACGCAAGATCTATCTACTAGATGCATAGCAACGAGAGGGGAGAGTGAGTCTACGTACCCTCGTAGACCAAAAGCGGAAGCGTTAGAACAACGCGGTTGATGTAGTCGTACGTCTTCATGGCCCGACCGATCAAGCACCGAAACTACGGCACCTCCGAGTTCTAGCACACGTTCAGCTCGATGACGTCCCTCGAACTCCGATCCATCCGAGTGTCGAGGGAGAGTTCCGTCAGCACGACGGCGTGGTGACGATCTTGATGTTCTACCATCGCAGGGCTTCGCCTAAGCAGCGCTACAATATTATCGAGGAGAACTATGGTGGAAGGGGGCACCGCACACGGCTAAGAGATCAAGAGATCAATTGTTGTGTCTAGAGGTGCCCCCTGCCCCCGTATATAAAGGAGGGAGGGAGAGGCCGGCCCTAGAGGGGGCGCGCCAAGTGTGGGGAGTCCTACTAGGAATCCCAAGTCCTAGTAGGATTCCCCTTTCCTTTCCGGAGTAGGAGAGAAGGAAAGAGGGGGAGAGGGAGAAGGAAAAGGGGGCTGCACCCCTTGTCCAATTCGGACCAGAAGGGGGGCGCGCGCCTCCTTCCTTTTGGCCTCTCTCCTCTATTCCCGTAACTCCCCGGTACTCCGAAAATACCCGAATCACTCGGAACCTTTCCGATGTCCGAATATAGTCGTCCAATATATCGATTTCTATGTCTCGGACATTTCGAGACTCCTCGTCATGTCCCCGATCTCATCCGGGACTCCGAACTCCTTCGGTACATCAAAACTCATAAACTCGTAATAAAACTGTCATCGAAACCTTAAGCGTGCGGACCCTACGGGTTCGAGAACTATGTAGACATGACCGAGACACGTCTCCGGTCAATAACCAATAGCGGAACCTGGATGCTCATATTGGCTCCCACATATTCTACGAAGATCTTTATCGGTCAAACCGCATAACAACATACGTTGTTCCCTTTGTCATCGGTATGTTACTTGCCCGAGATTCGATCGTCGGTATCTCAATACCTAGTTCAATCTCGTTACCGGCAAGTCTCTTTACTCGTTCCGTAAAACATCATCTCACAACTAACTCATTAGCTGCAATGCTTGCAAGGCTTATAGTGATGTGCATTACCGAGTGGGCCCAAAGATACCTCTCCGACAATCGGAGTGACAAATCCTAATCTCGAAATACGCCAACCCAACAAGTACCTTCGGAGACACCTGTAGAGTACCTTTATAATCACCCAGTTACGTTGTGACGTTTGGTAGCACACAAAGTGTTCCTCCGGTATTCGGGAGTTGCATAATCTCATAGTCATAGGAACATGTATAAGTCATGAAGAAAGCAATAGCAGTAAAACTTAAACGATCATAGTGCTAAGCTAACGGATGGGTCTTGTCCATCACATCATTCTCCTAATGATGTGATCCCGTTGATCAAATGACAACTCATGTCTATGGCTAGGAAACATAACCATCTTTGATCAATGAGCTAGTCTAGTAGAGGCATACTAGGGACACTCTGTTTTGTCTATGTATTCACACATGTATTAAGTTTCCGGTTAATACAATTCTAGCATGAATAATAAACATTTATCATGATATAAGGAAATAAATAATAACTTTATTATTGCCTCTAGGGCATATTTCCTTCAAAAACCAATCAGGTTATCCATGTATCTTCCCCTGTTCGATCTTCTTCACATCTTCCAATTCTTTGTATTGTTTCCCATGCACCTCTTCAAATGCTCTCGCTTGTGCTTCAAGTCTCGCAACTAACTCCTCTCAGTGCCTATAAATTGACAAATCACATCAACGTTGCATCTTGATGAGATGAAAACAAACAAGATAAAAAGGTAAGTGTACCACTAAGAAGCTTACAATCTATCAAAATGTGAATGTAAAATAGAGATGTACATTATTAAATATGAAGGCAAACATATGGATGGGCAAATGAAACATTAAACTGAAGAATAACTTATAATGGTAAAAAATGCATAACTAAGAGATAAATTTCATTTATCATTCTAGAAAGGAGCAAGCATCACCGATAAGATATCAAGTTAGTAACCTAGGAAAGAAGCAACTATGCTTGGACATCAAATTTTTAGATCAAACTCAACCAACCTATATCATTCTACTAAAAAGCAAGCATATAAACCAATCAACAAATCATACTAGATTTCAAGATTAGAAACCATGCATTACAATCTTATTCGCGCGCCTTTGTGTTGTAGCAGCAAAAACCTTGCAACAAACCATGTATTTCTCATTACAAGAATTTATTATTTTTATGTTACTTTGGATTATTGGATTTGGATCAAACCATGAATAAACAACGAAGCACTCCTTAGTTTGTTACAAGAACTGAAGATGAATGTCTTATTCACAAATATTTGTGTATTTATTTTCTCACTGTCATGAGGGCACTATGTAGGGGCAGAAAAGCATGAAATAGAAACAATAAGAACACAACAAGAAACATGATAAGCACCTGTCATTTGCATCTCTCGCCTCTCTATCCTTGTGCTCGATTATTTCTTCTAGAACTCAGATCCTTGCGGATGAATTAGAGTTCCCAAATCTCCTAGATCTTGATGCATAACTCATGTTGTAAAGGAAGGTGCTATGGGCGTTTTCTTCCTTTAGAACTTCAGCCACACAATCGTTGAATCAAACACTGGTTGCTCACTTCTGATTGGGTTTCCCTTTTCTTTTCCATTGCATTCAATTGTATAAAGAAAGACTGATGCTCAAGTAAGGAAAAGTTCATATGATGGATACACTCGATCAATATGAGAATCTATTTCAAGTCAGAAATAATTAAGGAAGAAATCTTACATAAGCTAGATGTGTCGGCTCACACATGCTGTTAGTATGGCTCTCTATGAAAAACTCAATGGGACTTGGCTCCTGATTAGTGTAATTGCATTTTTCCTATATATGAAAATCTAACATTACTACTCCATATATAATGACAAGATGTGATAGACATAGGACTAGAAGTAAGGTATTTGGAATGCTTACAATTTTGTTGAAAGTGGAAACATAAGACCTAATTAAAGCTAGTGAATGCACACTGATGTACACATTATTCAAGATGTAAGTCCACACGATACATTACCATTGCTCTGGACATAGCAAGAGTGTCTTCCTCTTCATCTCTCAAAGCCCCTTCCTGGAGCTTACATGAATATAATAAAGTATATAAGTTAGGATTCAAGCATGGGATGCACTAATATTATGTAAAACTAATTGTTAAAGTGAAATTAATGAAAATCATTTACTCTTGCTTGCACTATGAGTAAGCATATGGATGGAGGGGTACTTGTAACGTAACTGGTTGATTTAGCTGTTACAAGTTAGCTTCACATTGGTGGTAGACAAAAAGAAACTAGATTGTGTAAAACAGTCATAACTCGTAAGCAGGCAGCAATGCCAACATGAAGTTAATTTTAGAATGTATAAATAGAAAATGAAGATCTAATGCATTGGGATCTAACAAACAAAGAAATCAACATGCATGATGTAGCTGGGTCACAGTAAGGGAGAAGCAGCCAGCAAGCCAAGAAAAACAAGACCAAAATGTTCAGAATAAAAAATAGCAAAATATATGATTACCGGAGCTACTGGCATAGTTTAGAAACCAGAAAGTTTACTACTATTTCAGAATCAAGGCTCAATGGATGGTGTTGTATGTTTGCAAAGTAGGAGGAGGTTGATTTTACCCAGCTTAGTATGTCAGAATATAGTAAAAAACCTAAAAGTTTACCATGTATCTGCTTTTATCAAGTTCTAGGTGTACTGAAAATGCTTGTGGGCGTCAGACTCTTAACATCATGGGTAGCTGAATTAGGAGAGGCGTGTCAAAAATTAAGTTTAGTTCTCTTTTAACTAGTACTGGAGACAAAAGTACACAGATACAGAGCTATACATCTCCTTAAGGAGTCAGAATCAAGTGCAGTCTCAGTCTTTATTCAGTTTTGATAGCACTAGTTAAGGACTATTTATGGGACAGCAAACCCACAAACATAGAATTCAATTTCAGTTTTTAACATAGAAAAAGTGGTTGCATCAAGAAGCTACTTTATCCAGACATGTAGATACATGGATACAAGGATGCACTGCTGCCTACTTGTAATTAGTTCTCCTTTTATATGCTGCATAGTATAGTTCATGTGTTTATGTTCATCTGATTATGACACCATACAACGATCAAGAGCATCTAGTTTTTTTCATTACAGGAGGGTACAACCATCAGATGGTTAACATATAATTTTCTTCTGGATGCAAGAGTAGCGATACAAGAACATGACAGCAAAAGAAATCTCCCAGCTAAGGTCACACATCTCATACCTAACTAAACTTTCCCATAACGGCTAACTGTACTACAGTAGCATATATTCAGGTTCATCCCTTTTTACAATAGCAAGCTATAACAAATGCAAAACTATGGTCACTATTGCGGTTTTGCACACAGACCTATCAATAGGATATCAAGTAAAGTTATCTAGCATGAGGTTCAGGCTTTCTACCATCGCATGCTGTGGCAAATCTAAATTGCAGAGAAGGGTGGGATGAGTAGTACTAGTATGCATGAACCCTAATCATTGAACACCAATGGGTGGCTGGATGAGGAGGGCGGCATGAGGAAATCACCGAGAAGTTGCCGTTCGCTAGGGAAAAGAGAGCCGGGTGCTCGCTGGGCGGGTTGATGCGGTGGATCCAACCTGGGCGGCGGGGCAGCCTCCTTCAATCTGTCGTCACGGGTCGCTGCAGTTGGGGAAGAGGGCCGGGTGCTCGCGGGGTAGGATGTCTGGGTGGATCTGAGCTCGGCCTGCAGGGCGACCTCCCCCGATCTGCGACCGGCGGTCGTTCCAGTCGAGGCTGTAATCTTGGGGAGAAGAGAGTCGGTTGAATCGGGGGAGAAGAAAGATGCGGGGTAGGCGGTGTCTCTTCGCAGGTGAAAAGGGAGGAATATGGCTTGGTCCTTGACGAGTGGGGACACAGGGTACACGAGGAATGATTAATTTTCAGGATTTATCTTCCATTTTAATACCATGTAATTCTTTTAATTCGAAATAAATATCAAATGAATATTATAAAAAGGAAATCTTATATCAGGACAAGCGGTTTGATTTCGATCGGGTTCGATGGCAAAGAGATCATTTGTATCTGTTGTAGAACTTGATTGTTCGCCATATAGATAAATCATTTATTTTTTTGGATAAAACGAAACAACATCACCTCACGAGTGCCCCATTCAAGTTATTTGACCAACAACTACATGTTTACAGATAAGAATAAAAATACGATTTTCCATCTACTCTCATCTTTCCATTTTAATTTTTTAGATAGAGCGAAACAAAATTAGCTCATGAGCGCCCAATTGATGTTTTCAACATAACCACTACCTATTTATTCCAGATATACGAACAAAATAGCTATGCTAAAAATATTTTTTTCCATTGCCCGTTCACTCTTATTTCCATTTCTATTTTTTAGATAAACGTCATCAGATCACAAATGACCAATTAAAGTTTCTTGCCGAGTCACTACCTATTTATATTAGAAAGAACAAAATAACCATCTCAGAAAAAAGAGAAAACGAAACAAGGTTTTCAATTTATAAAAAATAATAAATACATGTCTTGCATTGCTACTACCTACTTATATGAGATAGAACAAATAATTATGACGCTCAATAGCCTTTGAAAAATTATGGCGAGTACCACTATCAAAACGGTTGCATCGGTCCTACTTCACAATAACCCTTGAACTAGTTATGGTAGGTCCCACTGCTAGACGTTACATGACATAAAGTGATCATCACACATTACTAGTATTCGGTGAAACTGGCAAATCTGTCATGAAAATACCAAACGGTCATAGAAATTGGCAGCCAAGTGTGCTCAGAGACCGAGGAAATTAAGTGACGTTTATCGTCATCGATTTGCGGTAATCAGTGACATTGTCCACCATCGTCATGAGGGTTTTCGTCATAGTATGTTAAATTTGTTGTAGTGCAGGGTACGCCGGGTTCACCGAAAAACACTGTGCCTCGGAGTGCCGTATGCCACGGAGTGGGCAAGCCTGATCAGCTACAGTGCCGGGATTCCCCGTCGCCATCTATACCCGCTGACGGGATGGATGCACACTGTAGCCATCATTGCGCCTGGTCAGCGGGTGTGGGTGGGGCACTATAGCCACGTGTGGTCCGTCATGGGGCTCTGCCCTGTCGTACGCTCGGAGTGGACGGGCGCTGAGTTGTCGCCGGTTTGGAGTCTTAGTCGGGTTGCGGTCTTAGCTGGGTTGGAGTCTTGGCCGGGTTGTAGTCTTGGCCGGGTTGGAGTCTTGGCCGGATTACGGTCACGGTCGGGTTGCGGAACCCAGTTTAGAGCAAGCCGTCTTGAGGGGCAAAGACGGCCCCATTGTTTTGAAAAATATATGGGCTCTGTTGCCTGCCCGGGGCTCATCCCCCGATAGTAGTCCCCGAAGTTGTGAAGGCTCGCTGGCTTCGAGCAGGGGGGCCCTTGCAGTTTCATCCCCCTGACAAGGCGGCAGTTGTCGTTGGAGGCTTGCAGCCGCCGGGTCGGGAGGCGCCAATCGTTCATGGCAGTCTCAGAAGACGAAATGTGGTACCACGCAGTGGGCGGGAACTGAAAGATCTGCCGTATCTTGAAGGGGAGGAGTCGTGCCTCCTCATTTTCGGTGCACGCGCCGCGTGGCGTGTGGCTGCTGAAGACGTCTGACAGGCCACACATGTGACGCGATGTTACGGCGGGGTGGGGGCCCACCACGTCGCGCCCTTGGCCCGCGCGTGGGGATTTATTGCGGCGATCATGGACAGTGGCCCTTCTCGGGGCAATTAATGCGCACGTAGATCGTGCCCACTCATGGCGGGGGAGTGGGGGTGGTTGGCACAAACGATCTCACTCCCCCATGCTGGCAGCGCGATTCTAAATTGGGTGGACGAGCGGCGGTAAACACTCATCGCACGCGCCCTCCACTTGCTTTCTTCCTCTTCCTCTTGCCTTGCCCAGAGTTTGCCGCATGCCACCACGCACAGTTCGCTCAGGGCAGCACACCTCCATCACACCACGTGAGTGATAGCCGCGCCTGCCCGCCGCGCCGCTCCTCCTCGCCGCGCCCCGGAGATGGGTGGTACTTGGGAGGGGTCAGAGTTCACAGATGCCGATACCCAGTACCTCCGTGAGACCCACCGGTTACCACCGGCGGAGGACGTAGTCACACGTGCGATGGGGGTGGAGCGCTTGCCGGCACCGTGGGATGGCGAGCGCGTTGTCTTCCTCAGCCATTTCCGCTATGGGTTCGGCCTCCTTGCGAGCAATTTCTTCCACGCGTATCTCTCCTTTTTCGGCCTGCAGCTGCACCATCTGGGCGCGAACACCGTGGTGCAGCTCGCTGGTTTCGTCACCCTCTGCGAGGGATATCTGGGGATGGAGCCAGATCTGGAATTTTGGAACCCGCTCTTCTTCCTCAAGCAGCAGGGGCCAGGGCCCAGATCCATGGCGGACTGAGGGGTGCTACCTCTCGAGCATGCGTTGTTTTTCCCTTGAAGAGGAAAGGGTGATGCAACAAAGTAGCGTAAGTATTTCTCTCGGTTTTTGAGAACCAAGGTATCAATCAAGTAGGAGACTACACACAAGTCCCTCGTACCTGCACAAACAAATAAGAACCTTGCAACCAACGCGATAAAGGGGTTGTCAATCCCTTCTCGGCCACTTGCAAGTGAGATCTGATAGAGATAATTGTATAAATATTTTTGGTATTTTTGTTGTATAGATTGAAAGTAAAGATTGCAAAATAAAAGAACAGTAAAGATAACTAGTTGATGGAAGATAGACCCGGGGGCCATAGGTTTCACTAGTGGCTTCTCTCAAGATAGCAGATTCTACGGTGGGTGAACAAATTACCGTCGAGCAATTGGTAGAAAAGCACATAGTTATGAGAATATCTAGGCATGATCATTGTATATAGGCATCACGTCCGTGACAAGTAGACCGAAATGATTCCGCATCTACTACTATTACTCCACACATCGACCGCTATCCAACATGCATCTAGTGTATTAAGTTCATAAGAACAGAGTAACACCTTAAGCAAAATGACATGATGTGGGATAAACTCATGCAATATGATATAAACCCCATCTTTTTATCCTCGATGGAAACAATACAATACGTGCCTTGTTGCCCCTGCTGTCACTGGGAAAGGACACTGCAATATTGAACCCAAAGCTAAGCACTTCTCCCATTGCAAGAAAGATCAATCTAGTAGGCCAAACCAAACTGATAATTCGAAGAGACTTGCAAAGATATTTAAATCATGCATATAAGAATTCAGAGAAGAACCAAATATTGTTCATAGATAATCTTAATCTTAAACCCACAATTCGTTGGATCTCGACAAACACACCACGAAAAGAATTACATCGAATAGACCTCCAAGAAGATCGAGGAGAACTTTGTATTGAGATCCGAAGAGAGAGAAGAAGCTATCTAGCTAATAACTATGGACCCAAAGGTCTGTGGTAAACTACTCACAACTCATCGGAGAGGCTATGGTTTTGATGTAGAAGCCCTCCATGATCGATGCCCCCTCCAGTGGTGCTTCGTAACAGGCCCCAAGATGGGATCTCACGGGTACAGAAGGTTGCGGCGGTGGAAATAAGGTTTCGTGGTGCACTCGAATGTTTTGAGGGTATATGTGTATATATAGGATGAACAAGTATGTCCGTGGAGCTACGAGGGGACCATGAGGGTGGGGGGGCGCACCCCCTGCCTGGTGGCCACCTCGTGGCTTTCCTGGCGTGTACTCCAAGTCTTATGGGTTGCGTTTGTTCCAAAAATGATCCTCATGAAGGTTTCATTCCGTTTGGACTCCGTTTGATATTCCTTTTCCGCGAAACACTAAAATAGGAAAAAGACAACAATTTGCACTGGGCCTTGGGTTAGTAGGTTAGTCCCAAAAATAATATAAAAGTGTATAATAAAGCCCATTAAACATCCAAAACAGATAACATAATAGAATGGAACAGTAAAAAATTATAGATACGTTGGAGACGTATCAAGCATCCCCAAGCTTAATTCCTGCTCGTCCTCGAGTAGGTAAATGATAAATAACAGAATTTGTGATGTGGAATGCTACCTAACATAATTCTCAATGTAATTTTCTTTATTGTGGCATGAATGTTCAGATCCGAAAGATTCAAGACAAAAGTTTAATATTGACATAAGAATAATAATACTTCAAGCATACTAACAAAGCAATTATGTCTTCTCAAAATAACATGGCCAAAGAAGGTCCATCCCTACAAAATCATATGGTATGGCTATGCTCTCTCTTCATCACACAAAATATTTAAATCATGCACAACCCCAGTTTCAGCCAAGCAATTGTTTCATACTTAATTTTTTTCAAACTTTTCAACTTTCACGCAATACATGAGCGTGAGCCATGGATATAGCACTATAGGTGGAATAGAGTGGTGGTTGGGGAGAAGACAAATAGGAGGAAGATAATCTCACATCAACTAGGCGTATCAATGGGCAATGGAGATGCCCATCAATAGATATCAATGTGAGTGAGTAGGGACTGCCATGCAACGAATGCACTAGAGCTATAAGTGTATGAAAGCTCAACTACAGAAACTAAGTGGGTGTGCATCCAACTTGCTTGCTCACGAAGACCTAGGGCATTTTGAGGAAGCCCATCATTGGAATATACAAGCCAAGTTCTATAATGAAAATTCCCACTAGTATATGAATGTCACAAAACAAGAGACTCTCTATCATGAAGATTATAGTACTACTTTGAAGCACAAGTGTGGAAAAAGTATAGTAGCATTGCCCCTTCTCTCTTTTTATCACAATTTTTTCTTCTTTTTTTTATATGGGCCCTTTCTCCTTTTTATGGTCTCTTTTTTCTTCTCTTTTTTTCGTCCGGAGTCTCATCCCGACTTGTGGGGTAATCATAGTCTCCATCACCCTTTCCGCACTAGGACAATGCTCTAATAATGAAGATCATCACACCTTTATTTACTTACAAATCAAAGATTACTACTCGAAGCTAGAACAAAATATGACTCTATGTGAATGCCTCCGGCGGTGTACTGGGATGTGCAATGAATCAAGAGTGACATGTATGAAAAATTATGAAGGTGGCCTTGCCACGAATACGATGTCAACTACATGATCATGCAAGGCAATATGACAATGATGAAGCGTGTCATAATAAACGAAACGGTGGAAAGTTGCATGGCAATATATCTCGGAATGGCTATGGAAATGCCATGATAGGTAGGTATGGTGGCTGTTTTGAGGAAGGTATATGGTGGAAGGGTGAGAGTGCGTGTAATCCATGGACTCAACATTAGTCATAAAGAACTCATATACTTATTGCCAAAATCTACAAGTAATCCAAACAAAGTACTAAACGCATGCTCCAAGGGGAAGGGTTGGTAGGAGTCAACCATCGCGCGATCCCGACCTCCACACAAAGGATGACAATCAATAAATAAATCATGCTCCAACTTCATCACATAACGGTTCACCTTATGTGCATGCTACGGGAATCACAAACTTTAACACAAGTGTTTCTCAAATTCACAGTAGCTCCACTAGCATGACTCTAATATCACCATCCCCATATCTCAAAACAATCATCAAGTATCAAACTTCTCATAATATTCAATGCACTTTAAATGAAAGTTTTATTATACCCATCTTGGATGCCGATCATATTAGGACTAATTTTATAACCTAGGCAAATTACCATGCTGTTCTAAAGGACTCTCAAAATAATATAAGTGAAGCATGTGTGTTCAATAATTTCTATAAAATAAAACCACTGCCGTGCTCTAAAAAGATATAAGTGAAGCACTAGAGCAAAAATATCTAGCTCAAAAGATATTAGTGAAGCACATAGAGTATTCTAATAAATTCCGATTCATGTGTGTCTCTCCCAAAAGGTGTGTACAGCAAGGATGATTGTGGTAAACTAACAAGCAAAGACTCAAATCATACAAGACGCTCCAAGCAAAACACATATCATGTGGTGAATAAAAATATAGTCTGAAGTAAAGTTACAGATAAATGAAGACGAAAGAGGGGATGCCTTCCCGGGGCATCCCCAAGCTTAGGCTTTTGGTGTTCTTGAATTTTACCTTGGGGTGCCTTGGGCATCCCCAAGCTTAGGCTCTTGCCACTCTTTGTTCCGTAGTCCATCAAATCCTTACCCAAAAACTTGAAAACTTCACAACACAAAACTTAACAGAAAATCTCGTGAGCTCCGTTAGTATAAGAAAACAAACTACCACTTTAAGGTACTGTATTGAACTAATTCTTTATATATACTGGTGTTAAACCTATTGTATTGCAACTTCTCTATGATTCATACCCCACCGATACTACTCATAGATTCATCAAAATAAGCAAACAACACACGAAAAACAGCATCTGTCAAAAACAGAACAGCTTGCAGCAATCTGTAACTTTCGAATACTTTCGTAACACTAAAAATTCTGAAATAAATTGGTGGACGTGAGGAATTTGTCTATTAATAATCTGCAAAAAGAATCAACTTAAATGCACTCTCCAGTAAAAAATGGCAACAAATCTCGTGTGCGCAAAAGTTTCTTTTTTTACAGCAAGATCACAAACACTTCACCCAAGTCTTCCCAAAGGTTCTACTTGGCACAAACACTAACTAAAACACAAAACCACATCTAACCAGAATCTAGATGAATTATTTATTACTAAACAGAAGTAAAAGGAAAGAAAATAAAATTGGGTTGCCTGCCAACATGCGCTATCGTTTAACGCCTCTAGGTAGGTGCTACCTCTTGAGCTTGCGTTGTATTCCCTCGAAGAGGAAAGGGAGATGTAGCACACTAGCGTAAGTATTTCCCTCAGTTTTTGAGAAGCAAGGTATCAATTCAGTAGGAGACCACACGCGAGTCCCTCGCACCTGCACAAACAAATAAGAACTTCGTAGCCAACGCGATAAGGTGTTGTCAATCCCTTTACGGTCACTTACGAGAGTGAGATATGATAGAGATGATAGTTTATATTTTTGGTATTTTTGGTTCAATAAAACAGAAAATAAAAGCGGTAAAAGTAAAGTAGATGTAGATTGATATGTTGAGAATAGACCCGAGGGCCATAGTTTTCTCTAGTGGCATCTCTCATGATAGCGATATTCTACGGCGACTAAAGAAATTACTGTCGAGCAATTGATAGAAAAGCGAATAATTATGAGACTATCTAGGCATGATCATTGTATATAGGCATCACGTCTGAGACAAGTAGACCGACTCCTGCCAGCAACTACTACTATTACTCCACACATCGACCGCTATCCAGCATGCATCTAGTGTATTGAGTTCATACGAACAGAGTAACGCTTTAAGCAAGAAGACATGATGTAGAGGGATAAACTCGAGCAATATGATGTAAACCCCATCTTTTTATCCTCGATGGCAACAATACGATACGTGCCTTGCTGCCCCTACTGTCACTGTGAAAGGACACCGCAAGATTGAACCCAAAGACAAGCACTTCTCCCATTGCAAGAACAATAGATCTAGTAGGCCAAACCAAACCGATTATTCGAAGAGACTTGCAAGAATATTATGAGCACACATAAAAAGTTCAGAGAAGAACCAAATATCTTTCATAGATAACCTTGATCATAAACTCACAATTCATCAGATCTCGACAAACACACCGCAAAACAAGATTACATCGAATAGATCTCCTCGAAGACCGAGGAGAACTCTGTATTGAGATCCAAAGAGAGAGAAGAACCCATCTAGATACTAGCTATGGACCCCGAAGGTCTGTGGTAAACTACTCACAACTCATGATGAGGGCGATGATGATGATGATGAAGGCCTCCGTGATGGATCCCCCTCCGGTGGAGCTCTGGAACAGGCTCCAAGATGGGATCTCCATGGGAACAGAAGCTACGGCGGTGGAATTAGGGTTTTCTCTCTGCGTATGGAGTTTCTGGGGTACGTGGACTTATATAGGAAGGAGGGCACCGGGGGCCACTTGAGGGGACCTCGAGGCAGGGGGCGCGCCCTGGGAAGGGGGGTGCGCCCCCACCCTCGAGGGCCACCTCTCTGTCCCCTGACTTGGTCCTCAAGCTCCGCGTGCGTGATTTTCTCCAAAAATATCTCTCGCGAAGGTTTCATTCCGTTTGGACTCCGTTCGATATTCCTTTTCTGCAAAACCCTGAAATAGAAAAAAAAACATCAATCTGGACTGGGCCTTTGGGTTAGTAGGTTAGTCCCAAAAATGATATAAAAATGAATGATAAAGCCCATTAAACATCCAAGACTTCATAAACAATAGCATGGAACAATCAAAAATTATAGATACATTGGAGACGTATCAAGCATCCCCAAGTTTAATTCCTGCTCGTCCTCGAGTAGGTAAATGATAAAGAAAGATTTTTTGATGTGAAATGCTAACCAATATAGTTTTTCAATGTAATTCTCTTAATTGTGGCATGAATGTTCAAATCTGAAAGATTCAAGATAAAAGTCTATATTGACATAAGAAATAACAATACTTTAAGCAATACTAACAAACCAATCATGTCTTCTCAAAATACCATGGCTAAAGAAAGTTATCCCTACAAAATCATATAGTGTGGCTATGCTCCCTCTTCATCACACAAAATATTCATATCATGCACAACCCCGATTTCACCCAAGCATTTGTTTTCATACTCTATCTTTTCAAACCTTTCAACTTTCACGCAATACATGAGCGTGAGCCATGAATATAGCACTATGGGTGGAATAGAGGTGGTTGTGGAGAAGACAAAAAGGATGGAGATAGTTCACATCGACTAGGCGTATCAACGGGCTATGGAGATGCCCATCAATATATATCAATGTGAGTGAGTAGAGATTGCCATGCAACGGATGCACTTGAGCTAAATATGAATGAAAGCTCAATAAAAGAAACTAGTGGGTGTGCATCCAACTTGCTTGCTCACAAAGACCTAGGGCATTTGAGGAAGCCCATCGTTGGAATATACAAGCCAAGTTCTATAACGAAAAATTCCCACTAGCATATGAAAGTGACTAAACATGAGACTCTCTACAATGAAGAACATGGT
This sequence comes from Secale cereale, assembly GCA_902687465.1. Taxonomy (NCBI): domain Eukaryota; kingdom Viridiplantae; phylum Streptophyta; class Magnoliopsida; order Poales; family Poaceae; genus Secale; species Secale cereale. The sequence goes on along the minus strand of LR738709.1, from coordinate 487,932,822 downwards.
GCTACTTTGAAGCACAAGTGTGGAAAAAGATAGTAGCAATTGTCCCCCTTTTTTTGGGCCTTTTGTTTTCTTTGGCCTTTCTTTTTTTTTCTTTTTTTTTGCGAAGGGGCTTTATAGATTTAGCCTTTCCTCCCATGGGACAATGCTCTAATAATGATGATCATCACACTTTCATTACAACACGAAATTACAACTTGATACTACAACAACAAAGTATGACTCTATATGAATGCCTCCGGCGGTGTACCGGTATGTGCAATATAACAAGAGTGACATGTATAAAAATTTATGCATGGTGGCCTTGCAACAAATACGATGTCAACTACAAGATCATGCATGGCAATATGACAATATGATGCGTGTCATATGAACTGAACGATGGAAAGTTCCATGGTAATATATCTCGGAATGGCTATGGAAATGCCATGATAGGTAGGTATGGTGGCTGTTTTGAGGAACAATATGGTGGTTGTTTTGAGGAAGGATATATAGTGGGTTTATGCCACCGGCGAAAGTTGTGTGGTACAAGAGAGGCTAGCAATGGTGGAAGGGTGAGAGTGCGTATAATCCATGGACTCAACATTAGTCATAAGAACTCATATACTTATTGCAAAAATTTACGAGTCATCAAAACGAAGCAATCAACGCATGCTCCTAGGGGGGAGGTTGGTAGGAGTTAACCATCGCGCGCCCCCGACCTCCACACAAAGGTTGGCACTCTACAAATATGTCATGCTCTAACTTTGTCACATAGCGGTTCACCATACGTGCATGATACGGGAATCACTAACCTTAACACAAGTATTTCTCAATTTCATAATAACTCCACTAGCATGACTCTAATATCACTATCCTCATGTCTCAAAACAATTATCAAGCATCCAACATCTCATTCTATTCAATGCACTTGGTGTGAATTTTTTTACTACATTGACATTGGATGTTTATCATGTGAAGACTAGTTTCTTTAGCCTAAGCACTTTACCATGCTGTTTTAATAGACTCTCAAATAGATATAAGTGAAGCATGAGAGTTCAACAATTTCTACAAAATATTATCACCACCGTGCTATAAAAGATATAAGTGAAGCACTAGAGCAAAAACTATTCCACTCAAAAGATATAAGTGAAGCACATAGAGTGTTCTAACAATTTCTAGGCCATATTTAGCACTCTCAAATACGTGTGTCCAGCAAGGATGATTGTGGCAAACTAACAAGCAAAGACTCAAATTTTACAAGACGCTCCAAGCAAAACACATATCATGTTGTGAATAAAAATATAGCTCCAAGTATAGTTACCGATGGATGAAGACGAAAGAGGGGATGCCTGCCCGGGGCATCCCCAAGCTTAGGCTTTTGATTATCTTGAATTTACTTGGGGTTCCATGGGCATCCCCAAGCTTTGGCCTTTGCTACTCCTTGTTCCATAGTCCATCAAAGCAATACTCAAAACTTGAAAACTTCACAACACAAAACTTAGACAAAAATTCTCATGAGCTCCGTTAGTATGAGAAAGCAAACCACTACTCAAAGGTACAGCAATGAATTCATACTTTGTTTATATTGGTGTTAAACCTACTGTACTCCAACTTCTCTATGGTTCATATCTTCCAATATTATTCATAGATGCATCGGAATAAGCAAACAACACACGAAAAACAGAATCTGTCAAAGACAGAACAGTCTGTAGTAATCTGAAGGGTTCTCCTACTTATGGAACTCCAAAAAATTCAAACTAAATTGGTAAATTTGCGAAATTTGTCTACCAATCAGAAGCAAAAATAATAAACGAAATAGAACGCTCCAGTAAAATCCCGCGACTACTTTAGCGAGAGCTAACGATTCTTTTTTTCACAGCAAGATCGTATAAACTTCACACAAGTCTTCCCAAAGGTTCTACTTGGCACAAACAGTAAACAAAATATGAAACCACATCTAATCATAGGCTAGATGCAATATTTATTCCTTAACAGCAACAAAAACAAAAAACATAAAATTGGGTTGCCTCCTAACAAGCGCTATCGTTTTGCGCCCCTAGCTAGGCACGATACAAGATAGATCTAGGTATTGCCATCCTTGGAAGGCAATCCATACGTGTCTCTCAAGATAGATTCATATGGTAATTTGATTTTATTTCTAGGAAAGTGTTCCATGCTTTTCCTTAACGGAAATTGGAATCTAATATTTCCTTCCTTGATATCAATAATTGCACCAATCGTTCTAAGGAAAGGTCTACCAACAATAATAGGACATGAAGGATTGCAATCTATATCAAGAACAATGAAATCTATGGGCACATAATTCCTATTGGAAGCAATAAGAACATCATTAATTCTTCCCATAGGTTTCTTAATAGTGGAATCCGCAAGATGGAAATTTAAAGAATAATCATCAAGCTCATGGAACCCTAGCAAATCACACAATGTTTTTGGGATAGTGGAGACACTTGCACCCAAATCACACAAAGCATAGCATTCATGATATTATTTTTTATTTTTGTAGTTGGTTCCCACTCATCATAAAGCTTTCTAGGTATAGAAACTTCCAACTCAAGTTTTTCTTCATAAGATTGCATCAAAGCATCAACTATATGTTTAGTGAAAGATTTATTTTGACTATAAGCATGCGGAGAATTTAGCACGGATTGCAACAAGGAGATACAATCAATCAAAGATCAATTACCATAATTGAATGCCTTGAAATCCAAAGTAGTGGGTTCATCACTATGCAAAGTTTTAGTCTCTTCACTCCCACTTTTAGCAATTTTAGCATCAAGACCTAAAAACTCCGAATCATTGGGACACCTTAAAACAGAATCATCTCCAATCCTATTCTCATCAAGATTAATGCTAGAAAACAAGGATCTAATAGGAGACACATCAATAACTTTCAGATCTTCATCTTTATGTACATGATAACTAGAAGAACACGATTTAATATAATCTTCTCTTTTAGCACGCATTCTAGCGGTTCTTTCTTTGCATTCATCAATGGAAATTCTCATGGCTTTGAGAGACTCATTGATATCATGCTTAGGTGGGATAGATCTAGGTTTCAAAGAATCAGCATCAAGACTAATTCTATCCACACATCTAGCCAATTCATCAACCTTAAAAAATTTCTCCTCAAGCATAGCATTGAAATTCTTTTGCGAGATCATAAACTCGTTAACACTAGTTTCAAATTTAGAAGGCATCTTCCCATAAGAGTTGTTGTAGGAATTACCATTATTATTAGAGGAATTACTAGGGAAGGGCCTAGGATTAAAATTACTTCTATAAGCATTGTTACCAAAATTATTCCTACCAACAAAATTCACATCCAAAGATTCATTGTTATTCTCAATCAAAGTGGACAAAGGCATATCATTAGGATCGCAAGAAACACTCTTAGCAACAAAAAAATTCATAAGTTCATCCATCTTTCCACTTAAAACACTAATTTCTTCGATAGCATGCACTTTTTTACTAGTAGATCTTTCGTTGTGCCATTGAGAATAATTAACCATAATATTATCTAGGAGTTTGGTAGCCTCTCCTAAGGTGGTTTCCATGAAAGTGCCTCCAGCGGCCGAATCTAAAAGATTTCTAGAAGCAAAATTCAAGCTAGCATAAAAGTTCTGAATAATCATCCATATATTCAAACCATGTGTAGGGCAATTACGTATCATCAATTTCATTCTCTCCCAAGCTTGTGCAACATGCTCATGATCTAGTTGCTTAAAATTCATAATATCGTTTCTAAGAGAGATGATCTTAGCAGGTGGGAAATACTTAGAGATAAAAGCATCTTTGCACTTATTACAGGAATCAATACTATTTCTAGGCAAAGAGGAGAACCAAGTTTTAGCACGATCTCTAAGTGAAAACGGAAATAACTTCAATTTAACAATATCGTTATCCGTATCCCTTTTCTTTTGCATATCACACAAATCAACAAAGTTGTTTAGGTGGGTAGCGGCATCTTCACTAGGAAGGCCGGAGAATTGATCTTTCATGACAAGATTCAACAAAGCAGATTGATCTCACAAGATTCAGCTTCGGTAATAGGAGCAATCGGAGTGCTAATAAATTCATTGTTGTTGGTATTGGAGAAATCACACAATTTTGTATTGTTCTGAGCCATAGTGACAGGCAAGCAATCCAACACACACAAGCAAAAAAGAAGCAAGCGAACGATAAAGACATAGCGGAAGAAGGGCAAATAAAACAGCAAGGGTGAAGTGGGGGAGAGGAAAACGAGAGGAAAATAAATGTAATGCGAAGGATAAGGTTTGTGATAGGTACTTGGTGTATGACTTTTGCGTAAGCCTCCCCGGCAACGGCGCCAAAAATTCTTCTTGCTACCTCTTGAGGTTGCGTTGTATTCCCTCGAAGAGGAAAGGAAGATGCAGCACAATAGCGTAAGTATTACCCTTAGTTTTTGAGAACCAAGGTATCAATCCAGTAGGAGACCATGCGCGAGTCCCTCGCACCTGCACAAACAAATAAGAACTTCGCAGGCAACATGATAAGGGGTTGTCAATCCCTTTACGATCACTTACGAAGTGAGATCTGATAGAGATGACAGTTTATATTTTTGGTATTTTTAGTTTAATAAAACAACAAATAAAAGCGGTAAAAGTAAAGTAGATGTAGATTAATATGTTGAGAATAGACCCGGGGGCGATAGTTTTCTCTAGTGGCTTCTCTCATGATAGCGATATTCTACGACGGGTAAACAAATTACTTTCGAGCAATTGATAGAAAAGCGAATAATTATGAGACTATCTAGGCATGATCATTGTATATAGGCATCACGTCCGAGACTAGTAGACAGAATCCTGCCTGCATCTACTACTATTACTCCACACATCGACCGGTATCCAGTATGCATCTAGTGTATTGAGTTCATATGAACAGAGTAACGCTTTAAGCAAGATGACATGATGTAGAGGGATAAACTAAAGCAATATGACATAAACCCCATCTTTTTATCCTCAAGGACAACAATACAATACGTGCCTTGCTGCCCCTACTATCACTGGGAAAGGACACCGCAAGATTGAACAAAAACCAAGTACTTCTCCCATTGCAAGAACTATAGATCTAGTAGGCCAATCCAAACCAATAATTCGAAGAGACTTGCAAGAATATTATGAGCACACATAAAAAGTTCAGAGAAGAACCAAATATTTTTCATAGATAACCTTGATCATAAACTCACAATTCATCAGATCTCGACAAACACACCGCAAAAAGAGATTACATCGAATAGATCTCCTCGAAGACCGAGGAGAACTTTATATTGAGATCCAGAGAGAGAGAGAAGAAGCCATCTAGATACTAGCTATGGACCCGAAGGTCTGTGGTAAACTACTCACAACTCATGGTGAGGGCGGGCGATGATCATGATGATGAAGGCCTCCGTGATGGACCCCCCTATGGTGGAGCTATGGAACAGGCTCCAAGATGGGATCTCCATGGGAACAGAAGCTATGGCGGTGGAATTAGAGTTTTCTGTCTGCGTATGGAGTTTCTAGGGTACGTGGACTTATATAGGAAGAAGGAGGGCACCGGGGGCCACTTGAGGGGGCCTCGAGTCAGGGGGGCGCGCCCTGGGAAGGGGGGCACGCCCCCACCCTCGAGGGCCACCTCTCTGTCCCCTGGCTTGGTCCTCAAGCTCCGCGTGCGTGATTTTCTCCAAAAATATCTCTCGCAAAGGTTTCATTCCGTTTGGACTCCGTTTGATATTCCTTTTTTGCAAAACCCTGAAATAGACAAAAACAACAATCTGGACTGGGCCTTTGGGTTAGTAGGTTAGTCCGAAAAATGATATAAAAGTGAATGATAAAGCCCATTAAACATCCAAGACTTCATAAATAATAGCATGGAACAATCAAAAATTATAGATACGTTGGAGACGTATCACTAGGCATTGATAATTTTAAGGATGCTCACATGAAAGACAAAACTTGAAGCTCAAGGAGAGTATCATAGAATATGTGACAAACACATCTAAGTCTAATATGATTCCTATGCATAGGCATTATATAGTAAAACAAATCAAGACAAGCAATATCTAGCATATGCAAGGAAGAAAAAGAAAACAAGGTCAATCTCAACATGAAGAGAGGTAATTTAGTAACATGAAGATTTCTACAACCATATTTCTCTCTCTCATAATAATTGCATGTAGGATCATAAGAAAATTCAACAATATAGCTATCACAAAACATATTCTCAACACGATCCACATGCATACGAAGTTGACACTCTTCCAAAATAGTGGCATCATCGTTAACTAAAGTCATGACCTCTCCAAACCAACTTTTATCAAAAATTTCATAAGATCGAACATTCTCCAAATATGTGGGATCTAAGAACGCTCCTCCAAACCCACTTTTAATATTATTGCAAACATTATTGTCAATCTCATATTCATCATGGGGCTTAAATAAATTTTCAAGATCATAAAAAGAATCACCCCAATCATGATCATTGCAACAAGTGGTGGACATAACAATACTAGCATCACCAATCTAAGGGTTTTGCATATCATCAACACAATTGACATTAATAGAATCTACAATAGTATCATTGCAGTCATGTTTTTCATTAAAAGAGCTATCGTGAATCACTTCATACTTTTCTTCTTTCAACACTTCATCACAAATTTCAGATTCACGAATTGCAAGAAAAATCTCGTAAAGATAATCTAGTGCACTCAACTCATTAGCAATTTGTTCAACATAATTGGATCTTTTAAAAAGATTAGCAAGTGGACGAGGATCCATAATTTAGAGAGCAAAGATGCAAGCTCATAGATGGCACATGGCAACACAAGCGAACAAAAATGCGAATGGAAAATGGCAAAGGTGAAGTGGGGGGGGGGGGGAAAACG
>LR738709.1:487901161-487925859 GCA_902687465.1 Secale cereale | reverse complement strand
CGAGAGGCAAATGGCAAATAACGTAATGCGAGGGATACGAGTTTGTGATGGGTACTTGGTATGTGACTTGTGCGTAGATCTCCCCAGTAATGGCACCAGAAATTCTTCTTGCTACCTCTCGAGCATGCGTTGGTTTTCCCTTGAAGAGGAAAGGCTGATGCAGCAAAGTAGCGTAAGTATTTCCCTCAGTTTTTGAGAACCAAGGTATCAATCCAGTAGGAGACTACATGCAAGTTCCTCATACCTGCACAAACAAATAAGAACCTTGCAACCAAAGTGATAAAGGGGTTGTCAATCCATTCTCGGCCAGTTGCAAAAGTGAGATCTGATAGGGATAATAGTATACATATTTTTTGTATTTTTGTTGTATAGATTGAAAGTAAAGATTGCAAAATAAAAGAACAGTAAAGATAACTAGTTGATGGAAGATTAATATGATGGAAGATAGACCCGGGGGCCATAGGTTTCACTAGTGGCTTCTCTCAAGATAGCAGATTCTACGGTGGGTAAACAAATTACTGTCGAGCAATTGATAGAAAAGTTCATAGTTATGAGAATATCTAGCATGATCATTGTATATAGGCATCACGTCCATGACAAGTACACCAAAACGATTCTGCATCTACTACTATTACTCCACACATCGACCTCTATCCAACATGCATCTAGAGTATTAAGTTCATAAGAACAGTGTAACGCCTTAAGCAAGATGACATGCTGTAGAGGGATAAACTCATGCAATATGATATAAACCCCATCTTTTTATCCTCGATGGCAACAATAGAATACGTGCCTTGCTGCACCTACTATCACTTGCTACTTCTCGAGCTCGCGTTGTATTCCCTCGAAGAGGAAAGGGAGATGCAGCACAGTAGCGTAAGTATTTCCCTTAGTTTTTGAGAACCAAGGTATCAATCCAGTAGGAGACCACGCGCGAGTCCCTCGCACCTGCACAAACAAATAAGAACTTTGCAGCCAACGCGATAAGGGGTTGTCAATCCCTTTACGGTCACTTACGAAAGTGAGATCTGATAGAGATGATAGTTTGACATTTTTGGTATTTTTGGTTATAAAAACAGAAAATAAAAGCGGAAAAGTAAAGTAGATTGTAGAATGATATGTTGAGAATAGACCCGAGGGCCATAGTTTTCTCTAGTGGCTTCTCTCATGATAGCTCATTCTACGGCGGATAAACAAATTACTATCGAGCAATTGATAGAAAAGTGAATAATTATGAGAATATCTAGGCATGATCATTATATATAGGTATCACGTCCGAGACAAGTAGACCGAAATGATTCTGCATCTACTACTATTACTCCACACATCGACCGCTATCCAACATGCATCTAGTGTATTAAGTTCATAAGAACAGAGTAACGCCTTAAGCAAGATGACGTGATGTAGAGAGATAAACTCAAACTTAGTGATATAAACCCCATCTTTTTATCCTCGATGTCAACAATACCATACGTGCCTTGCTGCCCCTACTGTCACTGGGAAAGGACACCGCAAGATTGGACCCAAATCCAAGCACTTCTCCCATTGCAAGACCTATAGATCTAGTAGGCTAGACCAAACCAATAATTCGAAGAGACTTGCAAGGATATTATAATCATACATAAAGAGTTCAGAAAAGAACCAAATATTTCTCATAGATAATATTGATCATAAACCCACAATTCATCGGATCTCGACAAACACACCGCAAAAAGAGATTACATCAAATAGATCTCCTGGAAGACCGAGGAGAACTTGGTATTGAGATCGAAAGAGAGAGAAGAAGCCATCTAGATACTAGCTATGGACCCGAAGGTCTGTGGTAAACGACTCACAACTCATGGTGAGGCGATGATGATGATGTAGAAGCACTCCATGGAAGACCCCCCTCCGGTGGAGCTCCGGAACATGCCCCAAGATGGGATCTCATGGGAACAGAAGGTTGCGGTGGTGGAACTAGGGTTTTCTTTGTTGTTCTGATAGTTTCGGGGTACGTAGGTATATATAGGAGGAAGGAGGGCACCGGGGGCTAGACGGGGTGCCCACGAGGCAGGGGGGCCGCCCTATGGGGGGGGGAGAGCCCCCACCCTCGTGGACGCCACGTTAGCCCTACTCCGTGGTTCTCAAGTCTCCCATGCGTATTTTGCTCAAAATATCTCTCCTGAAGGTTTCATTCGGTTTTGGACTCCCTTTGATATCCTTTTCTGTAAAACCCTAAAACAGGCAAAAAACAACAATCTGGACTGGGCCTTTGGGTTAGTAGGTTAGTCCCAAAAATAATATAAAAGTGTATAACAAAGCCCATTAAACATCCAAAACATCATAAATAATAGCATGGAACAATAAAAAATTATAGATACGTTGGAGACGTATCAAGCATCCCCAAGCTTAATTCCTGCTCGTCCTCGAGTAGGTAAATGATAAAAATAGAATATTTGATGTGGAATGCTAACCAACATAGTTTTTCAATGTAATTCTCTTAATTGTGGCATGAATGTTTAGATCTGAAAGATTCTAGACAAAAGTCTATATTGAAATAAGAAATAATTATACTTCAAGCATACTAACAAAGCAATCATGTCTTCACAAAATACTATGGCTAAAGAAAGTTATCCCTACAAATTCATATAGTTTGGCTATGCTCCCTCTTCATCACACAAAATATTCATATCATGCACAAGCCCGGTTTGAGCCAAGCACTTGTTTTCATACTCTATTCTTTCAAACCTTTCAACTTTCACGCAATACATGAGCGTGAGCCATGGACATGGCACTATGTGGAATAGAGAGGTGGTTGTGGAGAAGACAAAAAGGAGGGAGATAGTCTCACATCAACTAGGCGTATCAACGGGCTATGGAGATGCCCATCAATAGATATCAATGTGAGTGAGTAGGGATTGCCATGCAACGGATGCACTAGAGCTAAATGTATGAAAGCTCAACAAAAGAAACTAAGTGGGTGTGCATCCAACTTGCTTGCTCATGAAGACCTAGGGCATTTGAGGAAGCCCATCGTTGGAATATACAAGCCAAGTTCTATAATGAAAATTCCCACTAGTATATGAAAGTGACTAAGCATGAGACTCTCTATCAAGAAGAACATGGTGCTACTTTGAAGCACAAGAGTGGAAAAAGATAGTAGCAATTGTCCCTTTTTCTTTTTTTCCTGTTTTCGGACTTTCTTTTTTTCTTCGGCCTTCCTTTTCTTTTCTTTTCTTTTCTTTCCTTTTTTTGGAGGGGCTTTATTGATTTAGCCTTTCCTCACATGGGAAAATGCTCTAATAATGATGATCATCACACTTTCATTGAATTACAACTCGATATTACAACTCGATACTAGAACAAAGTATGACCTATATGAATGCCTCCGGCGGTGTACCGGGATGTGCATGTCGGGACCCCGATTCTAAGTCACACCGATCTAGCATGTAACACATCATATCACTTTGCGGCATCACGCACGGTATCTCCACGAGTGCCACCTTACATGGCCCGGGACCGTTTGCGTATTTTGGCTCACGTTTATGATAGTGTCGCTAGCATCCATATGACAGAGAACCCGAGCCGACATGACTAGTTATAAACCAAAAGTGGCACTAAATTACAGAGACAGGCATACATGACCCAGCAACGAACGTGTCGGTCATCAACGTATGAACCCAAGTCGTAGCAAGCTACAAGGACTTAAAGGAACAACGCGTGACATTTCCCCTAAGGGACAGACACATGAACGAAGAAGGACACATGCCGGCCAGCCTAAGTGTTTCGGAGCAGTAGCAAGCTACCAAGGCTCAGTGGAAGCACTAGGAGACATTTCCCTGTAAGATAGGCTACCGAGGGTAAACAACGTGTCGGATCCCACACATAGCAATACACATTACACGTACGCATAACATGCAAGTATGTGCTATACAACATGGCATCACAACATAACTCAACAACTCATATAGATGAAGGCCCATAAGAGCCATCATAGCATTTATTACAAGCAGTGGGTCTCAGACCCAACATACAGAGCATACAGGCAACGGAAGCATAACATGTCTGAGTACAGACAACTACAAAAGAAAAAGGCTGAGAAGCCTGACTATCTACAAGACGCTCCCAAGGGCACAAGATCGTAGCTGAGGTAACAAGCCAAACGTCGAAGTCCACGCGGAACCACAAGTGAGACTAAAGTCTCTCTACAAAACATAAATTAAGCAAACGTGAGTACACAGATACTCAGCAAGACTTACATCAGAACTAGCTACATATGCATCAGTAACAACAAAGGGGTGGTGGAGTTTGACTGCAGCAGGCCAGCTTTGACTTGGTGGCTATCCTGAACTATGACTGCAAGTAACTCTTTTGAGGTGGCGCACACGAGTCCACATATTCACCAATCAATACACCACTATGGATCCATTCCCGTCTACCTACGAGAAGGCCATCCATTGTACTCACACTTGTCTGGAGCATTTTAAAGTATCCACTTTCACTTGTCTATGTACCACGTAAGCATCCAAGAAGTCCATATCCGCGGACCCGGCTATTCGAGTAGATCATGTTAACCCTGCAGGGGTGTACTTCTTCACACACGTTCTCGCCACTTACCGCCATGTACACGTCGTGTATCTCGGCAACCTTCAAGCGGAAGCCTGGCGAGGGTGTCGGCCACGACCTGACTAACCACACAAGACTCTAGTCCAGGTTTATCGCCTATTCGGGTTCCATCCATAAGGAGATCCGGCCGAGGTGTCGCTCACGGCCCCAAACGATGTGTACAGGGTTCCCAAGCCCACCAACCGGGTGCCACTTGGTACACCGGGCCACTGCACCTAGTCTGTACCAAGCCCACCTGTACCGGGTGCCACTTGGTAGACTACTAGCACTACCTACAAACACCAGAAACTATTTGCAACTCCTGGACAGAGATCGAGTTGATTAATAAGTCGAGAGGGGCACTTAAGCATTCCAATGCATGGTAGTAGCTAGTCATTGGACAACTTACACAGAACTTAGTTCTTAAGGACGGTTCCAGTGAGACAACCCACCATGTACTCCTACATGGCCTCTCACTGCTACCTTTACCAAATCGTGTGCACACACTTAGCTCACACACAGTAGGACATGTTCACCACGTTCCAATTCATCCCCGATGAATCAAACCTGACACAACTCTAAGCAATAGCAGGCATAACCAGAAAGCATGAATGACTAGGCACAACAGGGCTCAAACAACTCCTACTCATGCTAGTGGGTTTCAACTATTTACTGTGGCAATGACAGGTCATGCAGAGGAAAGGGGTTCAGCTACCGCAGCAAAAAGCAGTTCAATCGTTGTTGTCCTAATGCAGCAAAGGAGAGCAAGAGCGAGAGAGTGGGATTGTATCGGAATGCTCAATGGGGTTTGCTTGTATGGCACTTCTGAAGATATCACTAAGTCTTCATCAGTGTCATCGATCTCAAATCATCGGAACGTCGTCTACTGAGAGGGGACAAACACCGGCAACAGAGAAAGAACACAATCAATGCAATGCAACAATATGATGTATGATCATGACATGGCAATATGATGTCGATTGAGCTAATGCAACTAGCAACACAATTAAATGAAGTTGGTTTGAACCAAGGGTTCAAATTCAAACTTCATATGTGATTATTTAAATGCCAAAAATGCAAATTGTCATATATAGCAACCTTAGGTTGTTCAAACATGCATGGAAATGCCATAAACATATTCCTTTAATTTTTCTGATCATTTTTCATATATAACTTATTTTCATCTGAGCTACGGTTGATTTTAAATGTTTTCTAGAAGTTTTAACTATTTTCTGAAATAAATAAATTATTTCTGATTTATTTAAAATTCCAGAAAGGCTTTATGACATCATAGTGACATCATCACTACGTCAGCAAGTCAAAGGCACCAGCCTAGGTCAAACCTGATGGCTGGGACCCACATGTCAGTGGCACAGCCAGTTAATAAAGACCGTTAGTGCTAACTTAGCTAACTAAATTAATTAACCCTGAGGCTGGGCTCATAGGTCAGTGACTAACCTAACTAACTGGATTAATTGGCATTTACCTTAACTAACTTAGCTAATTAGAAGGGGGGCTCACGCGTCAGTGACCCAGGGGTCAAACAGGGTCAACCCGGGTCAAACTCGTCGGAGTTGACCCGTGGCTCGTCGCCGGCGGAGCCAGAGACGGCGGAGGGCGTCGGGTTTCGCCTACAGGAGGCGGTTTCGGGCGCGGTTAGTCCCGTTGGAAAGTTGGCGCTCGGACACATCCAACGGTGCAAGAGGTACGACCTGAGGTGGCCGGAAACAGCGCCGGCGGCGAGCGAGGCGGCGGCCGGAGTTCGGGCATCGACGAGGATACCGATGCGGTGCATGGGAGGAGGCGCAGAGAGGTGTTACGGCCTCCTGGTGATGTGCTGAGCACGGTGATGCGCTCGGTTTCGAGCTTACGCGTCTGTGGCCACGATGGCGGCATCGCCGGCAGAGCCGAGCTCCCGGCCGTGATGGCCAAAGGGGTTAGGGGGCAGCTCGAGCGACGTGGCTAGGGGGAGCAGGAAGAGGAGCTCACGGCGATCTCGCAGAGCAGACAAACAGGCTCGAGGAGGCATGGGCGGCGTTGTGGCACATCTGGCGATCTCGGCGGCCGAAGGAGGAAGAAGAGGTTGGGGATGAAGCTGTAGGGCTCCCGCGGTCGCATGGGTCGACGGAGAGGATGAGGGAGGCACGGCGGAGCTCAGGGGCGCGTCGGAGAGGCGAGGGGGTGGCGGTGGACGCAGCTGCGGCGACAGCGTGCTCACGGGCGCGTCGGCCATGGTGTCGAGAGGGCGAGGGAGAGACGAAGGGGAAGAGTGAGGAGCTCAGGGGGGTTCCAGACGGTAGCGGCGTGTCCTAGGCGGCGGCGCGCTGGCCAGGGGAGGTACAGGCAGGCAGGTGGCGTGGAAGCCATGGGCGCGCGCCGTGCCCAGCTTCTCCTCGACCTACTGGCAAGAGGTAGAAGACGAGGCTGCCCCTGGTGGGCTGGGCCAAACAGGAGCTGGGCCGCCTCTACAGCTGGTAAGCGCCAGGTAAGTTACTCTCTCTCCCTGCTTTTCTCATTTTTGTTTTTGTTTTCTATTTTTGCTTTTGTTTTCTATTTTTGCTTTTGTTTTGAATTTGGTTTTCTAACCAAATTATTTTTGCAGCTTCTCGAAACTTTTGTGGATGTAAAAATGATTATTCCAAAGCTCCACAAGAAGTCTCAGAATTATTGGGGCAATAACAATATTTATAAGATTTATTTGCTCCAACTCAAATACATTAGTGAATTAAATCAAAGCCCAAACAATTCCCCAAAAATGTTCAATATTTTTGGTTTGGACCAAAACTCTTGCCAAAATTATCAAACATTAATGGAGGCAATTTTTGGGCTTATTGAAAATATTATTAGGTTAAACCTAATTGCTTTGATTTGGTGCTAGGGTTTAGTCATCCCCATTTCAGGTTTCGTTTGAAAATAAACATGATGACATGAAGATCAAGCAAAGACAACAGGGGAAGCTAGGGCTGTGACAACTCACCCCCACTAAACAAGAATCTCGTCCCGAGATTCAAGACGTGAGGTAAGAAAACAGAGGGGGCACAAAGCCATCACAATCTTCTCGATTCAACTGCCCTCCTCGAAGTTGCTGATTCATTGCATCATGTTGATCTTGGCATCTTTGCTTTCGTGATCTTGGTCCAACACAGTGATGACAGAAGAAACTCTACAGGAATCGATCTTGCCAAAGATCGAGCAACTCAGATCAACTCATGGAGTGAGACGTTGAAACATCTCTCGAGCCGAGGCACGAAGTATACATCCAGAGGGATGGAGTGAAACAAATGATGAAGGTTCACTCGGTAGGCAATAATTCCACACCTAAGAAGATGGTGATCGGTGTCACCAGACGGGGCACCTTAGAGAAGGTGACTCCTAGAATTATTCCCTTAAGTGGCAAAACGAATTAATTTTGATGTAGAGATCATTGGAACTCTCTATACTAGCCTGAGGCAAACCACAACCGATAGTTTGAAGCAGTTCGGTAGAATGACATACTCGGACTAGAATGAATGATGTGGAATACCTTGTTGAAGGCAATGCAAGGAATGATTTTGCTTATCATCGGAAATGGATGGGACCCATGACAAGTCCACTACTGAAGATAATCCTGAACAGCAGTGGCTGAGAAGGGCAACCCATAAAAAAATTGGCACAATGGTGGTGCAAGCTGGGAACAAAAAGCAAATGCTGGGAAGGATTCTGGTAACTGGGAAGAACCCAACAGTAGAGAGCGAATCTACTCTTTGAGAGGTTATAACATAACTAAGAACACTAGGAGCAATCCCGGTTAGTGCCAGTGATAACACATAGTGCTTGTGCGTGCTCTCAAGACCTTGAGCATTCCCATATTCATCAAGGTTTTACCAATATTCGTGTCAAGGATCCTGGCAACACCACATACTACCATGATGAATAATGATGGATGATGCAGATGCAAAGGAAGATTACACTTTCTTAGATTTCACCTTGGCGGAGTCAAGAGGCAAAATCTGGATGATCGACCGAGAAACATTTAGCACTCCGCTTCTAATGTTCCCCTTGATGTGCTAGCACAAACGATTTATTAAAATGGTTTGGTACCTAGAACGTCAAGTAAAAGGTCGGACTTCAGGAGCACAAAAATCCATAAGGACAACTAGGAAGTAAATCCTACGAAATCCTTATGGGGAGGTGGCCAATTTCTTCAATCAAGATTCTACAACAATAGGTCTTCCGGCTGGGTGTGTTGCCCACGACATCCACTTTACCGGTTATCGAGAGACCAGTATTATAGTTCTTGGAAAATGCTCCAACCATCATATCTGCATGAGATTCAGTTCTGGTTGGTGTCAGGATATTCCAGACTCATCGAGTCTAGAAAGAAAAATGAAGGTTTGCAACCCAAATCGACGAGACGACGTTGCGAGATTCTCGGGAAATGAACTGCGGTAGTATGCTCCAAAACATGAGCTGGTTCTGCTACAAACATGTGAACACGCTGTTCCAGACAACATGATCACATGGCAGTCTTACAATAAAACACTACTGGGTTCAGGTGGGGAACCATCATCGAGGATATCGGAACCTTGTGCATGACCTAGGATAGCACAACAACTCCTTTTCCTTGAACAAATCAGTCAGTGGCTTGGTGTGCTAGGGAATACATATGGAGTGGAGGTATATAATCTCTAGGCCATAGTATACATTCGCGCATGCATAACTGACTTGGGATGATTCCAAAGAAGCAAAACAATCTTTCTCGAACTCACGGCGGCAACTTGCACGAAATGCACATGACTTGGAGGAAGTCACTTCTTCCATCCAAGCATAAGCTTCATGACGGAACATGAAGGCATTGCTTACAAAGTTTCCAACACTAGCTTAATGTCCAACAAAATCATGGAGAGGATAAGGATGTTGATGGGCTCAACAATAACTCATCTAGGTTTCCATATAGGTGGAGTTCCACAATTAAGTGAACACGGTGATAGCATTGGTCAGACCAAGAGATATAACGGTGTATGCTTGAGGAATCAACCATGAGTAAGACAACGTTACGAATATCATTGGTTCTGATTTGACTTGGCGATAACCCATACTCAAATCAAAGTCTGGACAAGACACTAGATCCACAAATGATCACGGAGATCAATTGAAGAAGATATCATCTATCTTCAATACACACACACAAGATATCCCCTTGGAGTGAGCTATGTGGATTAAGCATTTATCTTCCAACCCTCCAAGTTGTTGTTTAGCTTAACCAACTAGCTCAGGATATCCAACACAGATTCTTGGAGAAGGGGTGGTTTATAGGTAAACCAACTTCATCACAAGCTCAACATAATGGTTAGGGGAACAACCTGGTGATGCTTCCGAGAAGATATCTGGAAAATCATGAACCACCGATATGTTATGAAGCTCGAGAACAATCTTGCTTTTCAGGGTAAGACGATATGATCAAAAGAGTGAGTGATTTATGCAATCCTAACTCATTGATCAAAGAGTGCACCAGAATAATGGACTAGGTAGCACGGTCAATCTTAGAATGATGGTTCAGTATCCAACATGCTAAGAATGAGTTTATTGTCCATTAACTACCAAGCAAAAGGTTTGCTAGGAGTATTGACTTCACACATCACGGTTCACTTGTCGGTATTCTGATTACAATAACACGGAGACCGAAGAATGAACGATGATGGCAAGAAGTATCACTGTATCAAGAGTTCATAAGAGATAGTGCAATTCTCATGATGATCCTGACGTGAAGAGGGTAACACTTCAGAGTAGAACGGATCAAAAGCTTGATTCCATTTTGATCTGCGGAGTACAACTGCTTTGACCCAATCCTGGATATGGATGAGGTACTGGGGTTTGTTTCTCCTAGTCATTCCGAATAGAATGGCTTGATGGACCACAAGAGTAATAGGCATCGATAAACACGAATGCACAACTACTCCTGACTATCAATTGATAGACTATGGTAGGAATAGACCGAAGAGGAACAACCCAAAAGCACATATGCATTTCTGAGTTGTGGATGCATAGATTAGCATGTCAAACTAGTTCAACATATTTCTTCCGGATAACCCATGCAGAAAGGTAGGACTGGCAGAGTCACAATGTGGGATGGTGAACTCATCAAGAGCACTCTGGTTGTGATCTTTTGGTTCAGAAGAACTTCTGCCATAACGGTTCATGGTATTGGAAGAACGATTCACCACGAACCTCGAGGACTATCACAAGGTTACTAATATCCTAAAGGAACTAGCAAACACTATCAACAGGAAGCAAGTAGGGTGAATCTCGGGTTCAAGAACCCAGGAATAGAATTCCTAGTAACTAAATGGCATCACGGGATGCTTTCGAGAATGATGGCCAGAATCATCACACTGGGAATATAAGGCATTGCTAGATTACTGGGTGATACTCTAGACACCTAGCGTCATAATAATAACTCCAACATAAATGTCGAGGCAACAGAGTACCTCAACTCATCGACTAGTGTGGTTAATCTGGCCTAAAAGGACATGAAGAACATGAAGGAATGATTTGCAAATGCCTCAGATTGTTCAAAGACCTAGGATGACTCGGACAGCATAACGGCTGTAAATGCTCGAAAATACTTTTGACACTCATAAACAAAGATAGCATAACCACCCAACATCATAATGTCAAGGTTCTGAGATCAACAGTTGAACACCCGGAGGTAGAAGAAACTGAACTGAGGGTTGAATCCACAATTAACGGGATCCTGATAATTAGAATGAGAAGCCTAGTTTCTTAACCCCCGTAGAAAGAAGAAGGTGACTTAGATCAGAAGGTCATAAGGTAAAGGAGTAAAAAGAGCCTTACGTTCCCTTCCACAATCAATTCCCTTATATAACTAAAGAATTTCTAGACACGACTTCGACCAATTTGGCTTGCTAATCCTACAGGCAGTCAGGCTCTGATACCAAAGCTGTCGGGACCCCGATTCTAAGTCACACCGATCTAGCATGTAACACATCATATCACTTTGCGGCCTCACGCACGGTATCCCCACGGGTGCCACCTTACCTGGCCCGGGACCGTTTGCATATTTTGGCTCACGTATATGATAGTGTTGCTAGCATCCATATGACAGAGAACCCGGGCCGACATGACTAGTTATAAACCAAAAGTGGCGCTAAATTACAGAGACATGCATACATGACCCAGCAACGAACGTGTCGGTCATCAATGTATGAACCCAAGTCGTAGCAAGCTACAAGGACTTAAAGGAACAACGCGTGACATTTCCCCTAAAGGATAGACACATGAACGAAGAATGACACATGCCGGCCAACCTAAGTGTTCCGGAGCAGTAGCAAGCTACCAAGGCTCAGTGGAAGCACTAGGAGACATTTCCCTGTAAGATAGGCTACCAAGGGTAAACAACTAGGTGTCGGATCCCACACATAGCAATACACATTACACGTACGCATAACATGCAAGTATGTGCTGTACAACATGGCATCACAACATAACTCAACAACTCATATAGATAAAGGCCCAGAAGAGCCATCATAGCATTTATTATAAGCAGTGGGTCTCATGACCCAACATATAGAGCATACAGGCAACGAAAGCATAACATGTCTGAGTACAGACAACTACAAAAGAAAAAGGCTGAGAAGCCTGACTATCTACAAGACCCTCCCAAGGGCACAAGATCGTAGCTGAGGTAACAAGCTAAACATCGAAGTCTACGCGGAACCACTAGTGAGACTGAAGTCTCTCTGCAAAACATAAATTAAGCAAACGTGAGTACAAAGGTACTCATTAAGACTTACATCAGAACTAGCTACATATGCATCAGTAACAACAAAGGGGTGGTGGAGTTTGACTGTAGCAGGCCAGCTTTGACTCGGTGGCTATCTTGAACTATGACTGCAAGTAACTCTTTTGAGGTGGCGCACACGAGTCCACATATTCACCAATCAATACACCACTACGGATCCATTCCCGTCTACCTACGAGAAGGCCATCCATAGTACTCAAACTTGTCTTGAGCATTTTAAAGTATCCACTTTCACTTGTCTATGTACCACGTAAGCATCTAAGAAGTCCATATCCGCGGACCCGACTATTCGAATAGATCATGTTAACCCTGCAGGGGTGTACTTCTTCACACACACTCTCGCCACTTACCGCCATGTACACGTCGTGTATCTCGGCAACCTTCAAGCGGAAGCCCGGCGAGGGTGTCGGCCACGACCTGACTAACCACACAAGACTCTAGTCTAGGTTTATCGCCTATTAGGGTTCCATCCGTAAGGAGATCCGACCGGGGTGTCGCTCACGGCCCCAAACGATGTGTACAGGGTTCCCAAGCCCACCAACCGGGTGCCACTTGGTACACCGGGCCACTGCACCTAGTCTGTCCCAAGCCCACCTGTACCGGGTGCCACTTGGTAGACTACTAGAACTACCTACAAACACAAGAAACTAGTTGCAACTCCTGGACAGAGATCGAGTTGATTAATAAGTTGAGAGGGGCACTTAAGCATTCCAATGCGTGGTAGTAGCTAGTAATTGGACAACTTACACAGAACTCAGTTCTTAAGGACGGTACCAGTGAGACAACCCACCATGTACTCCTACATGGCCTCTCACCGCTACCTTTACCAAATCGTGTTCACACACTTAGCTCACACACAGTAGGACATTTTCACCACATTCCAATTCATCCCCGATGAATCAGACGTGACACAACTCTACGCAATAGCAGGCATAACTAGAAAGCATGAATGAGTAGGCACAACAGGGCTCAAACAACTCCTACTCATGCTAGTGGGTTTCAACTATTTACTGTGGCAATGACAGGTCATGCAGAGGAAAGGGGTTCAGCTACCGCATCAAAAAGCAGTTCAATCGTTGTTGTCCTAATGTAGTAAAGGAGAGCAAGAGCGAGAGAGTGGGATTGTATCGGAATGCTCAATGGGGGTTTGCTTGCCTGGCACTTCTGAAGATATCACTAAGTCTTCATCAGTGTCATTGATTTTAAATCGTCGGAACGTCATCTACTGAGAGGGGACAAACACCGACAACAGAGAAAGAACACAATCAATGCAATGCAACAATATCATGCATGATCATGACATGGCAATATGATGTCGATTGAGCTAATGCAACTAGCAACACAATTAAATGAAGTTGGTTTGAACCAAGGGTTCAAATTAAAACATCATATGTGATTATTTAAATGCCAAAAATGCAAATTGTCATATACGGCAACCTTAGGTTGTTCAAACATGCATGGAAATGCTATAAACAGATTCCTTGAATTTTTTTGATCATTTTTCATATATAACTTATTTTCATCTGAGCTACGATTAATTTTATATGATTTTTAGAAGTTTTAACTATTTTCTGAAATAAATAAATCATTTCTGATTTATTTAAAATTCCAGAAAGGATTTATGACGTCATAGTGACATCATCATTACGTCTGCAAGTCAAAGGCGCCAGCCCAGGTCGAACCTGACGGCTGGGACCCACATGTGAGTGGCACATCCAGTTAATAAAGACTATTAGTGCTAACTTAGCTAACTAACTTAATTAACCCTGAGGCTGGTCCCATAGGTCAGTGACTAACCTAACTAACTGGATTAATTAGCATTTAACTTAACTAACTTAGCTAGTTAGAAGGGGGGCTCATGCGTCAGTGACCCAGGGGTCAAACTGGGTCAACCCGGGTCAAACTCGCCGGAGTTGACCCGTGGCTCGTCGCCGGCGGAGGCAGAGACGGCGGAGGGCGTCGGGTTTCGCCTACAGGAGGCAGTTTCGGGCGGGGTTAGTCCCTTTGGAAAGCTGGTGCTCGGCCGCATCCAACGGTGCAAGAGGTACGACCTGAGGTGGCCGGAAACAGCGCTGGCGGCGAGCGAGGCCGTGGCCGGAGTTCGGGCATCGGCGAGGACGACGATGTGGTGCAAGGGAGGAGGCGCAGAGAGGTGCTACGGCCTCCTGGTGATGTGCTAAGCACGGTGATACGCTCGATTTCGAGCTTACTCATCTGTGGCCACGACGGCGGCATCGCCGGCGGAGCCGAGCTCTCGGTCGTGATGGCCAACGGGGTTAGGGGGCAGCTCGAGCGACGTGGCTAGTGGGAGAAGGAAGAGGAGCTCACGGCAATCTCGCAGAGCAAACAAATGGACTCGGGGAGGCACGGGCGGCGTCGTGGCATCTCCGGCGATCTCGGCGGCCGAAGGAGGAAGGAGAGGTCGGGGACGAAGCTGTAGGGCTCCCGCGGTCGCATGGGTCGATGGAGAGGATGAGGGAGGCACGGCGGAGCTCAGGGGCGCGTCGGGGAGGCGAGGGGGTGGCGGTGGACGCAGCTGCGGCGGTGGCGTGCTCACGGGCGCATCGGCCAAGGTGTCGAGAGGGCGAGGGAGAGACGAAGGGGAACAGTGAGGAGGTCAGGGGGGTTCCAGATGGTAGCGGCGTGTCCTTGGCGGCGTCGCTCTGCCAGGGGAGGTCCAGGCAGGCAGGTGGTGTGGAAGCCGTGGGCGCGCCCTGCCCAGCTTCTCCTCTGCCTACTGGCAAGAGGTAGAAGACGAGGATCCCCCTGGTGGGCTGGGCCAAACTGGAGCTGGGCCGCCTCTACAGCTGGTAAGCACCAGGTAAGTTACTATCTCTCTCCCTGCTTTTCTCATTTTTGTTTTTGTTTTCCATTTTTGCTTTTGTTTTGAATTTGGTTTTCTAACCAAATTATTTTTGCAGCTTCTGGAAACATTTGTTGATGTAAAAATGATTATTCCAAAGCTCCACAAGAAGTCTCAGAATTATTGGGGCAACAACAATATTTATAAGATTTATTTGCTCCAACTCAAATACATTAGTGAATTAAATCAAAGCCCAAACAATTCCCCAAAAATGTTCAATATTTTTGGTTTGGACCAAACCCTTGCCAAAATTATCAAACATTAATGGAGGCAATTTTTGGGTTTATTGAAAATATTATTAGGTTAAACCTAATTGCTTTGATTTGGTGCTAGGGTTAGTCATCCCCATTTCAAGTTTCCTTTGAAAATAAACATGAAGATCAAGCAAAGACAACAACGGAAGCTAGGGCTGTGACAGTGCAATTAATCAAGAGTGATATGTATGAAGAATTATGCATGGTGGCTTTTCCACAAATACGATGTCAACTACATGATCATGCATGCCAATATGACAATATGAAGCGTGTCATATGAACGGAATGATGGAGCGTTGCATGTCAATATATCTCGGAATGGCTATGGAAATGCCTTGATAGGTAGGTATGGTGGCTGTTTTGAGGAATATATATGGTGGTTGTTTTGAGGAAGGTATATGGTGGATGTATGGTACCGATGAAAGTTGCGCGGTACAAGAGAGGCTAGCAATGGTGGAAGGGTGAGAGTGTGTATATCCATGTACTCAACATTAGTCATAAGAACTCATATATTTATTGCAAAAATATACGAGTCATCAAAACAAAGAAATCAACGCATGCTCCTAGGGGGGAGGTTGGTAGGAGTTAACCATCGCGCACCCCCTACCTCCACACAAAGGTTGACACTTTACAAATACATCATGCTCTAACTTTGTCACGTAGCGGTTCATCATAGGTGCATGCTACAGGAATCACTAACTTTAACAGAAGAATTTATCAATTTCTTAATAACTCCACTAGCATGACTCTAATATCACTATCCTCATATCTCAAAACAATTATCAAGCATCCAACTTCTCATCATATTCAATGCACTTAGTGTGCAAGTTTTTTCTACATTGATATTGGATGTCTATCATGTGAAGACTAGTTTTATAGTCAAAGCACATTACCATGCTGTTTTAATAGACCCTCAAAAGGATATAAGTGAAGCATGAGATATCAACAATTTCCACAAAATATAATCACCACCGTGCTCTAAAAGGTATAAGTGAAGCACTAGAGCAAAACTATTCAACTCAAAAGATATAAGTGAAGCACATAGAGAGTTCTATCAATTCCTAGGCCATATTTAACTCTCTCAAAGAGGTGTGTCCAGCAAGGATAATTGTGGCAAACTAACAAGCAAAGAATCATATTATACATGACGCTCCAAGTAAAACACATATCATGTGGTGAATAAAAATATAGCTCCGAGTATAGTTACCGATGGATGAAGACGAAAGAGCGGACGCCTTCCCGGGGCATCCCCAAGCTTAGGTTTTTGGTTGTCCTTGAATTTTACCTTGGGGTGCCTTGGGCATCCCCAAGCTTAGGCTCTTGCCACTCTTTGTTCCATAGACCATCAAAGCAATACTCAAAACTTGAAAACTTCACAACACTAAACTTAGACAAAAATCTCGTGAGCTCCGTTAGTATAAGAAAGCAAACCACTACTCAAAGGTATTGCAATGAATTCATTCTTTGTTTATATTGGTGTTAAACCTACTGTATTCCAACTTCTCTATGGTTCATACCACTGTTCAAGATATCTTCCAATATGCCGATAAATCGGCCGATTGATCGCTTACCGTTGTCTGACCGATTTGGCGATGCCGATAACTGACCGATTTATCCCTTATCATGGGTGGACCGATAAGTTCCCGATAAGCGATATCCCCAACATTGGTTCATACTTCCCAATACTACCCATAGATGCATTGAAATAAGCAAACAACACAAGAAAAACAGAATCTGTCAAAAACAGAACAGTCTGTAGTAATCTGCAGTTTTCGCATATTTCTGTAACTCCAAAAATTGAACTAAATTGGTAAACGTGAGGAACTTGTCTATTAATCATCTGCAAAAATAATCAACTAAATAGCACGCTCCAGTAAAATCTGGTGACCATTCTAGCGAGCGCTAACGATTCTGGTTTTCACAGCAAGATCATATAAACTTCACACAAGTCTTCCCAAAGGTTCTACTTGGCACAAACACTAAATAAAACACAAAACCACATCTAAACAGAAGCTAGATGCAATATTTATTCCTAAACGGAAGCAAAAACAATTGGGTTGCCTCCCAACCAAACGCTACCGTTTTACGCCCCTAGCTAGGGACGATACATGGATAGATCTAGGGAATGCCATAATGATACGATATATCGCGAAAACTTATCTCATATTCCCTACGTTCAGCAGCAAGTTTCCTTTGTGGCAAGCAAGAGTAATCAAAAGGGCTAAATTTAATGGGACAAAAGTCCCCCTTATCAAGCTCAGAAGGAATAGGTTCCTCTTTTGGCCCTTTGTAGTGAACAACCAATTCATCATTATAGGCGTTCTTTTGGAAGAAGGTCACGAGCCTTCACTCAAGGGAGAAGCCTAACCCATTGTTTAGAATAGAAAAATCATCATTCAACTCAGAAATTCTGTCAACCAAGACATCGGTAGGAACCTTGTTTCTAAGGTTTTCATTAAAAGCAACATGATCAGGAGATCGCAACCGCATTATGTCTTCTTGATTAAATAAGATAGCCTCTATGCGAGGTCGGCTGACATCTACCCCGTAATGAGCATATATTTCTTTGGCCTCTTTCATGATAAATCTAAATTCATGAGCCAAAAATATAGTAGCTGCACGTTTAACAGAAGAATGCTCAATATTTGAAAACTCCAAAAAGATTCTCTGAATACAGGGATGCATATGAATAAATTGCCTTTCAATTTCTACTACAAGCATAGATACAACATCCGCAAGGCTACTAGTTCTGTGAAGAATAGAGCCACCCATAGTGGGCAAAGCACCGGCATAAGTAAAGTCTTGAAGAAGTCCTTTTCCAATGATATTACCACTACAAACCCAGAACTTCTTAATATGTTAAGTGGTAGTTTCATCCGGGGGGTCAACATAGACATTGCCCTCAACATTACTACCCTTCTCGATAGAATCTTCCCCCATCTCAGACATGAGGGCAAGCGAATGATAAACACACGACAGAAGAAGGGCGAATAAAACGGCAAGGGTGAAGTGGGGGAGAGGAAAATGAGAGGCAAAAAAAATGTAATGCAAAGGATAACGGTTTGTGATAGATACTTGGTATATGACTTTTGCGTAAGCCTCCCCAACAATGGCGCTAGAAATTCTTCTTGCTACTTCTCGAGCTTACATTGTAATCCCTCGAAGAGGAAAGGGAGATGCAGCACAGTAGCGTAAGTATTTCCCTCAGTTTTTGAGAACCAAGGTATCAATCCAGTAGGAGACCACGCGCGAGTCCCTCGCACATGCACAAACAAATAAGAACTTCGCAGCCAACGCGATAAGGGGTTGTCAATCCCTTTACGGTCACTTACGAACGTGAGATCTGATAGAGATGATAGTTTGATATTTTTGGTATTTTTGGTTATAAGAATAGAAAATAAAAGCAGAAAAGTAAAGTAGATTGTAGATTGACATATTGACAATAGACCCGGGCCCCATAGTTTTCTCTAGTGGCTTCTCTCATGATAGCGATATTCTACGACGGGTAAACAAATTACTGTCGAGCAATTCATAGAAAAGCGAATAATTATGAGAATATCTAGGCATGATCATTATATATAGGAATCACGTCCGAGACAAGTAGACCGAAACAATTCTGCATCTACTACTATTACTCCACACATCAACCGCCATCCAACATGCATCTACTTTATTAAGTTCATAAGAACAGAGTAACGCCTTAAGCCAGATGACATGATGTAGAGGGATAAACTCAAACTTAGTGATATAAACCCCATCTTTTTATCATCGATGGCAAAAATACAATACGTGCCTTGCTGCCCCTGCTGTCGCTGGGAAAGGACACCGCATGATTGAACCCAAAGCAAAGCACTTCTCCCATTGCAAGAACTATAGATCTAGTAGGCCAGACCAAACCAATAATTCGAAGAGACTTGCAAGGATATTATAATCATACATAAACAATTCAGAAAATAACCAAATATTTGTCATAGATAATCTTCATCATAAACCCACAATTCATCGAATCTCGACAAACACATCGCAAAAAGAGATTACATCGAATATATCTCCTCGAAGACCGAGGAGAACTTGGTATTGAGATCTAAAGAGAGAGAAGAAGCCATGTAGATACTAGCTATGGACCCGAAGGTCTGTGGTAAACTACTCACAACTCATGGTGAGGCGATGATGATGATGTAGAAGCACTCCGTGGAAGACCCCCCCTCCGACGGAGCTCCGGAACAGGCCCCAAGATGGGATCTCACAGGAAGAGAAGGTGGCGGCGGTGGAACTAGGGTTTTCTCTGTTGTTCTGATAGCTTCATGGTATGTAGGTATATATAGGAGGAAGGAGGGCACCGGGGGCCAGAGGGGGTGCCCACGAGGCAGGGGGCGCGCCCTATAGGGGGCGCACCCCCCGCCCTCGTTGACGCCACATCAGCCCTACTCCGTGGTTCTCAAGTCTCCAGTGCGTATTGTTCTCCATAAATATCTCTCTCGAAGGTTTCATTCCGTTTGGACTCCGTGTGATATTCCTTTTCTATAAAACTCTAAAACAGGCAAAAAACAGCAATCTGGACTGGCCTTTTGGGTTAGTAGGTTAGTCCCAAAAATAATATAAAAGTGTATAACAAAGCCCATTAAACATCCAAAATATCATAAATAATAGCATGGAACAATCAAAAATTATAGATACGTTGGAGACGTATCGTCACTGGGAAAGGACACCGCAAGATTGAACCCAAAGCTAAGCACTTCTCCCATTGCAAGAAAGATCAATCTAGTAGGCCAAACCAAACTGATAATTCGAAGAGACTTTAAAGATATTTTAATCAAGCATATAAGAATTCAGAGAAGAACCAAATATTATTCATTGATAATCTTGATCATAAACCCACAATTCATCGGATCTAGACAAACACACTTCAAAAAGAATTACATCGAATAGATCTCCAAGAAGATCGAGGAGAACTTTGTATTGAGATCCAAAGAGAGAGAAGAAGCCATCAAGCTAATAACTATGGACCCGAAGGTATGTATTAAACTACTCATAACTCATTGGAGAGGCTATGCTGTTGATGTAGAAGCCCTCCATGATCGACGCCCCCTCCGGTGGAGCTCCGGAACAGGCCCTAAGATGGGATCTCATGGGTACAAAAGGTTGCGGCGGTGGAAATAGGGTTTCGTGGTACTCTCGGATGTTTCCAGGGTATATGAGTATATATAGGACGAAGAAGTATGTCGGTGGAGCTACGAGGGACCCACGAGGGTGGGGCATGCCTACACCCCTAGGCGCGCCCCTCTGCCTCGTGGCCACCTCATGGCTTCTCTAGCGTGTACTCCAAGTCTTCTGGGTTGTGTTTGTTCCAAAAACGATCCTCGCGAAGGTTTCATTCTATTTGGACTCCGTTTGATATTCATTTTCTGCGAAACACTAAAATAGGCAAAAACAACAATTTGCACTGGGCCTTGGGTTAGTAGGTTAGCCCCAAAAATAATATAAAAGTGTATAAGAAAGCCCATTAAACATCCAAATCAGATAATATAATAGCATGGAACAATAAAAAATTATAGATACGTTGGATACATATCACAGGACCGTCGTGGTCTCGATCTGATCCAACGCTGGGTTCCGCAAGATGCCTTTGGAAGATTCTGCCAAGAATTGGCAGAACTCTTTCTTCTATGTGCAGAACGTCGACGGGAGGCCCGACGCCATCAACTTGCCCCCTTAATCAACAACCGGCCGGCGGCCAGGATGAACTGGGGGCACACGATCAAGAACCCGCCGCGGGGCCTGGTGAACCTGCAGAACCGGCACCGGGTGATGACGGTATGGGAGGGGATTAAGGGAACGAACACCATCTCTGCCTTCATTGCATGCTGCATCTTGCCGCTGCAGTGTCGGGCTCATATCATCGGCCTGATGGCGGACCGTCGGGATCCTACCCGGATGTCGGAGGAAAGGCAGGATGCGTCACAGGTGGCCGAGCACGTCAACGCCATCTCCAAGGCCAACCTGGACGACGACTGGGACTTCGGCAAGGCGCCTTGGGTTAGTAGGTTAGTTCCCCTCTCTTGCTTTTGCTTTAACCTTTTCTTCCCCCGCCCTGATGTTTGACGGAACATGATCACAGATCGCGTGCGTTGTGATGGCTCGCCTGGAGGCGTCCGCCCAGGCCGCTGAGCTCCCGGCGCCGGCCAGCGGCGCAGCCAGTGACGCGCATCGCGGAGCGAAGTCTCCGCACCGTGACCCCATCCGGGATTGGTCGGATGATGACATCATGGAGGTCCTAACGCCGACTAGTGGTGCAGCACCCAGGAGGGAGGAGACGGCACCATTGACATACCAAGGCGACTGCGGAGGACGGCAGATGCCGGAACATCCTGCGTGGCCAACTGGCCGCACGGGAAGGAGGACGTGGCAAAGAGCCGGCCATCCACGAAACGTGCAGCGGAGCCGACCGCTGGCGGCAAGCCTGCCGCCAAGAAGAGGCGTCGTGCTACGCTGGTCAGGCCCGCAAGGCTGGCTGTCCCGACGGTGATTTCGTAAGTCTTTTTGACGCCTTTGGCAAGCTGACGAATGATACCTTTCCTGTTTATTAGCTTGCTTCTTGTTCCAGTACGATGTTGCAGGTGGCATTGGCGGTGACAGAGGCTGCGTCCGGGGGCAACTTTGCGTTCCGGAGGTCCTGAAGCAGCGCCATCGATCCACCCGAGGACCCGGCGGCGGAGGATCTTTGTCTGGATCCGCAGGACGCGGAGCGCTGCGGCTGGAGGGACCAGAACAAGGCCCTCCAGGAGATGGTGGAGGAGGACCGGGCCTGGCCGGCATGGCCGGAGGTGCCGGGGGACATGGCGGCCGGCGTGCCGCCGACGATGGAAGAGCGCGGCCAGGGTGGCCGAGCGGGCGTGGAGACGGCCGACCGGGTGCTCGTGATGGTGGGTGATGACACCCCACCGTGGATTGGGATGGCCGACCAGGTGGAGGAGGAGGACGGCCAAGGCAGGGAGTCGGCGCCGGAGGCGACCTTGTACGAGGCACCGCGGGCGGCGGTGGATGGGGCACCAGGGGCGGCACCTGACGTGGTGTCGAAGGCGGCGCCAGGCGGCACGCCGGAGGGGATGCGAGCCGCGGGTGGCGCGGCGAGCGGCGAGCACGCTCTCACGGTGAGGTAGCCGCCATTGGTGGTGTCGGGCGGTCATCAGGCTGCGGGGACGCGGCAGCACCAGGCCATGGCTGACCTGCCCGTATTCGGGCCCGTGATGCAGAAGGAGGCCGCCATGGCGGCCGTGATCCATTGCCTTTAAGGGCGCGCGGCTCGGGTTCATGCCTTTGCGCAGGCTGAATCCGAGCAAGGGCGGGAGCTGGAGCACGCCGTGCGCGTAAGTTTTTCTTTCTCTGAGTTCCTTCCTTTCTTGCAGCTGAACAATGGGAGCGTGCTAGCGCACCCACTTGGTGTAGCCCCCGAGACTCGGGCCAACTTTGTAGTAGTTGGGTCTAATCTTCAAGATGCTTCGTCTTGCGCTGATACTTGTTTCTTCATAGCAACTGGATGCTTACCGGGTCGGCCTCTACAACCGGCTCATGGAGAAGAACCAAGAGGTCACGGCATATCTTGCCGCCAAGACAGGAGTGCTCCGTCTCGCCGAAGGTAATTCTTTGCATGCTCTTAGTGGGGGCGCACGAGCGCACCCACTTGGTGTAGCCCCCAAGATTCGGTCCAACTGCGTAGCAGTTGGGTCGAATCTTAAAAAACGTTCTCTCTCTTTTCTTCTATCTTGACTCCGATTGCTTGTTCGCGTGATCGTTGCAGCCGAGGTGGCGAAGCTGAAGACAGAGGCCGCCAAGGCGGCGGAGGCCTAGCAGGCGCTTGCCAAGGCCATCCAGCGGCGTAACTAGCTGGCCAATGACAAGAGTCGGGTGGAGGCCAATGTGGAGCGCTTGATTGCGGAGGCAGCCAAGGCGGAGGAGGCCCGACAGTCGCTTGTTGATGTCGGCGAGCAGCGCGATCGGCTGGTCGACGACAAGGGCCATCTGCAGGCTGAGGTCGATCACCTAAAGGCAGAGGTCGTTAAGACGACGTAGGCCCATCAGGCGGAGCTGCTCCACCTAAGGGGGGGGGGTACGAGGAGGCGGCGTCCACTAAGGACACCGAGCTGAACGCGACCCTGGTCAAGGCCGCCGAGATGGAGAAGGCGCTGGAGGCGCGCGATCGTGCCGGGGACTTGGCGCGGCACGGTATGTTTCTTGAAGCACAACACCTGGACGTAGCTTTCGCCAGCAAGTGCTGCTTTGTGGTTTCGCCGGGCTGAGAAGCCGGCTTCGATTTCTTCGTTACTGGTCATCTTGTTTTTTCCTCTCCGCAGGCCACTTCAAGGATACGCAGAAGACAACGGAGGGGGGCGTCAACCTTATACGAACACAGGCGGACCCCGACACTGAGCTTTATCCCAATGTGCCTTGGAGCTTCTCCCAGATCATGGGCGCCAACCATGCCCGTCTGCAAGTCTTGAGCGAGCAGATGGAGTGGGTCTCCGAAGTCGGCACAGGGATGACGGCGGCCCTTTGGCCCGGCGCGGTCATGCCTGACAGCTTGTCTCGGATGGCGCGGTGGCTAGAAGTTGGGTCAAAGCGTCTTCGCGTGTGGCGCATCTCCGCGGCTCGCATCGGTGCTGAAATGGCGTTGCGGTTTGTCATGTCTTGGTACCCGGACCAGGACCTAGACAAGTTGATGGGCCAGCGAGCCGGCTCAGAGCAGCAGCTACTCGCGAATGCGGACAATATCACCACTCGGGCCAGTTATGTGGCCAGGTTTGTGGCGCATGCTGAGTTCCAGCTAGAGAGGATGGAGGACAGCGGAGTCGTGCCGCCCGACGACTTCGGCTTGCTGTTGGACGACCCGATGGGCAGCTCTAGCGAGACGAGAATCTATGCGGACGACGATGCCGGGTTGGAGGACACCGGCGTTTCGGCCCGCACCGAAGCCGCCGGTACCTCGTCATTTGCACAGCCTGGCACGGGGACCGCTTGAAGCTGCCCTGTTTATCTTTCATCGTATTTTTTGTTAAGTGACATGTCCACCAACCCACTGGGGTGTTTTGATGAATGTAATGAACTTCGTCCTCGGGCCTATTGATGTAAATATTTTTGTGGGTGTTTCCGCTTTCACCCTTTGTTTTTGGAACCTTTTTTCTTACTTGCGTCCCCTCCC
>LR738709.1:487879065-487901096 GCA_902687465.1 Secale cereale | reverse complement strand
CCCCCCCCCGCGCGAGCCAGATAGCCGGGTTCCGATAAGTGACAAGGGGTTCGACCTTTGGGAGAAGCACGTAGTAGTTAGGTCCTTTAAACGTTGAGCATGAGAGAAACACCGACTGGGCCGGCTAGCGGCAGCCGGCTGGGCCGGGTGACAAGCAGCATGTCGTGCAGCAATTTAATGTGGCGGGTCCGGGATGGCCAATCCGATGAACACACACTTCGGCGTTGCGGCGAGCAGGTGCTTTGGCCCCTGATTTTTGCTGGCCGACAGCGGAAGCCAGACCGTGGCGCTGGGTAAATTGAAGGGCATGGGCTGCCTAGGTACGTTGAGAGGTGCTAAGGGGGATAACGCATGATGGATAAGCCTGCCAGCCCCCGAGCCCCCGAGTTGAGCGGGTCAACCCGACGGTGGGGGGTTTGAGAAAGTTCAAGGGTATGTGAAAACACAATAACTTGATAGGGCGAAAGGGGCAGCCCCCGAGCATCGTTCGGGGATCCCATAGTTTTTCTCATGTGATTACAAAAGGGTAGTGATACATACGTGCACACAACTAACAGTACAATAGGCGGAGGACTTCTACATTCCAAGGCCAGCTTGTTTCTTCCCTGGCGGTATCTCTTTTGCGTTTTTTTCCTTGTGAGCGTCGATGTGGTATTAAGCGTTGCGGTCGCATAGGATTTTGCTGATGATGAGGGGGCCCTCCAATGGAGGAGCCAACTTGTGCAGCCCGGCTTGCTGCTGGATAAGCCAGAGGACGAGGTCTTCCTCACGGAACACGAGGGGCTTGATCCTCTTGCTGTGGTAGTGCCCCAGACCCTGCTGATAGATGGAAGAATAGCTAAGTGCCAGGAGGCGTGCTTCTTCGAGTAGGTCAACGCCGTCTTCGCGTGCTTCCTTGGCTTGTGCATCGATGAACATTGTGACTCATGGCGAGTCGAACTCGACATTGGTTGGGATGACGGCCTTGGTGCCGTAGATGAGGAAAAATGGGGTGAAGCCGGTCGACCTGTTTGGCGTCGTTCAGAGGCTCCACATGACTGCTGGCAGCTCGTCAAGCCAGCTGTCAGGCAAGCGGATGAGGGGCTTGACGAGTCACGGTTTGACGCCAGACAAAATGAGGCTGTTGGCCAGCTCGACCTGGCCGTTGGACTGAGGATGGGCCACGGATGCCAGGTCAAGCCGGATGCCAGAGACGAAGCAATATTGTGCCAGAACGCCCTTGGTAAAGTTGGTGCCGTTGTCGGTGATGATGCTGTGCGGGACGCAGTAACGCACCGCGATATCTGTGATGAATCGGACGGCTGTTGGCCCATCCAATTTCTTGAGCGGCCTTGCCTCGATCCACTTGGTGAACTTGTCCACGGCCACCAGCAAATGCGTCATGCCGCCCCGTGCTATTTTGAAGGGTCCGACCATGTCGAGCCTCCAGACCGCAAAGGGCCAAGGGACCGGGGTGGTTTGCATGGCTAAAACTGGCGGATGGCTTCACTTGCTGATTTGTTAGCATCCCCCACACTCGAGGACGAGCGACTCAGCATCCTTCAGGGTCGTGGACCAGTAGAAACAATGGCGGAAAGCCTTGGCCACCAAGGATCTGGAGGCGTCATGGTGCCCGCACTCTCCCTGGTGTATGTCGAAGAGGATCTCCATGCCCTTGTCCTGCTCGACGCAGATCCGGAAGACACCCATTGCGCTGCGCTTGACGAGCTCATGGTTGACGATGCTGTAGGCGGACGCCCTACGTTGCACTTGCCGGGCCTCGATCTCATCCATAGGAAGGGTCCCATCTTCTAGGAAGACGAGGATTGGCTGGGCCCACGACGGGGCCATGACCATGGTGAAGACGGCCGCCATGAGGGTCCTGGGGTAGCAGCCCTCGAGCCAGAGGCGACAACCACCAGGTCAGGGATGACGGTCACCGGGATGAGCACACCAGTCCCCGGACCGGGTTCAGCAGTCCTCGAGCCGGGTTCGGCAGTTCTCGGGCTGGGTTCAACAGTCCTCTGTCCTGGGAGGGGCGCTGCAGGGTTGTCGGGGACGAATATTGACTCGCAGTCCGGAGATGGCTTGACAAATGGCTTGCGCAGGCGCTTGAGGGAGACACCGGACGGAATGGCTTCCCGGGAAGCACCAATCTTGGCCAGCGTGTCGGCGGCCTCTTTATCTGCACGCGGGAGGTGGAGGAACTCGCAGCCGTCGAAGGTGCCGGATAGCTACTGGACCAGGGAGCGGTAGCTTGCCATGTTGGTGTCCCGAGCGCCCCACTCACCGGAGCTCTGCTGGACCACCAGGTCCGAGTCGCCGAAGCATAGGATGAGCCGGATGTCGAGTTCCTTGGCATGTCGGAGGCCGTGCATGAGGGCTTCATACTCTACAACGTTGTTGGAGGCGGCGAAGTGGATTTGGAGTGCGTAGTGGAGCCGGTCGCCCTTCGGGGAAGACAACACGATGTCGGATCCCAAGCCGGAACATATCTTGGAGCCGTCGAAGTGCATGCGCCAATGCATCGAGTCCGGAGGTGGTGGCAGGTACTTGGTTTCCATCCAGTCGACGAGGAAATTCGTCAAAGCTTGGGACTTGATTGTGGTGCGGGGCTCGTAGAGGATGGAGTGGCCGACGAGCTCGATGACCCACTTGGCAACTCGGTCGGAGGCATCACGGCACCCGATGATTTCGCTGATGGGGGTTGTGCTGACTACGGTGACCTCATGCTCTTGAAAGTATTTCTTCAGCTTCTTGGCGGTGAAGTACACGCCGTAGTACATCTTCTCGTAATGCGGGTAGTTCTGCTTGGAGGCTGAAAGCACCTCGCTCAGGTAGTAGACAGGTTGCTGGACAGTCTGGGTCTTGCCCTCCTCTGGCCGCTCGACCACTAGAACCGTGCTGACTGACCGCGAGGTAGCTGCGATGTATAGTAACATCGGCTCCTTGTCGGCTGTCGAGGCTAGGACGGGCGCGGTGGAGAGCATGCATTTGAGATCCCGGAACGCTTCATCCGCTTGGTCGTTCCACTTGAATGGTATCGTCTTCTTCATTAGATGATATAGGGGCAGGGCCCTCTCGCCCAGCCAACTGAGAAATCGGCTGACCGAGGCCAAGCAGACGGTGAACTTCTGGACATCGCGCAGCCGAGCTGGCTTGCGCATGCGTTCGATGGCCTTAATATTTTCTGTGTTCGCCTCAATGCCGTGTTCCGAGACGAGGAAACCGAGCAGCTTTCCAGCTGGCACGCTGAAGACACACTTCTCTGGATTGAGCTTGATCTGGTACTCGCGCAGGTTGGCTGAGGTCTCCTTCAGGTCGTCGAAGAGCATGAGTTGCTGCTTGGTCTTCACCATGATGTCATTCACGTAGACGTGGATGTTGTGGCCGAGTTGCGGCAACAGGCATTTCTGCATGCAGTGCTGGAAGGTGGCACGGGCATTCTTCAAGCCGAACGACATGGTGATGTAGCAGTACGCCCCAAAGGGCGTGATGAAGGACGTCTTCAGGGCGTCGCCGGGGTCTAGCTTGATCTGGCGGTAGCCGGAGTAAGCATCCAGGAAGGACATGAGCTCGCAACCGGCGGTGGAGTCGATGACTTGATAGATCCGCGGGAGGGCGGAAGGATCCTTGGGGCAAGCCTTGTTCAGGCTGGTGTAGTCTATGCACATGCGCCAGGTGTTGTTATTCTTCAGGACGAGGACTGGGTTGGCCAGCCACTCGGGGTGAAATACTTCCACGATGAAGCCAGCTGCGAGGAGCTTGGCGACCTCTTCACCAATGGTTCTTCTATTCTCTTCCGAAAAGCGACGTAGGGCTTATCGGACAGGCTTAGCGTCCTTTCGGATGTGAAGTTTCTGCTCGGTGTACCTCCTCGGGATTCATGGCATGTCCTTTGGGATCCATACAAAGATATCCCGATTCTCACGGAGGAAGTCGACGAGCTCGTCTTCCTATTTGTTGTCGAGGCGGGCGCCCATGACAACGTACTTGCTGCAGCTGGGGTCTTCTGGTTTCAGCTTGACCTTCTTGGTCTCCTTGGACGGCTAGAGTGAAGCCTCTCCGGCCGACTCCTTGGCGGAAACCGGCGCAGTCGCTGTCTCATTGGCCAACGCGACGATTCGATCGAGCTTGCACCGCTCCTCGGCTATGACCTGCGTCTCGGCTAGTTTGGCGCCGACTTGAGCACATTCCGGGGACTTGCGGTAGTCGCTGGCGACGGTGATGAGGCCCTTGGGACCCGACATGTTCATTTTCAGGTAGGCATAGTGGGGGACCACCATGAACTTGGCGAGTGCAGGCCGGCCCAGTAATGCATGCTATCCGCTGGTCAGGTCCACAACCTCGAACCAGATGGGCTCGGGTCGGAAATGCTGACTTGAGCCGAAGAGGACGTCGAGCCAGATGCGGCCGATGGGGGAGCAGGAGAGTCCGGGCACGATGTCGTGGAACACCATTGGGTTGGCTCCAAATCCTTGGCCTCGAGGCCGAGCTTGGTCATGGTGTCGCAGTAGAGGATGTTGATGCTACTCCCGCCATCGATGAGAACTCGGGAGAACTTGCAGGTGCGCCGGCTCACGACTATGGTGGGGTCGAGGACAAGGGCATTTCCAGCGGGGTTTGGCATGATGGCCGGGTGGTCCTCCTAGCTCTAGGTGACCGGGTAATCCGACCAGTGCATGTACTCTGGCTTGGCTAGGACAACTGTGTTCACCTCCTGGAGGAGCAGGCGCTCGCTACGTTTGTCGTCGCCGAGGCTGGCGAAGATGACGTAGCATGCGTTCTGGTTGGGGAAGACTTCATCACGCACGTCACCATTTGCCCGAGGCGGTGGAGGAGGAGGGGGAGCGTTGTGGCACCCCAGATCAGAGCGACCGGTTTACCTTGCATTGCCAGCCTAGAGACCATGTCTTCTGGCAACACACAACATCTTGGTATAGAAAACAAACGCTTTATTGATACTAGCGGATCGCAGTTTTACAGTACGGCGAGTAGCGAGGCCAAGTGGCACACATGGTGCGGCTGGACAATATGTACATTATTTAATGAACATAAAAGGCCTCGGTCACAAAGACTACACAATAGTGGAACGACTTCGTAGCGGAACTCCATCTCATAGGGACACCGATGTGGACATGGTCTAGACTCGGACGGCACTCCTTTCCGGCGAAACTTTCCTGAAATTTGGCATGACATGCCAGGTCAGTGCATTGAATGTTCTTGCAAGATTATAGCAAACATAATCATAATGACAAACAATATCATGATAATTACTCATTTATTAAAATGCAGCAACATACTTGGATATACATATAACTAACATGTTGTGCTCATGCCTTTGTGAAAACAGACCCTCGGTCTGATTTACCCATAGTGATTTTTCTTAAACTATAAACTTGTTCATCTCAACAGGACATAATTCGTGATCTTTCCGGCGATCACAACCCTGACCATACTTGGTCTCAAATCATCTCGGTGGCTCTTCCACCATGGTTACAGTACAAAAAGTCGTAACTTATTGAGCAAATTTTATCTTATGTTGACCCATGGTGTGACTTAACCATAGTGATTTTTCTTACACTATAAACTTGTTCATCTCAACAGGACATAATTTGTGATCTTTCCGGCGAACACAACCCTGACCATACTTGGTATCAAATCATCTCGGTGGCTCTTCCACCATGGTTACACTACAAAAAGTCATAACTTAGTGAGCAAATTTTATCTTATGTTGACCCATGGTGTGACTTACTTTCGAGCGTGTCCGTGACCTCGTCTCGGCTATCGATAGATTAATTACACTCTGCAGAGGTAGTGCACTATACCCACACCACGAAACCCATGGACTCGCTTTCCAATTCGGGTGGACCAACGGTGTCCTGACAAAACTCATCAATTGCCATGACACTCTCCCGGCCACTCCGACTCATTCCCCACTGGAATAGTCCTGGGTGGCCCTGTGCCTACCAAAGGCACACCGACCACCGTCATGGCCAAACAGAAATTGTCCCTAATGGGCACTCGGTACCATAAATTTAACAACGGGCACACAAGGTTATGTCTGCTTACCGGGCCAGGGTACCGCATGCCCATAACCTTCCCTATTTGGAGGTACCGACAAGAGGCATGACAATGGACCGAATAAAGACCTTCCCATAAAGGCAAATGTGGTTATACTGGGAAAAACT
Source organism: Secale cereale (assembly GCA_902687465.1). Classification (NCBI taxonomy): domain Eukaryota; kingdom Viridiplantae; phylum Streptophyta; class Magnoliopsida; order Poales; family Poaceae; genus Secale; species Secale cereale. The sequence continues at coordinate 487,894,926 of LR738709.1, read as the reverse complement.
CGATTCAGTGGCACCATGACTCGGTCAACAATTTATTCAAGTTGAGTTATTAACAGTTTCAACTTAAAGAAAATAAATAACCGGTGTCATAAAATGCCATGGAATGCAACATACCAAATACATTACAAAAAGAAACAACTGGGTCATCTTTACTTTACTAAATGTAAGCATCATAGCTTCAATATTATTCTGGTTATGATTTACATCTAATTAAGAACATAATATATTCTAGCAATTTATTTAACATAATTCTTATGTAAAAGAAAATAACTTCACATAGCTATTTATATACATATCAATATTAGTTCTCAATGATCCAAACTTTCTTCTAGCTATCTTAATAACTTAAACCAACTTCCAACTTTCTGTAAACTAAATGAAACAACTAAATAACCAACATAAAGTAATTAACAAAATAATTCATATGCATAAATCAAATCATTTCTTCAAGTTGGGAAATCACAAATATTGAAACGGCACCATGAAAATGTTGTTGTGGCTTGCCTTAGTGCAAATGAGGTTCACAAGCCTCCTGGTGATCCTGAAGACAAGCTTCACCTTCTGAAAATAATTAGAAGTACAAAAAGAAAATATCAAGAACCATTCAAAAATTCACCAGAAAATCTACACATCACCAAATAGTCTCATTTTGGGTGTGCTGCAAGATTTCTTTACAAAGAACACAATGCAAAAAGAATCAATTCATTTGCACTTATGGTTAAAAAGTTATGGCAGTTTGAAGTATTTCAGAATATATTTAAATTTGGAATTTAAATAAACAGACAGAAAAGGGGTGTCGTCGAAGGCGTAAAAGCCCAGGGAGCCACCACTCGTACCGCTTCGCGCGGGTATAGAGAGGCTGACTAGCGGGCCCTGGTAGTCAGGTGAGGGGGAGAGAGGGAGAAGAACAGGGGTGGCTGCGGCCTCGCCGGAGCGCACGCCGGCGACGCGAGCTCCTTGGCCAAGATGGGAGGGATAGATCGATAGAGGAGGTCGAGGCACACATGCCCGTACCTGTAGAGTAGCTAGGGGTGGTCGGACGGTGTTGGAAACGACCTCGCAGGCGGAGGCCGAGCGGGGTGGTCGACGGTGTTGAAGAAGACGACGAGCAACAACGACTCCAGAAGCTTCTACTAGGTGGAACGGCACCACCAGAGAGTGGCAGAGGCCCTGCAAGATTCGCCCTGGCCTGAGAGGGGCTGGAGCTACCATGACGACCCGAGGGGATCGCCCGCGAGCTCAAGCTCGGGGATGGCGGCCTAAGGCTTGCTGATACGTCCAAAACGTATCTATAATTTCTGCTTGCTCCATGCCTCTTTTGTGTGATATTGCTATGATATTTATACACTTCCATACATTTTTGATCATATTTGGACTAACCTATTAACTCAGTGCACCCCAGTGCCAATTTCTGTTTTCTGCTGTTTTTGTATTTCAGGTTTTCCCATTACCTAAATTGCCAGAAAAATCCCGGGAAAATATATAAAAAATCAGTGTTTCGGAAGCTTCCATGCGGCCAAAGTAGGGCCAGAGGGGGGCCACCAGGGCTCCAGGAGACCAGAGGGGGCGGTCCCCCTCCTGGCCGCGTTGCCAGGGCGCCTGGGCCCCCCTTGCCTCTTCTGACGCCCCCCTTTGGCATATATTTACACCGCGTCCCGAAACCCTCGAGGACGGAACCCTTTTTCGCAATCTCATCTCTGTTCCGCCGCCGCCGTGCTTCCAAGATCGGGAGCACCAGGAGAACTCTTCCCGGCACCCTGCCGGAGGGGAGGATCACCACCGGGAGCTTCTCCACCACCATGGACGCCTCCCCGGATGAGTTGTGAGTAGTCTCCCTTGGACCATGGGTCCATGACCAGTAGCTATGTGATGTTCTCCTCCCCTCTTTGTTCTTCACCGATTAGACCTCGTGAGCTGCCCTACATGATCGAGGCACATATGTAATCCTTATGCTGTTGCTATGATGAGTTTGCTGGGATCCGATGGATTATGAGATTATGTTCAGATTGTGTGTGAGTAATATATTTGATTCACCTCTTTTATATTTATGTTCTTGAGTAATTCTTGCATGTTCTCCGTTGCTGTTTATTGCTTTGGCCAAGTAGTAGGTAGTAACTCCAAGAGGGAATGTTATGCTTGATTGTGGGTTCATGCCCCTCGATGACTAGCTTGAGTGACAGAAACATGAGTGTAGGGGATGTGCTGTTGCCACAAGGGGGAAAACAACGGTGCTTGTACTTGCGGGTGCAAGGATTGTTTACTTTACGCAAAGTTCTTTTAATGCAGTTCTCTGTTGCTTTGAGTTTACACTATGGGTGGGACTCGCAACTTAATACCAGCGATATGTTCTGGATAGATATCACAAGGTGGATGATTAGTAGTAGATGCAGATGGATTTCGGTCTACTGGCCTTGGCATACCGCCCATCCTTTTGAGCCTCTACGTTTCTTTGCAGCATAGTTAGCATTGGTTTGCGCACATAATCCTGTCAATTGCCCAGCTGTAATTCATTTACCCCGCTTAGTTGTTTTATCGTCTTTTGGGAGAGAGACATCACTAGTGAACATCATGGGACCCCGGTCCATATTACCATCACTGATCACACCCGCTATTTACTTTCCTGTTCTTACTTACTAGTTGCAGTCATACCTATCACTATTATCTCTTGCGTTTGATCCTTTGTAAACGACAAGGCCGGAGGGATTGACAACCTCTCTGTACTCATTGGGAGCAAAGTTAATTGTATCTGTGTGCAGGTCCTGTCAATCGCTAAGTTGCGCCGCTAGCAGTTGAGACCTTCTTGTTGACCCTCGGAGTCTCACGGGATTCGATCCTTGATATCTTTGCCAAGGGAAAACTACCGCTACACTGCATCTCAAACCTTCCACTAGGGGTAACCAACGAGGGGCGAGAAGCCATCAAGCAAAGTTTTCTGGCGCCGTTGCCGGGGACTCCACTCTTCAAGATAGGGGAGTTGCACACTATCTTTTACCTTTGCTTTTTAGTCTTCTTAGTTTACCTTTCAGTTTTTGCTTTAGTTCCCTTTATCAAAAATCACAAAAATAGTTATCTTGCTTGCTTGCTGCTATGGGTTCCACCGAGAACACCAAGTTGTGTGACTTCACTAGTCATAACAACGATGACTTTATCTGCACACCAATTACTACACCTGCCGCTTCAGCACCTTCTTTTGAAATTAAACCTGCTTTACTGAACCTAGTTATGAAAGATCAATTCTCCGGTGCTGGAGATGATGCTGCTTTGCACTTAAATAATTTTGTTGAACTCTGTGATATGCAAAAGTACCAAGAAATAGATGGTAATATTGTTAAGCTTAAGCTTTTTCCTTTCTCCTTGAGAGGAGGAGCTAAAATTTGGTTTCAATATTTGCCTAGAAATAGCATAGATTCTTGGGACAAGTGTAAGAATGCCTTTATTGGGAAGTACTACCCACCTGCTAAAATTATCCAACTAAGGAGTAACATAATGAATTTTAAACAATTGGATAATGAACACGTTGCCCAAGCTTGGGAACACATGAAATCTCTTGTCATGAACTGCCCTACTCATGGTTTGACTACTTGGATGGTTATCCATACTTTTTATGCAGGCTTGAACTTTACCTCGCGGAACTTGTTAGATTCGGCCGCGGGAGGAACCTTTATGTCAACTACACTTGGTGTTGCCACGAAACTTCTCGATGAGATGATGACCAACTATTCCCAATGGCACACCGAACGCGCTCCAACAGGTAGGAAGGTAAACTCTGTCGAGGAGATTTCCTCCCTAAATGAAAAAGTTGACTTGATCATGTCTCTACTTTCCAAGCAATCTTCTATTGATCCTCGTGATGTTCCTTTAAATTCTTTGATTGCTCAAGATCAAGTAGATGTGAACTTTATCTCTAGAAACAATTTCAATAACAATGCTTATAGGAGTAATTTTGGTAGCAACCCTAGACCGTTCCCCTCTAATTCCTATGGGAACAACAATGCTTATCCTAGCACCAAGAACTCCACTTCTGAACTAGAGATTATGCTTAAAGATTTCATCACTACCCAAAAAGCCTTCAATAAGAGTGTAGAAGAAAAACTAGCCAAACTAGATGATCTCTCTTCGAAGGTAGACAATTTAGCCCATGAGGTAGAGTTGCTTAAAATTAGAACTTCCCCTCTTGAGGAGAGGAAGACCACTCCTATGAATGCTATTCAAGTGCAAATTAATGAAAACATTAGGATGTTGGCTAAACTTAAAGAGAGATGGGCTAGAGAAAAGGAGGAAGAAGATAGAATTAAGAACCTTCCTACCCACCACACTGTTGCTACTATCCAAGTTGTTGAGGATATCCAAACTCTTAGCACCCAATGCACTCCTGGTCCCATTGGACCTATTAATGGTGATGCTATGACCATAGAAACTACCAAACAAGTGAGCCTAAAGGACACCACTACCACTTAACTTGATAGTAGTGACCTTGATTTTGATAATTGCACCCTTACCGAAGTTATTGATTTCCTTCACAAGATGTCTAGAGATCCCCGCACTAGCACACTCAACCTTGCCTTCACCGAGCATATCACTAATGCTCTCATCAAAGCTAGGGAGGAGAAACTTAGGGTAGAAGCCTCCATACCTAGAAAGCTAGAAGATGGTTGGGATCCTATGATTAAAATTAAGTTGAATAACTTCTCTTGCTATGCTTTATGTGATGTTGGAGCTAGTACCTCCGTTATGCCCAAAAGAATATATGATATGCTTAAATTGAAACCTTTTGATTCTTGTTCTTTTGGTGTTCGTCTTGTTGATTCTTCCATAAAGAAACCCTTGGGGAGGATTGACGATGTTCTTATCATTGTCAATGACAATTATGTTCCCGTTGATTTTACTATTATGGATATTGAATGTGAACCTTCTTGACCAATTATTTTGGGACGTCCTTTTCTTCGCACCGTTGGTGCCATCATTGACATGAAAGAGGGGAATATAAAATTCCAATTTCCTCTCAAGAAAGGGATGGAACACTTCCCTAGAAAGAAGATTAAGTTACCTTTTGATTCCGTCATACGGGCTAGCTATTCTTTTACTCTTGATAAAACTTGATCTCTTTGCATTATGCCTAGCTTAAAGGCATAAAAGAAAGCGCTTTTGGGAGGCAGCCCACAATGAATAAAATTTTATTTTGCTTTTGTTGTGTCTTGATGTTTGTTACTACAGTAGCATCATCATTGTATCTTTACTTTTTAGCTTTGTGCCAAGTTTAGCCTCTGATTGCAAGAAAGTTCAAAAGTTGTGACGTGCTGTCCAGGAAACAGATTCTGTCCTTGGACAGAAAAATTCGTATAAAATCACCAGATCATCTTTTTGGTCTGAATGTTTTCGACAGCGTGCTCTATGCAATTGGCTTTCGGGCGTCTGTTCTGAGTTTTTTGATTTGAGTTGCAGAAGTGCACCGAAAAAATTATTTACTACCTGCTGGTCTGTTTTTCATAGATTCTGTCCTGTTTTGCCTTTCCTTCGTTTTGCAAACCTTGAGCTTGCTTTTTCTTTGCAAAAACCTTTTGGCAATCTTGAGAAACAGTAGACCTTCAAGATTATCCTTATTTCTAGCAAGGAAAAATTATTTTATTATGGGTACTAACCTCGCTAATCAGATTATTATGAGTTATGTATGAAGGGAGTTTTCAAGTGTGCGAGGGAAGAAGATAAAAAGATTCAGGAGTGTCAAACGCTCAAGCTTGGGGATGCCCCCATGCACCCCCAAGAAATATTCAAGAAGACTCAAGCGTCTAAGCTTGGGGATGCCCCCGTGCATCCCCTTCTCAATCAAGAATTACCAGTTCGTCTTTCGTTCCACTATATTTTAATCACTTCATGTGTTATGTGCTATGCTTGGAGCGTCTTTAGTTTCCTTTTTAGTTTTCTTTAGCTTTGCTTGCTATTCATAACGAGTTGGAACCCATCTTTCTTTGTGTCGGAGAGAAACACGCTCCACTTCAACCTAGAACATAACATGGGATTTTCATGTTTATCTTTGCTGTGTATGTTCTTTGTCTTTCAATAGCTACTGTCATGTTCAGCTCTTAGTTTTCATGCTTTACTTTTTAAAGAGCTTTTGTTTAGTTGGTTGCTGGAACTCTCTTGAGTTATCATGCTTATCTTGTTAAGAGAGTTGGCTTATGTTGCACTGGTTGATATGTCTATGATAAAAATGCTATGTGCATAATGGTGCTTAGTAGTTCATGTTTTCTTATGGTTAGTCTCAAATAGCTGGGGGGTTCTTAATGTGTTATTGAAGTACCAACATGATTTGTTTGCCTATGATGTGGTATGGTTTAGTGATATCTTCCTCCAAGAATTTATTTTGATTGACTTGGCATATGCTCACGCATATTTAAGACTGTAAAGAAAGTCTATCAAGCCTTGATGATCTTTAATTTCTGAGTAGCAATATAACTTCCATGCCCGATTCAATGTTGCTTTGTCGCTCTGCATGATTATGACCGTCATTGCTCTCTTAGTTGGTCGCTCCCAGTATTTTGCTAACCTTTGCCTGTACTAAGCGGACTGACTGCTTGTGCATCCAAAATCCTTTAAACCAGCTATGCCATATGAGTCCACCATACCTTCCTATACATGGTATTTACTTGCCATTCCTAACGAAGACTTTCGTGTACCATCTCGAAATTAATCAAAAGCATTTCTCTTTTGTGCCTCTGTTTTAGCTCATGAGGAAGTAGTAGTTAATTCATGATCTTTTTAAGTTGGACAAGCTTCACCCCGGGATTGCATGTCTAATGTGCAAACCCCTAATACGAGAAAGAACTGGCAAAGAGTGCGCCCGGCTCATTAAAATATATACAACAAATAAACCCTCCTTCACTCTTTGTTCATGAGAAATCAGAAAACTTTGGCAGTGATAAACAAAGGAGATAAAGAGGATGTGATCGTCCTCGTGCGGGAGCCGTTCCTCGAAACTTGTCCAGCTCGAGAAGTAATTGAGTTATCTACTAGCATTCGTTGACGAAATATGCATCGCTAAAAAATAATTTTTACCTTTGTTTTTAAAAACCAAGAGCTCTGGTACATGTTTAGTTTTTGTTTCCGACCACGGGTTTTCAACCTTGCCATCAAAAGCCACGATTCGAGAGTCCCCACCTTCTTTCTTTAAAGCACCAACTATTGAGAGCATGATTGTCATTCTGAGTGTAATGTGCATTGTCCCAAAGTACCATTGTCTTCTACATGATTATGATATCGTTTATTCTGAAATCATTGTATCTAGTCGTCACTTAAACCTTGAAGGTGCCCCTGCATTTATGTTTTTCTTCACTAAAGGGGGCAAGCGAGGTACCACTTTGTCATGTTTGCACACCATGCTCACTACAAATCAATTGAGTGTTTCAGTATCATATTGTAAAACTTTCAGTTCTTTGTGATATTCTCATGAGGCAACTTAATTACTACAGATTCATTATCTCAGTAAGCGTTTGTCATGTGACTGTGAAAAGTTCTTATATGGTTAATAGCATGTCACCACAGAAATTATGCTTGTTATCATTTACCTACTCGAGCACGAGCAGGAATTAAGCTTGGGGATGTTGATACGTCCAAAACGTATCTATAATTTCTGCTTGCTCCATGCCTCTTTTGTGTGATATTGCTATGATATTTATACACTTCCATACACTTTTGATCATATTTCGACTAACCTATTAACTCAGTGCACCCCAGTGCCAGTTTCTGTTTTCTGCTGTTTTTGTATTTCAGGTTTTCCCATTACGTAAATTGCCAGAAAAATCCCGGGAAAAATATATAAAAAATCAGCATTCCGGAAGCTTCCATGCGGCCAAAGTAGGGCCGGAGGGGGGCCACCAGGGCTCCAGGCGACCAGAGGGGGCGGGCCCCTCCTAGCCGCGTCGCCAGGGCGCCTGGGCCCCCCTTGCCTCTTCTGACGCCCCCTTTGGCATATATTTACACCGCGTCCCGAAACCCTCGAGGACGGAACCCTTTTTCGCGATCTCATCTCTGTTCCGCTGCCGCCGCGCTTCCAAGATCGGGAGCACCAGGAGAACTCTTCCCGGCACCCTGCCAGAGGGGAGGATCACCACCGGGAGCTTCTCCACCACCATGGACGCCTCCCGGATGAGTTGTGAGTAGTCTCCCTTGGACTATGGGTCCATGACCAGTAGCTATGTGATGTTCTCCTCCCCTCTTTGTTCTTCACCAATTAGACCTCGTGAGCTGCCGTACATGATCGAGGCACATATGTAATCCTTATGCTGTTGCTATGATGAGTTTGCTGGGATCCGATGGATTATGAGATTATGTTCAGATTGTGTGTGAGTAATATATTTGATTCACCTCTTTTATATTTATGTTCTTGAGTAATTCTTGCATGTTCTCCGTTGCTGTTTATTGCTTTGGCCAAGTAGTAGGTAGTAACTCCAAGAGGGAACGTTATGCTTGATTGTGGGTTCATGCCCCTCGATGACTAGCTCACTACTAGGAAAAGGCCTATTAATGGCGCACCTAATTTGGCCATTAATGGCGCATTAGTGGTGCGCCATTACTAGCACGCCATTAGTATTTGATACTAATGGCGCACCACTGGTGCGCCATTAGTATCTGGTATACTAATGGCGCACCTGGGATGCGCCATTAGTGTGCACCTTAGTGCGCCATTAGTATGCCTCCCAGGGGCCAGGTGCTATGGCATACTAATGGCGCACTTAGTATGATGCGCCATTAGTATTATCCGCATAGTAATGGCGCACTGCGTGTCAATGCGCCATTACTATGCTTTGGCATACTAATGGCGCACTGCCAGTTAATGCGCCATTACTATGCTTTGGCATACTAATGGCGCACTTTTCTCTGATGCGCCATTAGTATGAATATTAGGTTTTTTTTAATATTATTTTTCTGTTTTTTTTGCATAGATTACAAAATGTATAATTGCACAGAATATAGACAGCACACATCAACAACACATTCATCGAATACAATAGAAGATTAATCTCTGAATACAATTCATCATATTAGTCTCCGAATACAATTCATCGATCATATCATATTAGTCTCCGAATTGAAAAGACCGAACAAAGATAGAACAATATATTACAAGTCTCGAGATCGCGAGTAGCGAGTTTGTCTTCGCATTACAAGTCGATATCGATCATCTAAACTACCATCACATAGAAGAGAGCTGCGGTCGTCACGATGAGCATCATCACGATGAAACTCGTTTTCATCCGGTTCCTCCAACGCTCCCTCCCCTCTCCCGCTAGATAGCGGGCGTATCTAGATTCGGCCTCGGCCCTAGTGGTGTACCCTTTGTAACTGTTACCGCTGAATCGGTGAACCTGTCTCCGACACTCCTCCCAGTCGTCGTAGACTCCTGGAACCTTACCCTTGTACACGACATACGACGGCATCGCTATATATATGCACTAGCCAAACGAAACGTTAGTATCAATTCACAGACAATTCATAAGCAATATATAAGTATGCAACAGAACGATCGAAAGAGAAAAGCAAGACATTAATAGCATCGATTACATCTAAGTTCAACGACTCTTGAAACCAAAGAGACATACTACAAGTTCATTAAAGTTTAATTACAACAAGAGCCAATCGATGTTTCAGAACTAGACACAGCATCACTGCTTTCGACTCGACTCAATGCACCGGAGCGTGGATGAAGCCGCCGTCTATCGTGGGAGTCATGAAATCACGGGCGTTGTCAGCCTGCATTTGTAGCATTGTGTCGATGTCACTGTTTGACGGTTGATTCCTGAGGTAGAACAGCCCTGAGGTACGAAGGACATCTTGATGGATGATTTCCGCAAACTCCGACTGGATGCGAAAGAAATCTTGTCTGATGTCCGCGTCCTGGATTGCCGACACGCGCGCGGCCCAATCTTTGAGCTTACTCGGTAGCAGAAGTTAATGATGGTCCCGTACGATCGCCCGCATGTGATGGATGGCGTAGTAGGCACCCTTCTGACCGCCAGGCGGCTGCTTGATGCAGCAGAACGTCGTGTTGTGGGAGAACACGTGCTTGCCGTACTTACGAGTTGTCCTGGTGAAGGTGCCTCCAGATTTGGCGTAGCCGGCGAGAACATCATCAAGAACCTTCTTGACATTTGTGTAGTCTACAGCCGACTTACGGTCCGGGTCGAAATACGTGGCCATGGAATATTTGGGGCTTAGTAGGATGAGCGTGCACTGTGTGTCACTGCAGAAAACACGGAATGTTAAAAGAAGAACGATCGAAATCTAATAATTCATATGTTACGGGGCGGTTGAGGCGGAGGACTTACTCGGGAAAGTAAGGCACGAGGAAGTTATCCTTATCTCGGTTTGCCAGAATGACGCCTCCGAGGTAAGAACTCGCGACTTGCCGGTCCCCAGCGCTGCCCAAGATCTTGGCACGCATGTAGAAGGGGTCGACTATCACGATGTCCGGGGTCTTGTCGCGAATGATCCGCATCTCCATACTCAGTGAAAATAGCCGAACGAAGGTGTAGTGCAGCGGATGAAGGTTCAACATAGCGTGGATGTCATCAAACCGCAGCACGATCGTACCCCCGATGGAGTTATCCACAAAGCCCTTGCCCTCCGGCACCTTGGCCGCGAAAACCGAGTACGCCACATCCTTCTGTATGAGACGCCGCTTCTCCAAAGAAAGAACACTGTCATGCAGACTCCGCATGGCACCGGTTGCAGCATCGAGCATATTTGTCGGTAGCATCGGCCTACCCGCCACATGCACCCTCCTCATTACATCCTCAGGTGAAGGTGGCCCGTCCTGAGCACGGATCGTACTCGGTGCCGGCTGGCTCGCACCCTTGTTAGTTTTTCTTTTGCGTGCCTTCTTCTTGATCTCCTGAATTGGGACCGAGTTCTGCTCAGAGACCGCCTTCTTTAGTGTGTTGGGGCCGATCATATTTCGCACCTCGTCTATCTGAGGCTCGGTGAAATCGGCAGCTGGAGGCGTCTCCTGAGAGATGAACGGCAGACGACGCCTGTTGCAACTTGGCTTCTCCGCGGTACCGGCTTGATCGCGCACGTCTTTTGTTGGGTTGGGTTCTTGAGAAGGAGCCCCCATGAAGTCATCACCGTACCCATGATCGGCAAAGTATTGATCGACGTTGGCAAATGTATCGTCGTCGTCGTCGTTCTGATCCTGTGCCATATGCATGTTTGGATCCAGTGGCATAGGGATGTCCGGCACCGTTGCGGCGGACTTGCCATGGGGACGACTTGGCGCCGGCACGACTGGCGGTGTTGTCTTTGGTGTGGTTTCCCCCGCCCCCAAACGAATCTGGCTCTTCGGCCAAAGAAGGGGCCATCTCAGGCAGGCGCTGAGGGTCATGACGTCATCATCGTCGGCCCCGACGGGTCGAATCGGAGGTAACACGTCGTCGCAGCCTGGCAGCACCCGAACCAGTTGAACCCTAAACAAGTTGGGTGGCATCTGGGTACCGTGGAACAAGGGCTGGCCCGGTTGAACGATTTTGCCCTTGGCGACATCGACCAACTCGTTGTTCACGAAGTGCAGGAGAGTGCACGGAACGTCGGCGGCGCCCTGCGAAAACATGTAGGGCGTCAGGGATGCCCAGTCAAAGGCAAGGAGATGAAGTCCTCGGCCGAGAGAGGCTTAATTAGTTACCGTGATGATGGCGTCGAGCTCGGCTAATGTCGAGGCACCGCCAACGGCGGGCGTGCAGTTGACGGAGGGGCCGCTTGCTGCAGAGGTGCCAGCCGGCGTACACACGGGTGCATTAAGATCCCGTGCCGGCGTCGGAGACACCAATGCCGCCTCCGCCGTTGACACCAATGGCCCTGCCATCGCGTTCTGCGAGTTGCTGGCCGTGAAGCTGGGAATCGGGGGCGGCCCCTGTTGGCCGCCAGCAATCCACGCACTCAACCCCTCGATCAAGGTAGGCAGAATGGCGGTGATCGTCGCTCCGAGCTGTTGTTGCACTTGCTCTTGGACAATCACCGGAATCCGTGCCACCTGTGCCTTGAGTTCTTGAACCTCGCGCGCCTGTTTTCCGAGCTAGTCTTTTTCTCCTTTCGCCCACCAGCGTTATAGTATGACGACCATTTTGTCGACAAGCCTTTGCCGGTCACACGACCAGCTGACGTCGGCTTCTCGAGCTTATCCTTGTTCTTCATTACATTCAACGCCCTATTTAGAGTCGTGTCCCAAGGGCTGCTCTTAGTCGACCCCGCGCTACTGCTTTCAGTCGCCTGCGGAAGGAATGTGAATCATTTAGAAATATGGCTTCATTAATTAGAATGCAACCATATGGAGCTAATTACGCGGGGGTGTATTCCTTACCAGAACAAGCTCAAGCGCCCTGGTCTTCGGATCCGTGGTCAGCTCCTTTGTTTTCGGGTCCTTCTTGTACCGGGCCCTGATAAAGTTCCTGGTCTGCTTGTCACCGTATTTATCGAAGAGGGGCGGTAGGCCTTGCTCGGCACGGTCCGCCTCCTCCTTGTCCCATTTAGGCTCCGCCACTCTGTAACCGCCGGGACCGAGTGTGTGTTCCCCTAAGTTGAGCTCCCGCATTTCTTTCCCCCACTGACTTGATTCGGAGTGTGAGGCGCTCGAGCAAGTGATCTTGAATTCGTTGTAGTCATCTTCGGTGATCGAAGGATGTTTCTGCTTGATCGTCTCATAACTCTCACCTTTCTTGATCATTATCTTCACATTGGTTTTCCAAGTAGACAGGGCCTTGCTCATCTTCGTGAGGGCAGCATTGTTCACTTTATTCCCTTTGAGGCTTGTGTTATCAAATTGAGCGGGGAACTTGTATCGTTCGTGCAGCTTCGTGAAGAGGAGGTTGCGGTAATTCGCGTTGTCAGGATGCCTCAGGTTCTCGCTGTTGATCGAGACGGTGCTCCGAAGAATGCACCCGAGCTGAATCGAGTACCCCTTGACTATTCGTTCGGGCGCCGTTGGATTCCCGTCGGGGTCCACTTCAGTAACTTCCTCCTTGAGGGTGCGGAGCACGGTCGGCCACCGGTCCTTCCGTTGCCTCTTCGGTTGGCTGCCATCTGTGCGTGCGCCGCCATCATCAGTGGTGGCATTCTCGGCGGCACCATCAGTGGTGGCATCAGTGGGGTCATCCTCCGCGGTACCATCAGTGGTCTCAGCATCGGTGTGGAAGGCGGCGTCCTCATACAAGTGAGGTTGTTCCTCCATCTCCTGGGAAAGCTCCCAGAATGCCTTCCCGCCCGAACCGCCGGCCTCATCGTTGTTGGCCATGTTTCTCTCTAAATAGGAACAAAGTTTGGTCAAAAAGTTGGTTATTGTCAAGGAACAAGATCATGGTCTCATCATTTAGGGTTTGTCGACACCGGGGCATCCTAAAAGCTAAGCTTTTATAATTGAGGGTTTTTCGACGCCGAGGCACCCTAAAAGCCTAAGCTTTCATCATTTCGGTTTTTATCGACACCGAGGCACCCTAAAAGCCAAGGTTTTATAATTAATGGTTTGTTGACACCGAGGCATCCTAAAAGCTAAGCTGGGACTAATCACTTGGCTCTATTGCCGCCTATGGTTTAATGCAGCTAGAACAAAGGGGCACTTGATCCTACTTAATTAACTACTAAGATACCCCAGCCCATGGATTAGTCACAAGTACCCCATATGTCCTATTTTTTTAGCAAAGTCATGCTAAAATTCACGGAAAATTTCAGCATGACCTTTGCTGAAAATAGGACATATGGAGTACCCGAATTTGCCGGAACGGAAGTTAATCGACATTCCAGCAAACTCAAGGGCCTCTCGGGGTACCTGCAAAACTATCACGACACGATGGTCGGAGACAAAACCCAGCAGTGCAAAGTGAGGAAATCTGCCATGTCTAAACATGGATATTTCCAGTAGCTGATTGGACCAATTAAGCTATAAGATGTTACAGTACAAACAAATTAAAGCAGCAGCAATAAGACAAGCACATGTATAGCTTGCAAAAGCATATATTTCCATTCAGATAACATGGCACTTTTATTTACTAGTGTTGTCTCTGCTGGTTTTATTATTTTCTTCTTCTTTCATGCGTCCTACAAATTGAAATGTGTATCTAGTCTAGATAATAAGAAGTAGAAAACATGTAGCATGTAGTGGTACTTCTGCTTCTAGACTTGTAGTGATATGCTGTATCTTACCTCAGGTTGTCATGGTAGGAAATGCTTAAGTATTGCATCAAAGATTTAGTCAGTAATATGCGGTGGTCACTACCTGATCAAGTAGCAATCTAAATAAACAGAGGCTGGCGGAAGACCTTTAGTTGCCAATGCAAAATTACGGATGTAAGTTTGAACATGTTTATTATTCATTTTGTTAATTTGCTTAATTTTTTTCTTCTGATACAGGGACTACAATACAATACCTCCTACATGGCTAGATCATATTTCCTAAAACTTTTGACTTTATTGTCTCACTTATCTAACAAAATAGGTGGCGATTAATCTAGCTAAAAATAGAACTGGCAGAAAAGTATCTTAAATAGATGGAGTCAAACTAGGGAATTAAGGAACCCTTTGTCACATAGCTAGATTTGATACACATTTTTCCTAAGAAATAATAAAAACAGCAGAGACAGCACTAGTAAACTAGGGATGCACAAGTTTGGGCGCGCCAAGACGATCAAGGACTCGGCCACCAAGATTCGTCGTAGACAGCAGTAGTACAAAGAAAATTCCTACGACTCACTGCTCGTACAAAAAAAAATAGGCAGCAGATCGTATGCTAAAACTAGGATGGCCTTGCGATGACAATTGCAGCTTCTGCAACCAAGTGCTAGCTGCGACAAAAAACATCGAGATATTGCTTATGCAAAATACTTTCATATGAAGAAGGTACTGCCTGCTACATTACTTGATATATAGATACTGTTGAATTAACCAGCCAGCCCTAGCTAGGCTGCTGAACTCCTATACTAGGGTATCACCTGGAAAGAAATCGAGCATTGCTAGTAAACGAGGCAAGAAATCGAGCACTAGTAAACGAGGCAAGAAAATTCCTTAAAGTAGCATCATGGATGAACTAACCGAGAAGAGGCAGAGGGAGATGGCTAGCTTGGGGAGGTGGGGATAGACGGCGGCTCCAAGTCTCCGGCGGCGGCTCCGAGGACGTGGGGCGGCTCCGAGGCTCCGAGGCTCCAAGTCTCCGGCGGCGGGGGCACGTGGGGCGGCGTCGAGCGCTAGGGCTAGGGCTCGGGGGCGCGGGGGGCAGCGGCGTCGTCGAGCGCTAGGCCTAGGGCTCGGGGGCGCGTGGGTCGGCGTCGGCGCGGGCGTCGGCGAGCGCTAGGGCTCGGGCTGGGGCGCGGGGGGCGGCGACGTCGGGGGCACGGGGGCGGCGGCGGAGGAGAGGGGAAGGGGATCGAGGGCGAGGCGAGGGAGAGAGAGGGGGGAGGTGTAGTGCGCCGGGGGGCATCAATATGTATGGGGCACAATACTAATGGCGCACTGCGCCCTGGTGCGCCATAAGTACGTCCATACTAATGGCGCACCTCCCCCTGGTGCGCCATTAGTATTTTTTTTGATTTCTGCGCGCGAGCCAACAGTTTATCTCCCACCATACCTCATACACATCAAGCCCCCCTAGCTAGCTCGACTGGTCAGCCCCCAGTTCTCCCACCAGGAGGTCCTGGGTTCGAATCCCAGGCTCCACAATTTTTTTTATGCATTTAAAATGCTTTTTGATACTTATTTGTGTTTAAATATGTTCAAACTTGTTTAAATCATAACAGTAATATTTTTTTATAAGACAGAAATAATTTTTTAAAAAATATCATCAAATTTAAAACAGGGGGAGGGGTGCGGGGGGTCGGCGGCGGCGGT